>JAILYF010000017.1:0-1200000 GCA_025491095.1 Brachionus asplanchnoidis
TATTTTGATGTATTATACTATGAATTTTGTCAAAAATTGAGAAAGTTGGGGACTAATCAAATCTGACTTTTTCAAAAAAATTTTTTATTTAATTTTTTAACCAAAAAACGCTTCAAATGGTCATTACTTTGCGAGTAAAAGATTTTTTTTGATTCTGTAAAAAGCAGCAGACTCAGTTAATCCTGAGCTTCAATTTGATACCATTATCATTCTATTTGGATCAAAACTGAGTGAGCTAGGCCCTTCTAAAAGTTTAATTTTTGAAAAGAACCCAAAATCTTTAAATGACCATAACTTTGTTAATACTTACTTTTTATTTGGTCTGTAAAAAGATTTAGAAAATTTAGCTGATTATCTTTATTTTGATGTATTATACTATGAATTTTGTCAAAAATTGAGAAAGTTGGGGACTAATGAAATCTGACTTTTTCAAAAAAATTTTTTATTTAATTTTTTAACCAAAAAACGCTTCAAATGGTCATTACTTTGCGAGTAAAAGTTTTTTTTTGATTCTGTAAAAAGCAGCAGACTCAGTTAATCCTGAGCTTCAATTTGATACCATTATCATTCTATTTGGATCAAAACTGAGTGAGCTAGGCCCTTCTAAAAGTTTAATTTTTGAAAAGAACCCAAAATCTTTAAATGACCATAGCTTTGTTAATACTTACTTTTTATTTGGTCTGTAAAAAGATTTAGTAAATTTAGCTGATTATCTTTATTTTGATGTATTATACTATGAATTTTGTCAAAAATTGAGAAAGTTGGGGACTAATGAAATCTGACTTTTTCAAAAAAATTTTTTATTTAATTTTTTAACCAAAAAACGCTTCAAATGGTCATTACTTTGCGAGTAAAAGTTTTTTTTTGATTCTGTAAAAAGCAGCAGACTCAGTTAATCCTGAGCTTCAATTTGATACCATTATCATTCTATTTGGATCAAAACTGAGTGAGCTAGGCCCTTCTAAAAGTTTAACTTTTGAAAAGAACCCAAAATCTTTAAATGACCATTACTTTGTTAATACTTACTTTTTATTTGGTCTGTAAAAAGATTTAGAAAATTTAGCTGATATTCTTTATTTTGATGTATTATACTATGAGTTTTGTCAAAAATTGAGAAAGTTGGGGACTAATCAAAACTGACTTTTTCAAAAAAATTTTTTATTTAATTTTTTAACCAAAAAACGCTTCAAATGGTCATTACTTTGCGATTAAAAGTTTTTTTTTGATTCTGTAAAAAGAAGCAGACTCAGTTAATCCTGAGCTTCAATTTGATACCATTATCATTCTATTTGGATCAAAACTGAGTGAGCTAGGCCCTTCTAAAAGTTTAACTTTTGAAAAGAACCCAAAATCTTTAACACTAGAAGACCCGCGGGTTTTTTAAGCTCTTTTTTTTTGCAAAAAATCGAATAAAATTCAGAAAAAAATTTTTTTTTTAAATTTTTTTTTCCTCTTCAATTTGAAATTGAATTGTATATGTAATTTAATAGTTAGAATTTATAAATTATAATTTTTTGGTGTCAAAAAAAAAAATTATACATAAAGTCCCGGAGGGGGTTTTTTAAACCCAGTTAAATTTTTCAGCTTTTTGACACTAAAAAAATTATAATTTTGCTATTAACTTTATCAAACAATTAAAAATTATAAAAATGCCAATCAGAGCTTCAGCCCTACGTGCATTAAACTTACTTGTCAATGCCAACGATGCCGAATCAGGTGGCTCAGACGAGTCTGACGTTGATTTTGACCTTGAGGATTTAGACTCTGAAAATGAATATCTTGTTTCTGATTATTCATCAGACGATGAATGTGAGTCTGAATTCGATGAACCAATTGAATGCAGCAGTGACCAACAACCACCATCTGGGCAATCTAGAAATTTGGACAAAACTTCAAAAGCTGGTGTTCATTGGACTAAGTTAGATGACGGTGATGAAACATGTATTAGAAAAAGAATAGTTTTTAATGAAAAAAGTGGTCCTACAAGTTTTGCAGCTTCAAGAATAGATAGCACTGCTTTATCGGCATTTTTGGTCATTTTTGATTTGTGCATGGTAAAAATGGTACTTGACTGTACAAATGCTTTTGCTGAATCTGTAAACCCTCAATTGTCGTTTAAAAAAGAAGAAATTCTTGCTTTTATTGGTCTTTTTTTGTCAAGAGGTGTTTTTTGTCCTGGTATCCCTATAAAGGAGATGTGGTCTAGCAATTATGGCATACCAATTATTAAAAACTTTATGTCTAGAAACAGATATTTTCTTTTAATGAAATATCTACGGTTCGACAAAAAATCAACTAGATCAGAACGAGTAAAATCTGATAGTTTTTGCATGGCAAGAGATCTATGGGAAAGGCTTATTGAAAACTCCAAAGCTTGCTATCGTCCAAATCAGTTTCTCACTGTTGATGAGCAATTGTTGGCAATGAAATGTAGATGCAGTTTCTTACAATATATGCCTAATAAACCTGACAAATTCGGCATAAAGTTCTGGTTATTGGTTGATGTTATTTCAAAGTTTATTTTAAATGGGTTTCCTTATTTAGGTAAAAACCATGATAAACCTACCAATGAGTTACAAGGAGAATATGTTATTAAGAAACTAATTGAACCGTACAAAAATAAAGGATATTGTGTATCGTCAGATAATTTCTTCACAACATATCGATTGGCATCTCAATTATTGGTTAACAAAACAACTTTTATCGGGACTGTAAAACGAAACAAGCCAGAACTTCCAAAAAGCGTAAACTCAAAACAAGCGCTTCATCACACGTCATTTTATGAAGATAAAAATGGAATTGTACTTACAGTATATCAAGGAAAAGTTGACAAAAACGTTTAGGTTTTAACTACCTATCATGAAAAAGTTTCGATTGACAAGCATCATCAAAAAAGTTTACCAAATGTTATCGACCATTATAACCGTAATAAAGTTGGTGTTGATTGTGTTGATAGTATGACTCGTTTGTACACTCCGAAAGCCCAAACTAGAAGATGGCTAGTTCATGTGTTTTTTAACATCCTAAACATCGCAATTATAAATAGTTGGGTTTTGTTCAAAGAGGTAAACAAATCTAAAATTACCAGAAGAGACTTCATAATCAAACTTGTTGAGGAGCTCTCTGAGACCACTAAAGGTTCAAGGAATTCTCAGGCATCTTCATCTAATAGTCAACCAACGACACCAAAAACTCCGCCTACTCGTAAAAGACTTGCATCAGTTGATTTGAATGTTGATTCGACTCCATCCAAAAAAATGGACACAAAAAAGGATAAGAAAAATTGTCAAATTAGGTTTTGTAATCAGAATAAAACAAACGTTACCTGTATTTCATGTAAAAAGTATTGTTGTGGTACATGTTGTAAAGAACAAAAAAACATAGCTTTATGTCAAAAGTGTTTTGAAGATGGAAAAAAGTTATAAATTAGAGTTTTTTCATTAAAAATTTCATTTTTTCTTTTATTTCAAATGTAATTATGTTAGAATTTCTAATCATATGGCTTAAATATAATACATTTTTTTTCCCCATAATCAAGCTACTATTAATTAGCATAAATAACATTAAATAAATTTTATTTTGAAAAAAAAACTTTATTTTGACCTTAGTTAGAGTTAAATTACAAAATGGGTTTTTTAAACCCATTTTGGGACTTAACGGTATAAAAAAAATCGGGTCTTCTAGTGTTAAATGACCATTACTTTGTTAATACTTACTTTTTATTTGGTCTGTAAAAAGATTTAGAAAATTTAGCTGATATTCTTTATTTTGATGTATTATACTATGAATTTTGTCAAAAATTGAGAAAGTTGGGGACTAATGAAATCTGACTTTTTCAAAAAAATTTTTTATTTAATTTTTTAACCAAAAAACGCTTCAAATGGTCATTTCTTTGCGAGTAAAAGTTTTTTTTTGATTCTGTAAAAAGCAGCAGACTCAGTTAATCCTGAGCTTCAATTTGATACCATTATCATTCTATTTGGATCAAAACTGAGTGAGCTAGGCCCTTCTAAAAGTTTAATTTTTGAAAAGAACCCAAAATCTTTAAATGACCATAACTTTGTTAATACTTACTTTTTATTTGGTCTGTAAAAAGATTTAGAAAATTTAGCTGATTATCTTTATTTTGATGTATTATACTATGAATTTTGTCAAAAATTGAGAAAGTTGGTGACTAATCAAATCTGACTTTTTCAAAAAAATTTTTTATTTAATTTTTTAACCAAAAAACGCTTCAAATGGTCATTACTTTGCGAGTAAAAGTTTTTTTTTGATTCTGTAAAAAGCAGCAGACTCAGTTAATCCTGAGCTTCAATTTGATACCATTATCATTCTATTTGGATCAAAACTGAGTGAGCTAGGCCCTTCTAAAAGTTTAACTTTTGAAAAGAACCCAAAATCTTTAAATGACCATTACTTTGTTAATACTTACTTTTTATTTGGTCTGTAAAAAGATTTAGAAAATTTAGCTGATATTCTTTATTTTGATGTATTATACTATGAATTTTGTCAAAAATTGAGAAAGTTGGGGACTAATCAAATCTGACTTTTTCAAAAAAATTTTTTATTTAATTTTTTAACCAAAAAACGCTTCAAATGGTCATTACTTTGCGATTAAAAGTTTTTTTTTGATTCTGTAAAAAGAAGCAGACTCAGTTAATCCTGAGCTTCAATTTGATACCATTATCATTCTATTTGGATCAAAACTGAGTGAGCTAGGCCCTTCTAAAAGTTTAACTTTTGAAAAGAACCCAAAATCTTTAAATGACCATTACTTTGTTAATACTTACTTTTTATTTGGTCTGTAAAAAGATTTAGAAAATTTAGCTGATATTCTTTATTTTGATGTATTATACTATGAATTTTGTCAAAAATTGAGAAAGTTAGGGACTAATGAAATCTGACTTTTTCAAAAAAATTTTTTATTTAATTTTTTAACCAAAAAACGCTTCAAATGGTCATTACTTTGCGATTAAAAGTTTTTTTTTGATTCTGTAAAAAGAAGCAGACTCAGTTAATCCTGAGCTTCAATTTGATACCATTATCATTCTATTTGGATCAAAACTGAGTGAGCTAGGCCCTTCTAAAAGTTTAATTTTTGAAAAGAACCCAAAATCTTTAAATGACCATAACTTTGTTAATACTTACTTTTTATTTGGTCTGTAAAAAGATTTAGAAAATTTAGCTGATTATCTTTATTTTGATGTATTATACTATGAATTTTGTCAAAAATTGAGAAAGTTAGGGACTAATGAAATCTGACTTTTTCAAAAAAATTTTTTATATAATTTTTTAACCAAAAAACGCTTCAAATGGTTATTTCTTTGCGAGTAAAAGTTTTTTTTTGATTCTGTAAAAAGCAGCAGACTCAGTTAATCCTGAGCTTCAATTTGATACCATTATCATTCTATTTGGATCAAAACTGAGTGAGCTAGGCCCTTCTAAAAGTTTAATTTTTGAAAAGAACCCAAAATCTTTAAATGACCATAACTTTGTTAATACTTACTTTTTATTTGGTCTGTAAAATCTTTATCTAATCTCATTCTTTTTAAATGTTTATATTTTTTTTATGTTTTTTTGTTTTAATTAAATTTTTTTTTCAAAATTGACCGAAAATGTTTAAATTTTTTTGAAATTCTATCAAATAATACCAATCCAATTAAATTTCCACTCCCTTTACCTCTTTGAATAAAAGAAATATCGAATTTAAACCATTTTACTTTAATAAAAATAAATTTTGATTATTATTTATTTCAACATACAGCACAAGAACGATGACAAAAAAATTTAATTAAAAATTCAAGAGTGTAAATAAAATGTTTATTTTTTTATTCTATTTATTTATAACCAAAGAAATAAAAAAATTTCAATATTTCAATTTATTTTAATCTAGATGAATGAATGTTTATTTGTTTGTTTGTTGTTAAATTTGTTTCTTCAAATTGCACAAAACTTGATTTGTTAGACAAAAAAATAAAAGAAAAAAAGAAAAAAAATCAAGCCAAAATAATTTTTTTTCGACTTTTTAAAAAAAATATAAAAAAAATGAAAAAATAAAATGAAAAAAATAACATTTAAAACACGATCAATAAAAATCCTCTCACTTTTAATTACAAATTAAGTTAAATATTGTCTATTGTTGGTGGCATCAATTTCTTTACACGTCTAGTTGGCTGGTAGATCTCGGGTCTCCTTGGTCCGGTTAATGTAAACATTCGAAAGCTTTAGCTTGCTGGAACTCAAATGAAGCAAATGTTGGCGCAAGTCCTCGCCAATAGTCATGTACAAGCTTACTAAACAAAAGACGGACGCTTTTCTGACCGGACTGTGTGGACTGTCCCAGGCGTGGAGCAGCGCAGACAATATTTCGTGCAGCAGTCGATTGCCCATCTCTTGGCTCATTTGCTCGACTGTTTTTTGTAGCATACGATTGGCGAAAGAGGAGCGAATGGCCTCCAGGCAATTGCACAATTTTGAATACTGATTTTGAGATGTTTCGAGGCCCAGCCGATGCAACAGCTTTGGCAATAGAATGTTCAGCCAGTCTTTTAGTTCAGTCTTGTTCAAACGAATTTCCAGCGTATCCATGAATGTGGCGAATACTTTGTTGTTGTTCTCACTGAACAATTTGCCAAATATCTCGTACAGCCGCTTTAGCTCTTGTCGTGTGAACAAGCGGTTCGATTGCATCATCAGTTTTATGTTGGCCAGGCCGTCACGCTTCTCGTTCCATTGATTGCTGCTCAAAAATGTAATTGTATCGTTCATTTCCTTCAATTTTTTTAATTAATTTTTTTTAATTTTTATTTTTTTAATTTTGTAATTGCTATTGTTTGTTGGGTTATTAAAATTTTTATATAAAATGTGGACATTATAAAATATAAGGATTATTTTTTAAACTTAAAGCTGGATAGTAAAATTTAAAATATAAAATATTATTCATTTTTAAGAAATACTCAAAATTCAGTGAAAAAATAAATTTGTTCTGAAAATTTATCAGACTCCTTTAATTTAATGAATCTATATGACAATTTAATAATTAATATGACGGGTTAAAATGCGTACAAAAATAAGGTTAAAATTCTGAAAATCTAAAATTTTATTTCTAAAAGTTAAAAATGAATGATGGGCTAGGAAATTTTGCAAAAATTAAAATAAAATTTTTTTTTAATTTTGCATCATGCTGAATTAACAGAATAAATTATAAGGAAAAAAAAACAATCTGAAAATAGAAAAAAAAAAGTGCTTTAACAACCTTAGTTAGTAAATTTAAATTATAAAAATAATAAAAAACAAAACATGCGAATTAGTATATTAGATTAAATATTAACTCTCACTCTTACTTCTGTTACTCTAGTGCCCCCAACCGATGACGAAAATGATCGGTCCGAGCAAAGACTAGATGTTTCAGAGGCTTCGTCGGACCCGTCTTCCCATCGTCTAGTCCGCATCTTCATGTACTAAAACAAATATAGAAAAATCTTGTAGAAAAAAAAACATTAAAATTAAAATATAATTACACAGTATTTGCTTGAAATGCTATGTGCCATTACCGATTCGCCCTCTTGGCTATTGCTGAGAGTGCGCACCCCAAATCGCTTGCTAGGCGTTTTGCTCGCACTAGCACGTCTCTCACTGCCATAATCTTAATTTAAAACAAAAATGAGAAAAAATAAAATTTACTTGTCAGAAAAATACTTGATCTTCTGCCTGGACTTGACTCACGGCTTGAATTTCGACTGCTAGTCGGTATTCGGGACTTGGCTGATCCGCCCGAATTAGACAGGCCTGATTTTACTTTGCTCTTTATATGAGCGTAATTGTTGGGCGGCGGTGTCGATGCTAAGTCAGATAAATTGTTTAATACTGAATTTGTGATTAAAGGCGATGTTTGCCCATTAGAATATGAGCTATTTAGGTTGTTTGTTATATAGTTATATTTTGGAGTTGGCGAAGTGGAGCGAGAGCCCGGCTGTGTTGGGTTGTGATCAAAAATTGATCACAAAGAAATTTTTTTTGATCATATAAATTTTTTTGATCATATAAAATTTTTTTTGATCATATAAAATTTTTTTTGATCATATAAAATTTTTTTTGATCATATAAATTTTTTTTTGTTGAAATCAAAAATTTTTTTTTGTTATCTAATATACAAAATTTTTACTATCCGGGTACAACACAAGTCGAATTTGAAAAATTATGTTTTATTTCAAGTTGTAATGATGATGACGAGGACGTTGTTTTGGACTATGAAGAAGGTGATGATAAAGAAGAATCTAGCGATGAAGATGATGAACAAGACGTCGATACTGATTTATTATTTGTTTCTTTAAAGGATAGTGGGTCTGAAAAAGAACCGATTGAATCGCTTGATTTAGACGATGATGAGGATGAAAGTGAACATTTTAACACAGAATGATTGACTGTCAAAAAAATAATGAGATGATTTCAAATGATGATGAAACAAATGACAAGTTGGAGGAGAGCTTTGAAGAAATTAGACAAAAAATTGCGCAGTTAGAGTTAAAAACCGCAAAAGAATAATTTAGATTTTGTTTTTTTTTTATTTTAAAAATTAGTGAAAAAGTTTAACATATTTTAAAAAATTGCCTGATCACCAAAAAATGTTTCTGATCACCAAAAAAAAATTATTTTTATTTTTTCATAAATAAGAGGCTTTTTTGATCACGAAATATGTGATATTTGATCACAGATCATATTCTGGACATGATACCTACGATCATATTTTTTGGTGAACACTTGATCACATTCTGGACATGACCCTTAAATCGACCCTAGAAAGAATACATAGGGTTACTTACTCATTTACATACTAATGATTGTTAAATAAAAATCAAAATCAAATTTGTTTTTTAATTTAAAAAGGGGTTAAAATTATTTATTTATAAAATGTTAAGAAAACATTAAGAAATGTGGGTTCTTAATGAAATTAATTTCGTAGCATAACAATTAAAAAAATTCCTTCAATTTTCATCTAATTTTTCTTGATGAATTGATAATTTTTTAAATAAAATAAAATGGCTGTTAATTACCTGTACTTCGAAAATAATTACTTTTTGTTGTGATTGATTACTTTCAGTTGAAAAAATAAAAATTCTATTTTGAACAAAAAAAATTTACTTAACAAGTTGAAATTAATTTGTTTTTGTTTATTTTTATTTAGTTTCGTTGAAAATTATTTATTAAATTTTGCATTATTTAATTTTGAGTTTTAAAAAAATTGAATAAAAATGTTTAATTTGTCGTAGAAAGTTGTTGATTTGCAAACCGAGTGCAAGAAGTTAAATTTACTTGAAAATGTATTTGTTCAGCAAATACTGGAGATTCGAATTTTGAATTTATATTTTGAGCACCAAAAAAACAACTAAATATTTACAATTAGATTTACAATTTCAAATAGATTTTTAAATTGAAAATTGATTTTATTTCAATCCGCTTGAAAAAAAAGTACAATTTAATAGTAAGGATTTGTCGTGTAGTAGACGCACTTGTTTTATTTATTTCAAGAATTATTAATGCTCTCCAAAAGTAAAAGCTAGAAGACCAGCAAAAGTTAAAGAATGTCTAGAAAGGCAATAATCAAATATATTTTTGTTTTTTGATTACTGAAATATTGTATAACATTATAAAATATTATCAATAAAAATAAATTAAAATAAACAAAAACTAATTAATTTCAACTTGTTAAGTAAATTTTTACTGTCCAAAGTGTAATTTTTTATTTTTTCAACAATAAGTAATTAATCTCAACAGAAAGTAATTATTTTCAACAATAAATTTACAACTAATTAATTTCGACAGTAAAATAATTATTTTCAACAAAAAGTAATTATAAGTAACAAAAAAATAAACGCAAACTAAATAATTTCAACATGGAGGTAATATTTTCTCAAATAAAATCTTAATTTTGATCGTTTTTTCGTATTATTTAATAGCAAAAAAAAGATTCTGATATTTTCTCATCAATTAAAGTAAAATCTAAACAGAATTCTATTTTCATTTTTTGTCTTAGAATAAAACTTTACCGAGTTAGAGACTTAGATAATAAAAATTTAGACAAACTCGTTTGCTTTAAAGTAACATCAAAGTTGCTTTTTAAAAGATTACAGTGTTTTTAATTTAGCTTAATAAAAATTAAAAAAAATTCGTTAATTTATTTAGTAAGATTACTACATTTAAAATAAAAATTAAAAAATTTCTTAACACAAAAAAAAAGAAATTTTTTTAGAAAATATCTCCAAATTGAACATGGTCATCCCAAAACATGTATAAACACAAATTTGAGTAATTAGTTTTAAAAAAATGAAAAAAAAAAATGAAAAAAAAAATATAAAAAATTAAATCGGTCAACACTTACTTAACGATGAAGTAGATCGCAGATTTTTGATATCAACAGCACTAGTCGATCGTTTTATTTTCGAATTGAGTGGAGCAGGTATACGACTATCGGTGTTGTCGCACGCATTTACCAAACTTTTCACCGAACCATTCTGTCCTTGTGCACCATTGCTGAGCAAATTTTTTACTTTTTTCTCAAAAGAGCTAAACAACGCATCGGCTTGAGACGGAAAGTGATTGCGAAAGCTCCAGAAGGCTTTACGTGCCAAAACTCTGGCATCTGCATCAGCGTCCAGTACGCCTTTCTTGATCGCATTCGTCAACATTTGCACAGACCGTTCCAGATAGTGCGTGTCCCATGTGCGCAGCATTTGCTGCAAGAATTCACAACAAGCGCGTCTGATCTCTTTGGAGCGTGACTCGAGGCCGTTCGCAATGAACGGTATCAATTTGGCCGAGTGCACATTTTCGATTATGAATCGTAGCGCCATCAAACTGCTTGTGGCCATTATTTTGGCGCTGTTCTGCAACAAATTGATCAAATTGGCCATTTGTACTTCCATAAATATTTCTAGTTTGTTGCCAAATGTCTGCGCCAAATACGCCAGTGTAATGCATGCTTCGCGCACCACTTGTGAGCGCAGGTCTTTGGTCTGAGCGGTGAATTGTGCCGTTGTTTTTCGAATCACTTCGTAAACTTCGGATTAGTAGTTTTCGCGAGACGCAATGACCAGACCGCGCACTCGTTTCAAAGCGTTCATTCGGCAAGCCCAATCTTCAGAGTTGCCCAACGCTTCACATATTTGATTTATGTGCTGGTCAACGTCTCTTGAACTGTACACCTTTTATAAATTAGATTTTTCTTTTGCTTATCAAGTTATTTATTGACGTTTATTGGTGGCGCTTTTTCAAACCCAGATAAAAACACATTTTCGTCCACGGCTCCAGCGCCTCCTTAAAGACAATTTTTAATTTTTTTTTTCAATTTTTTTGTCAGACACACACAATTCAAAAAAGGAAAAAAATTATATTTATAATTTATTTGAAATTATAATAAATTAGCATAATAGTGTAGTAGTGACCATCGGTGAGTGATTGAGGAGATTACCATCGGTGTCGGTGTGCGGATCGTCAATAAGATCTATGGTGCGGTCGGAGCCAGAGTCGCTGCTGGACTGAATAGGCTGGTCGTGAAAAAATTTAGTGTAACTGGAGCGTATGACGGCCGTACTCTTGTTGTTTATGTACGAGCTGCTGATTATGTCCGGGTTCTTGAGCTGAGTGCGTTGCGAGCTGAACACATTGCGTTTAGTGATGAGACACGTTTTTTTGTCGATTGGCGTCGCCACCACATTCAGCTCATTTTGATTGAAACAAAAAAATTGGGTCGATGGACCCAAAAATTGTTCCATTAGGTTCGGATTCATGTCAGTCAAACTCAAACTCGAATCATATAGAGAACTCTAGATTGAATTAAATATTTTTTATTTGTTGTTTTTAAAAAAAAAAGAGAAAAAAAAATAGAAGGCGAAATGCAAAAAAGTTCATTGAAAAGGTCACTGGTCGTGTCATTTAAATGCAGATACAAAAATTTACATTTTCGGCCCAGTTGCTATGCAGACTCGATGCCGAAACAACAATTAAATCAATGCAATATTAGAGAGACACACACAGAGAAAAATATGACAAAATATTTTCGAATCTAGTTAAAATAGCTAGCAAAATATACGAACCAGAAACCGAATAAGTTCAGCGGACTTTTATTGTTGTCAGAATAGAAGAATGGTAAATATTTATTCTATGACAAAAACAACTCCAAAGTTACATAACTAGGATATCCGCGCCTATTTCATTGGATTAACTATGTCCACATAACCACACACACACACGGCAAATTAGAAATAGGTAAACAGATGACTTAATCTAGAATTATACGAATCGGACGTTTACGCTTCAACTAGAACAACATCATAAATTAGGACACCAAAAACTCAACGAGTTTATATTTGAAAAAAAAAAAACGACTCGACATAAATAGCCCTAATCCAAATCTCTTTTTGCTATATATCAATAAATTTTTGTTGTTTATTGTTTTTTGTTGTTTGTCCAGATAGAACTACAATTTATTTATATGAGAGTAAATTTCCGAAAGCAAAAACGAAAAAAAAGTCTAATTGTCTTTCAATTTATCTCTTTCTCACAACCACTGACCAAATTGTTTTGCATGCAGAAGTGAAATTGTTAATCAAATCTGTAGCCGGGCCAAGCAAAATAACAAAGAAAAAAGAGAGAGAGAGAGAAAAAAAATAACCCGAATCCGTTACTATTAAATAGTTGTGCAATATTTGAATGAGATTACAATTTAGTGATAACTAACTTTGACAATATAATTTATCTCCATTGTATTGCGAGCAAATGAGAAAAAAACAAGCCCAAACAAAACCAAAAGCAAATTAGTAATAAAATTAAAGCCAAGAATAGTTGTTTTTTATTGTTATTTGCAAAAAAAAAAAAAAAACTGACTAATAATAATAGTACTAGTAGTTGTAGTTGTGGTAGTGGTGGTGGAAGTAGAGGCTCGTTTATTTTTGTTTTTTTTAGAAAAAAAAAATTTCAGGTCGTGGTCTCTAGTTGATGAAAAAAAATCAACCGATAAAAATAAAACACTTAAAACAAATAGCTTTTCTTTCCAAATCGAGTCAATTTAATTTAATTTCTCATTTGAATAAAAAGCCACTAAGCGCTAATGCAAACAATTCCACTTAATTCCACTCTCAAATACACACACACACACATGCACACTCAGCCCCTATCAGCATCTATTCTTAATTAAGCACAAAAAGCATTCAAAACATTTTTAATCAAAAAATTCATCATTTATGCCAACTTTAAAAGCTTTTTACTTTACTCAACTCGACAAATATTTAACTTATCCCAAAAGCGCTCGGCACGAAATCTGTCATTTCATTAAAAATTTGAAAATGTTTTTCCAAAAAATAATTATTTTTTTAATTTTTCAATTTTACTAAAAGTTTTACTTTATGTATTTTTCATTTCATTTAGCATAAATGATTTTAATCAAGTTTTTTTTTTATAAATTTTTTTTAATTATATGATCATTATATGATTCATCATCATCATATAATGATACGTCTCCTAAAAAAAACAATTAATTAAAAAAATTAGTAAATAATTTAATAGAAAAAAAAAATTTACCATGGATGTTTATATCCCATAGCTCCGCTTGAAAAGATGCCTCGCATACAATTATTTTGTATGCTGTTTGGCAATCTTCTTTACAATCGCATTTGGGGTATTTGACCAACATCTTATGGTCCCTTTCACACAAAAAACAATTCACGGGGTTACAGTGGTGATTTGTAGTTGCTGGGAAGTTTGTTTTTAGGTGTTTTTCGATGTATTCCATCGATGGGTTTTCGACCAATAGCTTCCAGTTTTTGACCATTTTTGTTTAATTTATTAAATCAAATTGTAATAGTATTTTAAAAATTTATAAAGTTCTGGTACCTGAAGTAAACCTTTAAAATATAATTTTTTATATTTTAAAAAAAATTAATTTTTATTGACAAATGTATTATCAAAAAAAAATTTTACTTATTATTATTATTATAAAATTAAAAATTATAAAAAAAGCCAAATATTAAATAAAAATAAAAAATAAATAATATAAACAAAAAAAAAATTAATAATTTTTATACAAATGCATGTCATCATGCTTGTATTTTGTAAATATAAAATTTCTAGGCGCATTTCTTGCCGGACCATTTTCGTCGCGCCTTCTTTTTCTTCCTGCATTGTTTTCAGCTGTAACAACAGCTGTTGGTAGAGCTGTTAGTAGAGCTCTTGGTAGAGCTCTTGGTATAGCTCTAGGTATAGCTGTTGATTGTATTAATGTAGCTGTTGCTACAGCAGTTAGTTCTCTAACTTGAAGCGATTGAAATTGGCGCTTTTTGCCCTGAGCTTTTTTTGCTTCGGGAAGCAGCAATCGATGGCTCTTTAATTCCAACATTGAGCTTTCTTTTTTTCATTTTATGATCATTATATGATTCATCATCATCATATAATGATACGTCTCCTATAAAAAACAATTAATTAAAAAAATTAGTAAATAATTTAATAGAAAAAAAAATTTACCATGGATGTTTATATCCCATAGCTCCGCTTGAAAAGATGCCTCGCATACAATGGCCATTTTGCTTATCACATATGCCACAATAATTACTGTTTGTTCGCCTAATTGCGGCAGGCAGTAATCGAATATTTTTTTTGGCCTCCATTAATTTTGCCTAAAAATAATACTTTAAAATTTTTGACATCTAAAAAAAAGTAAAATTAATTAAAAAATTAAATAAAATTATTTAAAAAATTTTTATAAGATGCGCTCTGAAACGCATGTGCATGAAGAAGAAATTTATTCTAAAATTGCAAGAAAATTCTGTAAATGGAAAATCTATTCCATTAGACAACCAAAAAGTTTATAAATAGAAAAAAGCAAAAAATTAACAAATTCTGCGAAGTTAATTAATCCAAAATAAATCTAGCTTGGCAACACCCTTTTTCAAAGTCACGTGAACAACATTCTCAAAATCGCAATTAAGCTGTAAAAATAAAATTCTTTTATAATACAAAAAAAATTAAAAATTTTTCGCGTGTGCTTTTAATTTGACCAAAAAATGGCATACATAAGCTTAGTAGCGACCAAAATGCACATTCAGAGCACTCAGAATGCATTCTTTTCTAGACACGCCTTTTCCAGTATTTATCCACGCTAAGACATTTTCAATTTACAATTCTTATCTTCTTTGAACTAGGGACAACGAGCATCTGCAACATTTGTAAATTAACCCAAACAAAAATTTAATTTAAAAAAAATTAATTTCCAATTTTTTTTTATTTATTTAAAGAAAAATTATCTTCTAATATTTATCGATTTATTTCTTTGATTTTCGCTGTCGCACTCAACAAACGACATATGAACAAAAAAATCCACTCGAGACACGTCACTTCGACTGGCTGCTGTTGGTCAAGGCCTTTCAGAATTTGTTCGACAAGACCAAAAAGACTGTTGAACAAATTTTGACTTTGTTTTCCGCTCAGCGATTTAACGCACATTTCGTTAAGAGTGGCAAAGACCCGGCTCAAATGATCCGAATGAAAAACTAAATGGATTCGATGTTGTTTGTTACACTTGAGAATGCTGCTGATGCTGCTGCTGTTGTTTCTGGTGGTGATGAATTGGCGCTGAATGACTTGGCGACTTGGTCTCCATTTTCAAGCACGAGTCCAAGTCAAACAATCAAGGCTCGAATATTAGACTGGACAGATTGCATCTCATTCTGAGCAATGTGCTGTACGAGTCATAAAACGACGACGACTGTGCTGTACGAGTCATAAAACGACGACGACTGTGCTGTACGAGTCATGAAACGACGACGACTGTGCTGTACGAGACTTAAAATTTTCTTTTTCAAAAAAAAAGTCCGAGTCGGGACTTTATTTTTTATTTTTTTCAAAGTCCGAGTCAGGACTTTAAAATTTTTAGTTTGCTAGATCAGGCTTAATATCAAAAAATTTATAAACTTTTTGGTTGTCTAATGGAATAGATTTTCCATTTACAGAATTTTCTTGCAATTTTAGCATAAATTTCTTCTTCATGCACATGCGTTTCAGAGCGCATCTTATAAAAATTTTTTAAATAATTTTATTTAATTTTTTAATTAATTTTACTTTTTTTTAGATGCCAAAAATTTTAAAGTATTATTTTTTGGCCAAATTAATGGAGGCAAAAAAAAATATTTGATTACTGCCTGCCGCAATTAGGCGAACAAACAGTTATTATTGTGGCAAATGTGATAAGCCAAATGGCCACAAGATGACAGTCAGATATGCTGAGTCATCAGTTTGTGAAAAAAAATATACTTTGCATGAGTGCAAGGAATCAAAGATTTGTTTTTTATATGAACAAGGTAAGCAATTTATTTAATTTCTTTTTAAAATATAAAAAATTAAAGGTTTACTTCAGGTACCAGAACTTTATAAATTTTTAAAATACTATTACAATTTGATTTAATAAATTAAACAAAAATGGTCAAAAACTGGAAGCTATTGGTCGAAAACCCATCGATGGAATACATCGAAAAACACCTAAAAACAAACTTCCCAGCAACTACAAATCACCACTGTAACCCCGTGAATTGTTTTTTGTGTGAAAGGGACCATAAGATGTTGGTCAAATACCCCAAATGCGATTGTAAAGAAGATTGCCAAACAGCATACAAAATAATTGTATGCGAGGCATCTTTTCAAGCGGAGCTATGGGATATAAACATCCATGGTAAATTTTTTTTTTCTATTAAATTATTTACTAATTTTTTTAATTAATTGTTTTTTATAGGAGACGTATCATTATATGATGATGATGAATCATATAATGATCATAAAATGAAAAAAAGAAAGCTCAATGTTGGAATTAAAGAGCCATCGATTGCTGCTTCCCGAAGCAAAAAAAGCTCAAGGCGAAAGAAGCGCCAATTTCAATCGCTTCAAGTTAGAGAACCAACTGCTGTAGCAACAGCTACATTAATACAATCAACAGCTATACCTAGAGCTATACCAAGAGCTCTACCAAGAGCTCTACTAACAGCTCTACCAACAGCTGTTGTTACAGCTGAAAACAATGCAGGAAGAAAAAGAAGGAGCGACGAAAATGGTCCGGCAAGAAATGCGCCTAGAAATTTTATATTTACAAAATACAAGCATGATGACATGCATTTGTATAAAAATTATTAATTTTTTTTTTGTTTATATTATTTATTTTTTATTTTTATTTAATATTTGGCTTTTTTTATAATTTTTAATTTTATAATAATAATAATAAGTAAAATTTTTTTTTGATAATACATTTGTCAATAAAAATTAATTTTTTTTAAAATATAAAAAATTATATTTTAAAGGTTTACTTCAGGTACCAGAACTTTATAAATTTTTAAAATACTATTACAATTTGATTTAATAAATTAAACAAAAATGGTCAAAAACTGGAAGCTATTGGTCGAAAACCCATCGATGGAATACATCGAAAAACACCTAAAAACAAACTTCCCAGCAACTACAAATCACCACTGTAACCCCGTGAATTGTTTTTTGTGTGAAAGGGACCATAAGATGTTGGTCAAATACCCCAAATGCGATTGTAAAGAAGATTGCCAAACAGCATACAAAATAATTGTATGCGAGGCATCTTTTCAAGCGGAGCTATGGGATATAAACATCCATGGTAAATTTTTTTTTTCTATTAAATTATTTACTAATTTTTTTAATTAATTGTTTTTTATAGGAGACGTATCATTATATGATGATGATGAATCATATAATGATCATAAAATGAAAAAAAGAAAGCTCAATGTTGAAATTAAAGAGCCATCGATTGCTGCTTCCCGAAGCAAAAAAAGCTCAGGGCAAAAAGCGCCAGCTACATTAATACAATCAACAGCTATACCTAGAGCTATACCAAGAGCTCTACCAAGAGCTCTACTAACAGCTCTACCAACAGCTGTTGTTACAGCTGAAAACAATGCAGGAAGAAAAAGAAGGCGCGACGAAAATGGTCCGGAAAGAAATGCG
This sequence comes from Brachionus asplanchnoidis, assembly GCA_025491095.1. Taxonomy (NCBI): domain Eukaryota; kingdom Metazoa; phylum Rotifera; class Eurotatoria; order Ploima; family Brachionidae; genus Brachionus; species Brachionus asplanchnoidis. The sequence goes on from JAILYF010000017.1 coordinate 18,004, forward strand.
CCTAGAAATTTTATATTTAAAAAATACAAGCATGATGACATGCATTTGTATAAAAATTATTAATTTTTTTTTTGTATATATTATTTATTTTTTATTTTTATTTAATATTTGGCTTTTTTTATAATTTTTAATTTTATAATAATAATAATATGTAAAATTTTTTTGATAATAAATTTGTATATGAAACTTAATTTTTTTTTAAAAATACATTAAGATTAAAATATCAGATAAAATTGACTCTCGATAATACAATTTTGAATTCCAGTTTCTAATTAAATAATTAATTGTTTATTTAAATTGATAAAATAAATAGCTATCTTAAATTACGTGGAATCTTTATTTAACTAAAAATGGCTCAAAATGAATCTTTTTTATCTTATAAAAACGAGGATTCAGATGCAAGCACCGAGGCTATTACCACCGAGATTACGAGATAGTACGAAGGGCGTGGTAGACCGAAAAAGTTTGGCGCGGGTTCTTATACAAACAAAGTCGCGAGTCAAAAATCAACAGCTAAAAGAAAATCTTTAAATAAAAATGCCGACGATAACGAGCAAGTAATTAAAAGAAGAAGAATTAATTAATTTAATTAAATTTTATTTGCTATTCATTATTTTATCTTGTAATTTTTTTTATTATCTAATGAAATATCTAAATAAATAGTCGTTTATCTTTTTATCTAGTGTTTTAATAAAATATCTAGTAAATTCATCATTTTAGCTAGTTCAATTAATTATATGCCTATTTTAATTAGTATGTCAAAAGTAAAAATTGACCAAAGACATTCTAAAATAATTTGATCTTGGCAAATTTGAATAATCTTTTATAAACATAACTACAGGAAATCATTTTACAAAAACTATCAATAAACTATCTTTAAAAAACAAACAATCGTTTCATATTAACAAAAAAGTGTTTAAAATTATCAACAAATACCTTAATGTGAGTTCTTTGAAATTTTTTAGACAAGCCATCACAGATAAACAGATTTCTGCGCAATTTTTCTAATCCAAAAAAGCATTAGTGTTAATCTCAAGATAAGTAGTTCGGCTGTAGTTTTCCATGTGACTGATGAGCTTTTTTAGATTAAGCGAATAGATATCTTCCACCTTGGCTGCCAAGAACAGTGAGGTAATGCCAATGAGCTGATGTGACGTCAATTTGATTTTTTTCTAATCTGCTCTCTGCTCTCTTTGCATAAGAGAAAACATGTGTTTAATTGTCTAGAGTTAAAAATTTTACTTTTTTTAACGAATTTTAACAAGATTTTATGGGAAAAATCATCACATAATGTTCATTTTTAATTTTAATTTTGCCAAAAAATTAAAATTATGAATGAAAAATATGTGATGATTTTATCTCGTAAAAAAGGAAAATCTTGCTAAAATTAATTGAGAAAAATTAGATTTTTAACTAAATACAATTTAAACACTTGCTTTTCTCTTTAGCAAAGAGCAAATTAAGTAAATTATTTTTGAATAAACCGTTTTTTTAAAAGAATTATCTAATTTTTTTTGCACTTTTTGGGAGTTCAATTTTAGTTATCAATATATTGGGACACTCAAGGTCAATTTAAAATTGTTTTTTATATTCTTTTTTCTTACTTATAAAAAAAAAGTCTTTTCGGGGTTAACAGTCCATGCACTCCGGAAAGGCAAGTGTACAAATCACGGGCTACTTTTTAGAAATTTTTAAGATTTGGTTTTTTTCTAATCTACTCTTTGCTTAATTGAGTGTTTAATTGTGTTCAATTGTTTATAATAAATTTTACTTTTCTTAACGAATTTAACAAGATTTTCCCTTTTATATGAGAAAAAATCATCGCAAATTTTTCATTCTAAATTTAAATTTTTAATATATATATTTTTTTTTCAAAAAAAAGAGAATAATCTTGTTAAATTTATTAAGAAAAGTAAAATTTACAACTCTAGACAATTAAACACACGCTTTTTACTTGAAAAAAAATCAAATTGACGTCACATCAACTAAAGCTTTACGTATTTAATAAGCTAAGTGAATTATTTAAAAAAAAATAAATTATAATAAAAAATAATTTTTTAAAAAATATAATAACAAAAGATTTTTCCCATATAATATCTTACTAAAATTTTTCTATTTTTTCCAAATTTTAGCCAAGTATCATAATTTTTAATTTCAGTCATTTTACAATAAATTATTGTTCAATTTAAAGTCTTTAGTCAGGTCATTAAATGACTTAACTAAGAATCACAAAGTAGCTAATGCAATATCTGACAAGATTTCAATTAGATCAGTTTCTGCATCCTTTAAGATTCACTTTAATCACTTTTTGTTAGTTAATCAATTATTACCATTTTTAAATATTGGAGATTTATTTGATTTAAAAAAATTTAAAATGGTTTTTTCAAATGTTTATTAGACTTATCAATTTATGACTTAAATATATTTAGAAATATACTTCAACAAAGTGCAACACACTTTGCTGCATATTTTTTACCTAAAATAAAATTTTGATTCTCAATAAATTTTATTAAAAATTAATACTGTGGTGAAGTTTTGACATGAGTTAATTAATTAAATGAATTAGTTATTACGAAAAAAGAAAATATGACCATAAAAATAAAAAGTGTTGATTAATTAAAAAATGACTTATTCTATTTAAAACTTCTATAACTGCAACAAAAGATCCTAAATGAAGCATAAATAATTATTCTTTTATTGTTATTTTGTTGTTGTTGACCAAAACAGACCTATGCTAAAATAATTAAATTAATTGCTAGACAATTTTTAAGGGAATAAAATTTAAAAGATTATAAAATTTTGCTCAATGTATTGCACAATAGTGACTACTAAGCTAAGCAATAAAACCTCTGGGTGTTAAAAGAGCATTTAATGGTCTATGGAGACTAGTCAAACAATTGGTGACTTTTTTTAATTTTATTTAAATAGCAGAACTTATTGGGAAAAAATTTGCTCTAGTCCTTGAGAGTGCTTTGTGCTTGTGTTATCAAGTGCCTGGTGTTGTTCGCAGCAAAGAAAAAACATCAAATTAAACTCAAATCGGACTAAAACAAGTTTAAAAACAAACAAATTTTGATTTTATAAGAAATTTAATTAAAAAGAAATTATAAAATTAAACTTAAAAAAAAAAAATTTTTTAAATTTTTTTATACAACAAAAAAACAAACATTTATGTAACTTTTTCTTTTTTTTTTTATTTTTCTTTTTGTTTTTTTATTAGAAAATGTTTAAGTTTTCGTATCGGTTTTCTTATTTTTAATAAAATCTGTCATTATTTCAAGACTTATCAATTAAATATAAAAGACCGTCTGACAAATGAGAAAATAAAATTTTAATTATGCTCAGTTAGATAAAGTATTCGACTTTATCAGTACTTGCGAAAATCAACACCATAAGAAACTTGATCCCAAATTGTATCTAAACACAATTGCAAAAATTATAAAAATAAAAGTTTAATCCCAACTTAATCTTGATCACTTAATCTATTAAATTAAAGTTATCAAAAAAAAAGATTAAAAAAATTGCTACTCTCATTTTTTTAATTTAAATTAAAATACTAAAGCAAGATTCATTCATAAGTCTAATTGACGTAATCATCAATTTAACGACAAAAAAAAATTTTCTAAAAAAATAGTTTTAAATTATAAAAAGAATTTCGGTAAAATGGTTTCAAAATTTTCTAAGACTGTTTGTATTGATTGAAAAATAAAAAATTAAAAAGCAAATATTAGATATCTATTTTAGTGTGTGAGCGAGTGAGTGAATGACAACAAAAAAAAATATCTAAATGATTCTAAAAGTATCTTGAAGTAAATGATAGTTTTTGAATTTTGGTACAAATTTTCGAATTGCATAATCATAAACGAAAAATACACTTAAGTGTAAATTTAATCTTTTTAAATATTTTAAATATTTCTTGAACAAAATGTCATCTATTCGGTGACATAAAAAAAAAGTAGCCTTTTAAATTACCTGGCTTGGGCAAACCATTGGACGACTCTTTCATTTTACCATGCTTCAAAACGTCATCAAATTTCGAAAATATTAATTTCACTCTAATGATTTTAAAATTTAGCAATAAATAATTATCATCACGCAACTAATTACTTTTCCTCTGGCTGATGCTTTTTTTTCAACTCATTACGCAATCTATCACCGACTGTTTTGTACACTTCAACTAGACACATAAGCGCTCTTTCTCTCACAAACTGATTTTGATCGGTCATCAATTTTACCACGAATGTGACCATTTTGCCCAAGTGCATGCTACTGGCACCAAATTTGTCAAAAGCTTCGACCAACAAATCGAGTGTTTCTTCCCTAATTTTGGCAATTTTATGATTGAAACCTGCATTCAGTCGGTCCCAAATGGACTTTTATTTTTTTTTAAATTTATTACAATTCATTAATAAAATTTATTTGAAAAAAAATTTTATTATTTTTACCTAGGGACCATAAGTGGCCATCATGAACAAAAGTATATTTTTGGACGCAGCTCTCACTTGTTCCTTCGAATCGCCTAGTCTGTCAACGATATGCACAATGATATCTATGCAGTAATTCTGCAATTTTTCATGCATATGCTGAATAAGCAATTGAATAATGGTCAGGCCATTGATTGATATTTTGAAATTACTGCTGCTAACCCACGCCATTATTGAGTTGCAGAACGAGTTCAAGTCTGTGCAGTGCAGGCTGCAGTGCGGCTGTTTGAGGAACGATTCGAGCTCGTTGTAAATCTCAAGTCTAACATTGGTGTCTTTGGACGAAATTATATCAGAAAAGTCGTCCAAAGATCGAAAAGCGCATTCCGAATCCATTCAAAATATCTAAATTTAAAAGAAAAAAGCTGAAAATTAGCTTAAAAACTTTAACAGCTTGTCTGCTATAACATTTATTAATCGATGCCGAGAACTTACTAATTTTATGATAAAAAAATTTGAATTATAATCTCGCTAATCATCACATCATAAATATAAACTAACAAATGTAAAATTTATGGCTAAAAAGAAAATTTAGCTGTCATGACCAATACATCCAATGTGTGTTGCTATTATTTTTTTACCAAGTATTATAATAAAATTAATCCTCTTTTTTAATTCATTATTTTAAAAATTTTATCGAATACATAAATTAAACTCGAAGCTATTTCAATGAAGATAATTATTTAAAAAAATTATTTGGCCTTTTATAGATTGCTTATTTAGTAATTGACCGAAAAGTCGAAAAGTACTAGTCTAATCCAACAAGAAAAAGATAAGATGTTTTTTGTTAGATCGGTCAATATTTTTAGAATACTTATAAAATAGAAATGTTGCCTCTCTAATAGAGACATATTTAAATTTTTTTTAATTGCTGCCAATTAGAGTATTTGAGTATATGATTCAAATATTATAATTAAAGAAAAATTTTAATTCATTAGGTGAAGCTGATTTTTTGAAAATAATTTCCATAGAATATTCGATAGTTTTTTTTTTATAATCAAAAAGAGATTCAAATATTTTTCTAATTGCTTTTTTGAAAATTATTTTTTTCGAGATTCTTGAATTGTCTGGTGATCAAGATTAGCTCGGACCCAATTTTGTTTTACTTTCAAACTATTTCAAAATGTCATCAGCAAATATTTTGACTACCTTTTATTTACTAGAGTTAAGACCGAAGCCAATGTTGACTTAAGTTTTTAGAATAAACTAAATTATAATTCTCAAATAGATAAAATATTTTTTGAAAATTTAAATTTAGATTAGCTAATTTTTTATTTAATGGTATGTATATTTTTTGTATTTAAAAAACTTTTTTACATTAATAAAAATGAATAAAAAAAAAGCCTAAACAAAATACAATAAAACTTCATTTAACTTTGAAAAAACTAAAATATGATCAAAAATAAAAATATTTTTTTCGCTAAAATTTTTATATCAAACTAGGTGTTTTTGTCTATAATTTTTCAATTTGAATCAAAAAAATGTTTGTTTTGCTCATTTCTGAATGCAGCTCTTTTGAAATTTTTTATTCAAACAATTATTAAAAGCTTTAATATTGCTCATTTTTTATAATTTTTTGACACTGCTGAAAGTTTTCAAAATTCAATTATTCTATAGACAAATAAATTATAACCTGAAAACTAAATAACTGTGTGTCTAATAAATTGCTTTTTAGAAATTTTAAATTAAAAAAGCTTTGTTAAAATTTCTAATTTGGACCTGTTTATTTAAAAATAATAATTTAATTTTCTTTGAATAAACTTCGGAAGACGATGAAAGAATATCTAAATTGAATATTGATTAAAAAAAAATTATCGAGTTAAATCTAAATTATATGAATATTATATATTAATTGATAAAAAATTGAAGTATACTTTATTTTTTTTTCGGATATCTGCAGCTAACAAATTGACCCCTACCTAAATTAAAACAAATTATAGCTATTGAATGCTTAATATACTTTCATATTTTAGAATACCAAGACTATAGGTCTCGAACTGAATATAATTCACACGAAATATGTAATAGTTACAATTTTGTATTGATGGAAAATTCTAGAGCAAAGAAAACAAAAGACTAAGTACCTTTTAACCTATAAAAATAAATTAAAAAATCTATACTACCAAATTCTAAAGTGACCAAATTACCAAAGAAAACCTCAAAAACAAAGAAACAGAAATAATAGAGGAATACTTAAAAATTAGGAAAAATGGATTTATACGTCCATTAAATATTGTCTACAAACTTTAAGCCAAAGAAGAGAATAATTAAATTTTTTTATTAAAAGTGTATTTACCTGGATCGAATTAAATGTGAAATCGTTGGAAATTTAAAATAATATTTAACAGGCGTTTGTAGAACTGATGATTTGAATATATCGAATCTAAAATACAAAATATCAAATAAACCACAAAAAATAATTTCTTACTATTCAATTTTTTTGGAAATTGTATTTTATATTTGACTGTTTTTTTTTTATTTTTTTTTATTCATTTTAAATTTTAAGTTTCTGTGGCAATTTTTCAAAAATAAAATTTTTTTATTAGTTTAAATTTTAACTCACCCTTGACAAAGATTTATTTTAATATTTTTTTTCTACAGCGCCGAATTTGACGTACTTTTTATGAATAAAATAAATTTATTTTTTGATAAAGATTAAAAAAATTATAAATATATCGTAATTTTAGTATGTTTAATTAAAGATAAATAAAGTCGAAAAAAAACATCTTAACATTACTATCTAAAGCTATTTAAAATCCTAATTATATATAATCTATCAGAAAATATATTTTAAGCAAAAACGCATGCTATCATTATTGAATATTCATATGATAATTATTTATAAAAATATTAAAAAAATCCAAATTTTTAAATTAGCAAGAAAAAAACTCATTGTCAAATTTAAAATGCATTTTGAAAAATAAGTCAATTATTTTATCTACATTGCTTGAGAAAAATAAAAATAAATTGTCTTTAAACTTTGGAAAAAATAAAGTTCTAAACTCTTGACTAGAAAAAGATCATAAAAAAATACTTTAATAAATTGACCAAAATTTAGTTTATTGAGTAAATAGAACAAGTTTTAGCTTTATTCAGCAATTCAAGATAATTTTCATAAATAAAAATAAAAAGTTAAAAGTCCAATTTTATTTATTCAATATAAATTTAATGTTAAAAAATATTTTTTTGATTTACTATACAAAATGATTAAGTAAGCCTACATTTATAATATCTATTTAATTAAATAAACTAATTAACGTTAATAAAGAAATTTAGCCGGAAAAACAATATTCATTACAGGCGCATCGCGAGGCTTTGGCAAAGCGATCGCTCTTCGCTGTGCTCGTGACGGCGCTAATGTGATCATAGCTGCCAAAACTGCAGAACCACATCCCAAATTACCTGGCACAATTTACACCGCAGCCAAAGAAATTGAGGAAGTAGGTGGCCAAGCACTGCCATGCATTGTCGATGTCAGGTTCGAAGACCAAGTGGCCAAAGCGCTTGAAGACGGTGCCAAAAAATTCGGTGGTATCGACATTTTGGTCAACAATGCATCAGCGACACAACAATCACTGGTACTTTGGACACAACAATGAAAAAATATGACCTTATGAATCAGGTGAATGCCAGAGGCACATTCTTGTGCTCAAAGATGGCCATTCCGTACTTGCGCAAGAGTTCCAATCCACACATTTTAAATCTTTCACCGCCTCTCAATCTCAACCCAAAATGGTTCAAGAATAACTTGGCTTACACAATGGCCAAGTATGGTATGAGTTTTTGTGTGCTCGGAATGAGCGGGGAGCTCAAAGAAGACGGCATAGCTGTGAATGCCTTGTGGCCGCGCACTGCCATTGCCACTGACGCCATTGACCTAATCGGATCAGTCGAAATGAAAAAGCAGTCGCGAACCACTGACATTATGGCTGATGCTGCCTATCAAATTTTGATCAAGGAGTCAAAGACTTTTAGTGGAAAGTTTTTAATTGATGAAGATGTGCTTAAAAATGACTTGGCAATGACTAACTTAGACAAGTATGCTCTCGAGCCTGGTAGTTCGCTTTTGATGGACTTTTTTTTGGATGATGTCGAAGGACAAGAAACTTTGGGTCTTGGAACAAATGAGGCGTCATCTGATACGGACGTATCGGCCTCAATGAATGCCCTAAGGAAACTTCTATCACCAGAGCTAGTTCAGAAAATAAATGGAGTCTATGCTTCTAAGATAACCGATGCCAAAACAGCAGATTGGTATCTTGATTTATAAAATGGCAGCGGTAAAATTGACTCCGGTGTATACAATGGTCAAGTAAATTTAACCATGACAATGAACTCGGATGTTTTTAACAAAATGACTTCTGGAGCACTGAAACCAACAATGGCCTAAATGAGCGGAAAGCTTAAAATCAAAGGTGAAATGGGTCTTGCCATGAAATTGGAAAAATTGATGTCAAGCCTTAAATCGAAACTTTGAAATTTTTAGGAATTAGTTTTTATTTTAAATTAGCTTCATTAATAAATTTTATTTGGATTATTTATAAAACAAAACGGTGTTTTCATGTTTAGTTCTATAAATGCTTTATTTCGCATAAATTTTTTTTTCTAATCTTAATAAAATAAATGACGAAACAAAATAAATTTGAGAACAAAACACCAATTTACAATAATACAGTAATAAGAAAAAAGATTTGAAGATTAAAAATTGGGGTTTTTCCCGCAATGATAAAAATATATTTTAAATAAGTTTTTTTTCCAAATTCTAGATCAATAAAACAGTACAAATTTGAAAATGTTTTTCCAAAAAATAATTATTTTTTTCATTTTTCAATTTTACTAAAAGTTTTACTTTATGTATTTTTCATTTCATTTAGCATAAATGATTTTAATCAAGTTTTTTTTTTTATTAATTTTTTTTAATTATATCATTTAATATTTCATGAGTAAATAATCCCAAACCCAAAGCTTAACTGTAAAAATTAATAGTTTTACATTTATTAAATTATTTTTTTGATCAAAAAAAATTAAAAATTGAATACTCGAAGAAAATTAAGCGTGCTAGTGTTTCTTTGTTTGAAAGACTGATTAATTAAATAACTAATTAAAGTAAAAACAAATTTACAATTTCATTTAATTTTTTCAAATAAATCCATGGGACATTTCTGAGAAAGTTCCGCAAGGCTTAAGCTTTTTTTCATTTTAATCACAAATTTTCGTCAAAAATACGAAAAAAGACTAAAAAAATTTTTTTTAGACAAAATTAAAGAATAAAATATTTGTTTTGGTTTTTATTTTTTATATTTTTTTATCATCTAAATCAAGATACTTAAACTTGATAAGAAAAGTGTCAAACAAAAATATTGCTAGACACTAGTAAACAAAACTGGGTATTTATTGCACACAATTTGGTAAGCAAAAAATTAACAAATTCTGCGAAGTTAATTAATCCAAAATAAATCTAGCTTGGCAACACCCTTTTTCAAAGTCACGTGAACAACATTCTCAAAATCGCAATTAAGCTGTAAAAATAAAATTCTTTTATAATACAAAAAAAATTAAAAATTTTTCGCGTGTGCTTTTAATTTGACCAAAAAATGGCATACATAAGCTTAGTAGCGACCAAAATGCACATTCAGAGCACTCAGAATGCATTCTTTTCTAGACACGCCTTTTCCAGTATTTATCCACGCTAAGACATTTTCAATTTACAATTCTTATCTTCTTTGAACTAGGGACAACGAGCATCTGCAACATTTGTAAATTAACCCAAACAAAAATTTAATTTAAAAAAAATTTATTTCCAATTTTTTTTTATTTATTTAAAGAAAAATTATCTTCTAATATTTATCGATTTATTTCTTTGATTTTCACTGTCGCACTCAACAAACGACATATGAACAAAAAAATCCACTCGAGACACGTCACTTCGACTGGCTGCTGTTGGTCAAGGCCTTTCAGAATTTGTTCGACAAGACCAAAAAGACTGTTGAACAAATTTTGACTTTGTTTTCCGCTCAGCGATTTAACGCACATTTCGTTAAGAGTGGCAAAGACCCGGCTCAAATGATCCGAATGAAAAACTAAATGGATTCGATGTTGTTTGTTACACTTGAGAATGCTGCTGATGCTGCTGCTGTTGTTTCTGGTGGTGATGAATTGGCGCTGAATGACTTGGCGACTTGGTCTCCATTTTCAAGCACGAGTCCAAGTCAAACAATCAAGGCTCGAATATTAGACCGGACAGATTGCATCTCATTCTTAGCAATGTGCTGTACGAGTCATAAAACGACGACGCCTGTGATGTACGAGACTTAAAATTTTTTTTTTAAAAAAAAAAGTCCGAGTCGGGACTTTGAAATTTTTAATTTGCTAGATCAGGCTTAATATCAAAAAATTTATAAACTTTTTGGTTGTCTAATGGAAAAGATTTTCCATTTACAGAATTTTCTTGCAATTTTAGCATAAATTTCTTCTTCATGCACATGCGTTTCAGAGCGCATCTTATAAAAATTTTTTAAATAATTTTATTTAATTTTTTAATTAATTTTACTTTTTTTTTGATGCCAAAAATTTTAAAGTATTATTTTTTGGCCAAATTAATGGAGGCAAAAAAAAATATTCGATTACTGCCTGCCGCAATTAGGCGAACAAACAGTTATTATTGTGGCAAATGTGATAAGCCAAATGGCCACAAGATGACAGTCAGATATGCTGAGTCATCAGTTTGTGAAAAAAATATACTTTGCATGAGTGCAAGGAATCAAAGATTTGTTTTTTATATGAACAAGGTAAGCAATTTATCTAATTTCTTTTTAAAATATAAAAAATTAAAGGTTTACTTCAGGTACCAGAACTTTATAAATTATTAAAATACTATTACAATTTGATTTAATAAATTAAACAAAAATGGTCAAAAACTGGAAGCTATTGGTCGAAAACCCATCGATGGAATACATCGAAAAACACCTAAAAACAAACTTCCCAGCAACTACAAATCACCACTGTAACCCCGTGAATTGTTTTTTGTGTGAAAGGGACCATAAGATGTTGGTCAAATACCCCAAATGCGATTGTAAAGAAGATTGCCAAACAGCATACAAAATAATTGTATGCGAGGCATCTTTTCAAGCGGAGCTATGGGATATAAACATCCATGGTAAATTTTTTTTTTCTATTAAATTATTTACTAATTTTTTTAATTAATTGTTTTTTATAGGAGACGTATCATTATATGATGATGATGAATCATATAATGATCATAAAATGAAAAAAAGAAAGCTCAATGTTGGAATTAAAGAGCCATCGATTGCTGCTTCCCGAAGCAAAAAAAGCTCAAGGCGAAAGAAGCGCCAATTTCAATCGCTTCAAGTTAGAGAACCAACTGCTGTAGCAACAGCTACATTAATACAATCAACAGCTGTACCAACAGCTGTACCAACAGCTGTACCAACAGCAGTACCAACAGCTGTACCAACAGCAGTACCAACAGCTGTACCAACAGCAGTACCAACAGCTGTACCAACAGCAGTACCAACAGCTGTACCAACAGCTGTACCATCAGCTGTACCAACAGCTATACCTAGAGCTATACCAAGAGCTATACCAAGAGCTCTACCAACAGCTGTTGTTACAGCTGAAAACAATGCAGGAAGAAAAAGAAGGCGCGACGAAAATGGTCCGGCAAGAAATGCGCCTAGAAATTTTATATTTACAAAATACAAGCATGATGACATGCATTTGTATATAAATTATTAATTTATTTTTTATTTTTATTTAATATTTGGCTTATTTTATAATTTTTAATTTTATAATAATAATAATATGTAAAATTTTTTTGATAATAAATTTGTATATGAAACTTAATTTTTTTTTAAAAATACATTAAGATTAAAATATCAGATAAAATTGACTCTCGATAATACAATTTTGAATTCCAGTTTCTAATTAAATAATTAATTGTTTATTTAAATTGATAAAATAAATAGCTATCTTAAATTACGTGGAATCTATATTTAACTAAAAATGGCTCAAAATGAATCTTTTTTATCTTATAAAAACGAGGATTCAGATGCAAGCACCGAGGCTATTACCACCGAGTCTTACGAGATAGTACGAAGGGCGTGGTAGACCGAAAAAGTTTGGCGCGGGTTCTTATACAAACAAAGTCGCGACTCAAAAATCAACAAACATAAGAGAAAAAGAGAAAAATGCATAAGAGAAAACATGTGTTTAATTGTCTAGAGTTAAAAATTTTACTTTTTTTAACGAATTTTAACAAGATTTTATGGGAAAAATCATCACATAATGTTCATTTTTAATTTTAATTTTGCCAAAAAATTAAAATTATGAATGAAAAATATGTGATGATTTTATCTCGTAAAAAAGGAAAATCTTGCTAAAATTCATTAAGAAAAATTAGATTTTTAACTAAATACAATTTAAACACATGCTTTTCTCTTAAGCAAAGAGCAAATTAAGTAAATTATTTATGAATAAAACGTTTTTTTAATAGAATTATCTAATTTTTTTTGCACTTTTTGGGAGCTCAATTTTAGTTATCAAAATATTGGGACACTCAAGGTCAATTTAAAATTGTTTTTTTTATTATATTTTCTTAAAAAAAGTCTTTTCGGGGTTTATAGTCCATGCACTCCGGAAAGGCAAGTGTACAAATCACGGGCTACTTTTTAGAAATTTTTAAGATTTGGTTTTTTTCTAATCTACTCTTTGCTTAATTGAGTGTTTAATTGTGTTCAATTGTTTATAATAAATTTTACTTTTCTTAACGAATTTAACAAGATTTTCCCTTTTATATGAGAAAAAATCATCGCAAATTTTTCATTCTAAATTTAAATTTTTAATATATATATTTTTTTTTCAAAAAAAAGAGAATAATCTTGTTAAATTTATTAAGAAAAGTAAAATTTACAACTCTAGACAATTAAACACACGCTTTTTACTTGAAAAAAAATCAAATTGACGTCACATCAACTAAAGCTTTACGTATTTAATAAGCTAAGTGAATTATTTTAAAAAAAAATAATTTTTTAAAAAATATTATAATAAAAGATTTTTCCCAAATAATATCTTACTAAAATTTTTTTATTTTTTCCAAATTTTAGCGGCAATGTGAAATTTTAGTACAAAAATTACAGTACAAAAATTACAGTACAAAAAGTAAAAACGCTGTAATTTATTTTCTAATTGTGCAAAAATGGTTCTTTAATAAGTACAATATTGTTCAAATTTGTACAACCAAATTCCATGCTCTGCAAAAACTCTGCAATTTATTGCATTTTTTAATCAAATATTTTTTGGTGGTGTGCATTTTACAGAAAATTGCAGAGTTTTTTCAGAGCTTGGAATTCGGTTGTACAAATTTGTACAATATTGTACTTTTTATAGAACCATTTTTGCACAATTAGAAAATAAATTATAGCGTTTTTACTTTTTGTAGTGTAATTTTTGTACTAAAATTTCACATTGCCATTTTAGCCAAGTATCATAATTTTTAATTTCAGTCTTTTTACAATAAATTATTGTACAATTTAAAGCCTTTAGTCAGGTCATTAAATGACTTAACTAAGAATCACAAAGTAGCTAATGCAATATCTGACAAGATTTCAATTAGATCAGTTTCTGCATCCTTTAAGATTCACTTTAATCACTTTTTGTTAGTTAATCAATTATTACCATTTTTAAATATTGGAGATTTATTTGATTTAAAAAAATTTAAAATGGTTTTTTCAAATGTTTATTAGACTTATCAATTTATGACTTAAATATATTTAGAAATATACTTCAACAAAGTGCAACACACTTTGCTGCATATTTTTTACCTAAAATAAAATTTTGATTCTCAATAAATTTTATTCAAAATTTATGCTGTGGTGAAGTTTTGACATGAGTTAATTAATTAAATGAATTAGTTATTACGAAAAAAGAAAATATGACCATAAAAATAAAAAGTGTTGATTAATTAAAAAATGACTTATTCTATTTAAAACTTCTATAACTGCAACAAAAGATCCTAAATGAAGCCTAAATGATGTTTATTTAGACTATAAGACAGAAAATGCAGACAATGAAATGTTGGCTTTCAAAAACTGGAAAAAATTTGCGGATTATTTTAATGTCAACAAACAATGGAACTTCAAATGAATTTCGAATATCACATGTGAAAAAGACTTAGATGTTTACAATTGCAGCGTTTATATTTGTCAATACTTAAAGCATTTAATTAATGATAATTTTAACTTATGTTTTGTTTCAAAAAATAGGTTGGCTCAACCTGACGTTGTCAGAAATGACATGCTTAATGAGTTTAAATCAAAAATATCCAAGTTATTAATTAACTCTTTTGTTTTTGTAAATTTTTCTTAAATCTTTTTATTTTTAATAAAAACTTAAATTGAAAAATTATTCTTTTTTTAAAAATACAAATGTGAAAATCACTTTTTTTTTGAAACTAAAAATTGAATAAAAAAATGTGTTAAAAAAGACATGAGTTATTTTTTATTTTACTCATTTTTTTTAAATCATGTCAAAACTTCACCCCAGTGTTTTTTGAAAGAACATACAATGCAAAATTTAGTAAAAAAAAAAGAGAGTTTTTAATTGTCAATATAAATAAATTTTAAACCATGTAATTTTTTTGTAAATCTTTGCCAGCTACTTTTCCAATAAGTGTAAAAAAAACTTTTTCATTTAATTTAGGAACAAACTTAAATTTAGCTTATCTTCTTTTCACCTTGTTCAAAAGTCCCAAATTAAAGTCCGATTTGGTCTTGACTTGTGATTTATAAGCAACTCTGCTTCTTTTTAATAGTTTTCAGCTTTCGTCTTCTCTAGAACAGCGGTGCATCATTTGGAATTTTTATTTATTTTGACAAATTTATAAAAAAAACAAGCAATATTCATTTAGAATTAATCGTTCAAGATGATCCAAGCACAAATTTGTTATTTGATGGAAAAATGCGATCAAAATGAATATAAAGAAGCTAGAAGAGAGCTTAGATAAGAAAATTGTCAAAATAGACCTTTTTTAAGAGGAAAAATCAAAAGAATTTAAATCATTTAAATTCTTTTGATTTTTCCTCTTAAAAAAGGTCTATTTTGACAATTTTTACGAAGATTGTTTTACGAATTTTTTAGAATAGTATTCTAAAAAATTCGTAAGTTTTAACAAATCATCTTTTAAACTAAGAGGAGATTCTGACTTTGACAGCTTTCCAGAACCAGTATTGTTCAACAAGTGAAAATATCTAATAGATACATTCTGATCGATTTTAATATTTTTTCATCATGAAATGATCACGATCATAAATTTTATTTTTACTACTCTTAATTGTATGTTTAATCAAATTTTTAGGAAAATTTAAAAAAAATTAAATTTAAAAAAAAAAGAAAAATAAATTCGATAATTAGGGATCTCGTATAGAATACGAGAAATTTAGCAAGTATTTTTTGAAAGCTTGTGTAATTAAATAATTTGTTAAAATATTCCAAAAAATATCTAAATTAAATTCAGTATATTTTTTCGAATCAAAAAGTTAAATATTTTTTTTTACAAATGTATTTCAATCTAATTATATTAGCATATAGAGAGTTTTTTAATTTTTATTAAAAATTTTAATTTTTTACTTCTTAATTTTAATGATATTTTAATTATTAAATTATAAATAAAAATTTTTAAAAACAAAATTTTTTTTTAAAATTGAAATTCTTTTGTTTTAACATCAAATTATATAATTTATTAACAAATTGATTATTTGTTTTGAAAGATCTTTAGTATTGAACCGAAAAATAAATAAAAAAATAAAATCTTAAAAAAAATGAAAATTTACTTACTTTAATGAAGTTTGAGTTTAGCAGTCATTTTTTCATCGCCTAAAACTTCCTTGCACACATCATCATCACAGAGTGTCATCCATCTAACATATGCATCCAACTCACCGATGGCATAGCCTGAATACATTTGAAACAAACTGAAAACCAAACTATTCGCTTTGTACTCACAACCAGTCGACTTGGACAGCATGCGACACATGGCGGACGCTACCAGCATCGAATCTATGAACCTAATGAAATCCATGTCGAACAAACACAAGTCCAACAGGGTTAATAACTTCTTATAATTTTTCATATAGAAATCCTGCTGCTTCACACTAATCAATTGGCTTGGGTTCTAGATGGAATTTTTGTACACATTAAGCGGCATCACTATGTGCGTAATGTTCTCCTGGTGTATTTCCACCACTTTGGCACCTCCAACTCAAATAAGAGTGACAGTTAATGGCCGCTATTTGCAAATAAGTCATTGGCCAAGTGTGGCATGTGACCGGTGATATTTGCCAATTCAATGTCTTGAGCATAAATAGTAATTAGAAACAATTCACTAAGCTTAATAAATACGAGTAGCTTTAGTTGATGTGACGTCAATTTGATTTTTTTCTAATCTGCTCTTCGTTTCTTATCTTGCGTAATCATTACGCAAGATAAGAAACGATGAGATACATAAAAGTTTTATGTAAAATTACACATTTTTTGCTAAAATTTGGTAAATTTTTAATCAAATAAAACTTGAAATGAAAGCTTTTTCTTTCTGTTTTACAACATAAAATATATGGAAAATGGTAAAATCTACCGTAAATCCTTGTACATTACCCCGAAGATCTGGCGTAAAGCCCAACTTTTTTAAATTTAATTATCACTATTTAGTTTAATTCGATGTGTTGGTTATGCCTAATTTGTATGGCGACATATTGAGCGATTTGTGTGCTGGTCTAATTGGAGGCTTAGGTCTGACACCGAGTGGTAATATTGGCGAAGAAGATTCGGCTATATTTGAAGCCGTTCATGGAACTGCACCTGACATAGCTGGTCAAGACAAAGCAAATCCAACGGCTCTTTTGCTAAGTGCTGTAATGATGCTGAGACATTTGAATATGTTCGACTATGCTCGACGCATTGAACAAGCTTGCTTTGATACAATTAGGGATGGCAAAAATATAACCGGAGACTTAGGCGGAAGAGCCAAATGTTCTGAATTTACGGACGAAATTTGTAGTCGTGTAAAAGATTTACAATAGGCTTTATCAAGTGTCAAATTAAATACACAGTAATAAAACGAGAAACAAAAATTATATTTCCCATTCTAAAATAATAATAATAATAATACTAATAAATCTTAAATAAAATTTAATACTTGGAATTTTTTTCGTAATATTTATATTTTTTTCGTTATTTTAATATTTGAGAAAATAAAATTAATAATGTTTAGAGTAAAAAAAATAAGCCAAGTAAAATTTTAAATATTTTGTAAAAAATTCCTAACCCTTGACAAAAAAAAATATAGAGGAAAACTGATAAATAATGAAGCGTAATTATCACTACGAAATGATAAGAGCAATTTAATTTTTGATCTATGTCCAATACCTCCTTATTTTTCAATTTAATCTTTCTATTTTAGAAATTTACAGCAGTTTTTTGAGGAGCTTGATTTTTCGATTTTACTATTCTAGTGAAATTTTCTCTTTAATAAATTTTACTATTTTAATATTTTACTCTTTAGAAATTTTCTCATTCATTAAATTTTCTATTTGACTATTAAATTAAAATTTTCAATTAAATTTTTTAAATAATTTAATTGCTTCTAAATCAATGAGAAAAAATTCAAATTTTTAAAATTTGAAATTAAAATCTTTTTGTTTAGAATTTTTTTAGACATACTTTTGAAATTTCGGTGCCAAGCTCAGAAAATATTGTTTGTAATTTTATATTAAATTTTCGCACGGCACATAATTTAAACATTCTAAAACTAGAAGCAACGCTTGTTTTTTTTATTTAAAAATAATTGTATTAAGAAAAAAAATTCAAATTTTTTGTGATGTCAAGATTTGAGGAGCAATTGAAAGCTTGTTTTAGCGAGAACTTTGATAAAAATGTCCTAAATAGAGATTTGGTAAAATTGATTGATGCAATTTGGTAAGTTGATGAGCTTTAGTCTTACATTAATAAAATAAAAAAAAATTAACTAGTGGTTCAAAGTCATTACCATTTGCTTTAGTTTTTGGCGGTCTTTTAACAGCATTTGCAGCAATTCGTATATCAGAATATATTAAGACTCAGACGACTATGATTTGCCCTTCACTTTATATTTGATAAATGTTGGATCAGCAAGTTCTAATAAATCATGCTGCACTGATTTGTTTAAAGGTTGATTTTTCATTTAATTTATTTTTTTATAAAGATTGACTTAAGCAAATGTTTTTAGACTCGTTTCGTAAAATGGAGAAGTTTTTGGGTGATGAAGCAAATAATAAAATTACTTCTTTAGATAATTGTGAAATATTTAATCAATGATTAACAAATAATAAATGTCTTTATGTTTAGGTGCTACAACTGAAGCTTTGCTTGAGTCATTGAGTAAACCACCTCACTCACGAGACCAGATTTGGCATGAGCTAGGTACATTGATTAGCAGTTTTGGACTTTATAAAGTAATTATTATTAAATAAAAAAGCTTTGAACAGAATTAAACAAGAATAGAAAATTTAACACAATTCTAAAAATGGAAATTAAATTCAGCTGAAAACAAAATTAACTTTTAAATAAAATATTAGAAAAAAATTTTGGTTTGTATCCACAAAAAGAGAATTCATTTTAAAAAGATTTTGGAAAAGTTAAGTAAAATAAAGACAAATTTATTGCAAAGACCAATAACTTCTGCTCATCCGAAACCCTAAACCAGGGCTTCGCCCCGGACCCCTTTGACCTAAGCCCCTATTCACTAAACCGGGGCTTTGCCTCGGAACCAACAATTGAACCCGCTTCTATTTTTAGATGAGTTTTTATAAAAAAAGAGCTGTAAATGTAATTTATTTAATTTAATCTATATAATTATTCTTTTGATTTAGTTAATACGATTCTCTAAACAGGAGTTGCGTGCCTGACAAAGTCTCACCAGAAATTTGAAAAACAAAATCAAGCTGATGCCGACGTCTTTCTATTGTCAAACTATGGTCAAAGGTAGTAAATAGTTTCAATTTTTTTTGAATGATTTAATTTTAAAACTGGAACATCCTAATTTAAAAAAAAAAGACTTTAAAATTTTTCTTAATATATTATTTGACTAATCTATTATTTATTTTACGAGATTTTCTAAAATAAAAAAAAGTAAAAAAGTAAAATCAATCTTAGATAAAATTTTCCTAAAATATTAAAAGAGTAAAATTGAATTGATTAATAAAATTTCTTAAATAGTAAAATAGTAAATTATTAAAATTGAACTTTTTGAGAATTTTTCTAAAATATTAAAATAGTAAAATAGTTTTTTATTTGTCAACTGAACATATATCTAATTTTTGGCATTTTTATTTTGAGGAAATTTTTAATTAACTCAATTAATTAAATCATTTAAATTCTTTTGATTTTTCCTCTTAAAAAAGGTCTATTTTGACAATTTTTACGAAGATTGTTTTACGAATTTTTTAGAATAGTATTCTAAAAAATTCGTAAGTTTTAACAAATCATCTTTTAAACTAAGAGGAGATTCTGACTTTGACAGCTTTCCAGAACCAGTATTGTTCAACAAGTGAAAATATCTAATAGATACATTCTGATCGATTTTAATATTTTTTCATCATGAAATGATCACGATCATAAATTTTATTTTTACTACTCTTAATTGTATGTTTAATCAAATTTTTAGGAAAATTTAAAAAAAATTAAATTTAAAAAAAAAAGAAAAATAAATTCGATAATTAGGGATCTCGTATAGAATACGAGAAATTTAGCAAGTATTTTTTGAAAGCTTGTGTAATTAAATAATTTGTTAAAATATTCCAAAAAATATCTAAATTAAATTCAGTATATTTTTTCGAATCAAAAAGTTAAATATTTTTTTTTACAAATGTATTTCAATCTAATTATATTAGCATATAGAGAGTTTTTTAATTTTTATTAAAAATTTTAATTTTTTACTTCTTAATTTTAATGATATTTTAATTATTAAATTATAAATAAAAATTTTTAAAAACAAAATTTTTTTTTAAAATTGAAATTCTTTTGTTTTAACATCAAATTATATAATTTATTAACAAATTGATTATTTGTTTTGAAAGATCTTTAGTATTGAACCGAAAAATAAATAAAAAAATAAAATCTTAAAAAAAATGAAAATTTACTTACTTTAATGAAGTTTGAGTTTAGCAGTCATTTTTTCATCGCCTAAAACTTCCTTGCACACATCATCATCACAGAGTGTCATCCATCTAACATATGCATCCAACTCACCGATGGCATAGCCTGAATACATTTGAAACAAACTGAAAACCAAACTATTCGCTTTGTACTCACAACCAGTCGACTTGGACAGCATGCGACACATGGCGGACGCTACCAGCATCGAATCTATGAACCTAATGAAATCCATGTCGAACAAACACAAGTCCAACAGGGTTAATAACTTCTTATAATTTTTCATATAGAAATCCTGCTGCTTCACACTAATCAATTGGCTTGGGTTCTAGATGGAATTTTTGTACACATTAAGCGGCATCACTATGTGCGTAATGTTCTCCTGGTGTATTTCCACCACTTTGGCACCTCCAACTCAAATAAGAGTGACAGTTAATGGCCGCTATTTGCAAATAAGTCATTGGCCAAGTGTGGCATGTGACCGGTGATATTTGCCAATTCAATGTCTTGAGCATAAATAGTAATTAGAAACAATTCACTAAGCTTAATAAATACGAGTAGCTTTAGTTGATGTGACGTCAATTTGATTTTTTTCTAATCTGCTCTTCGTTTCTTATCTTGCGTAATCATTACGCAAGATAAGAAACGATGAGATACATAAAAGTTTTATGTAAAATTACACATTTTTTGCTAAAATTTGGTAAATTTTTAATCAAATAAAACTTGAAATGAAAGCTTTTTCTTTCTGTTTTACAACATAAAATATATGGAAAATGGTAAAATCTACCGTAAATCCTTGTACATTACCCCGAAGATCTGGCGTAAAGCCCAACTTTTTTAAATTTAATTATCACTATTTAGTTTAATTCGATGTGTTGGTTATGCCTAATTTGTATGGCGACATATTGAGCGATTTGTGTGCTGGTCTAATTGGAGGCTTAGGTCTGACACCGAGTGGTAATATTGGCGAAGAAGATTCGGCTATATTTGAAGCCGTTCATGGAACTGCACCTGACATAGCTGGTCAAGACAAAGCAAATCCAACGGCTCTTTTGCTAAGTGCTGTAATGATGCTGAGACATTTGAATATGTTCGACTATGCTCGACGCATTGAACAAGCTTGCTTTGATACAATTAGGGATGGCAAAAATATAACCGGAGACTTAGGCGGAAGAGCCAAATGTTCTGAATTTACGGACGAAATTTGTAGTCGTGTAAAAGATTTACAATAGGCTTTATCAAGTGTCAAATTAAATACACAGTAATAAAACGAGAAACAAAAATTATATTTCCCATTCTAAAATAATAATAATAATAATACTAATAAATCTTAAATAAAATTTAATACTTGGAATTTTTTTCGTAATATTTATATTTTTTTCGTTATTTTAATATTTGAGAAAATAAAATTAATAATGTTTAGAGTAAAAAAAATAAGCCAAGTAAAATTTTTAAATATTTTGTAAAAAATTCCTAACCCTTGACAAAAAAAAATATAGAGGAAAACTGATAAATAATGAAGCGTAATTATCACTACGAAATGATAAGAGCAATTTAATTTTTGATCTATGTCCAATACCTCCTTATTTTTCAATTTAATCTTTCTATTTTAGAAATTTACAGCAGTTTTTTGAGGAGCTTGATTTTTCGATTTTACTATTCTAGTGAAATTTTCTCTTTAATAAATTTTACTATTTTAATATTTTACTCTTTAGAAATTTTCTCATTCATTAAATTTTCTATTTGACTATTAAATTAAAATTTTCAATTAAATTTTTTAAATAATTTAATTGCTTCTAAATCAATGAGAAAAAATTCAAATTTTTAAAATTTGAAATTAAAATCTTTTTGTTTAGAATTTTTTTAGACATACTTTTGAAATTTCGGTGCCAAGCTCAGAAAATATTGTTTGTAATTTTATATTAAATTTTCGCACGGCACATAATTTAAACATTCTAAAACTAGAAGCAACGCTTGTTTTTTTTATTTAAAAATAATTGTATTAAGAAAAAAAATTCAAATTTTTTGTGATGTCAAGATTTGAGGAGCAATTGAAAGCTTGTTTTAGCGAGAACTTTGATAAAAATGTCCTAAATAGAGATTTGGTAAAATTGATTGATGCAATTTGGTAAGTTGATGAGCTTTAGTCTTACATTAATAAAATAAAAAAAAATTAACTAGTGGTTCAAAGTCATTACCATTTGCTTTAGTTTTTGGCGGTCTTTTAACAGCATTTGCAGCAATTCGTATATCAGAATATATTAAGACTCAGACGACTATGATTTGCCCTTCACTTTATATTTGATAAATGTTGGATCAGCAAGTTCTAATAAATCATGCTGCACTGATTTGTTTAAAGGTTGATTTTTCATTTAATTTATTTTTTTATAAAGATTGACTTAAGCAAATGTTTTTAGACTCGTTTCGTAAAATGGAGAAGTTTTTGGGTGATGAAGCAAATAATAAAATTACTTCTTTAGATAATTGTGAAATATTTAATCAATGATTAACAAATAATAAATGTCTTTATGTTTAGGTGCTACAACTGAAGCTTTGCTTGAGTCATTGAGTAAACCACCTCACTCACGAGACCAGATTTGGCATGAGCTAGGTACATTGATTAGCAGTTTTGGACTTTATAAAGTAATTATTATTAAATAAAAAAGCTTTGAACAGAATTAAACAAGAATAGAAAATTTAACACAATTCTAAAAATGGAAATTAAATTCAGCTGAAAACAAAATTAACTTTTAAATAAAATATTAGAAAAAAATTTTGGTTTGTATCCACAAAAAGAGAATTCATTTTAAAAAGATTTTGGAAAAGTTAAGTAAAATAAAGACAAATTTATTGCAAAGACCAATAACTTCTGCTCATCCGAAACCCTAAACCAGGGCTTCGCCCCGGACCCCTTTGACCTAAGCCCCTATTCACTAAACCGGGGCTTTGCCTCGGAACCAACAATTGAACCCGCTTCTATTTTTAGATGAGTTTTTATAAAAAAAGAGCTGTAAATGTAATTTATTTAATTTAATCTATATAATTATTCTTTTGATTTAGTTAATACGATTCTCTAAACAGGAGTTGCGTGCCTGACAAAGTCTCACCAGAAATTTGAAAAACAAAATCAAGCTGATGCCGACGTCTTTCTATTGTCAAACTATGGTCAAAGGTAGTAAATAGTTTCAATTTTTTTTGAATGATTTAATTTTAAAACTGGAACATCCTAATTTAAAAAAAAAAGACTTTAAAATTTTTCTTAATATATTATTTGACTAATCTATTATTTATTTTACGAGATTTTCTAAAATAAAAAAAAGTAAAAAAGTAAAATCAATCTTAGATAAAATTTTCCTAAAATATTAAAAGAGTAAAATTGAATTGATTAATAAAATTTCTTAAATAGTAAAATAGTAAATTATTAAAATTGAACTTTTTGAGAATTTTTCTAAAATATTAAAATAGTAAAATAGTTTTTTATTTGTCAACTGAACATATATCTAATTTTTGGCATTTTTATTTTGAGGAAATTTTTAATTAACTCAATTAATTAAATCATTTAAATTCTTTTGATTTTTCCTCTTAAAAAAGGTCTATTTTGACAATTTTTACGAAGATTGTTTTACGAATTTTTTAGAATAGTATTCTAAAAAATTCGTAAGTTTTAACAAATCATCTTTTAAACTAAGAGGAGATTCTGACTTTGACAGCTTTCCAGAACCAGTATTGTTCAACAAGTGAAAATATCTAATAGATACATTCTGATCGATTTTAATATTTTTTCATCATGAAATGATCACGATCATAAATTTTATTTTTACTACTCTTAATTGTATGTTTAATCAAATTTTTAGGAAAATTTAAAAAAAATTAAATTTAAAAAAAAAAGAAAAATAAATTCGATAATTAGGGATCTCGTATAGAATACGAGAAATTTAGCAAGTATTTTTTGAAAGCTTGTGTAATTAAATAATTTGTTAAAATATTCCAAAAAATATCTAAATTAAATTCAGTATATTTTTTCGAATCAAAAAGTTAAATATTTTTTTTTACAAATGTATTTCAATCTAATTATATTAGCATATAGAGAGTTTTTTAATTTTTATTAAAAATTTTAATTTTTTACTTCTTAATTTTAATGATATTTTAATTATTAAATTATAAATAAAAATTTTTAAAAACAAAATTTTTTTTTAAAATTGAAATTCTTTTGTTTTAACATCAAATTATATAATTTATTAACAAATTGATTATTTGTTTTGAAAGATCTTTAGTATTGAACCGAAAAATAAATAAAAAAATAAAATCTTAAAAAAAATGAAAATTTACTTACTTTAATGAAGTTTGAGTTTAGCAGTCATTTTTTCATCGCCTAAAACTTCCTTGCACACATCATCATCACAGAGTGTCATCCATCTAACATATGCATCCAACTCACCGATGGCATAGCCTGAATACATTTGAAACAAACTGAAAACCAAACTATTCGCTTTGTACTCACAACCAGTCGACTTGGACAGCATGCGACACATGGCGGACGCTACCAGCATCGAATCTATGAACCTAATGAAATCCATGTCGAACAAACACAAGTCCAACAGGGTTAATAACTTCTTATAATTTTTCATATAGAAATCCTGCTGCTTCACACTAATCAATTGGCTTGGGTTCTAGATGGAATTTTTGTACACATTAAGCGGCATCACTATGTGCGTAATGTTCTCCTGGTGTATTTCCACCACTTTGGCACCTCCAACTCAAATAAGAGTGACAGTTAATGGCCGCTATTTGCAAATAAGTCATTGGCCAAGTGTGGCATGTGACCGGTGATATTTGCCAATTCAATGTCTTGAGCATAAATAGTAATTAGAAACAATTCACTAAGCTTAATAAATACGAGTAGCTTTAGTTGATGTGACGTCAATTTGATTTTTTTCTAATCTGCTCTTCGTTTCTTATCTTGCGTAATCATTACGCAAGATAAGAAACGATGAGATACATAAAAGTTTTATGTAAAATTACACATTTTTTGCTAAAATTTGGTAAATTTTTAATCAAATAAAACTTGAAATGAAAATTAATTAAAAAATTAAAAAAGAAAAACAACTTTTTTACAAAATTCTTTTTATTAAAATTTGATAATTTTTTTATCCAATTTTTTTTTAACTATTAAAATACTTGAAGTCTAATAAAACTTTTTTATCATTAAAAGAAAAAAAGCTTTTTCTTTCTGTTTTACAACATAAAATATATGGAAAATGGTAAAATCTACCGTAAATCCTTGTACATTACCCCGAAGATCTGGCGTAAAGCCCAACTTTTTTAAATTTAATTATCACTATTTAGTTTAATTCGATGTGTTGGTTATGCCTAATTTGTATGGCGACATATTGAGCGATTTGTGTGCTGGTCTAATTGGAGGCTTAGGTCTGACACCGAGTGGTAATATTGGCGAAGAAGATTCGGCTATATTTGAAGCCGTTCATGGAACTGCACCTGACATAGCTGGTCAAGACAAAGCAAATCCAACGGCTCTTTTGCTAAGTGCTGTAATGATGCTGAGACATTTGAATATGTTCGACTATGCTCGACGCATTGAACAAGCTTGCTTTGATACAATTAGGGATGGCAAAAATATAACCGGAGACTTAGGCGGAAGAGCCAAATGTTCTGAATTTACGGACGAAATTTGTAGTCGTGTAAAAGATTTACAATAGGCTTTATCAAGTGTCAAATTAAATACACAGTAATAAAACGAGAAACAAAAATTATATTTCCCATTCTAAAATAATAATAATAATAATACTAATAAATCTTAAATAAAATTTAATACTTGGAATTTTTTTCGTAATATTTATATTTTTTTCGTTATTTTAATATTTGAGAAAATAAAATTAATAATGTTTAGAGTAAAAAAAATAAGCCAAGTAAAATTTTTAAATATTTTGTAAAAAATTCCTAACCCTTGACAAAAAAAAATATAGAGGAAAACTGATAAATAATGAAGCGTAATTATCACTACGAAATGATAAGAGCAATTTAATTTTTGATCTATGTCCAATACCTCCTTATTTTTCAATTTAATCTTTCTATTTTAGAAATTTACAGCAGTTTTTTGAGGAGCTTGATTTTTCGATTTTACTATTCTAGTGAAATTTTCTCTTTAATCAATTTTACTATTTTAATATTTTACTCTTTAGAAATTTTCTCATTCATTAAATTTTCTATTTGACTATTAAATTAAAATTTTCAATTAAATTTTTTAAATAATTTAATTGCTTCTAAATCAATGAGAAAAAATTCAAATTTTTAAAATTTGAAATTAAAATCTTTTTGTTTAGAATTTTTTTAGACATACTTTTGAAATTTCGGTGCCAAGCTCAGAACATATTGTTTGTAATTTTATATTAAATTTTCGCACGGCACATAATTTAAACATTCTAAAACTAGAAGCAACGCTTGTTTTTTTTATTTAAAAATAATTGTATTAAGAAAAAAAATTCAAATTTTTTGTGATGTCAAGATTTGAGGAGCAATTGAAAGCTTGTTTTAGCGAGAACTTGGATAAAAATGTCCTAAATAGAGATTTGGTAAAATTGATTGATGCAATTTGGTAAGTTGATGAGCTTTAGTCTTACATTAATAAAATAAAAAAAAATTAACTAGTGGTTCAAAGTCATTACCATTTGCTTTAGTTTTTGGCGGTCTTTTAACAGCATTTGCAGCAATTCGTATATCAGAATATATTAAGACTCAGACGACTATGATTTGCCCTTCACTTTATATTTGATAAATGTTGGATCAGCAAGTTCTAATAAATCATGCTGCACTGATTTGTTTAAAGGTTGATTTTTCATTTAATTTATTTTTTTATAAAGATTGACTTAAGCAAATGTTTTTAGACTCGTTTCGTAAAATGGAGAAGTTTTTGGGTGATGAAGCAAATAATAAAATTACTTCTTTAGATAATTGTGAAATATTTAATCAATGATTAACAAATAATAAATGTCTTTATGTTTAGGTGCTACAACTGAAGCTTTGCTTGAGTCATTGAGTAAACCACCTCACTCACGAGACCAGATTTGGCATGAGCTAGGTACATTGATTAGCAGTTTTGGACTTTATAAAGTAATTATTATTAAATAAAAAAGCTTTGAACAGAATTAAACAAGAATAGAAAATTTAACACAATTCTAAAAATGGAAATTAAATTCAGCTGAAAACAAAATTAACTTTTAAATAAAATATTAGAAAAAAATTTTGGTTTGTATCCACAAAAAGAGAATTCATTTTAAAAAGATTTTGGAAAAGTTAAGTAAAATAAAGACAAATTTATTGCAAAGACCAATAACTTCTGCTCATCCGAAACCCTAAACCAGGGCTTCGCCCCGGACCCCTTTGACCTAAGCCCCTATTCACTAAACCGGGGCTTTGCCTCGGAACCAACAATTGAACCCGCTTCTATTTTTAGATGAGTTTTTATAAAAAAAGAGCTGTAAATGTAATTTATTTAATTTAATCTATATAATTATTCTTTTGATTTAGTTAATACGATTCTCTAAACAGGAGTTGCGTGCCTGACAAAGTCTCACCAGAAATTTGAAAAACAAAATCAAGCTGATGCCGACGTCTTTCTATTGTCAAACTATGGTCAAAGGTAGTAAATAGTTTCAATTTTTTTTGAATGATTTAATTTTAAAACTGGAACATCCTAATTTAAAAAAAAAAGACTTTAAAATTTTTCTTAATATATTATTTGACTAATCTATTATTTATTTTACGAGATTTTCTAAAATAAAAAAAAGTAAAAAAGTAAAATCAATCTTAGATAAAATTTTCCTAAAATATTAAAAGAGTAAAATTGAATTGATTAATAAAATTTCTTAAATAGTAAAATAGTAAATTATTAAAATTGAACTTTTTGAGAATTTTTCTAAAATATTAAAATAGTAAAATAGTTTTTTATTTGTCAACTGAACATATATCTAATTTTTGGCATTTTTATTTTGAGGAAATTTTTAATTAACTCAATTAATTAAATCATTTAAATTCTTTTGATTTTTCCTCTTAAAAAAGGTCTATTTTGACAATTTTTACGAAGATTGTTTTACGAATTTTTTAGAATAGTATTCTAAAAAATTCGTAAGTTTTAACAAATCATCTTTTAAACTAAGAGGAGATTCTGACTTTGACAGCTTTCCAGAACCAGTATTGTTCAACAAGTGAAAATATCTAATAGATACATTCTGATCGATTTTAATATTTTTTCATCATGAAATGATCACGATCATAAATTTTATTTTTACTACTCTTAATTGTATGTTTAATCAAATTTTTAGGAAAATTTAAAAAAAATTAAATTTAAAAAAAAAAGAAAAATAAATTCGATAATTAGGGATCTCGTATAGAATACGAGAAATTTAGCAAGTATTTTTTGAAAGCTTGTGTAATTAAATAATTTGTTAAAATATTCCAAAAAATATCTAAATTAAATTCAGTATATTTTTTCGAATCAAAAAGTTAAATATTTTTTTTTACAAATGTATTTCAATCTAATTATATTAGCATATAGAGAGTTTTTTAATTTTTATTAAAAATTTTAATTTTTTACTTCTTAATTTTAATGATATTTTAATTATTAAATTATAAATAAAAATTTTTAAAAACAAAATTTTTTTTTAAAATTGAAATTCTTTTGTTTTAACATCAAATTATATAATTTATTAACAAATTGATTATTTGTTTTGAAAGATCTTTAGTATTGAACCGAAAAATAAATAAAAAAATAAAATCTTAAAAAAAATGAAAATTTACTTACTTTAATGAAGTTTGAGTTTAGCAGTCATTTTTTCATCGCCTAAAACTTCCTTGCACACATCATCATCACAGAGTGTCATCCATCTAACATATGCATCCAACTCACCGATGGCATAGCCTGAATACATTTGAAACAAACTGAAAACCAAACTATTCGCTTTGTACTCACAACCAGTCGACTTGGACAGCATGCGACACATGGCGGACGCTACCAGCATCGAATCTATGAACCTAATGAAATCCATGTCGAACAAACACAAGTCCAACAGGGTTAATAACTTCTTATAATTTTTCATATAGAAATCCTGCTGCTTCACACTAATCAATTGGCTTGGGTTCTAGATGGAATTTTTGTACACATTAAGCGGCATCACTATGTGCGTAATGTTCTCCTGGTGTATTTCCACCACTTTGGCACCTCCAACTCAAATAAGAGTGACAGTTAATGGCCGCTATTTGCAAATAAGTCATTGGCCAAGTGTGGCATGTGACCGGTGATATTTGCCAATTCAATGTCTTGAGCATAAATAGTAATTAGAAACAATTCACTAAGCTTAATAAATACGAGTAGCTTTAGTTGATGTGACGTCAATTTGATTTTTTTCTAATCTGCTCTTCGTTTCTTATCTTGCGTAATCATTACGCAAGATAAGAAACGATGAGATACATAAAAGTTTTATGTAAAATTACACATTTTTTGCTAAAATTTGGTAAATTTTTAATCAAATAAAACTTGAAATGAAAATTAATTAAAAAATTAAAAAAGAAAAACAACTTTTTTACAAAATTCTTTTTATTAAAATTTGATAATTTTTTTATCCAATTTTTTTTTAACTATTAAAATACTTGAAGTCTAATAAAACTTTTTTATCATTAAAAGAAAAAAAGCTTTTTCTTTCTGTTTTACAACATAAAATATATGGAAAATGGTAAAATCTACCGTAAATCCTTGTACATTACCCCGAAGATCTGGCGTAAAGCCCAACTTTTTTAAATTTAATTATCACTATTTAGTTTAATTCGATGTGTTGGTTATGCCTAATTTGTATGGCGACATATTGAGCGATTTGTGTGCTGGTCTAATTGGAGGCTTAGGTCTGACACCGAGTGGTAATATTGGCGAAGAAGATTCGGCTATATTTGAAGCCGTTCATGGAACTGCACCTGACATAGCTGGTCAAGACAAAGCAAATCCAACGGCTCTTTTGCTAAGTGCTGTAATGATGCTGAGACATTTGAATATGTTCGACTATGCTCGACGCATTGAACAAGCTTGCTTTGATACAATTAGGGATGGCAAAAATATAACCGGAGACTTAGGCGGAAGAGCCAAATGTTCTGAATTTACGGACGAAATTTGTAGTCGTGTAAAAGATTTACAATAGGCTTTATCAAGTGTCAAATTAAATACACAGTAATAAAACGAGAAACAAAAATTATATTTCCCATTCTAAAATAATAATAATAATAATACTAATAAATCTTAAATAAAATTTAATACTTGGAATTTTTTTCGTAATATTTATATTTTTTTCGTTATTTTAATATTTGAGAAAATAAAATTAATAATGTTTAGAGTAAAAAAAATAAGCCAAGTAAAATTTTTAAATATTTTGTAAAAAATTCCTAACCCTTGACAAAAAAAAATATAGAGGAAAACTGATAAATAATGAAGCGTAATTATCACTACGAAATGATAAGAGCAATTTAATTTTTGATCTATGTCCAATACCTCCTTATTTTTCAATTTAATCTTTCTATTTTAGAAATTTACAGCAGTTTTTTGAGGAGCTTGATTTTTCGATTTTACTATTCTAGTGAAATTTTCTCTTTAATCAATTTTACTATTTTAATATTTTACTCTTTAGAAATTTTCTCATTCATTAAATTTTCTATTTGACTATTAAATTAAAATTTTCAATTAAATTTTTTAAATAATTTAATTGCTTCTAAATCAATGAGAAAAAATTCAAATTTTTAAAATTTGAAATTAAAATCTTTTTGTTTAGAATTTTTTTAGACATACTTTTGAAATTTCGGTGCCAAGCTCAGAACATATTGTTTGTAATTTTATATTAAATTTTCGCACGGCACATAATTTAAACATTCTAAAACTAGAAGCAACGCTTGTTTTTTTTATTTAAAAATAATTGTATTAAGAAAAAAAATTCAAATTTTTTGTGATGTCAAGATTTGAGGAGCAATTGAAAGCTTGTTTTAGCGAGAACTTGGATAAAAATGTCCTAAATAGAGATTTGGTAAAATTGATTGATGCAATTTGGTAAGTTGATGAGCTTTAGTCTTACATTAATAAAATAAAAAAAAATTAACTAGTGGTTCAAAGTCATTACCATTTGCTTTAGTTTTTGGCGGTCTTTTAACAGCATTTGCAGCAATTCGTATATCAGAATATATTAAGACTCAGACGACTATGATTTGCCCTTCACTTTATATTTGATAAATGTTGGATCAGCAAGTTCTAATAAATCATGCTGCACTGATTTGTTTAAAGGTTGATTTTTCATTTAATTTATTTTTTTATAAAGATTGACTTAAGCAAATGTTTTTAGACTCGTTTCGTAAAATGGAGAAGTTTTTGGGTGATGAAGCAAATAATAAAATTACTTCTTTAGATAATTGTGAAATATTTAATCAATGATTAACAAATAATAAATGTCTTTATGTTTAGGTGCTACAACTGAAGCTTTGCTTGAGTCATTGAGTAAACCACCTCACTCACGAGACCAGATTTGGCATGAGCTAGGTACATTGATTAGCAGTTTTGGACTTTATAAAGTAATTATTATTAAATAAAAAAGCTTTGAACAGAATTAAACAAGAATAGAAAATTTAACACAATTCTAAAAATGGAAATTAAATTCAGCTGAAAACAAAATTAACTTTTAAATAAAATATTAGAAAAAAATTTTGGTTTGTATCCACAAAAAGAGAATTCATTTTAAAAAGATTTTGGAAAAGTTAAGTAAAATAAAGACAAATTTATTGCAAAGACCAATAACTTCTGCTCATCCGAAACCCTAAACCAGGGCTTCGCCCCGGACCCCTTTGACCTAAGCCCCTATTCACTAAACCGGGGCTTTGCCTCGGAACCAACAATTGAACCCGCTTCTATTTTTAGATGAGTTTTTATAAAAAAAGAGCTGTAAATGTAATTTATTTAATTTAATCTATATAATTATTCTTTTGATTTAGTTAATACGATTCTCTAAACAGGAGTTGCGTGCCTGACAAAGTCTCACCAGAAATTTGAAAAACAAAATCAAGCTGATGCCGACGTCTTTCTATTGTCAAACTATGGTCAAAGGTAGTAAATAGTTTCAATTTTTTTTGAATGATTTAATTTTAAAACTGGAACATCCTAATTTAAAAAAAAAAGACTTTAAAATTTTTCTTAATATATTATTTGACTAATCTATTATTTATTTTACGAGATTTTCTAAAATAAAAAAAAGTAAAAAAGTAAAATCAATCTTAGATAAAATTTTCCTAAAATATTAAAAGAGTAAAATTGAATTGATTAATAAAATTTCTTAAATAGTAAAATAGTAAATTATTAAAATTGAACTTTTTGAGAATTTTTCTAAAATATTAAAATTATTTATAAAATAAACAAATTAGCCTCTGATTTTAATCATGAAAGAAAACACAAAAAAGATTAAATAAGCTTTTAAAATATTGTCACTTGAGAGTTATTAATTTCAAATCGAAAGATTATCACTGTGTTTTGCTTAGCATTTAAAATTTATGTTTAATAAATTTGAATCCTCTCTTGTTGATTTTTATTAAAAATACTATTTTTATTATTTATTTATTTATTTTCTTTGAAATAAAATCGATAGTGAATTTTTTGAAATTTTTTATTTAATTAATTTACATTGGTCATTAATGTGAATTTAATTCATTTTGAATTAAGATTTAAATATTTGTTACATAATGGGTTTTGTGAAATTATGTACAAAATGATAGAAAGAACAGAAAATAGTGTAAAAAATTAAATAACTTTTTTTCTAAAGGTTTAAACTTAATTCTTTAAATGCAACATAGTGCAATTTTCAAAGTTTCATCAAATATCAAAGTCTGCTAAATTTACATAGTTTAGCAGAAATTAAATTTCAATTTAATGGAGCAGAGTGCATTTTACAGAGATTTTGCACATTATTAGCAGACTTTTACAGTTGATGCAACTCTGAATGCTGCACCATGCTGCAGTCAAAGAATTAATTTTAAACTTTTAGAAAAAAAGTTATTTAATTTTTTTACACTTTTTTCTGTTCTTTTGTACTGAACTTCACAAAACCTACGTACTGCTTTGCTCTTTAAGTAATCCAATGTATTATAAATCTAAATTTATTAAGCTAGATTCTTTTCAAGATTGAACAATTTAAATTAAAGATAACAATTAGGAATTTAATTAAATTTAAAAAAGGTTTTTTTAACATCTGAAATTCTTTATTTTTACAGTCCAAGTTAAAATTTTAAACACGACATTATTAGACAATTAAATTCTAAGCAGCAAAAGAAAATATAAAATATTATTGAAGAAAATATTTATTGATTGCCAATTATTAAAAAAAATATTAAAATTGTCAAGTTTTTAATTACTTTGCGAGCATGATACGTAGCTATTAATGTCAAAAAATATATTATCAATCGTGTCATATCTGATTGCCGATGGAAAGCCTTTTAGTGCTTTTTCTATTTCATCCGATCCGTATCTTAATACCATTTGCTTGAATAGTTTTCTAAATGTGTATAGCAATTTTATCAAATTCAATTGAGTTGTTTCATGATCAAAAAACATTGAATTTTTTGCTATCACTTCTGGAATCTGACAATTATGGATATTATAAAAGCCCAACGATTTTGCCAATTCATTACTTTCTGAATCTAAAATTAGACCATTTGAACGCTTCCACTGATTTGTTAAGCTTGGATACTCGAACGAGTTAAAAGTGTAATCTATGCGTCTTGATAGCACTGTGACTATCAAGCATGAGTTTAATAAAGCGAATAGTCTCAAGTCGAATTTTAATTTCATCATTCAAATATGTTTGCTAAAAGCCTGAAAAGTCAATTTATTTTACGCTAAAATTTTCAATTCTTATCTAAAAGTTAATTTTTTAGTTAAAATTTCCTTAAAATTTTCGATCGATAAAACTTTGTTTATTATTATTTCAATTAATCGAAATATTAATATAAGAATAATTATCCCGAATGAATAACTAATCTTCTCTAAATACTTATTTAGCTTGAAATTTGGTTATAATTTACTTGTAGAAATGTAAAAATAATTCCTTGAAAAAGAGCGCATGAATTAATTTAATATAAGACTTTTGCGTGATAATAAAAAAATTCTTTAATTTTTTTCTTTATTGTAAGAAAATAAAATATAAATTTAGACATTAAAATTCGCTTTAAAATAGGGCTCTAAAATCAATTAATTTAGATCAAATTTGAAAAAATTAAATTTTAGAGCTTCAATCAATCATTTAATAAAAAAATTTTAATTTATTTCAGAAGACTTAATATTTTAAGTGGGCTACGATAATATATCTTTTGGTTATTATTTAAAAAAAAATTCTATCAATTTATGTTTTTAAAAATAACAGCAGAAACGTGCATTTCCCTATCTGTACATTTTCGAGAAAATCTGACGATTTTTAGTGGTCACTAGCTAGAAGATATTGGTCCCTCTCCTTTGTTTTTTTTCTTTTTAAAATAAATATTTTTTCCTAAAATATACTTCAGTCCTGGTTGTAAAGCAAACATACACTATATTTAAAAATATGGAAAATATGCGCCCAAAGGTGATCAGTACTTACCGCATTCGTCTATCATATTTTGAATGTCTTTGCTCTCTTTTGAATTCACACATGTGCCATTTATCTGGAATAAAAGTTTAGTTTTTTTCTAATTTTATTTTTTACTTTGGTGTTTATATCGTCCATTTGTATGTCCGAATGGTAAGACTTGAATTTTTCAAATTTTTTTTTAAACAAAATACATTTTTTTAATTGTAACAAATAATCTAAATTTATCAAAAATTAACAAAATTAAATATTAATATTTAAAAATACAGCGATTTTTTTTTCAATTTACCCAATCGTTTAACATGGTGTGAAAAAGTTAGCTAACTATAAGGAAAAAAAAATTCTCACGGTCAATTAAATGACGGGAAATATAATCTTGAAAACAAAAATTTGACACACTAATTAAATAATTGCTTAAAAATGAGAAAATATTACCTTCATGTTGAAATTAATTAGTTTACGTTTATTTTCCTGTTGTAAATAATTACTTTTTGTTGAAAATAATTATTTTACTGTCGATATTAATTAGTTGTAAATTTATTGTTGAAAATTATTAATTTTTGTTTGATTTAATTAGTTTATTTAGAAAATAATTACTTTCTGTTAAGATTCATTACTATTTGTTGAAAAAGTAAAAATTCTATTTTGCACAAAAAAAATTTACTTAACAAGTTGAAATTAATTAGTTTATGTTTATTTTAATTTGTTTTTTAATAATAATTATTTTATTAAACAATATTTCAAAAAACAAAATATAAAAAAATCTTGATAAAAAAACAAAAAACTAAATTGATTATTGCCTAGCTAGGCATTCTCTTGCTTTAGCTGGTCTTCCGGCTTTTGCTTTTGGAGCAACAGCTGTCTGAATAAACTTCAATGACATTGCTTAAAGCTTTTGGTTAACTGCTAAAGAAATAATATGAGAGCAATAATAATTCTTGAAATCATCATCTACTACTTGACCAATCTGTACTATTTAATTCTATCTTTTTTTAAAGCGGATTAAAATGAAATCAATTTATCAAAATTAACTTTTTTATCGTATTCTAGTTTATTGTATCTTGAGTTAATGTAATCGAGATTCATTGAATTTGAATTGGTTTTTTCTAATAAAACAAAATTTTCAGAATTGCCTATTTTCTTTGTTAAAGCATTGCCACTATTTAAATAATTCCCAGCTAGTTTCCAGCTATTTTGTGAAAAAGTCACATTATTTTATTTCAAATTTTTTTAGACTCCAAACTAAACATTGTATAATATAATAAATTAATGCAATTATCCGAATTTAGTGACATGTCACTAAAAAATGAGCATTGATTTTAAAAAAAGCAATGTTCAATTTATATGACATGTCTTAAAAATGAATAAGTAAATTTTTTTTAAAAATACATCCGGTTTTAAATATATTCGGATTAAAAACATGAATAAATTTCCATTTTTAAAATAATTGCATAAAAGCTGAAACTATTTTTAATAATTTTTAAGTTTTTTCACATTTAATTACATGTCACTAATAATGAAGTTTTATTATTTTCAAAAAAAGTGCTCAATATTGAATAACATGTCACTAAAATAGAGTACTCTATTTTAAAGACACGTCATTCAATTCAGATGATTAAGTTATTATGAACAAAAACAAATTAAAATAAACAAAAACTAATTAATTTCAACTTGTTAAGTAAATTTTTTTTGTCCAAAATAGAATTTTTATTTTTCCAACAAAAAGTAATTAATCTCAACAGAAAGTAATTATTTTCGAAGAGCAGGTAATTAACAGCCCTTAAAAATACTAGAGCGCCCGGTGAAAGAATTTCAAAAACAAAATTCAACAAAAATAGCTATAAATTTTGATATTTTTTGCCAGTTTTTTAGACATTTTATTGCATAAAAAGATATATACTATTACATAATGATTTATCTATGAAATTAGATATATTCTAATCTTATATTTTTTTCTCTAACTGAAAGAATGCCAGTTTTCAAAAATTCTAATTTGGACTCATGAATTATAGAAAAAAAAAACCCCGTTAGTAAAAAATATTTGAAATATGAGTCGCAGCAAAGCATTTTTTTTTAATACTGTATAGTAGTCTTGGTACATGCGCCTGGGCGGCAGCTGCAAAAAAGGCTCGATTATGTGCACGTCTTGATACTTGAATTCTTTGACATAGTCAAATAGGCTTCACATGGACGAGATCAACTGCTGGTTGTGTTTGTTGGTGGCGGGCTGTTCGCTCTCGTCGGCCTCCAGCTTGCTCTCGTCCGACTCGGAGCCCTCGTGCATCAAGGTCTCGCTGGGCTTGTCCGTTTCGGTCAGCTCTTCGCCCGTCATCTCGCTTATTTCTTGCAGCAGTTTGATTTTTTTGTCGCGATTTTTTTTTCGACTCGCACAGCTTGTGTCTGAGCTGCAAGTCGCCGAGCTCTTTGACCGTTTCATTGAGCAGTTTGCGCTGCTTGCTCGCGTCCTTGTAGATCATGGACTTGGGGTCGTTGAAGCGCTTGGCATTGTCGAACATCAAAGTCATGTCCGAGTCGAGCTGTCGCAGCGATTTGTAGTTGTTGGCGAGAATGTTTTTGGCGAATATGCTCAAATCGATGGGCTTCTTGATCAGCTCGTAGTACTCTGGAAATCTCGTATTTGGATGGCAGCACGTAGAATATGTTGGCCAGGTAGCGTTGGTTTTCGTCCTGGTACGAGCAAATGATGTCGAACAGGTCCTCGTAGTACTGGACTTCTTCGATCTTGGGCTTGTGTCGTGTTTGACGATCGCTGCCGGGCGATTGTTTGGGCTCGGGAGACGCTGGCTCTTGTTTTATTGATGGTCGGGTCCGCTTGCTGCGTGTTGAACAAAGATTGATGTTCTTGAACTCTTTGGGCTCTTGAGGCTTGTCTCTTACAGACATTTTGGCATGTTTTGCAGGCATTTTTTGATTTAACGTCTACTATTATTCATTTATTTTGATTTTATTTGATTTTCAAAAAAAAATTTAAATTTTATGTCGTACTTTTTATTGACGTACTTTTTGTCTCATGTAAAATTTTTGAATACTCAATCATCGGAATTTATTTCGAACTTTAAATAAAGGGGTGCAAAAAAACCTTTTAAAAAGTTTGCTTTTAAGGAAGCATAAATTACTAGTGTTGGTAACCGTACAAACGGCCATTGATGCGGCCAAATGTACAGCCAAACTCAAAACGGACGGCCACTTTGGCGGCCGTACATTTGGCCGTTCGTCTATGATTTGGCCGGCCAACTTCGCGGCCAAAAATTTGGGCCGCGAAGTTGGCGCGTCTACGTGCGCCACTACTTGGAGACCCAAGTCTCCCACAGCATTTATACTACTACTACTACTAAAAAAATTGGCCTAAGCTTGTAATATTGGTTTCAAATTCTCAGATATTTTAAATTCACATCCGGTCGAGCTTAAAATATCAGCTATTTGGACACTTTCAGCAATTTTGATTTAAGTTAAACCTTTATCTTTTTTTACTTCGAACACACATTTTTCAGTTATTATCAAATCAACACATCTTGAACCAGTCAACGGTAGTGTGCATTCATTTAAAATTTTATGATCACCATTTTTAGCTGCATGCTCCATCATAACCACCACTCTACTCTTACCACTGCCAACCAAATCCATTGCACCACCCATTCCTTTAACCATTTTATCCTGAAAAAAATTATCATTTTACTTTCAGGACAAAACAACACCATGAAGTATCTCACGATATCATTTATAAGCAAAAGTAGTTTCTTTTGATTCGATCATTTCAATTCACCTAAATTTGAATGCATTTTTTAAAAAGAAGAGATAAATAGCTTCCAAAAAATGCTGTAATTTGTTGAATTTTCGTTTCACCCAAAAAAAGATTTGCGCAAAACCTCTTGTAAAAAAAAATCTGCATTCTATTGTAATAAATTTTAATGACTTGCAATTAGGATATATTTTTAGGTTGAAACAAAAGTGTTAAAAATTGTAACATTTCACATAATTTATCTATCTTTTCTTTTAGAAAAATACTAAAATCTGGTGAATATAAACGAGGCATTGTGAATTTTGGATTAATTAACAAAAACAAAAATTTTAAAATGAAATAACTTTTTTACTGAGTCTTCAAGTTGTTTTGCAAAATGAATCAGCTGATACAAGGAGTGAACCACCCAAATTTTATCTTTGCAATAGCTCTGCAATTTTAATGATTATCTAATACATTTAGTATTTGGCGGACTTGCAGAGTTTTTGCAGAGACTAAATTTGGGTGGTACAAAATTTTGTATCAGCTGATACATTCTGCAGAGCAATTTTTAAACTCATAGTTAAACAGTTATTTATTTTAAAATTTTTGCTTTTGTTCTTTGTTCCAAAATTCACAATTCCTAGAAAGGACCGAATTTGAAAAAAAAATTCACTAAACTCATATAACCAAAAAATTATAAGTAAAAAAAATAAATTATCTTACTGGAATCATCCAATTAGCTAAATCTCCATTTTTGGACACTTGCATAGCACCTAGCATTGTTAAATGAACATGTCCACTGAATAATTAAAAAGAAACTTATTAATAAATAAATAAATAAATTGAGAGCATTTTGAATTTTGGAAAAAAACAACTTTAAACTTGAAGGATTTTTTCTTAAGCAATTAAAATTGATCATATAAATTATTTTGGCTGATCAATTTCAGTAAATGTATCATTCAGCTTCTTCTAAATATCCTAAAAAAATGCATATACATTAAAAACGGAAAAAAAATTATATTGTAGAATTTTTGTAGAGTCTAGCTTAAAATATAGCAGATAATAATTCAATTTACATAATTGGTGTACTTTTAGATAAAAATTTTTTACTTGGAAAAAATTCAAAATGTCAAAAATTGGCTTAGACTGGCCCTCTAATCATGGCAAACGATTCAGAGCTTGAGAAAAATGCACCATCTGGCGAAATAGTAACTGTTTCTTTGCCAGCATTTATTAAATCTGCATCAATTTCAACTTCGGTTGGATACGGGCCTAAACAAAGCAAATCATTCTCACTTTGTAAAACAACATGAGTATTTTGTGGTATGTAGCTGGCGGCCAACATTGGCATACCAATGCCAAGATTAGCATACATTCCATTTTTAAATTCAATAGCAGCACGGCGCGCGATTTTTTCGCGCACAGAGTCCGATTTTTTGGCATTAGCATCCACTGACTCTTTTTTTATTACTTTTTTTTCAATTCTTTTCTCTGTTATGTCTCTTTTAACAATTCTGTCAACATAAATGCCTGGCAAATGAATGAAATTTGGATCTAATTCTCCTATTTCGACTATTTCCTCTACTTTAGCAATTGTTATATTTGCCGCCTTGGCCATTGGCTCATTGAAATTACAAGCCGTCTTTCTAAATATTACATTTCCAGCTTTATCAGCTTTCCAAGCTTTTATCAACGCATAATCTCCAATAATTGATTCTTCAAGAACATATTCATACCTTTGAAAACACGTGACTTCTTTGTATCACTGGGAATTTCGACCGATTTTTCAACAGGATCGTATTTTATCGGTTGACCGCCCTCATGTATGAGTGTATTGACTCCAGTTGGAGTGTAAAAAGCCAGAATGCCAGCTCCACCAGCGCGACATTTTACGGCCAAAGTGCCTTGCGGAATTAGCTGTATTTCTAGTTCACCCGATAAAAAATGACGTTCGAATTCTTTGTTTTCGCCAACATAAGATGAAATCATACGCTTTATTTGTTTGGTTTGTAACAGAACTCCCAAGCCTACATTGTCCAGACCGGCATTGTTGCTCACTACAGTCAGGCCATTTACTTGCTCTCGTTTAGCTAAAGCATTAATTAACGTTTCTGGTATTCCACAAACGCCAAATCCTCCGACCAAAAGAGTCGAATTGGCCACAATATCTTGGACGGCTTGTTCGGCCGTGTCAAATATTTTGACAAATTGAGCACGGCTGGCAACTTCATTTGGCTTGAGACGGAAAGTGATTGCGAAAGCTCCAGAAGGCTTTACGTGCCAAAACTCTGGCATCTGCATCAGCGTCCAGTGCGCCTTTCTTGATCGCATTCGTCAACATTTGCACAGACCGTTCCAGATAGTGCGTGTCCCATGTGCGCAGCATTTGGTGCAAGAATTCGCAAAAAGCGCGTCTGATCTCTTTGGAGCGTGACTCGAGACCGTTCGCAATGAACGGTATCAATTTGGCCGAGTGCACATTTTCGATTATGAATCGTAGCGCCATCAAACTGCTTGTGGCCATTATTTTGGCGCTGTTCTGCAACAAATTGATCAAATTGGCCATTTGTACTTCCATAAATATTTCTAGTTTGTTGCCAAATGTCTGCACCAAATACGCCAGTGCAATGCATGCTTCGCTCACCACTTGTGAGCGCAGGTCTTTGGTCTGAGCGGTGAATTGTGCCGCTGTTTTTCGAATCACTTCGTAAACTTCGGATTCGTGATACCTTAAAAGCAATTTTCAATAATTTTTTCATTTTTTTTGTCAGGCAACCACACACACAATTAAAAAAAAAGAGCATATAAAAATTAATGTTTGTCGTGGCCAAAAGTAAATAGATAATAAAAGATTTTTTAAATTTATCAAATTTAATTATGCAAATTTATTGTTTAATTTATTTAAAATTAATAAAAAATAATAATTTTAATAATATTTAGATGATTGTAATTCAATGGACCTTCATCATAATATTGGGATCGATTATGATGGCCAAGAAACATATGGGAAGAAGCACAAATCGGCGAACAAACTGGAGAAAATGTAAGATTTGCCCACCGTCCTGTGAGGGCCACAAAATGAAGGCCAGGTATCCTCAATGTAGGTGCCTAGGACCTAGCATCAAATGCCCAACTCGCTATCTCATTCTTGAGTGCGAGTTGACTAAAATAGTCAAAATGTATGGCATGAATTTGCACGGTAAGCATTTTTCTATTCTTTTTAAATAAATATTAAATAATTTTAATTTAGCTCCTCCAGTCGGTACGGTCCAGTCTGAATTGTCACTCTCCGTGACAGAAACAAATAGAAATAATGTTTGGGACTGTACAGGCTCAACAAGCTCTTCATGCTCAATAGAAGGAAAATCATCAATTAGCAGAATTGATGTTGGGCAGCATGCAATTGAGCCAGCAATTGAGCCAGCAATTGAGCCAGCAATTGAGCCAGCAATTGAGCCAGCAATTGAGCCAGCAATTGAGCCAGCAATTGTGCCAGATGAGCCATGTATCAGAATTGGCTTTAAAAAAGGAAGAAAAAATCCCAAGCGATTAAGCCATAGGCCAATGTCCTTCCGCCGCTCAAGCTATAGCAAGGACAAATGTCTTTATAAAAATTAATTTGTATATATAATTAATTTTTTTTTTATTTTAATAGTTTTTCTTTTTATTTAATATTTATTTTTTTATAATATTTTTTTTTATAATAATAATGTATGTAAATATTTTTGATAATAAATAAAATTGTAAATAAAACTTAATTTTTTTTTTAAAAATACAAAAAATAAAGAAATATCGAAAATATTTAATTTCAAAAAAAATAATTGAACTCAATAATTTAAACTCAGAAATTATTTTTTACATTTTTTTTAAACCTTTATTACTCATTACTTCTAAATATTTTAATCTTTTAATTATTATATATTTATTCGGCACTGTAAAAGAAAAATAATCACAACAAAAATATTTTTTTAATTATTTTTTTTAAATAATTATTTTTTATCAATCAATTTTAACCTTGAAATTGATTTTTTAAAAAAAGAATTTTTAATTTTACCTTTTGACAGAAATGAAAAACAGAAGTTTAATTTTATTAAAATGAAATAACGAATAACTTTGATTTTTTAAGAAAAAAATTAAAATAAATCCATCATAGATTGAGCAAGAGATCGATTAATGCCAAAGTATTTAAAATAAAATGAATACTTGGGCATTTAAAACGAGTTTATTAGCCAATTATTTAAAATTCTTACCGGAACTACTAGATGATAGACTATTTATGGTATTTTGTCCAAATAGTGGCTTATGAGACGGAATTCGTTTAACAACGCATTTTTTTTGCGGCGGTGCCACTGTTAGTGTATTGGTTACATTTGGTTGTGTTATTGGCGTTGAAAGAGTCATGCCACTACTTGACGATTGACTTCCTCCGCTCACAGATCTTTGTAGTGGAACTGGAGCAGTTCGCGGGTACAGAGAAGCGCTTGAATGTAAAGCGACTGGTGAATGGTGTTGTCGTTGGTGGAAGAGGATATTAGCTCTAAATAATGGAATAGATAGTGGAGCACGATAGTGAAGTTGTCTTGCCAATTGGACTCGTGTCTGTTGCCGGCCTTGATCAACTCGGTCAAGTCCCTCATTGCTTTGAGCTTTTCACTGTTAGTCGATTGGTTCAATTGATATGGATTTAGGATTGGCAATATTTGGTTTATGTTGGCTAGTTTTGAGTGGGAGCTGACCGATGAGGTGGCGCCGTCCGAGTCCGAGTCGGCGTCCACATTGCTCTGCACTCAGCTGTCTTTTGACAGAGTGTCCAATTTTTTTTGGTAAAAGTTTGTGTTCATGTTCAAGTTGTGTATGTCCTTGATGACGTGACTGAGCTCGCTCGAATTTTCGCTCACGTACCCGCTCAGAAATTGACTGGCCGGTTTGATCAACTTGGACGGATTGGAGTGGGCCGTGGGGCTTTTTTTCACTCGGCTCAATGTTCAAACTTTTCATGTGCTGCTTGAGCACCTCGGTGCAAGTTTGTTGTATGTTTGTGGGCATCTCGTTCATTAGCATTGCGAATTCGCTGGTGTTCAAATTGAACAGGCCGACGATGACTGCTTGCGAGGCTTGTCTCGCCTCTTGGCTCTTCGTATCCGTGGTCAACACAACCACTATTTTAAGCACCAGCCTGAACTCTTCGTTTATTTGAAAGTCGTTTGGCATCATTAGACAAATAATGTCCTGCAAATACTTTAGAATGGCCACTTTCCACTTTGGATTGCGGTCGTTGCTTGTTTGATTCAAGGCCAACACCAACACTTTAAATTGGTGGTCAATGTCGAGCGAGGAGCGAATGGCCTCGAGGCAATTGCACAATTTTGAATACTGATTTTGAGATGTTTCGAGGCCCAGCCGATGCAACAGCTTTGGCAATAGAATGTTCAGCCAGTCTTTTAGTTCAGTCTTGTTCAAACGAATTTCCAGCGTATCCATGAATGTGGCGAATATTTTGTTGTTGTTCTCACTGAACAATTTGCCAAATATCTCGCACAGCCGCTTCAGCTCTTGTCGTGTGAACAAGCGGTTCGATTGCATCATCAGTTTTATGTTGGCCAGGCCGTCACGCTTCTCGTTCCATTGATTGCTGCTCGAAAATGTAATTGTATCGTTCATTTCCTTCAATTTTTTGAACTAAACTTAAAAAAAATTTAAATAAAAGTTGAAGAAAAAACACAAAAAACTACCGCATATAGATGAAATAATTCACTAAGCTTGATAAATACGAGTAGCTTTAGTTGATGTGACGTCATTTTGATTTTTTTCTAGTATGCTCTTTGCTCAAGAGAACATGTGTTTAATTGTCTAGATTTAAAAATT
Source organism: Brachionus asplanchnoidis (assembly GCA_025491095.1). NCBI lineage: Eukaryota > Metazoa > Rotifera > Eurotatoria > Ploima > Brachionidae > Brachionus > Brachionus asplanchnoidis. The sequence continues at coordinate 62,943 of JAILYF010000017.1, forward strand.
TTACTTTTCTTAACGAATTTTAACAAGATTTTCCCTTTTTTATGAGAAAAAATCATCGCAAATTTTTCATTCAAATTAATTTTTTTTTTCAGATAAAAGGTATAATCATGTTAAAATTCGTTAAGAAAATTAAAATTTTTAAATCTTTACACACATATTCTAAAAAGATTTAAAAAATAGAAAATTTTTTATTCAAACCCACCCGGGATTTTGAATTTTAATAAATTCAGGGATTAGATTTCAGCATATTTGGGATGAATCTAAGCAGTCTCTTTCAACATTTTGATTGAAAAAGAAAAATTAGATTTAATACTTTTTGAGAGATTTACTTAAAAATACACCTTAAAAAATTCTTAGCTGAAATTCTACAGTATATTTAGATCTTTTTTATTTTATTAATCATGTCGTAAACACGTTTCAAATATAGAATCTGGATTTTTTTCATAATCTGATACCTCTTGTTAAATAAGTTCATAGTGTTTTTTTGATTAAAACAAGCTTTTCAAAAAGTTTGTGGATGCTGATATCTACGCGGTTTTTTTTTAGTTTTAATTCAATTGTTTTTAATTGAATCAAAAAGCTAATAATTTTAGCATTTACAGAACTAATTTAACACTTCTTTTGAAAAAAAAAATATTTATATAAGTGAGAATTTGTTTTTTTTAACGAAATGAAATGGAACAAAAAATTTTGCACTGGGACAAAAAATAGATTTATTTAAATATTCAAATCACGAGATGATATATTCTCTTAATTCTATTCTTAGAAGATTTTGCATCGAAACGCTTTTTGCTAAAGAAAAATAAATTCTCTAAAAATCCATATAAAGTATAATGTTGAGTGATAATTTTAAAATTAAAAATTTATCTAACAAAATTAAATTAACAGAAAAAAGTTAACTATTTTTCAAAATATTTTAAACATCGTTATGCAAAATTTAATGCAAAGAAAAATTTTTAAAATTTCATATATTTTAAATATAATTATTAATTTGAAATGCAAATTTTTTTAATCAATAGATTACTCTTACAAAAATTTTGAATAATTTTGAATAGTTTTCGAAAATCAGGCTCACAATTTTTTTTTGCATCTATTTTTTGTGAAAAGAAGTTGGAAGATTTAGAATAAATTTCTTTAGTATTTAATAAAATTTTTCTTTATATCATAAGCTTAATTTTATTTATTTTAGAATAAAATTAATATTTTATTGCATAAAAAGGTAATTTAACTACGAAAATATTAAAAAAGAACATAAGGGCTCTTTTAGTTTAAGAAAAAAGCATAAAAACAATGTTGATTCATTTCTAAAGCCGATTTAATTTTTGATGGAAGACCTCACTTTTTTTTTAATCAACTAAAAAAAAATGTTTGTAAACCTCCTTCAAACGATTAATTATTAATCAATATCATTTTTCCTCAATAACTCGTTTAATAACCTTTCATATTAATATATTTTTAACAATTTAAAGTCAAAAATAAAAGATATCATTTTTTTTCAATTTTTTAAGTTTAATCCCACAATTATTAAATAAATGTTTACAATATATGTGTATAATAGTTAAATATGTGTTTTTTTTAACACAATAAAAATCAATACTTAAAAAAAAAAAAACTTATATAAAAAGTAAATTTGCTTCTTGTTAGACTAAGTTAATCACTTTTAAATTAAATATCTATTTTTTTTAATTTTTGACACTTTCTTTGTGTTTTGAAAGTTCCCAATTTAAAAAATCTGAAGTAAATTAAAATAAATTCTATTGTCTCATTACTTAAAAATAAAATCAAATAAATCTTTTAGATAATTGGATTCATGTTTAATTTTACTCACCTCCAAATCCTTTAAAAATAAAAAAAAATAAAAATTTATAAATTCAAAATAAGTAGATAATAAAAATAAAATACTGAGTCAAAAATAAAAGTGATTGTTATTGACTCAGTTTAAATGATTATCAAACCAATAAGTCATAGAGCATGCAAGTTGCTTTAGTTAGCATCTTTGTAACTTACTTAAATTTTAAGTGAATCTTTAAATAAAAATTAAAAAAATTAAAGTGAATAAATAGTGAATTTTAGAAGATTTATAATTTTTTTAATAAGTATGGAAAATTTTGCCATTATTTAATTTTAAATTTTTGTCACAATTTTATTCATTTATTTGAATATTAATTGTAAACTTTTACTTGACAATATTTATTCAAAACACGTACCTGGACAGATAAATATAAGATATGCTTTGAGCAAAGCATCGTTTGCAGCTTTGGCCGCCATTGAGTCCCTCAATTTTAAATGCACCTCAAAATTTGAACTCGACAACAAAGAGCCAACTAAAGTTTCAACCGAGTCTTTTTTTTGTTTTTTTTTATTTTTTGCGTAAAAATTTATAAATGTGTTTTAGTTGTTTTGAAGCTTGGCAAAATAAAAAAATATAGAAAAAAAACATTGCAAAAATATTTATTTAAAAATTACATAATTTGTCAGTCTGATGTTCAGAGGCAGTTTTTTTGGGAATTTTTCTCTTAGTCGGTTTAGGCTTTTCTATTTCATAATCATCATCATCTAAGTAATTTGATTTTTCCGAGTTATCTTCTATTTTTTTAAAATTGAAAAAAAAATTTAAATGAAACATAAGTTTAGTTGAGAGGGGAGCCGGTTAAGTATACATAGAGCTAATAGGGCAGCATTTGGAAAGTGTCTTAATCAAAAGATAAATCCAGGCTCCCTTTCTTTACTAAACTTATGCTGCTAAATGGTTCTAAGTTGGAGAGGATGTGGTAGTAGTAGTGGTAGTGGTTGATTTTGATGTTGTGGCTCTGGTAGTGGTGGTCATTTTAGAAGTAATTGTAGTCAAAGACTGTTTGATGGATAAACCTAGAACTTGACTCTTTTTCAAAATTTCCTTATCTTCAAAGTCACTATCGATGTTTAGAAATAAATTTAGATCTTGATGAATAGACTACTTAGAAATTGTGGGGCTCAACTTAAGAAAATTTTTAAGAAAGGTGTCAGACACTCTAGAAAATTATTCAAGTGAGGCTTAAGTAGTTAAAAGTATACAAACCGTCTTGGCGTTATACCAAATCGATCAATGATTTTATATTTAAAAAAATTAATTTTATTATCTAAAATTTAAACTGGCAATTGTAGAAAGACAAAATGATATTTTGTCAATTAATATATATAAATGTCAATAAAAAAAAAAATATTTGTCAATAATACAACAAGAAATAAAGTTTAATCCGGAAAAAACACAGTTTATTGTTTTTGGTGATAAAATGAAACTAGGCGATCATAAACCAAGAATGTATAACCAAGAAATAGAGCGTGTTGATAAACTAAGATATCTTGGAGTTCATTTAAACAGAAATAACAACAACAAAGATCAAGTTGAAACAAGGATAAAAGCGGCATTTAGATCATACTCTAGCTTAAGAAACTTACAAACGGACAATAATTCCCTGACAGCTAAGATTAAAATACACCTCTACAAAGTGTTTGTAAGACCAACATTAACATATGGTTTCGAAAACTACGTCCTAACAAAACAACAAATAAAAAAAATGCAAACAACTGAGGCGACAATCATAATAAAAATGCTGAATCTCAAAAAAACTTCACGTACGACGAGCCTGTTATATGCACTAGGGCTGGATATGATGGAAAATAAATTATTGAAGGAGAAGTTGGCCTTCATCAAAAGAGTTTTAAATAATAACCTAACACTAGGTGTCCTAAGAGAAATGGAAAAAAATACTAAACAAACAAAAGAACTTAGTAAAAAATCAATAGTAAAAGCGGTATTTAACAACTTGGAAAAAGAAGAAATAAGCCTTGGTGACTTAATTCAACAAATTAAAACAAGGATGAAAGAATTAAAAACTATTAAACAAAATGGAATTAGCGATTCAATTAAAATATGCATAGAAAATATAGAAAATGATATTTACAGAAAGATGCTGGTAGGACTAACTAAATCGTTCTAGAAATTGAAGTTGAAAGAAAAAAAAAAAAAAAATACTTTATGGAAGTCCATCGATGTTGAATCGCATTTTGTGTTGCTTTATTTTTATTTTAATTGAAAAATGAAAAAAATGAATAATAATTTTGTTGAATTAAAAAAAAAAAATTAACATTTTTCTTACATATTTACTTAGAAACTATCTAATTTTTTGTCTTATTATTTTTCTTTTTTTTTTAATCTTATAACTTTACATCGCCTTCAAGGCGTTCAGTGAAATAAAATAAATAAAAAAAATAAAATTAAACTAGATAATTCGTCAGTTATACAAGAGCCAATTTGGGCGAATATTTAATAATCTTTGAACACAATAGTAATAGGAATTAGCTAATTTTTGAATTTATCGCATCGATAATATTTTACAAAAAGATTAACTCAATTAATAAGTGACAATTATTTTTACATTCAGTATATTTTCCAACATAAATTCAATAATTATGGTAGTTTATAGTGTTGGACGGCGGCCAAGCCTGGCCGGTCCAGACGCGGCCAAAATAAGGCGGCCGATTTGGCGGTCAGACCGGCCAAATCATAGACGAACAAAATATGGGCCGCGAAGTTGGCCGGCCAAATCATAGACGAACGGCCAAATTGTAAAAGAACAGAACAAAGTGTAGAAAAATTAAATAACTTTTTTTCTAAAAGTTTAAAATTAATTCTTTGACTGCAGCATGGTGCAGCATTCAGAGTTGCATCAACTGTAAAAGTCTGCTAATAATGTGCAAAATCTCTGTAAAATGCACTCTGCTCCATTAAATTGAAATTTAATTTCTGCTAAACTATGTAAATTTAGCAGACTTTGATATTTGATGAAACTTTGAAAATTGCACTATGTTGCATTTAAAGAATTAAGTTTAAACCTTTAGAAAAAAAGTTATTTAATTTTTTACACTATTTTCTGTTCTTTCTATCATTTTGTACATAATTTCACAAAACCCATTATGTAACAAATATTTAAATCTTAATTCAAAATGAATTAAATTCACATTAATGACCAATGTAAATTAATTAAATAAAAAATTTCAAAAAATTCACTATCGATTTTATTTCAAAGAAAATAAATAAATAAATAAAAAAAATAGTATTTTTAATAAAAATCAACAAGAGAGGATTCAAATTTATTAAACATAAATTTTAAATGCTAAGCAAAACACAGTGATAATCTTTCGATTTGAAATTAATAACTCTCAAGTGACAATATTTTAAAAGCTTATTTAATCTTTTTTGTGTTTTCTTTCATGATTAAAATCAGAGGCTAATTTGTTTATTTTATAAATAATTTGTGGTAAACCTCAGGCCGCACAGAATGGAACTAAGTCCTTCTTTTCAGCCTAGCGATTGAAAAAAATAAATATAAAAATAGTACAAAATTGAGATGAATAAATTAAAAAAAAATATTATAGAGGCTAATGTATAATATTCGTTTTTACAATTTAGGCAGGTAATAATAATAGGTATTTTAAAAAAATTTAATTAATTGAGTTAATTAAAAATTTCCTCAAAATAAAAATGCCAAAAATTAGATATATGTTCAGTTGACAAATAAAAAACTATTTTACTATTTTAATATTTTAGAAAAATTCTCAAAAAGTTCAATTTTAATAATTTACTATTTTACTATTTAAGAAATTTTATTAATCAATTCAATTTTACTCTTTTAATATTTTAGGAAAATTTTATCTAAGATTGATTTTACTTTTTTACTTTTTTTTATTTTAGAAAATCTCGTAAAATAAATAATAGATTAGTCAAATAATATATTAAGAAAAATTTTAAAGTCTTTTTTTTTTAAATTAGGATGTTCCAGTTTTAAAATTAAATCATTCAAAAAAAATTGAAACTATTTACTACCTTTGACCATAGTTTGACAATAGAAAGACGTCGGCATCAGCTTGATTTTGTTTTTCAAATTTCTGATGAGACTTTGTCAGGCACGCAACTCCTGTTTAGAGAATCGTATTAACTAAATCAAAAGAATAATTATATAGATTAAATTAAATAAATTACATTTACAGCTCTTTTTTTATAAAAACTCATCTAAAAATAGAAGCGGGTTCAATTGTTGGTTCCGAGGCAAAGCCCCGGTTTAGTGAATAGGGGCTTAGGTCAAAGGGGTCCGGGGCGAAGCCCTGGTTTAGGGTTTCGGATGAGCAGAAGTTATTGGTCTTTGCAATAAATTTGTCTTTATTTTACTTAACTTTTCCAAAATCTTTTTAAAATGAATTCTCTTTTTGTGGATACAAACCAAAATTTTTTTCTAATATTTTATTTAAAAGTTAATTTTGTTTTCAGCTGAATTTAATTTCCATTTTTAGAATTGTGTTAAATTTTCTATTCTTGTTTAATTCTGTTCAAAGCTTTTTTATTTAATAATAATTACTTTATAAAGTCCAAAACTGCTAATCAATGTACCTAGCTCATGCCAAATCTGGTCTCGTGAGTGAGGTGGTTTACTCAATGACTCAAGCAAAGCTTCAGTTGTAGCACCTAAACATAAAGACATTTATTATTTGTTAATCATTGATTAAATATTTCACAATTATCTAAAGAAGTAATTTTATTATTTGCTTCATCACCCAAAAACTTCTCCATTTTACGAAACGAGTCTAAAAACATTTGCTTAAGTCAATCTTTATAAAAAAATAAATTAAATGAAAAATCAACCTTTAAACAAATCAGTGCAGCATGATTTATTAGAACTTGCTGATCCAACATTTATCAAATATAAAGTGAAGGGCAAATCATAGTCGTCTGAGTCTTAATATATTCTGATATACGAATTGCTGCAAATGCTGTTAAAAGACCGCCAAAAACTAAAGCAAATGGTAATGACTTTGAACCACTAGTTAATTTTTTTTTATTTTATTAATGTAAGACTAAAGCTCATCAACTTACCAAATTGCATCAATCAATTTTACCAAATCTCTATTTAGGACATTTTTATCCAAGTTCTCGCTAAAACAAGCTTTCAATTGCTCCTCAAATCTTGACATCACAAAAAATTTGAATTTTTTTTCTTAATACAATTATTTTTAAATAAAAAAAACAAGCGTTGCTTCTAGTTTTAGAATGTTTAAATTATGTGCCGTGCGAAAATTTAATATAAAATTACAAACAATATGTTCTGAGCTTGGCACCGAAATTTCAAAAGTATGTCTAAAAAAATTCTAAACAAAAAGATTTTAATTTCAAATTTTAAAAATTTGAATTTTTTCTCATTGATTTAGAAGCAATTAAATTATTTAAAAAATTTAATTGAAAATTTTAATTTAATAGTCAAATAGAAAATTTAATGAATGAGAAAATTTCTAAAGAGTAAAATATTAAAATAGTAAAATTGATTAAAGAGAAAATTTCACTAGAATAGTAAAATCGAAAAATCAAGCTCCTCAAAAAACTGCTGTAAATTTCTAAAATAGAAAGATTAAATTGAAAAATAAGGAGGTATTGGACATAGATCAAAAATTAAATTGCTCTTATCATTTCGTAATGATAATTACGCTTCATTATTTATCAGTTTTCCTCTATATTTTTTTTTGTCAAGGGTTAGGAATTTTTTACAAAATATTTAAAAATTTTACTTGGCTTATTTTTTTTACTCTAAACATTATTAATTTTATTTTCTCAAATATTAAAATAACGAAAAAAATATAAATATTACGAAAAAAATTCCAAGTATTAAATTTTATTTAAGATTTATTAGTATTATTATTATTATTATTTTAGAATGGGAAATATAATTTTTGTTTCTCGTTTTATTACTGTGTATTTAATTTGACACTTGATAAAGCCTATTGTAAATCTTTTACACGACTACAAATTTCGTCCGTAAATTCAGAACATTTGGCTCTTCCGCCTAAGTCTCCGGTTATATTTTTGCCATCCCTAATTGTATCAAAGCAAGCTTGTTCAATGCGTCGAGCATAGTCGAACATATTCAAATGTCTCAGCATCATTACAGCACTTAGCAAAAGAGCCGTTGGATTTGCTTTGTCTTGACCAGCTATGTCAGGTGCAGTTCCATGAACGGCTTCAAATATAGCCGAACCTCCTTCGCCAATATTACCACTCGGTGTCAGACCTAAGCCTCCAATTAGACCAGCACACAAATCGCTCAATATGTCGCCATACAAATTAGGCATAACCAACACATCGAATTGACTTGGATCTTGGACCATTTTCAAACAAACAGTGTCCAAATACATTTCTTCGAATTGAATGTTTGGATATTGTTCAGCACTTTCTCTGGCACATTTCAAGAACAAACCGTCCGATAATCTCATGATATTAGCTTTGTGTACAACTGTTACTTTTTCACGTTTATTCAATGTTGCGTACTTGAAAGCGTATTCGGTGACACGTCTAGATGCTAGCTCAGTGATCAGTTTTATACTTTGCACAACACCAGGCACAATTGTATGCTCGATGCCCGAATATTCACCCTCTGTATTTTCTCTAATGGTAATAATGTCAACGTCATCATAAGGAGTCTTGTAGCCTTCGATTGATTTGCATGGTCTTACATTAGCGAATAGATTAAATTGTTTTCTTAAGGCCAAATTTAGAGATTGATGTCCTTTGCCGATTGGCGTGGCCAATGGACCTTTGAGACCAATTTTTGTCGAATTAACTGAATCGATGGCCTTTTGAGGTATTCGAAATTTTCCATCAACTCCTTTGACAGGAGTAACGTCGACCGCTTCCCAATCTATCGGAGCACCAGCAGTTTCGAATATTTTCTGAACACTAGCTGAAATCTCTGCACCAATACCATCGCCTGGAATCAACGTTACTTTGCGAAGCTCAAATAAAAATAAAAAATTTAGTTTTCCTCTCATTTACATATTATGTGAAATTTTGTTTTCAATTTTGTTTTCAATTTTATTTTCGATTTTATTTTCGATTTTATTTTCGATTTTATTTATAATTTTGCTGTTGTTGGTTGAAAAAAAAATAAAAGAATTTTTTTCTCAATGCTAAATCTCATCTAATATATCTAGTAAAATCTAATATAATCAAATCTTACCTGTTGAGCAGCCGAATGGGACAACAGACGCTTAAAAGCTATTTGGCTATTTGGCGATCTTATCAACAACAATTTCTTTAGGAAAACAAGAAAAAAAGCTTTTTTTAAAAATTAAATAGCGATCATATTGCGGAAATTGAATTACCAAATTCATCTTGTTCTTGTTCTTTGTTTGTGTTTGACTATTTTAAAATTAAAAATGCTTGAATTTTTTGCAACGCTTTTAAATGTATATGAATATGGAATAAAAGCAATAGAATAAAAATTCAGCGAATAAAATGGAAAAAAAGAGAGTTGTTCTGAATAAAGTCTAATTTAGTTTAGAAAACGTTCGCTTTAAAACAGAAAAACAACAACAACAACAATTTCAACTAAAGATTATTTGAACTGAACATATATGAAGCAAAATACTATTTAGAATGGTAGAAAAGCGTGCTTTAATCTGATGCAATAAATTAACAATTCAACTCAAAATAATCATAATTTGAAGAAAAAAAAAAGCAAAAAATAATTTCGATTTTTTCGATTGTGTGTGTGATCGATGCTCATTGAATTGCTCATTGAATTGCTCATTGAATTGCTCATTGAATTGCTCATTGAATTGTTCATTGTATTGTATTGCTCGTGCCTCAAAGTGCACAAGTGGACACGCTTTTTTTTTTAGCTTTTAACTATCTGTCTTGTCTTGTCTATCTGGCTTGTCTTCAAAACATATTTCTTAGAACTTTTTTTCTCTTCAATTTTTTCCTTTTATTTAAAATCATTCTATTTTGCATTTTTTTGTTGTTAGGATTTTTGAACTGCTGCTGCTGCGATTTGGTCAAAAGCTTTGAAAAGGCTGTCAAACAATGAACAAAAATGTGATAAACACTTGTCAATTGCTCAAGCAGATAAAATTTGTCGCTTGGAGAAACTTTAGCTCGAACGTTTTTTCGACCAAATACGGCGGAAAACATCGAGTTCTTTTGGTTCCTGGCGATGGCATCGGTCCCGAGATGATGTTTCATGTTAGAGAAGCACTCAAAGCAGTTCGAGCTCCCGTTGAATTCGAAGAGATTAGTCTGAACAGCAAAACAGCATGCGATTCGCTAATCGATCAAACCGTACTGTCTGTAAAACGAAACGGCGTTTGCATCAAAGGAAACATTGAAACCGATCACAATAATCCATCGTCTCAATCAGTGAATGTAGCTTTGAGACAAAGGCTGGACTTGTATGCAAATGTTGTTCGCTGCAAAACTTTGCCCAATGTCAAAACGCGCTATCAAGACTTGGACATTTTAATAATTAGAGAAAATACCGAAGGCGAATATTCCAATTTAGAACATGAGAGTGTAAGTGGCGTTGTTGAGAGTCTAAAGATAATCACTAAGCAAAGATCGATGAGACTAGCTCAATTTGCTTTTGAAAAGGCACAAAAAGACGGACGAAAAAAAGTGACTGCTGTGCACAAAGCTAACATTATGAAATTAGGCGACGGCTTGTTTTTGTCCAGTTGTCAACAAGTAGCTGAACGCTATCCTCACATTAAATTTGAGAGCATGATCGTTGATAACACTTGTATGCAACTTGTGTCTAAACCGCAACAATTCGATGTTATGGTAATGCCCAATTTGTATGGAAATATAGTGGCTAATGTGTGTGCTGGTTTGATAGGAGGTGCAGGCATAGTTGCCGGTAGCAATTATGGACAAAATGTCGCATTGTTCGAAGCTGGAACAAGAAATAGCGGAAGAGGTGTAGCTGGACAAAATAGTGCTAATCCATGCGGCATGCTATTTGCAGCCGGAAATATGCTCAAGTATTTGGGTCTTGACGAGCATAGTTCAGCCTTGAGAAATGCAGTGGTTAATACAATCGGAGAGCGGAATATTAAAACTATAGACATTGGAGGAACAGCCACTACTTCAGAATTTATGAAGCATGTTCTTGATGAATTACATCATCATACACCCGAAATAGGTACGTGTTTTGAATAAATATTTTCAAGTAAAAGTTTTCAATTAATATTCAAATAAATGAATAAAATTGTGACAAAAATTTAAAATGAAATAATGGCAAAATTTTCCATACTTATTAAAAAAATTATAAATCTTCTAAAATTCACTATTTATTCACTTTAATTTTTTTAATTTTTATTTAAAGATTCACTTAAAATTTAAGTAAGTTACAAAGATGCTAACTAAAGCAACTTGCATGCTCTATGACTTATTGGCTTGATAATCATTTAAACTGAGTCAATAACAATCACTTTTATTTTTGACTCAGTTTTTTTTTTTATTATCTACTTATTTTGAATTTATAAATTTTTATTTTTTTTTATTTTTAAAGGATTCGGAGGTGAGTAAAATTAAACATGAATCCAATTATCTAAAAGATTTATTTTATTTTATTTTTAAGTAATGAGACAATAGAACAAAAACACGGACAACCAATTCAAGTTTTTGTTAAGACTTAAAGAAGAAATTTTTTTTTTAATTGTTTTATATTCAAAAATAATCTAAACAAAATTTTATTTAAATCCTTCTTTTTTTTTATTTTTCGTAAGTTACAATATACAGTTATGATTTTACACGAAGATTTGACAAAATTTTACGATAATTCACGTAAAATACCTTAAAATCCCAAAAGTCAAAGATCAAGAATTTTCGAAAATTTTCGAAATTTATTGTAATTTTACGATTTTTTCGTTAACTTTAGCAAAATTGAAAATTGCCAAAATAAAAAAAAAATTTTTTTATTTGAAATGAAAATAATAATTAGATTAGGAAAAAAATACAAATTGCTAATTTAATTTCTCGTACAAAGCTTACATGACCAAGATTTTTTGAAATTTTGAAATTCAACTTCGAATTCTTCAAATGTTGCAAATTTAGCTAGTGCTCATTAAGAATAAAAAATGAAAAAAAAAGACAAAAATCAAAATAAAGTTAATTAAAATAAAATAGAATAAAAATTAAGTTAAGTAGGTGAAAATGAAATTAAAATGAGATATACAATATGAAATATATGAAATATAACTTGATATGTTATATTTATAATATTTGCAGTATTTTATATACTTTTATTTCATATTTTAAGATTACTTTAAGATTGATTCACTATCAATAATTTAAAGGATTAATTGAGTAAATTAAAGTTAATTGTATAAGAATCTTTCAATATTAAGCCAAGATATATCAAAATATATTTTCATAGTTTATTCTTCAAGAAGATATTTTATCTGAAATTTGTTTTATGTCTTAAAAAAAATAATTGTCTGTTCTAAGACCTAGCTACATAAAGATAAAATATCTTTCCGTAATCATTTTCTAAAATTTAACCAAAATTTATCAATTTTTGCGGAAATTCTACTTTTTAGTATCGTATTGTAATAGTCAGACACTATTACGTCTCTACGGACTATGTCAGTAGTCCTTACTCGTTCATACTTGAACGATAGCTTGACAGCAGTCAACTAACGTTCAAGTACACACACATATATTTATATATCTTGATATTCTTATTAATATACATATATATAAAATTACTTTCAAAAATTTAACATGGTTGTATTTGAAAAATTAATCAAAACCCGTTCGCCATGTTAAAAGATTTGTATACGAGAATGGGCGGTGCTTCTCATTTGATATAAAAAAATTAATTGAAAGAGACTTAACAACTGTCTTTCTCTTACTATTAAAAATAAATTGTTGGTCCTTTATTTAAATTGAAAAAAGCGCTAATTAGTTAGAAATAAAAATTTAAATTTAAGAAAAATTTGAATTATTGATCAATTATATATAAATGGATTGAAAAATCAAGCTAGATTTGACAAAATGATTACGTTAACTCAATTTAACAAGGTAGCTTCAACTGTTAAATTGATTTGAGTTGTACCAGGCTAACCAAGCGAAATTTACCAGGCTAACCAAGCGAAATGAACCAGGCTAATCAAACGAATTGTACCAGGCTAATCAAACGAATTGTACCAGGCTAACCAAGCGAAATTTACCTGGCTAACCAAGCGAAATGTACCAGGCTAATCAAGCGAATTGTACCAGGCTAACCAAGCGAATTGACCAGGCTAACCAAGCGAATTGACCAGGCTAACCAAGCGAATTGTACCAGGCTAATCAAACGAATTGTACCAGGCTAACCAAGCGAAATTTACCAGGCTAACCAAGCGAATTGTACCAGGCTAATCAAGTGAATTGTACCAGGCTAATCAAGTGAATTGTACCAGGCTAATCAAGTGAATTGTACCAGGCTAATCAAGTGAATTGTACCAGGCTAACCAAGCGAATTATACCAGGCTAACCAAGCGAAATGTACCGGCGAACAATTTTATATTTTTATTTCAAATAATAATAATATTATAATATGAAAAATAATGTTAAGTCTAATTGGTACCAGGCTAACCAAGCGAATTGACCAGGCTAACCAAGCGAATTGTACCAGGCTAATCAAGCGAATTGTACCAGGCTAACCAAGCGAATTGACCAGGCTAACCAAGCGAATTGTACCAGGCTAATCAAGCGAATTGTACCAGGCTAACCAAGCGAATTGACCAGGCTAACCAAGCGAATTGTACCAGGCTAATCAAGCGAAATGTACCAGGCTAATCAAACGAATTGTACCAGGCTAACCAAGCGAAATTTACCAGGCTAACCAAGCGAATTGTACCAGGCTAATCAAGTGAATTGTACCAGGCTAATCAAGTGAATTGTACCAGGCTAATCAAGTGAATTGTACCAGGCTAATCAAGTGAATTGTACCAGGCTAATCAAGTGAATTGTACCAGGCTAACCAAGCGAATTATACCAGGCTAACCAAGCGAAATGTACCGGCGAACAATTTTATATTTTTATTTCAAATAATAATAATATTATAATATGAAAAATAATGTTAAGTCTAATTGGTACCAGGCTAACCAAGCGAATTGTACCAGGCTAATCAAACGAATTGTACCAGGCTAACCAAGCGAAATTTACCAGGCTAACCAAGCGAATTGTACCAGGCTAATCAAACGAATTGTACCAGGCTAACCAAGCGAAATTTACCAGGCTAACCAAGCGAATTGTTCCAGGCTAATCAAGTGAATTGTACCAGGCTAATCAAGTGAATTGTACCAGGCTAATCAAGTGAATTGTACCAGGCTAATCAAGTGAATTGTACCAGGCTAATCAAGTGAATTGTACCAGGCTAACCAAGCGAATTATACCAGGCTAACCAAGCGAAATGTACCGGCGAACAATTTTATATTTTTATTTCAAATAATAATAATATTATAATATGAAAAATAATGTTAAGTCTAATTGGTACCAGGCTAACCAAGCGAATTGACCAGGCTAACCAAGCGAATTGTACCAGGCTAATCAAGCGAATTGTACCAGGCTAACCAAGCGAATTGACCAGGCTAACCAAGCGAATTGTACCAGGCTAATCAAGCGAATTGTACCAGGCTAACCAAGCGAATTGACCAGGCTAACCAAGCGAATTGTACCAGGCTAATCAAGCGAAATGTACCAGGCTAATCAAACGAATTGTACCAGGCTAACCAAGCGAAATTTACCAGGCTAACCAAGCGAATTGTACCAGGCTAATCAAGTGAATTGTACCAGGCTAATCAAGTGAATTGTACCAGGCTAATCAAGTGAATTGTACCAGGCTAATCAAGTGAATTGTACCAGGCTAATCAAGTGAATTGTACCAGGCTAACCAAGCGAATTATACCAGGCTAACCAAGCGAAATGTACCGGCGAACAATTTTATATTTTTATTTCAAATAATAATAATATTATAATATGAAAAATAATGTTAAGTCTAATTGGTACCAGGCTAACCAAGCGAATTGTACCAGGCTAATCAAACGAATTGTACCAGGCTAACCAAGCGAAATTTACCAGGCTAACCAAGCGAATTGTACCAGGCTAATCAAACGAATTGTACCAGGCTAACCAAGCGAAATTTACCAGGCTAACCAAGCGAATTGTTCCAGGCTAATCAAGTGAATTGTACCAGGCTAATCAAGTGAATTGTACCAGGCTAATCAAGTGAATTGTACCAGGCTAATCAAGTGAATTGTACCAGGCTAATCAAGTGAATTGTACCAGGCTAACCAAGCGAATTATACCAGGCTAACCAAGCGAAATGTACCGGCGAACAATTTTATATTTTTATTTCAAATAATAATAATATTATAATATGAAAAATAATGTTAAGTCTAATTGGCTTTTATTATCCAATATTCAATATATTAATTTTTTTTTTTAATTTTTTTTAATATTAATTTATTCAATTTGATAATAAAATATAAAATTAAAATAAATTTTTTTAAATGATTTTATTCTAGATTCTTTTATGTTTTGATTTTTTTATTGATGTTAAATTACATTTAAAATTTTAAAATAGGCGTATTTGACAAAAAGATCAAAGCCCGTTCGCTATGTGAAAAGATTTTTTTTATTTAAGATAAAATATTGAGCCTTTATATAAATTAAATATAGCGCTAATTAAAAAATTAAATTAAATTAATTTTTAATTTAATTTAAAATTTAAATAATATTAGACTTTCGATTTTTTCAAAACTTGAATATTGAAATGATAGAATATAATCGTTTTGTTTCCAATGTTATAAAATTTTATGAACAAGAGAAGGAATCTAATGAATTAATCCTTAAATTAAAGCAATCTTTGATTGGTAATTAAAACAATTATTAGATTATTCTCGCGAAAATATGTATTATTTGACGGTAAAATAAAATTATCTATTATTAAAACAATTAATTATTTAAATTAGGTTCATGAGTTTTTCAAAAGACAGAATAACAATCAAATACTTAAGATGATATCTGATTATCACACGATTATTGAAAATAATGATCCAGTTAGAATCGATCGAATAAAAAAGGTCTTATACAAAAAAAAACAATTTTTGATGAATTTTGGTTATGAAAAATTCAATATTCCATTTTCAAAATTTTATACCATAGAAGAGGATTTCGAGGATGATCTAATTAGATCAGTTGATTCTGAAAAAATCTGTAGTAAAACGTTAAATGATTGTGATTCTTTTAATACGACCAATTCAACATCTCGTAGTAGCAAAAAAGCTAAAACAACCAAGAATCGAAGAACAGTCCGAAAGATATTTTTTGACTAATTTGACTATTAGTTCGATTTTTTTTTTTTTTTTTTTTTTTTTTTTTTTTTTGGGTTTAAATCATATTTGTTAATAAAATTAAAAAATTAAATTAAATTTTATTATTTGTTTATAGTTTAGATTCTCTAATAACACAAATTTCATTTTCTCTTTATATTTTGGGTTATTAATAATTATTTAAAAAGCACTGAAAAAAATATATATATTTATTATTTATTATTTAAAAATATCGTAAATAGATACCAATACGAATTACCAAAAATGCCAAGCTAATCTATATTTATAATAAAATGTATATCGAATATATCGATATAGATTAAATAAAATATTTGTGATAAATAGCTGTAAGAAGTTTATATTTTCTGAATTAATGTTTCATATGAAATAATTCTAATAATACTTTTACTTGAAAAATTAACAATTAATAATGACTTTTTTTAATTAATTTGGCTCTTTATTTTTGATGTTGGGTTAATTAATGCTTATAATTTTTTAATTGTTTTAGAATACATGAAAACATAAATGAATTTTGAATTTTAAAATTAAATTTTAATAAAACATACAGTGGGTTTTTCAAAAATGACATGCCCTCTAAGGTCTTGACTCATAACCGAGTCATCAGCGGCATCGAATTTTACCAAAAACGTCGCCGTAGCGAACCTACAGCGGCGCTGAACCGTAACAGCCGAATGGTACAGTCATCCCGTGCCATCTGTACCAACCGGATCGTACCAACCGTACCGTACCAACCGTACCGTACAAACCGTACCGTACCAACCGTACCGTACCAACCGTACCGTACCAACCGTACCGTACCAACCGTACCGTACCAACCGTACCGTACCAACCGTACCGTACCAACCGTACCGTACCAACCGTACCGTACCAACCGTACCGTACCAACCGTACCGTACCAACCGTACCGTACCAACCGTACCGTACCAACCGTACCGTACCAACCGTACCGTACCAACTGTTCCGTACCGACCTTTCCGTACCGACTGTACCGTACCAACCGTTCTGTACCGACTGTACCATCCGGACCAGCCGTATTGTACCAACTGTTCCATCCGTAACAACCGTATTGTACCAGCCGTATTGTACCAACCGTACAGTTCCCTCCGAACCGTACTAACCGAATCGTATAGCTGAACCGTACCAGCCGTACCAACCGTGCCAAAAGTTTGGTTAGGTCTGGCATCTCGTTGGTTAGATACGCTGCTTTTAAGGTTTGCTTAGGCGCCGATTACGTTTCGGTTTTAGGTCGCGACCTTGGGGGTTAGTTGTGTTTGAAATACCCTCTGTATAATCTTCTATAATTATTAATTTTTTTAATTTTTATTTAAAGATTCACTTAAAATTTAAGTAAGTTACAAAGATGCTAACTAAAGCAACTTGCATGCTCTATGACTTATTGGCTTGATAATCATTTAAACTGAGTCAATAACAATCACTTTTATTTTTGACTCAGTTTTTTTTTTTATTATCTACTTATTTTGAATTTATAAATTTTTATTTTTTTTTATTTTTAAAGGATTCGGAGGTGAGTAAAATTAAACATGAATCCAATTATCTAAAAGATTTATTTTATTTTATTTTTAAGTAATGAGACAATAGAACAAAAACACGGACAACCAATTCAAGTTTTTGTTAAGACTTAAAGAAGAAATTTTTTTTTTAATTGTTTTATATTCAAAAATAATCTAAACAAAATTTTATTTAAATCCTTCTTTTTTTTTATTTTTCGTAAGTTACAATATACAGTTATGATTTTACACGAAGATTTGACAAAATTTTACGATAATTCACGTAAAATACCTTAAAATCCCAAAAGTCAAAGATCAAGAATTTTCGAAAATTTTCGAAATTTATTGTAATTTTACGATTTTTTCGTTAACTTTAGCAAAATTGAAAATTGCCAAAATAAAAAAAAAATTTTTTTATTTGAAATGAAAATAATAATTAGATTAGGAAAAAAATACAAATTGCTAATTTAATTTCTCGTACAAAGCTTACATGACCAAGATTTTTTGAAATTTTGAAATTCAACTTCGAATTCTTCAAATGTTGCAAATTTAGCTAGTGCTCATTAAGAATAAAAAATGAAAAAAAAAGACAAAAATCAAAATAAAGTTAATTAAAATAAAATAGAATAAAAATTAAGTTAAGTAGGTGAAAATGAAATTAAAATGAGATATACAATATGAAATATATGAAATATAACTTGATATGTTATATTTATAATATTTGCAGTATTTTATATACTTTTATTTCATATTTTAAGATTACTTTAAGATTGATTCACTATCAATAATTTAAAGGATTAATTGAGTAAATTAAAGTTAATTGTATAAGAATCTTTCAATATTAAGCCAAGATATATCAAAATATATTTTCATAGTTTATTCTTCAAGAAGATATTTTATCTGAAATTTGTTTTATGTCTTAAAAAAAATAATTGTCTGTTCTAAGACCTAGCTACATAAAGATAAAATATCTTTCCGTAATCATTTTCTAAAATTTAACCAAAATTTATCAATTTTTGCGGAAATTCTACTTTTTAGTATCGTATTGTAATAGTCAGACACTATTACGTCTCTACGGACTATGTCAGTAGTCCTTACTCGTTCATACTTGAACGATAGCTTGACAGCAGTCAACTAACGTTCAAGTACACACACATATATTTATATATCTTGATATTCTTATTAATATACATATATATAAAATTACTTTCAAAAATTTAACATGGTTGTATTTGAAAAATTAATCAAAACCCGTTCGCCATGTTAAAAGATTTGTATACGAGAATGGGCGGTGCTTCTCATTTGATATAAAAAAATTAATTGAAAGAGACTTAACAACTGTCTTTCTCTTACTATTAAAAATAAATTGTTGGTCCTTTATTTAAATTGAAAAAAGCGCTAATTAGTTAGAAATAAAAATTTAAATTTAAGAAAAATTTGAATTATTGATCAATTATATATAAATGGATTGAAAAATCAAGCTAGCTTTGACAAAATGATTACGTTAACTCAATTTAACAAGGTAGCTTCAACTGTTAAATTGATTTGAGTTGTACCAGGCTAACCAAGCGAAATTTACCAGGCTAACCAAGCGAAATGAACCAGGCTAATCAAACGAATTGTACCAGGCTAATCAAACGAATTGTACCAGGCTAACCAAGCGAAATTTACCTGGCTAACCAAGCGAAATGTACCAGGCTAATCAAGCGAATTGTACCAGGCTAACCAAGCGAATTGACCAGGCTAACCAAGCGAATTGACCAGGCTAACCAAGCGAATTGTACCAGGCTAATCAAACGAATTGTACCAGGCTAACCAAGCGAAATTTACCAGGCTAACCAAGCGAATTGTACCAGGCTAATCAAGTGAATTGTACCAGGCTAATCAAGTGAATTGTACCAGGCTAATCAAGTGAATTGTACCAGGCTAACCAAGCGAATTATACCAGGCTAACCAAGCGAAATGTACCGGCGAACAATTTTATATTTTTATTTCAAATAATAATAATATTATAATATGAAAAATAATGTTAAGTCTAATTGGTACCAGGCTAACCAAGCGAATTGACCAGGCTAACCAAGCGAATTGTACCAGGCTAATCAAGCGAATTGTACCAGGCTAACCAAGCGAATTGACCAGGCTAACCAAGCGAATTGTACCAGGCTAATCAAGCGAATTGTACCAGGCTAACCAAGCGAATTGACCAGGCTAACCAAGCGAATTGTACCAGGCTAATCAAGCGAAATGTACCAGGCTAATCAAACGAATTGACCAGGCTAACCAAGCGAATTGTACCAGGCTAATCAAGTGAATTGTACCAGGCTAATCAAGTGAATTGTACCAGGCTAATCAAGTGAATTGTACCAGGCTAACCAAGCGAATTATACCAGGCTAACCAAGCGAAATGTACCGGCGAACAATTTTATATTTTTATTTCAAATAATAATAATATTATAATATGAAAAATAATGTTAAGTCTAATTGGTACCAGGCTAACCAAGCGAATTGTACCAGGCTAATCAAACGAATTGTACCAGGCTAACCAAGCGAAATTTACCAGGCTAACCAAGCGAATTGTACCAGGCTAATCAAACGAATTGTACCAGGCTAACCAAGCGAAATTTACCAGGCTAACCAAGCGAATTGTACCAGGCTAACCAAGCGAATTATACCAGGCTAACCAAGCGAAATGTACCGGCGAACAATTTTATATTTTTATTTCAAATAATAATAATATTATAATATGAAAAATAATGTTAAGTCTAATTGGTACCAGGCTAACCAAGCGAATTGACCAGGCTAACCAAGCGAATTGTACCAGGCTAATCAAGCGAATTGTACCAGGCTAACCAAGCGAATTGACCAGGCTAACCAAGCGAATTGTACCAGGCTAATCAAGCGAATTGTACCAGGCTAACCAAGCGAATTGACCAGGCTAACCAAGCGAATTGTACCAGGCTAATCAAGCGAAATGTACCAGGCTAATCAAACGAATTGTACCAGGTTAACCAAGCGAAATTTACCAGGCTAACCAAGCGAATTGTACCAGGCTAATCAAGTGAATTGTACCAGGCTAATCAAGTGAATTGTACCAGGCTAATCAAGTGAATTGTACCAGGCTAACCAAGCGAATTATACCAGGCTAACCAAGCGAAATGTACCGGCGAGCAATTTTATATTTTTATTTCAAATAATAATAATATTATAATATGAAAAATAATGTTAAGTCTAATTGGTACCAGGCTAACCAAGCGAATTGTACCAGGCTAATCAAACGAATTGTACCAGGCTAACCAAGCGAAATTTACCAGGCTAACCAAGCGAATTGTACCAGGCTAATCAAACGAATTGTACCAGGCTAACCAAGCGAAATTTACCAGGCTAACCAAGCGAATTGTACCAGGCTAATCAAGTGAATTGTACCAGGCTAATCAAGTGAATTGTACCAGGCTAATCAAGTGAATTGTACCAGGCTAATCAAGTGAATTGTACCAGGCTAATCAAGTGAATTGTACCAGGCTAACCAAGCGAAATTTACCAGGCTAACCAAGCGAATTGTACCAGGCTAATCAAGTGAATTGTACCAGGCTAATCAAGTGAATTGTACCAGGCTAATCAAGTGAATTGTACCAGGCTAATCAAGTGAATTGTACCAGGCTAATCAAGTGAATTGTACCAGGCTAACCAAGCGAATTATACCAGGCTAACCAAGCGAAATGTACCGGCGAACAATTTTATATTTTTATTTCAAATAATAATAATATTATAATATGAAAAATAATGTTAAGTCTAATTGGTACCAGGCTAACCAAGCGAATTGTACCAGGCTAATCAAACGAATTGTACCAGGCTAACCAAGCGAAATTTACCAGGCTAACCAAGCGAATTGTACCAGGCTAATCAAACGAATTGTACCAGGCTAACCAAGCGAAATTTACCAGGCTAACCAAGCGAATTGTACCAGGCTAATCAAGTGAATTGTACCAGGCTAATCAAGTGAATTGTACCAGGCTAATCAAGTGAATTGTACCAGGCTAATCAAGTGAATTGTACCAGGCTAATCAAGTGAATTGTACCAGGCTAACCAAGCGAAATTTACCAGGCTAACCAAGCGAATTGTACCAGGCTAATCAAGTGAATTGTACCAGGCTAATCAAGTGAATTGTACCAGGCTAATCAAGTGAATTGTACCAGGCTAATCAAGTGAATTGTACCAGGCTAATCAAGTGAATTGTACCAGGCTAACCAAGCGAATTATACCAGGCTAACCAAGCGAAATGTACCGGCGAACAATTTTATATTTTTATTTCAAATAATAATAATATTATAATATGAAAAATAATGTTAAGTCTAATTGGTACCAGGCTAACCAAGCGAATTGTACCAGGCTAATCAAACGAATTGTACCAGGCTAACCAAGCGAAATTTACCAGGCTAACCAAGCGAATTGTACCAGGCTAATCAAACGAATTGTACCAGGCTAACCAAGCGAAATTTACCAGGCTAACCAAGCGAATTGTACCAGGCTAACCAAGCGAATTATACCAGGCTAACCAAGCGAAATGTACCGGCGAACAATTTTATATTTTTATTTCAAATAATAATAATATTATAATATGAAAAATAATGTTAAGTCTAATTGGTACCAGGCTAACCAAGCGAATTGACCAGGCTAACCAAGCGAATTGTACCAGGCTAATCAAGCGAATTGTACCAGGCTAACCAAGCGAATTGACCAGGCTAACCAAGCGAATTGTACCAGGCTAATCAAGCGAATTGTACCAGGCTAACCAAGCGAATTGACCAGGCTAACCAAGCGAATTGTACCAGGCTAATCAAGCGAAATGTACCAGGCTAATCAAACGAATTGTACCAGGCTAACCAAGCGAAATTTACCAGGCTAACCAAGCGAATTGTACCAGGCTAATCAAGTGAATTGTACCAGGCTAATCAAGTGAATTGTACCAGGCTAATCAAGTGAATTGTACCAGGCTAATCAAGTGAATTGTACCAGGCTAACCAAGCGAATTATACCAGGCTAACCAAGCGAATTATACCAGGCTAACCAAGCGAAATGTACCGGCGAACAATTTTATATTTTTATTTCAAATAATAATAATATTATAATATGAAAAATAATGTTAAGTCTAATTGGTACCAGGCTAACCAAGCGAATTGTACCAGGCTAATCAAACGAATTGTACCAGGCTAACCAAGCAAAATTTACCAGGCTAACCAAGCGAATTGTACCAGGCTAATCAAACGAATTGTACCAGGCTAATCAAGTGAATTGTACCAGGCTAATCAAGTGAATTGTACCAGGCTAACCAAGCGAATTATACCAGGCTAATCAAGTGAAATGTACCGGCGAACAATTTTATATTTTTATTTCAAATAATAATAATATTATAATATGAAAAATAATGTTAAGTCTAATTGGCTTTTATTATCCAATATTCAATATATTAATTTTTTTTTTTAATTTTTTTTAATATTAATTTATTCAATTTGATAATAAAATATAAAATTAAAATAAATTTTTTTAAATGATTTTATTCTAGATTCTTTTATGTTTTGATTTTTTTATTGATGTTAAATTACATTTAAAATTTTAAAATAGGCGTATTTGACAAAAAGATCAAAGCCCGTTCGCTATGTGAAAAGATTTTTTTTATTTAAGATAAAATATTGAGCCTTTATATAAATTAAATATAGCGCTAATTAAAAAATTAAATTAAATTAATTTTTAATTTAATTTAAAATTTAAATAATATTAGACTTTCGATTTTTTCAAAACTTGAATATTGAAATGATAGAATATAATCGTTTTGTTTCCAATGTTATAAAATTTTATGAACAAGAGAAGGAATCTAATGAATTAATCCTTAAATTAAAGCAATCTTTGATTAGTAATTAAAACAATTATTAGATTATTCTCGCGAAAATATGTATTATTTGACGGTAAAATAAAATTATCTATTATTAAAACAATTAATTATTTAAATTAGGTTCATGAGTTTTTCAAAAGACAGAATAACAATCAAATACTTAAGATGATATCTGATTATCACACGATTATTGAAAATAATGATCCAGTTAGAATCGATCGAATAAAAAAGGCCTTATACAAAAAAAAACAATTTTTGATGAATTTTGGTTATGAAAAATTCAATATTCCATTTTCAAAATTTTATACCATAGAAGAGGATTTCGAGGATGATCTAATTAGATCAGTTGATTCTGAAAAAATCTGTAGTAAAACGTTAAATGATTGTGATTCTTTTAATACGACCAATTCAACATCTCGTAGTAGCAAAAAAGCTAAAACAACCAAGAATCGAAGAACAGTCCGAAAGATATTTTTTGACTAATTTGACTATTAGTTCGATTTTTTTTTTTTTTTTTTTTTTTTTTTTTTTTTTTGGGTTTAAATCATATTTGTTAATAAAATTAAAAAATTAAATAAAATTTTATTATTTGTTTATAGTTTAGATTCTCTAATAACACAAATTTCATTTTCTCTTTATATTTTGGGTTATTAATAATTATTTAAAAAGCACTGAAAAAAATATATATATTTATTATTTATTATTTAAAAATATCGTAAATCGATACCAATACGAATTACCAAAAATGCCAAGCTAATCTATATTTATAATAAAATGTATATCGAATATATCGATATAGATTAAATAAAATATTTGTGATAAATAGCTGTAAGAAGTTTATATTTTCTGAATTAATGTTTCATATGAAATAATTCTAATAATACTTTTACTTGAAAAATTAACAATTAATAATGACTTTTTTTAATTAATTTGGCTCTTTATTTTTGATGTTGGGTTAATTAATGCTTATAATTTTTTAATTGTTTTAGAATACATGAAAACATAAATGAATTTTGAATTTTAAAATTAAATTTTAATAAAACATACAGTGGGTTTTTCAAAAATGACATGCCCTCTAAGGTCTTGACTCATAACCGAGTCATCAGCGGCATCGAATTTTACCAAAAACGTCGCCGTAGCGAACCTACAGCGGCGCTGAACCGTAACAGCCGAATGGTACAGTCATCCCGTGCCATCTGTACCAACCGGATCGTACCAACCGTACCGTACCAACCGTACCGTACCAACCGTACCGTACCAACCGTACCGTACCAACCGTACCGTACCAACCGTACCGTACCAACTGTTCCGTACCGACCTTTCCGTACCGACTGTACCGTACCAACCGTTCTGTACCGACTGTACCATCCGGACCAGCCGTATTGTACCAACTGTTCCATCCGTAACAACCGTATTGTACCAGCCGTATTGTACCAACCGTACAGTTCCCTCCGAACCGTACTAACCGAATCGTATAGCTGAACCGTACCAGCCGTACCAACCGTGCCAAAAGTTTGGTTAGGTCTGGCATCTCGTTGGTTAGATACGCTGCTTTTAAGGTTTGCTTAGGCGCCGATTACGTTTCGGTTTTAGGTCGCGACCTTGGGGGTTAGTTGTGTTTGAAATACCCTCTGTATAATCTTCTATAATTATTAATTTTTTTTTTTTTTTTTTAATTTAGTAATCAATCAAAATTAATATTTGGAATGGAAATAAATAAAAATCGTCCTAAATTATTTAAAAAGATTGATGCTTTTCGAAGAAATATGGGAAAATTATGCATTCAATATTCGTGCAATTATTGCTCGAAAATTTTATTTTGTAATGGTTTGGTTTGGTTATTTGTTAACGATGATTGTAAAAACATTTGGTTGAAGAACAATATTGATTGCAAAGATATCATTTTGGTAAAAAATCAGAAATATTGTTTTTGCTTAGTTTGTTCTAATGCTATTAAACGAAATTGTGTTCGTGCAAACTTCGATGATTTTTGCCCAATTCCTGACTGTATTTCTAGCCTTAATGGTTATAAACATTATTCAAAATTATCACTATGTTCTCTTTATTGTGATACATATCAAAAGGAACATTATTCTTATTGGCATATGAATGGAAGAGTTAATTTAAAGAAAAAATCTCAAGAAAAGTTAAAAGGTACTTTCGGTATGATTTATGAGCCTGATCAAACCAATAACAATATGGACACTAAAAAGCTAAAAGAAGCGCTTATTTGGCTAAAAGAAAACAATTCATTATATAAAGATTCAATTGCTAATTTTGAACGGTTGGATGGATTTGTAACCAATACTACAAGTTCATATGAAGGTTTTCCCTCAACGAGTTTAAGTGTAATTAAATACAATGATACAGGAATTTTATTAGAACCTAATAATCCGACTGATACTGGATTAATAATAAATATGGATCCAAAAAAAACTAGACAACAAGTAGGAAAGGTAGTTGGGAACATCGGGTACACAATTCAAAAAGATTCAAAAAACAATTACAATAAAATTGATGTAAAAGCGACTGATGACTCAATCGAACCAAAAATATTTCCACACTTATTTCCTGATGGAAAAGGTTATTATATAAGAAATAAAACTGTTTTAAGATTTACAAACATGAGAAAGAAACCAAGGAGCTTATCATTAAACAAATAAAATTCGAAGATCCATCAATTTCAGAGCATCAAATGACTTCAATATGCAATTTTCGATTTAGAAAACTTCTTTTAGATGCTCGAAAGAGTGGCAATTGGTGTAATGAATTTCATTTATGGGCATTAAGTTCGTCATACAAAATATCGATATATATTTATTCGAAAATGAGAACTAATATTTTATCCTTAGATTCAGCAAGCTTCTTTCATTTGATAAGTTCTGATATATCAAAAATATGCCATGCAATTAAATATTCAGCCAAAAACATTTCTTCAAACTTTTTCATTTGCGGCTATTTTGACCAGAGTCATTATTCTTCCTTAATTCCTCAAGACCAAAAACACATAGAATTTAAACCAAAAAATGATTTTACAACATTTTTTAAATAATTTTTTACTTATATTTAGTTTATTTATTAACTTTTTAAATAAAATTGTCCAAAATTTTAAAAAATTTAATTACTTAATTATAAAATTATTAATTAAAAGATTTCAATTTAAGGGCATTTATAGTATGGAAATCCTTTATTTTGAATTATACGGGAACAAAAACGTCAAATTTTATTTGTGATTTTAAAATAGCAAAATTACATACAAAGGAAATAATTATATAAATATCCTTTTGTACCCTTTGTACTAGCCGATATTTAAAAAAAATTAAAAAGAAAACATCGCCCAAACTAAAGGAAGATTAACAAATACTGCAGGGGAGGTGCGGAGGGGGCGCAGCCCCCTTCTCGACTTGTTATTATTAATAAAAATATATAAAAGCTAACAAATAGTATTAGTATCAAAACCCCTAAGCAGGAACCCCTTTAACCCAACTATTACATTGGTGGCAGCGGTGTAGGCCAAAAGAGAAAAAGAGAGGAAAAGTCTCAGTAAGCTAGAGAGGAGCGCGCACTCTATAGAAGAACGAGACTTTGCAATATCATTTTTTCTTGTAGATTATTGTTCAAAAAAAAAATACAGTCTTGTTTTGTTCAAAAGAAAAGAGAGAAAGTTAGAAAAAAAAAAGAGTCATAGTGTTTATCAGCTAGCTAAGCTAAAAGAGAGAATAATAAATAGACGTCAGTGAGTGAATCTTAGTGATTTAATTAAAAAATCTTAAAGTTTCAAACGCAAAAAGCTTAAGCCAATAAGTTACACGTGTTAAAAGAGTTAAGTTAAGCCTAACAATGTTCAGTAATGGAAGATTACAATTCGACGGTGAGTCGAAAGATGTTGACAACTTCATAAAGTTGTTTATATATGAGTCCCTTATGTTCAATTGGGACGGAGCAGCCCAAGTGAGAGCGATTGAATGCTGTTTAGTTGGGAAAGCCTTACAAATTTTTAATAATTTGTCACAAACTCAGAAGACAGACATTGATGAAATCATCAAAGCTTTGAAAACAGGTTGTAAGAAGTCACCAGACTTTTACCTGAATTTGTTTTACGCAAGATCATTGAAGCCAGATGAATCAATCGCTACGTTTTGTCATGATATAGAGGGACTGCTATCAAAAGGGATGCCAGGTTTAGAAGAGGCAGCCAAGTCAAGTTTGTTGAGAGCGAGATTAATTGCAAATGTTCCTGAGAATGTTAAAAATTTTATGGAGTTACTAAGTGACAAATCATGGAAAGAGTTGGTAGCAATTTTCGACAAGTCTGTAGATTACAAATCGATAACTACGAAAGTTGAGGATGAAGCGGTTTTGGTAAACAAGTTGAACGCAATTAGTTTCAAAAGTCAATCACAAAAATTTAATGGTAGTTGTTTCTATTGTAAGAAGCCAGGTCACAGGATCGCAGAATGTAGAAAGAAACAATACGATGAAAAAAATATAACAAGAAATGGTCAATTAAGCAATGATCGTTTTAAAAGATCGAACACATTTTACACCGAAAGAAGAGTTCACTGGGACGATAGAAATAAAAAGAATGAAAAAGAAAGTTATAGAGGTGAGAGAAAGGATGGTTTTAAAAGGAGTCAATCGTTCATGATCGATGCTGAATGGGATGAACCAGAAGAAGAACAAATCAATTCATTGGAAGTGGCATGTAATGGCTTGAAAGTTAATAGACTGCAGAGAGTTCATATTAACATCGAATTAGGAGGTTTTAATACGAAAGTGAACATGCTTATTGATAGTGGGTCGTCAGGCTCATTCATTAATCCATTAAAATTACCTTTAGAGATGCGTAATTATTTAGAAAAGCTGAAAAGAAATCCAGATCAAATATCTGGTTCAGGTTTTTCAATTACAGGTCTCAACATAAAGTCAGCTTTAGCTACAAAACAATGCGAGTGCGTAATTGGTAACATAAACATAAATACTAACAATTGGTCCAATAATCATCGGTTCATTTTCGCTGATGTGGCAGAAGACGGTATCTTGGGCATTGATTTCCTAACTAAATTCGGTGCAGTTCTAGATTACAAGCATAGAAGAGTTACAATAAAACAAGAAGAAAATGATGTTCACCTCAACTATATAAATGAAAACGAAAGCAAGAACGAACCGAAAGGTAACAAAGTCTTAGCAACTGTCAAGAGGATTGTTAAACCAAAATCAGAGTTCGTACTTAAGTGTGAAGCAAACCTCGAGTTTATTGGTAGAGAATTGATGTTCGAGCCAAGAAACAAAGATGAATGGTCGAAAAATGGTTTGGTGTTTGGAAAATCTTTAAACAAGGTCAACGAAACTGGAGAAGTGTTCGTGATCGGTATCAACGCTTCAGAGAAAGAAGTAGAGCTTGGAAGCGGTTAGGGTTAGGCACAACCTTTTATCTCTATATTAAAAATAATACTTATTGATTCATATGAGTTTAATGAGACCTAGATTGTGTGTATCAATGGACAAATGACTGACTTTTAAAGTTTAATGTTTCGAAATGTGTTATGTATTATGAATCCAGCAAAAAAATCGATTCACATCAATGGTCACCAAATATTTGAATCTGAATCGGAGAGAGATTTAGGCATTGTTTTCAGTACGGACTTTAAATGAATTTACATCGTTGTGTGTAAAAATAAAGATCAGATACTTGAGAGAATTAAAAAATCATTTACTAAATTTGATATTATGTTACTGAGGTTATTATGTTACTGTTACTACTGCTATTATTTTCTTTAATAAAGTTTTTAATTATGAAGAAAAACCTAATTTTTCACAAAACTAACTAAAATTTGGATATGCAAACTTTTGGGAAAAATAGAGTTTTTTTTAGCAAACAAATTTGTAATTAGTGATTTCCAATTTTTTTACAATAAATTTATTACTATAAGACTAAATTTGTTACTACTATATATTTTTGCCATTAAAAATTAATTTAAGCTAAAAATATTTTACTGGTCAATATTTTATTTTTAGAAGGGTATAAATAGTTAACAGGATTTTTTCTGAAGAATATTAAGCTTGGTACAGAACACAAATAAATATATAAATAAATTATATTTCATTTTAGAAATTTAACAAAATTTAATTTAACAAATGACTTCTAGTTCAGAACAAATCTTTCAGTACTTTTTGTTCAAAACAAAAATATATTTTTCTTTTTTAAAATCCACAAAAAAAAGTATGGTTGAATATGCATTTCATTTGTTTAAAATATATATAAGAGACAAATATTTAAATAAGGGATTATAGAAAAAAAAAAGAGTCATAGTGTTTATCAGCTAGCTAAGCTAAAAGAGAGAATAATAAATAGACGTCAGTGAGTGAATCTTAGTGATTTAATTAAAAAATCTTAAAGTTTCAAACGCAAAAAGCTTAAGCCAATAAGTTACACGTGTTAAAAGAGTTAAGTTAAGCCTAACAATGTTCAGTAATGGAAGATTACAATTCGACGGTGAGTCGAAAGATGTTGACAACTTCATAAAGTTGTTTATATATGAGTCCCTTATGTTCAATTGGGACGGAGCAGCCCAAGTGAGAGCGATTGAATGCTGTTTAGTTGGGAAAGCCTTACAAATTTTTAATAATTTGTCACAAACTCAGAAGACAGACATTGATGAAATCATCAAAGCTTTGAAAACAGGTTGTAAGAAGTCACCAGACTTTTACCTGAATTTGTTTTACGCAAGATCATTGAAGCCAGATGAATCAATCGCTACGTTTTGTCATGATATAGAGGGACTGCTATCAAAAGGGATGCCAGGTTTAGAAGAGGCAGCCAAGTCAAGTTTGTTGAGAGCGAGATTAATTGCAAATGTTCCTGAGAATGTTAAAAATTTTATGGAGTTACTAAGTGACAAATCATGGAAAGAGTTGGTAGCAATTTTCGACAAGTCTGTAGATTACAAATCGATAACTACGAAAGTTGAGGATGAAGCGGTTTTGGTAAACAAGTTGAACGCAATTAGTTTCAAAAGTCAATCACAAAAATTTAATGGTAGTTGTTTCTATTGTAAGAAGCCAGGTCACAGGATCGCAGAATGTAGAAAGAAACAATACGATGAAAAAAATATAACAAGAAATGGTCAATTAAGCAATGATCGTTTTAAAAGATCGAACACATTTTACACCGAAAGAAGAGTTCACTGGGACGATAGAAATAAAAAGAATGAAAAAGAAAGTTATAGAGGTGAGAGAAAGGATGGTTTTAAAAGGAGTCAATCGTTCATGATCGATGCTGAATGGGATGAACCAGAAGAAGAACAAATCAATTCATTGGAAGTGGCATGTAATGGCTTGAAAGTTAATAGACTGCAGAGAGTTCATATTAACATCGAATTAGGAGGTTTTAATACGAAAGTGAACATGCTTATTGATAGTGGGTCGTCAGGCTCATTCATTAATCCATTAAAATTACCTTTAGAGATGCGTAATTATTTAGAAAAGCTGAAAAGAAATCCAGATCAAATATCTGGTTCAGGTTTTTCAATTACAGGTCTCAACATAAAGTCAGCTTTAGCTACAAAACAATGCGAGTGCGTAATTGGTAACATAAACATAAATACTAACAATTGGTCCAATAATCATCGGTTCATTTTCGCTGATGTGGCAGAAGACGGTATCTTGGGCATTGATTTCCTAACTAAATTCGGTGCAGTTCTAGATTACAAGCATAGAAGAGTTACAATAAAACAAGAAGAAAATGATGTTCACCTCAACTATATAAATGAAAACGAAAGCAAGAACGAACCGAAAGGTAACAAAGTCTTAGCAACTGTCAAGAGGATTGTTAAACCAAAATCAGAGTTCGTACTTAAGTGTGAAGCAAACCTCGAGTTTATTGGTAGAGAATTGATGTTCGAGCCAAGAAACAAAGAAGAATGGTCGAAAAATGGTTTGGTGTTTGGAAAATCTTTAAACAAGGTCAACGAAACTGGAGAAGTGTTCGTGATCGGTATCAACGCTTCAGAGAAAGAAGTAGAGCTTGGAAGCGGTTAGGGTTAGGCACAACCTTTTATCTCTATATTAAAAATAATACTTATTGATTCATATGAGTTTAATGAGACCTAGATTGTGTGTATCAATGGACAAATGACTGACTTTTAAAGTTTAATGTTTCGAAATGTGTTATGTATTATGAATCCAGCAAAAAAATCGATTCACATCAATGGTCACCAAATATTTGAATCTGAATCGGAGAGAGATTTAGGCATTGTTTTCAGTACGGACTTTAAATGAATTTACATCGTTGTGTGTAAAAATAAAGATCAGATACTTGAGAGAATTAAAAAATCATTTACTAAATTTGATATTATGTTACTGAGGTTATTATGTTACTGTTACTACTGCTATTATTTTCTTTAATAAAGTTTTTAATTATGAAGAAAAACCTAATTTTTCACAAAACTAACTAAAATTTGGATATGCAAACTTTTGGGAAAAATAGAGTTTTTTTTAGCAAACAAATTTGTAATTAGTGATTTCCAATTTTTTTACAATAAATTTATTACTATAAGACTAAATTTGTTACTACTATATATTTTTGCCATTAAAAATTAATTTAAGCTAAAAATATTTTACTGGTCAATATTTTATTTTTAGAAGGGTATAAATAGTTAACAGGATTTTTTCTGAAGAATATTAAGCTTGGTACAGAACACAAATAAATATATAAATAAATTATATTTCATTTTAGAAATTTAACAAAATTTAATTTAACAAATGACTTCTAGTTCAGAACAAATCTTTCAGTACTTTTTGTTCAAAACAAAAATATATTTTTCTTTTTTAAAATCCACAAAAAAAAGTATGGTTGAATATGCATTTCATTTGTTTAAAATATATATAAGAGACAAATATTTAAATAAGGGATTATAGAAAAAAAAAAGAGTCATAGTGTTTATCAGCTAGCTAAGCTAAAAGAGAGAATAATAAATAGACGTCAGTGAGTGAATCTTAGTGATTTAATTAAAAAATCTTAAAGTTTCAAACGCAAAAAGCTTAAGCCAATAAGTTACACGTGTTAAAAGAGTTAAGTTAAGCCTAACAATGTTCAGTAATGGAAGATTACAATTCGACGGTGAGTCGAAAGATGTTGACAACTTCATAAAGTTGTTTATATATGAGTCCCTTATGTTCAATTGGGACGGAGCAGCCCAAGTGAGAGCGATTGAATGCTGTTTAGTTGGGAAAGCCTTACAAATTTTTAATAATTTGTCACAAACTCAGAAGACAGACATTGATGAAATCATCAAAGCTTTGAAAACAGGTTGTAAGAAGTCACCAGACTTTTACCTGAATTTGTTTTACGCAAGATCATTGAAGCCAGATGAATCAATCGCTACGTTTTGTCATGATATAGAGGGACTGCTATCAAAAGGGATGCCAGGTTTAGAAGAGGCAGCCAAGTCAAGTTTGTTGAGAGCGAGATTAATTGCAAATGTTCCTGAGAATGTTAAAAATTTTATGGAGTTACTAAGTGACAAATCATGGAAAGAGTTGGTAGCAATTTTCGACAAGTCTGTAGATTACAAATCGATAACTACGAAAGTTGAGGATGAAGCGGTTTTGGTAAACAAGTTGAACGCAATTAGTTTCAAAAGTCAATCACAAAAATTTAATGGTAGTTGTTTCTATTGTAAGAAGCCAGGTCACAGGATCGCAGAATGTAGAAAGAAACAATACGATGAAAAAAATATAACAAGAAATGGTCAATTAAGCAATGATCGTTTTAAAAGATCGAACACATTTTACACCGAAAGAAGAGTTCACTGGGACGATAGAAATAAAAAGAATGAAAAAGAAAGTTATAGAGGTGAGAGAAAGGATGGTTTTAAAAGGAGTCAATCGTTCATGATCGATGCTGAATGGGATGAACCAGAAGAAGAACAAATCAATTCATTGGAAGTGGCATGTAATGGCTTGAAAGTTAATAGACTGCAGAGAGTTCATATTAACATCGAATTAGGAGGTTTTAATACGAAAGTGAACATGCTTATTGATAGTGGGTCGTCAGGCTCATTCATTAATCCATTAAAATTACCTTTAGAGATGCGTAATTATTTAGAAAAGCTGAAAAGAAATCCAGATCAAATATCTGGTTCAGGTTTTTCAATTACAGGTCTCAACATAAAGTCAGCTTTAGCTACAAAACAATGCGAGTGCGTAATTGGTAACATAAACATAAATACTAACAATTGGTCCAATAATCATCGGTTCATTTTCGCTGATGTGGCAGAAGACGGTATCTTGGGCATTGATTTCCTAACTAAATTCGGTGCAGTTCTAGATTACAAGCATAGAAGAGTTACAATAAAACAAGAAGAAAATGATGTTCACCTCAACTATATAAATGAAAACGAAAGCAAGAACGAACCGAAAGGTAACAAAGTCTTAGCAACTGTCAAGAGGATTGTTAAACCAAAATCAGAGTTCGTACTTAAGTGTGAAGCAAACCTCGAGTTTATTGGTAGAGAATTGATGTTCGAGCCAAGAAACAAAGATGAATGGTCGAAAAATGGTTTGGTGTTTGGAAAATCTTTAAACAAGGTCAACGAAACTGGAGAAGTGTTCGTGATCGGTATCAACGCTTCAGAGAAAGAAGTAGAGCTTGGAAGCGGTTAGGGTTAGGCACAACCTTTTATCTCTATATTAAAAATAATACTTATTGATTCATATGAGTTTAATGAGACCTAGATTGTGTGTATCAATGGACAAATGACTGACTTTTAAAGTTTAATGTTTCGAAATGTGTTATGTATTATGAATCCAGCAAAAAAATCGATTCACATCAATGGTCACCAAATATTTGAATCTGAATCGGAGAGAGATTTAGGCATTGTTTTCAGTACGGACTTTAAATGAATTTACATCGTTGTGTGTAAAAATAAAGATCAGATACTTGAGAGAATTAAAAAATCATTTACTAAATTTGATATTATGTTACTGAGGTTATTATGTTACTGTTACTACTGCTATTATTTTCTTTAATAAAGTTTTTAATTATGAAGAAAAACCTAATTTTTCACAAAACTAACTAAAATTTGGATATGCAAACTTTTGGGAAAAATAGAGTTTTTTTTAGCAAACAAATTTGTAATTAGTGATTTCCAATTTTTTTACAATAAATTTATTACTATAAGACTAAATTTGTTACTACTATATATTTTTGCCATTAAAAATTAATTTAAGCTAAAAATATTTTACTGGTCAATATTTTATTTTTAGAAGGGTATAAATAGTTAACAGGATTTTTTCTGAAGAATATTAAGCTTGGTACAGAACACAAATAAATATATAAATAAATTATATTTCATTTTAGAAATTTAACAAAATTTAATTTAACAAATGACTTCTAGTTCAGAACAAATCTTTCAGTACTTTTTGTTCAAAACAAAAATATATTTTTCTTTTTTAAAATCCACAAAAAAAAGTATGGTTGAATATGCATTTCATTTGTTTAAAATATATATAAGAGACAAATATTTAAATAAGGGATTATAGAAAAAAAAAAGAGTCATAGTGTTTATCAGCTAGCTAAGCTAAAAGAGAGAATAATAAATAGACGTCAGTGAGTGAATCTTAGTGATTTAATTAAAAAATCTTAAAGTTTCAAACGCAAAAAGCTTAAGCCAATAAGTTACACGTGTTAAAAGAGTTAAGTTAAGCCTAACAATGTTCAGTAATGGAAGATTACAATTCGACGGTGAGTCGAAAGATGTTGACAACTTCATAAAGTTGTTTATATATGAGTCCCTTATGTTCAATTGGGACGGAGCAGCCCAAGTGAGAGCGATTGAATGCTGTTTAGTTGGGAAAGCCTTACAAATTTTTAATAATTTGTCACAAACTCAGAAGACAGACATTGATGAAATCATCAAAGCTTTGAAAACAGGTTGTAAGAAGTCACCAGACTTTTACCTGAATTTGTTTTACGCAAGATCATTGAAGCCAGATGAATCAATCGCTACGTTTTGTCATGATATAGAGGGACTGCTATCAAAAGGGATGCCAGGTTTAGAAGAGGCAGCCAAGTCAAGTTTGTTGAGAGCGAGATTAATTGCAAATGTTCCTGAGAATGTTAAAAATTTTATGGAGTTACTAAGTGACAAATCATGGAAAGAGTTGGTAGCAATTTTCGACAAGTCTGTAGATTACAAATCGATAACTACGAAAGTTGAGGATGAAGCGGTTTTGGTAAACAAGTTGAACGCAATTAGTTTCAAAAGTCAATCACAAAAATTTAATGGTAGTTGTTTCTATTGTAAGAAGCCAGGTCACAGGATCGCAGAATGTAGAAAGAAACAATACGATGAAAAAAATATAACAAGAAATGGTCAATTAAGCAATGATCGTTTTAAAAGATCGAACACATTTTACACCGAAAGAAGAGTTCACTGGGACGATAGAAATAAAAAGAATGAAAAAGAAAGTTATAGAGGTGAGAGAAAGGATGGTTTTAAAAGGAGTCAATCGTTCATGATCGATGCTGAATGGGATGAACCAGAAGAAGAACAAATCAATTCATTGGAAGTGGCATGTAATGGCTTGAAAGTTAATAGACTGCAGAGAGTTCATATTAACATCGAATTAGGAGGTTTTAATACGAAAGTGAACATGCTTATTGATAGTGGGTCGTCAGGCTCATTCATTAATCCATTAAAATTACCTTTAGAGATGCGTAATTATTTAGAAAAGCTGAAAAGAAATCCAGATCAAATATCTGGTTCAGGTTTTTCAATTACAGGTCTCAACATAAAGTCAGCTTTAGCTACAAAACAATGCGAGTGCGTAATTGGTAACATAAACATAAATACTAACAATTGGTCCAATAATCATCGGTTCATTTTCGCTGATGTGGCAGAAGACGGTATCTTGGGCATTGATTTCCTAACTAAATTCGGTGCAGTTCTAGATTACAAGCATAGAAGAGTTACAATAAAACAAGAAGAAAATGATGTTCACCTCAACTATATAAATGAAAACGAAAGCAAGAACGAACCGAAAGGTAACAAAGTCTTAGCAACTGTCAAGAGGATTGTTAAACCAAAATCAGAGTTCGTACTTAAGTGTGAAGCAAACCTCGAGTTTATTGGTAGAGAATTGATGTTCGAGCCAAGAAACAAAGATGAATGGTCGAAAAATGGTTTGGTGTTTGGAAAATCTTTAAACAAGGTCAACGAAACTGGAGAAGTGTTCGTGATCGGTATCAACGCTTCAGAGAAAGAAGTAGAGCTTGGAAGCGGTTAGGGTTAGGCACAACCTTTTATCTCTATATTAAAAATAATACTTATTGATTCATATGAGTTTAATGAGACCTAGATTGTGTGTATCAATGGACAAATGACTGACTTTTAAAGTTTAATGTTTCGAAATGTGTTATGTATTATGAATCCAGCAAAAAAATCGATTCACATCAATGGTCACCAAATATTTGAATCTGAATCGGAGAGAGATTTAGGCATTGTTTTCAGTACGGACTTTAAATGAATTTACATCGTTGTGTGTAAAAATAAAGATCAGATACTTGAGAGAATTAAAAAATCATTTACTAAATTTGATATTATGTTACTGAGGTTATTATGTTACTGTTACTACTGCTATTATTTTCTTTAATAAAGTTTTTAATTATGAAGAAAAACCTAATTTTTCACAAAACTAACTAAAATTTGGATATGCAAACTTTTGGGAAAAATAGAGTTTTTTTTAGCAAACAAATTTGTAATTAGTGATTTCCAATTTTTTTACAATAAATTTATTACTATAAGACTAAATTTGTTACTACTATATATTTTTGCCATTAAAAATTAATTTAAGCTAAAAATATTTTACTGGTCAATATTTTATTTTTAGAAGGGTATAAATAGTTAACAGGATTTTTTCTGAAGAATATTAAGCTTGGTACAGAACACAAATAAATATATAAATAAATTATATTTCATTTTAGAAATTTAACAAAATTTAATTTAACAAATGACTTCTAGTTCAGAACAAATCTTTCAGTACTTTTTGTTCAAAACAAAAATATATTTTTCTTTTTTAAAATCCACAAAAAAAAGTATGGTTGAATATGCATTTCATTTGTTTAAAATATATATAAGAGACAAATATTTAAATAAGGGATTATAATAATTTAATTGAAAATCTGATTTTCAACAATCACAAGTTATTTTTTCATCTGAAAAGAACTCTGAAAATTTAAATAATTTTTATGAGATTTTAAGATGCGCTTTAAATAAAAATAATATATGAGCTAGTTATTTTAATATCTAAAGAGTATAAATCAAACAATTATTTTGCTTATATTAATATTTTTAGAAAAGAATTTTCGATTGATTATTTAGGTAGACAAATGCTATTTTTGTCAGGTTTTTTTAATGGTTTCTTTTGCTAGACAGAATCGCATCTTGTTATTCGACTGTTTCGATAACAATTGTCAATGCAGATAATGAAAAAGAAAATTTTACAAAAAAGATGGCTTCATATTCAATGCCCTTTAATTATTGCGTCATTAAAAATGATAGCTATTTTACAAAATTTTTTATTTTTTTGTGAAAGAATCAATCAATAATTCATCTAACATATGGTCAATATGACAATTCATTTGCAAAAAAAATTCAAAATAATAATTATCTCATCTTTTCGTTTTAAAAATATCAAATATTTTTTTTAATTAAATTCAAAATATTTAGCTAAGGATTTTATTTAGAGACGTGAAAAATTTCCTGTTTTTTGAAATATAAATAATTCTAGAAGCCTTAATCTTTTAAAATTATAAAAATATGCTTTGAATGCCAAAAATTAAATATGTCGAAAAATCTAACAGTCTTAGTTTAATAAAAAATTTTAATTTTTGAGTTAAATAAATTTTTATATTAACAAATATTAGAAAATAAAAAAGAAAATATGATTTATTGATGATAATTTTATTTTTTTTAAATTGCCAATAAAATGAAAATGAATTTTAGTTTTTTTTTTTGTTTAATTTTATAAAACACACTTGTCTTAAAGGTTAAACAATGAAATTCTTTAATGTCCTTATAAAAATTAAAAATTTATTTTGAAATCATGAAATATTTACGCCATGAGCATTAACAAAAATTTATTTTAAAATAAATGTCTATTACTAAATGTTAAATAAAGATAATGCTCTGAGTTAGTAAGTTGCTAAGCTACATATTTAATTAAAACAAAACGAATTAAAACATCTTATTTTTTTGAAAAAGAAAAAAATTTTAAATATTAAACAAATAAATTAAATAAAATCAATTAAAATGTTTATTTTTTGTTCTTAAGTGTCAAATGGAAATTTAAAATAATTACAAACAAAAATTTAATTACGCCCAAAATAAACTTAGACTAAATGTATTGTTTAATCAAAGATCATTCTCGAATAAAATCTCCTTTGAAAAAAAAAGAAACGCAAAGCTCATTACTCAAGTAAAAAATATACAAGTCTTTTAACAATGTTTATGGTCAAGTGAAAAACTAAATGTAAACAGGAAGCTCTTGGCCAGTTAACAAACGAAACATTTGTGTAGGCATCGTTTTCATCCGAAGCTTTTATAAATAAAATAAATGTCTTTGTTGATTTATTTCAAATTTAAAAAAATTACTTCTCCCACAGAATTTGCTAGCATGGTGACTATTTTTTCATGTTGAGTTGCTACTACACTTTGATTATTTATTTCAATTATTCTATGCCCAACACGAACTCCTCCTCGTTCGGCTATTCCACCTCTCAATAGACTACAAATCTATTTAATTAAATAAAATTAGATCATAATTGTTGTAAATTAATTTGATTTATGTATTTAATTAATTACAATTCCATCTTGGACACTGAAGCCAAGTTGATACTTGGTATCGGGTCTTTTGATGAGCACTTCGACTACAGGTGGACATGGCACCACTACTAATCGAACTAGAGTTAGATGTTTGGCGCTTTTTATTTGATTTTGACATTCAGTCAATGGTAGACCGACCATGCTTATACCGTTTACGGATATTATTTGATCACCTATATTCAAGTGACCACATCTAGCTGCCGGCCCACTTGGCATCATGTTAGCGACCACAACAGTCGGAAGCATTGAACCCCATCCTGACTCGACAATAACAACGCCCAAAGGCTCATTTTTGTGCTTTGGTACGATCACTTCTTTTTGACATTCTTTCTTGGCAAACATAAGCAGCTCATCACCCATTATCTCTTGTTGATTCAATACTTCCTGATAATCCAAGTCTTTCATAATCGACATGTCCTCTATTCCGTTTGCTTTCAAGTACTCCATGTAAGCCACTTGAAACGCTTGACCAATCGATTGAGCTACCACTTGAGCCTCTTCGCTTTCGAACACATGACATACCATTTTTACTTGACGCTTAGCTTCATCAGGATTTATTGGACGTCTTTTTGCCATGAGAACGACCAAATTGCCAATGTCAGCAATGTATGATATGGAACGCAGCGAATGGTCCATCATTATCTCCTTGAAATAATTATGAATTCATAGTTAATTTACAATTAATATTTTTGTCGACAAAAAAAAAATTTAAAAAACAACAAAGAAGAAAAGGTTTTAGGCATGTTAGACTTATTAGTTTTAGTTGTTGAGCAAAAAAATAAACTTACAACTTTTTCGATCTAAACACAAACAAGCGATTGAAAAAGCAGCAAAAAGCATAAAATACATAAAAATGTTAAAACAAAAATAAATAAACTAAGCGTCAAAAATTGTGTTTTGTCGAGGTTTAATAGGCTAATTTTAATTACCTGTAAATCGGTGTTTAAAACCATTATTTTCTCGGTGCTCACAAACAAATCTACTTCAACACTTGGTTGACTTTCACCTTCTGGAGCCTTTTTGTTATTTAATTATTATTAGCTTTTTTTTTTAATTTTTTATTTTGTTTTTAGAATAAACAGAGACCGTAAAAGTTATGGTAAATGTTCTCGGATAAAAGACAGATTAAGCAGCTTTCGTTATGAAAGCTTTTAAAGCCAATTTCATGTTATTTTTATTTAACAAAAAAATAATATAATAAAAAAAAATGAACATTTATATTTAAGGCATACTAAAATGGATCAGAATTTGCTGAAAAATTTTGACGAATCAGTTAAATCAAAGTACGTGAGCAAATTGTACCGTAGTTGTTATGAAATGAATGAGGATGCAAGTTGCGAAATTAAAATGTCCACTTGTCTCAATCTTAGACCAAAGAACAACTTTCAAATACTTGAAAATCTTGTGGAACACGAAAAGACCAAAAAAACAAAAACATCTGAAAAATATGCGCGACGCAACAATGACACGTCAATTGAAGTGAAAGACTACAAAAAACTTTTGGTTCTCAAGCAAAAACTTCAGAATTCGTTTCGTTCAAAGAACAATTCAAAAAATAACAAAAGTGTTTTAATCGATTTGAAGGTACCAGTTATTAGCTCGAGTAAAATTAAAACATCATCATCACCGCCAGCATCAACATCAATCGCAGCATCAACAACAAAATCAGCAGCAGGTATTTACATTTTTTGTGGATTTTTTTCCATTTTTTTTTTCTCAAAATTTTCCTAGTTTGCTAAGAGTAGTTTGCTAAGAGTAGTTTTCAAGTTCTTTTGAAAAAAATTAATAAAATAATTCTAATAAAAAATAAAGAAAAAAAATGTTTAGAAAGTGCTATTGAGAAAGTGAATGAGAGAGTTTATGAGAGAGTTAATAAGAGAGCTAATGGTGACAAATTGACTAAACATCATCAACAAATTCGCAATGGAAGTATTTTGCTAAACAGCAAATATTTGAAAAAAAAGCTGCAATTAAAACAACACGAACAAGAGCAAGAACAAGAGCAAGAACAAGAGCAAGAACAAGAGCAAGAGCAAAAACAAGAGCAAAAAGACGAACAAACTAAACATTCAAACAAATTTAATCAACATATCAATCAACATCATCCAGATGCAGATGTCGATCAACTTCTAGAAGAGAGTAAAACACTTAGTGCCAAAAATACATTTAATTCAAGTAAGAATGTTTATGGTGTTGATGGTGATTATGATTTTGGCGACGAAGAAGAGGAGGCAAATCAAAGTGAAATAAATTCGATAGATTCAGACGAGTCGTCGACTAAACAAACAAACAACAGCTACGATTTAGATTGTTTAAAGTCAATTTGTGATTCGAATAAAATTTATTTGAAAAAGTTATACAATAACTTTGACATACCAATTTTGTATTGTGACTCGGAAAATCAATTTAAAACGGAGTTTATTGACGAAAAAGACGAACTTAAAGAATTGGAGGAGCAAGACAAACCGCTTCTTAAAATGAATCCAATTCAGTTTAATTATAAAAATATACGTCAGCCGCGAACAATAGCCCAACAGCAGCCGCAGCAGCAGCAAAACCATCATCATGGGAACAGACAGAAAAAGCCTCATTGGGTGAACATAGCCACAGTGGGCAAACTCAACGATATACGTAGGCCAATGCATAATGCTCAAAGTAGACGCATAACATCGCATCTAATCGCACAAAAGCCCGAACCCTCTCTAATATTTGTTTCGACATTTTCTTCACTCAGCACTTTGTCCGAATACTTGAAAAAAAAACGAGCTGATGAAAACCATTACCAAAATCAATGCAAAAGTCAAGATCAAATGCAAGAGCGCAACCAGACTGCAAAAAAATCACTTAGCAAAATTCACTCCGAAGAAGTGTATTCGGATTGTCATCGATTGAAATCAAAATCTGCAGTTGTTTCACCCACAAGCTATTATAGTGTTAATAACGCAGACATTAGCGATGACGAAAATCAACACAAGCATTCGTACAAGCTTAGCGATAGCGATCTTCATCAATACAAGCTGCCCGATTTGATAGCAGCGCCCAAGTTGTATGTGCTAAACAAAAATTCAATAAACAACACTCAGACACCCAAACAGTCCAAACAATCGTTTATAACACAAACTCAGGTATATAAAAAGCTTTCTGAACTGCAGCGACAAAACACATTCGAATATCTCAAATTTGTGTCTGTAAAAAATCTCAAAGACCAAAACGAAGCTACAGCAGCAGCGGTCAAGTCAAATTCGACAAATAGTAGATTTGTTGCGCCCAAAATTAGCAAAAAAATTTTGCTCAGCGAAACTCAGGCCGAAAACATCGAAAGACAAAAGCAAAAAAATGCCATCAAAAACTTGAAATTAAACAAAAAAAAGCAACGATCAGCAGTGGCAGATGCAAGCACAAACAAAAGTGTTCATGAGACAAATAATGTGTCGATATCTGATGCGGATGTGG
The DNA here is from genome assembly GCA_025491095.1 of Brachionus asplanchnoidis. Classification (NCBI taxonomy): domain Eukaryota; kingdom Metazoa; phylum Rotifera; class Eurotatoria; order Ploima; family Brachionidae; genus Brachionus; species Brachionus asplanchnoidis. The sequence continues at coordinate 105,882 of JAILYF010000017.1, forward strand.
ATGCAGATGTGGACGCAGATGTGGATGCGGACGATGATGCCGATGATGATGATGACATGGAAGCCGATGAGTCGATGAAAATGACCCAGGAAGAAGAACATTACGAAGAAGACGAAGACGACGATGAAGACCACGAACCCGATTTTGTAATCACTCAAAATTCAAAGTCCGATCAAATAAACGAACAAGACATGGGCGAAGATCTTGAGCCACGGCTTAACAAAAGTCAACCGCTCTACACACATGTGCTCACATCCAGCAGTCAACTAAGAGAGTTCTATCAGTATTCGTCGGCCACTAATTCAAGCAAAAATCTCAATTTAATATTGAGAAATAGTTTTAACAATGTTCGATTTAGAGATGCATGGGAGTTTATGTACAACGAAAGAAAAGTTCGCAAACTGCATCAAAAAGTGGTGGAAAATTTGGAAAAACAGAGATCGTCTAGTGACATTCGACTTGTTAATTTCATATCGTCCAATTTGAATTACAACAACAGATCTAACTTTGATTGCTACAAGTTCTATGAACGTTCAAAAACATCTAACCTATTGCAAAATTTGAGACACAAACTATTTGAACAAGTTACACTGGCCAATAGACTAAATCGCGACAACACTCAATTTAACACACAATTCAGCTCTCAATATAATAACAGCGAATTGTTGGAAAAGTCTATAAATTTGGAAAATAGTGACTTACTTTAATGCGTCCGACTGCTTCTTGAGCTTGAAGCATTCTTGTCAACTTTGTTGGATTACCGTCCGATATTAATTGAGTTGAACCTAAGTAACGAGCTCGAAACAATACACCTTCTATTAATACTTTATTATCAGGATCCATAATTTGATGAATTGATTGATCTTGAATTGTAAAAAATAAATTCGATAAATAAATTTTTAAAATTTTCTTTTTTAAATATAGCTAAAACATAAACAAGTGACAGCAGAAATATTTATTTTTTTTTTGTTATCAATTTGACTTTTTCAATTGAAGTGTTTCAATTCAGCTAAATTTGAATAACTTTTTGTTTACTAAAATAGATTAGTTTTAGTTCCCAAAAGTGTTTATTTGAAAATTTGTAGTATTTTTGCTCCATTTGAATCACTTTTCTGCCAAAACTCTACTCCAAAATTTCGAGTTCGTCATGAGAAAGTATTCCAAGCAGATGTGCAGTTACTTGCAGTTGCAGTAAAGAGTTTTTTATCACATGTGTTTTTGGATCAACTAACAATGCTGTTAATTAAAGAATTTTTTCGAACTAAAACTATTCATAAAAAAAAGTTGTTAAAATTTAATTGCATTGAAATGATCAATTTGTAAAGAGCCTCACTGTTCCTTTTATTTTTAATCCTAAAAACATCTTCAATTTTGGAATTAAAAACAAAATACAGCTATGATTTATCATGAAGATTTTACGCTAATTTTCATTTATCAAATAAAGCCGAAATTGTAAAATAACAAATTAAAATGTTTAAGGTAAAAGCCTTTCTAGTTGAGCTAAATTGAAAATTAAAAGGTAAAGTTTTGCAAAATTTGACATATTTGATCATTTAAAAAAAGTTATTTTTAATTTTTTTTGTTAATTGAGTTTTTAGTAATTTGACTTTTCTTTTTTTCTTAATTTCAACTTACTTTGCCTATAATTCTTAACTCAGGTTATACTATATTTTTCATTTTTTAATATTATTAAATTTTTTTAAAAAAAAATATGAGCCGCAACTATCAATATTCTTAAATCAATTTTGCTTCAACTTACACGAATAGGTTTTTGTTTCAATTATGTTTTTTTTGAAATTACTTTATATTTTGATTTTTTTTCTTACTTATCATTTTTTTTTGTTGTCTATTTTGTATCTAATCAATTCGAAATTAATTGAATAGATATAAATAACCGATAAATTTGAATGTAATTAATGAACACAAAATCCATAATAGAAATTATTGCTGATTAACCCTCAACCCGAAAAACATCAAATGCCAAAGCAAAATTCTATATTTAGATAAAATATGTAATTTGAAAAACTAAGCTGCATTATTATAAAAGACACCAGCACTAACGACACATTCACATTGACATTTAATCTTACCAAAATTTTAAATTTTGATTTGAAGAAAAAGAGAAAAAATGGATAAAAATATTAAATTGAATTTTTTAAAATAAAATATAAAAAATACTAACTTTCACGACTCTTTTGCTTTGTCTCGATCTAAACAAAACAACAAAAACAAAAAAAAAACATGTTAGATCTCTCATTAAAGTAAAAAAAAAATAAATAAAATGAAAATTTACATAATTTTTGCACTGTTGTTGTTGTATCTCATTTTCACTATTTTGAATCTGTTTTTCCAAAAGTTTATTTGTTTCTTCATCAGTGTCGAAATCTCGATCACTATTGCTGTTCGTATTGACTAATTTTTGTTTTTTTTGATGCGTACAATGAATGGATGTTCGATTCGAGTCGTGGTTCGAGTGTAACGTCGAGGTCGATGACGAACCTGACGTGTTTAGATTATTCTTTGGTTGAATAAAAGCCGAAATGTTTTGTTTGCAGAAATTGTTATGTCCAATATTTAGTTTTTTCGTGTATTTAAAATCACTTTGAGTATACGATTTAACAGCTTGTGGTTTCACGATTAATTTCGATTTTGTCTTTGTGTTTGCTCCAATTCTTTGGTACTCTTCTCCCTCATCTTGATCGCAATCTTCGTATTCATCGTCGTTCTCATCATCCCATTCATCTGGTTTCCCCTCTTCTGGATCATCATCCTCATCATTATCCTCGTCTTCTTCTTTATCATGATCACGATCGACACAAAAACGATTGTGACAATTAGCGTTTGATTCAAGTCTATTGTGACTTGCTTGCTTTATTTGCTTCATTTGCACGTTTTTAGCATTTCTTGAACTATTTCTCAAAGACTCGCTTACTTTTTTGTTTTTGGTCTTAGTGGTTAGTGCTCTTGCTCTGTGTCTTGAAATTTGAAACGGTTGTTGTAGACTTTTAATTTTTTGTCTGTTTTGCTGAGCTGATGTCAAGTGACTTGATTGTTGAATGGGAACTAGGGAATTTTTTTTAAGCTTGTTACTCCATTTGGAACATGTTTGCTGATTGGTGATGGGCGAAGAGAGTGAAGACGATATCGAAGAAGAAGTGGATGAGGCAGAGACAAAATTGTTCATTGCATTTAGAGAACATGAATTAGCTAGTTTATTACGCTGGGTTTTGTTTGTATTAGCTTTTAGATTTTGATTTTTGATTTTCTTAGATTTTGCATTTGAATTTGGATTCGGATTGAGATAAAAATTTTCGTCTATTGAGTCAGGCGTCATCTCGCGTTCAGTCGAGTTTCTATTCGACACATGACACATGTGCTCATTGTTTGTAAAAAGTTCAATGTCTTCTTTGGTCAGTTTTTGTGAATTTTTCACATTGTTTGATGTCAGATTTAGTTTTTGCATGTTTTTCTCAAGAGCAAACTGAATTTTTAGATTGGCCGAATTGCATGAATTAGTCGAAGCAGAAGAGGAATTTGTGGAAACACCAGGTGACGTTTGATTCGAAATGGGTGAGCTCGACTCAGTGTAGTCACTTAACGATAATGTGTTTATTCGTTTGGCAAGACCTGGTGACATTTTGTCGACTAAAAATTATTTATTTATTTAAACTTTTATCATTTTAATTGAGTTTTTTTTTACAACAACAACTTTTCCCTGTTGAAATAATTTCTTGGTAAAATTATAAAATCAATAATTTAAAAATTAAATACATCAAAGTAAGCTTTCATTCAATTTAGACCAGAAATTTTTTTTTCTGTTTTTTTCTTTTCTGCTTTATTTTTTTATTTTTCAACAAAAAAATAAAGAATGAATTTTTTCTTTTTTCTTCGAAAGAAAATAATTGATTTTTTTCTTGCAATATCACAAAAACACAAAAATAGAAATCGTCTAATATTGAATGACAGAGTTAAAGTCCGCAAACTGAGAGACTATTTATTGAGTGATTAATTTAAAATAAATTAATTTTTTTTAAATTAATAGTGACATGCTAAATTTTGTGACTGAAATGCTCTAGGCAATTTTTTAACAAAAAAGAATATGAGATAATACAAGTCTATGAGAAAACATTTCTAATATTTTACTCATTATTTACAGCATTAAATTAAAAATTAATCCTTGAGTATAGAGAACAGCACTTTTATCCAAAAAAAATCTAATTTAATCGAAATTTGTTCCTTCTCACTTAATTAAATTATTTTAAGTACTCTATTGTTTGAAAGATTGATTTCTTCATCAAGTGTTTTTTTTTAATTATGGAAAAAAAGAAAAAACTAAAAGACGCTTTGTCAGTATTGGGCATATTGTGAAGAAAAAAGAGATATCACTAATCGAAACAGAAAATTATTTATTTCAAACATAGGATTGAAAGGAAGCACTACGTCACATAAAAATTTACTGGGTTCATCTCGTATCATACTATTATAAAGATAAATAAATAATCGAAGTAAAATTAAAACTAATATAAATCAACAAATTATTTTTTTATTCAAACAATAAAGTATAAGATTGATTTTAAAATTTTTTTCTAAAAATTGTTCTAAAGCTTATTAGAATCAAAAAATCCTTTACTATATAGAATAAAGTAAAATGGAATGAAAATAAAACTCAAAGTCATCTTTTAAAAATATAAAAGAAAAATAACTATAAATTACAATTTAAAAATTGGAAGTAATTGTAGCCTATTTTTGTTTTAACTTTCCAAATATCAAATAAATTCTTGGCCAATTTCAATTGCTGTTTTCTATGTTTTCGACTATTTTTAGTCTTCTAAGTCAATATTTTAGCTTTTTAATGCGAATGCTACTAATCTAAAGATATTGGAATCAAAATTTTGAAGAATAAATCAAAAAATAAAATCTTTTAAAAGACATTTCGAAAAAAATTCGAAAAAAAAAACCTAGAAAAAATAGATTTTTAAAAATAATACTAAATTAAGTTTGTAAAATCAAAAATTTTACTTTCAAAAGAAATTCGTTCACTATGTAAAGACGATTATGTCGATGGCTGGCGAAAAATGTCGAGTATTAATAAAGATAGATTAAGGTTGGCATAGTTACAAAAAAAATCGAGCAAAGTTTAGGACACTTAGAAAACAAGTGAATGTTCAACAGTTCAGTCGAAAAATAACAGACCGAAAATTAGCTTCAAAACTAGACTAATCAAACAAAATAGATAAATAAAACAATCCTGGTTAGAAGATAATCATTTGGCTAATCTGTTCATATGGGTTAATTAAGTCCATGTAAACAAAATAGCAGCAACAACAAAAAAACAAAAAAAAAACAACAAAAACAGCAAAAAATATACTTTTGCTGGCGGCAGTGGCGGCGGCTGTTTGGCTCGATTCGGATTTAGTTGATTTAATGGATGTAGCAGAATTGCTAAGTGGTGACAAGTGATGATTTTGAACGCTTTCGTCCTTAAAATGAGAAATTTTTAATTGCTGGACTTGATTTGCATTTTGAATTAATTTTTGCAACATAAATAGAGAGAAAACTAATCAATAATTACTGATTTATCAACCATTGTCACACTGTCCCTGGTCTCAGCATGCATTCTTTGCTCAATACTATCCACTAGTGAACAAATTTCGGGCGTTTTAGAACTTTTTTTATCCGTCATTTCTGACTCATCTAAACAAAAATATGTAAATAATCTTAAGAACAAATTGACAATAGAGCAAAATCGATTTTTTTTCTTGTTAAATTAAATTATGAAGCTGTTGCAGATTATTGATAGTTTTGAGGAAAGAAAAAGTTTGTCGTATGTGCTGGCAAATGCACAGCTAATTGATTATTGATTTGGTCGACCCTTGATACTTGATAGAGAGACACAGTTTTGTAAATAAATCGAAAATTCCTTTTTCCTTCACTCACTCAGTTTAGAACACGATATACGCACACAGTGGCAGTTTTAGAATAAAGAATTTTACAAAAAAAAGCATGATTTATGCTAATTTTATGCATATTAAACGTTTTCGGATGCAAATAATTAAACTATTTTTTTTTATAGTTTCATGGGTCATTTAATAACAACGGAGTTTTTTGTTCAATAAACAGAGACTTGACTCACTGTGTATATACATACACGTCATTCATTTCAGATAAATTTTTCGATCATAAGCTTTATCAGAAAGGATAAAAAAAAATTGATTTTTAAATCATGTGTGTGTGTCTATTGTGTAACTCACTAATGCTAGATAATGATGGAATTTGTCTATTGTCATATACTGACATAGAACAGATTTTGATCTATGTTGAATTTTCAATAAATTTAATCATCTCAATTTCAATTTATTACTAAACTCATTTAAGTATTAATTTTTCTTTTTTCTTTGGTATTAAAATATAGATTTTTTTGCTTTTTCTGCCTCGTCTATTCGACAATTAACCACTGTTTAATTTATTTTATTTTTTCAAATAAAATAGTCTTAATTAAATACAGCCTTATTCACTTATTTAATTCGGATGATTCTTGCAAGCAAATAAAAAAAAAACAAAGATTGAATGCTTTTTTTCCTAAAATCAAAATAATTTAAAAAATGTTAAAAAAATAACAATAATCAATTTTCTAGTTTCAAAATTATCCTCAATTTATTAATTTATGAAAGTAATTTTTACTTGGAAGAAAATTCAACTCATAGTTTAAATCTTTAAATATTCATAAGTTGAAATTATGCTTATCATTTTTGTTACCGGAAATTATTTCTGGACTTAAACAATCAATAAAGATTAAATGATATTTTGTAGCTTTCTTTTTTTCGAATAATTTATTTTAAGCTTTTACCTAAATTTGCCTTAAAGTATTAAGTTTAAAATATTTAATTTAAAACAAATTTAAATAACCAAAGCGGCATTTAATTTTTAATTTTTATTTAAAAAAAAAATTAAATTTTTTTTCAATTTGTTTCCTAATTATTTTAACATTTAAGGCCAATAGCTTTAAACATAATTTAAATAACATTCCAGCTGATTAGCTAAAAGTTTTCTTTTTAAACTTAAAGTCACCGATTTAAATTATTTTAGATTTGTGTTAGATATTATGCTATTGAAAATAAAATTTTTTTTTAAAAATTTTTATCTTTATTTTGAACAACATTTGAATTTCCTATTTTACAAGCTAAAAGAATAAAAATATATTTATGTGTATTCAACGAACAATTATCTCAGCATTTTCTTTATTTCAACACTTGATAAAGTAAAGTTAGAATTCGTTAAAAAAAATCAATTTTTATCAAATAGAAATTTTCATCACATTCTAGAAAACGAAAAAAAAAAAAATCCTAGTATCGCTTCACTTGCTTTTGATTAGCCTTTGAATTCAAAATTTTAATTTAGTTTTAAAAATTACGTTTTAAATAAGGCTTTATTTAAATATATATATTTATGTGGAACGCATTCTCAAAACTCAATTTTTCTTAAGAATAATAATTTATTGACGATTCAATTTGAAAAAAAAGCTAATTTTTTTTTTCTGGATTAAAAATCTAAATTCTCGCTAGTATAAAGAATAAGGCAAAAAACATTGGGAAAAATCAATCATAAACTCTTCTAAATAGCGTATTCTCCTAGTGAGCATTTTTAGTTGCATCAGCATTGAATAATAAATGAATATTTAATAGTTTGTATGACTTGTATTCAGCTTAAGATACGACTTGCTTTAACTTGTTTAGCATTTATATTCTTCAAAGCTTCATTTTTTTTCTTTTAAACATATGAGATTAAACTTGCTTGTGAAGAACCATTAACTAAGTTAACGTTCGGAATTTGGCTCAAATTACAAAATTTTTTTTGCAAAACCGGTCAAGTTGAATTCAAATAGCTAAAATGAAAAATAAACAAAAAAATATATATTTCTTTATTAATTATTTATTAAGCATTCAAACACCTAAAACATTTGCTTTTGATAAATAATCATCTCTAGATAAATAAACAGTTATGAGTGTACGATGGCCAGTAAACGCTGCTCTACCATGTAGAAGTCTGAAGTTATCAAATAACAAAACTTGATCTTCGCCTAGAGCAATCCAATGTTCATTTAACTTGTCTTGAATAATTGCGGAAAAATTGCGCATAGCTCTATAATAGTGGCAAATATCATTAAATGATAGATGATCTATATTGATTTTGTGGTAAGGGTTGAATCTTATTTGAACAAAATTTCCACATTCATCAAGTTCAATCACTGGGCCTTTGTATCTTAAATCGTAAACACCTTCCTTTAAGAAATTGAATTCAACATTTAGTTTGCTCAAAATATCGAAATCATGCGGAAAGTTTTGCTTTAACTGTTGAGCACAATAGAATCCATCGACAAGCAACGATTCTCCGCCATTCTCGGCCGGCTTTAGAACATGAAACATTTCAATTCTTAAATTACATTTAATTATTTTATTTTCCGACAAAAAAAATTGAATTTTATTTAAACATGAAATAGTCTAATTCCAGAATGCAAATAAAAAAGTTAAAGAAAAAATAAAACTGGCAAATTTAAGTTTAAAATCAAGATCAAAAAAATATCAAAATATAAATTGTAATATTGTTTTTAATTAGAGAAAAAATAAATTTTTTCCAAACAATTACTTGACATGTCATGTCAAGTTTATTTTCATATTTAAAATTTTAAAATGTCCTTTTTTTATTCAACTTTAATAGGTTTAAATTTTTTTATTGATTTTAATGAAAACTTACTTTTAAAGACAAAAAAATTTAATGTTTTAAAATTTGCAATTTATTTAAGTGGAAAAATTAAATTAATTTTGTTTGAATGAATAGATATAAAAGTTATAAATTTGAATTTGTGAATTAACTTAACCTGAATTATTTAAATTATTGATTGTTTTTGTTGAATAAGTTAGATATCAAGCATTTTGATGTTAATTTAATTATGAACCATTATTAGACATAGCATGTCTAGTAATTTTTAGTATTTATTTCTTAAAAATTATCAAAATCATTAGATTAATTAAGTTTTAAAATTTTAAATGATCGTTTTGATCCTAAAATTTGATCTGAAACTTTCATTTGCCATAAAACTGATAAAAAATTTAATTACCCAGCTGAATTTTTCAAATAAACAGTGTCAGTATGCGCTTTGAGAGATAAATTGGTGTATGCTCTGTCTTTGAATGACAAAGAATTGGTCACTATGCAATCAGCACCAAAATGAGAATTTTGTATTGGACCAATTCGTTTGCACACATTAGATATCTCGTTTGAATTGGCAGTCACATTTTCGATAATTACTGCTCCGTATTTTTTGATTGATTGCAAACTTAATCGTAAAATTGAATCATCATTTAGATAATGGTTGTAATTGAATTTGGGAATGCCTTTTTGTCCTAATGCATCCCTATTCCACAATTTCTTCTCTTCTTTAGATTGATGCATTCTCTTCAAAGAATAATTATATAATTTCTCCAAATCATATTCGGATTTATGACCATCACTCCCTTTTTTTTAAATTAAGAAAATATTTAGAAATCGATTTAGAAAAATATTCAAATTTGGTTTACACAAAATTGAGAATGTCTTTTGGTCTATGCTTTCTATTTTATTTGGTCGTATTGTGTCTGATATTTTGGCCAAGTCAATGTCGATTTCATCGGCAATATAATTGTAGCATTTTGAACATTTGCAGTTGTCTCTCAGCCATATATAAGGATAGTGGCGCGAACTTTTGGCAATTTTTGAAAATATTTCTAAGCTGTTTTTGCCAAATTTTGTCTCAAAATGAAGTTTACGTGTCAAATTACAAAAATATATGAATCTATTATTTAAATTGTTGAGCATTTTTTTCTTTATCTTAAGAAATAAAATAAATTTATCTAGTTTTTTTATTTTGAATAGTTTTAAAAATGTTGTTAAGATGTTTTATTTGATTATTACTTTGAACTTAACTTTATCTTATCTTTTGAAATCAAACATCCAGCTGATAACTTTTCAAATCGATTATTTTGATATTTTTTCTTTCGATTTATTTTTTAATTTGAGACGAATGTTAAGATAAGAAAATGGATGATTTCATAGCTGGTTTGGTAGCAGGAAATGTAGCTTTGATTGTTGGACATCCAATGGATACAATAAAGTCTCTCATGCAAACAAGAGGTCATAGATCGATTACAAAAACAATTCAATTTTTGATTGCAGAAAAAAAAGTAATTTAATAAAAAAAAAGAAGCTTTTAAAAATGTTAAAAAAAGTCAGTTGGATTTTATCGTGGCCTGTCTTTGCCTCTATTGTCCTATGGACCTATTAACTCAGCATTATTTGGCATATACGGAAATTGTTTAAAATATTTAGATAATGGTGAAAAAAAAGAACCATCTCTGGATAAAATTTTTATCGCTGGTTCTATTGCTGGCGCAGTTTTGACGATTCCAACAAATCCATTTGAACTAGTCAAGATTCAACTACAAACTCACAGTTAATTTAAAATTTAATTTCATTTGTCACAAGTTTAATAATTTTTTTTGTTTTGATTCAAAGAACGAAATGAACAGTCCGGCGTCTACCAATGCTTGAAGCAAATATACCGAAACGAAGGAAGCCGTGGATTTCTTCGCGGATGCTATGCTCTTACTCTCAGGGATTCCTTTTCATACGGAAACTATTTTTTTATGTTTGAGTATTTTAGACGCAAAGGTAAACAAAACGGCATGACAAGTGCCATATTTATTGATTTGGCATGTGGTGGCCTGGCGGGCGCATTGTCTTGGCTGTCAATTATGCCTTTTGATGTTCTCAAGAGCAAAATTCAAGCTGATATTGAGAAGAAATCGAGCATGAAACAAATGATTGTTGGCATATGGAAAACAGAAGGTCTAGGTGGTTTTTATCGAGGCAGTCTGCCCACTTTCATTCGAGGATTCATTGTCAACGCAGTCATATTTTGTACATACATGCAGACATTGAAATTTTTAGAAAAATTTTAGATCAAAATTTTATTGTTTAAAAAAAAAATTCATTGTAAAATAAAATATATAAAATATAATAGGATAAAATTTTCTTTCTTTTCCTCAAAGCATAAATGGTATGTCCTTGTTTTCTTCTCCGACACCAAAATATGAAAATCCGAAAGATGATGTTTCTGGTACGTGGAAAAACGAAGCTCCTGGCCATTTTAAGCTTTTAAGCAAAGCTAAGGCTGATCCTCGCTCGAATTGTAAACTCCAACATCCTTCTGGTTGATCTTCGTTTATGGGATCAAGAAAGTCAACGGCTTTGTCCAAATCTGCTCTGAAGAGCGGCGACTTTTGTTCGAGTAAAATGGCGTCTCGAAAGTGAAAATAATTGCCGAATTTGGCCGCTTCATTTACTGACAAGCCTTCGAAAAGTCTGTTGCGTACTACTTGACCAGTTGGCTGTAGAATAAAAGCCGACCTTGGCACCACAAGAGCCTCGGACTCAATTGACTTGATCACTGCAGCCAGTCTGTCCTCTTCTTTGAGCAAAGTCTTCAAAATAAAAATGTCTAGAAACAAAAAAAATTCTTCACTTTTTAAACCAAATTACTATATCTTCTTCCAAGTGTTCTTCTTCGCCTTCGCCCACCAAACGGTATGTCTTGCATTCAAATTCGTGGCTCGGATCTCCCGTAAATCTTCCCTTCACTATTTTGAGCTTGTTAAAATGCTCTTCGTTTGGTGGATTCAAAAGCTTCCATCTAATACAATCATGGCTGTATAGAAATCTACGATTTTTAAGTTCATTTTCACCCACGCCAACAGCCACAAAATAGTCATCTTTTGTGCCCAATATTTTTCCCCAAAAGTAAATTTTGCTAAACTTGTATTGCTCCCTTGTTATTGTAAGCGATGTTTGCAAAGCAGCACGTTGTTCAATGCTTAGTACAACGCCTGAAAATGCCAAATTTTCTATATCGACCAACAAACGATTTGACTCAATGCCCATTTTGTCAAGATTTTATTCCTCTCAAAAATAAAAATTGCTAAAAAAATTTATTCTTTTAGTCTTTTTCTCCAAGTTGTTTCAACAAGCAACGATAGGAATATTAAAAAAAGAGAAATTCTAGTTTATTATTGTAACCAAGCAACATGCCTCATTCAAAAACATGATTAAGTTTGTTTTTTTTTGATTCATTTAAATTATTTAAATAAAATTAATTTAATTAATCAAAGAAGTGTAAATAATTTTGTTTTTTTTCTTAATTTTAACTTTTTAGCTGCCAAAACAAATCAAATATTTAAAATATTGTCAAAAGCTTTTAGGCAATGTTAAATATCGGATCATATAAATATTTTTCGAGTATTAAAGACGGAAATAAAAAAAAATCAAAGTGTTTGATCCAGGCTTTTTGATATGTAAACTAAAAATTTATTTCTAAAAAAATAATTATTTGACATTAGTCTGAGTGACTTATTTAGCCGAGTGATTACAGACAGAAACAATTAAACTAAGCAAAATAATTATATCACATTAAAACATTTTGGTATTTGAAAAATAATTTCTTATCATCATTTTCTGTTGCTGTTGTTTTTTATGTTTTTTTTTGTATCCCAGCCCTCATAGTTAAATGAACAAATCTCATGTCAAAATAAATCATTAAAGACAATTTTTAAACGAGCGTTTTCTTTTTTTTTGTTGTTGATTAGTTTAGTTTAGATTAGTTTGAAGAATCGAAATTAAATTATTGTTCCAAGGTATCTAATTAAAGAAAACATTGAACACGAAAAAATTTAATTAGGAGATTAAATATCAAATTTCGACAAGTAATTCAATATTTCATCTGTCTTTGCTTTATAAGACTTAAACTATCTAAAAATAAAATTGATGTCGTAGTTTATTACGTTTACAAATGCTCTTGGTCATTAAGAAAGACTTAATGCAAATTTATTTTTTATGGCCTTATTTCGATGCCATTAAAATGCAATTAATATACTTCTAAATGCATCATGAATCACTAAATTTGCTCTTTAGTTTTTTCTTCTTCTTTTTTATTTTAGTTGAAAATTAAACAGTTGCTTGCTTTGGTTAAAATTAGTATTATTATTATTATTAGTTTTATTTATTTTTTATTACGTATCCAGCGAGCTGGGTGCAGCGGCAAATATTAAAATAGTTTTTGAACAAATATCAAAAATAAATTTTAAGATTCAATGGCAGAAAAAGAGACAAAAACAATATATTTTTTGAGTCAATATTTATCAAAGTTATCTTTGTTTGATGTCAAAATAAAGAAGTTATTTTCGAAGGATGCGAGCACAATTTGATGTTGTATTTAAATAAATTCTATCAAAACTTTATTTTTTTCTCTCATGTTAAATTCTAATTGATCTCCCTTTGGGCATTTTGGCAATTTCCTAACTTTTGTGAACTAAATCAATTAGAATGACTGCTGGAATATTAAAATATTATTCATTTATTAACATTTAAAAGTTGATTAGTCGTGGCATTAATCAAATGCGGATCAAAAAATAAGTCACATCTAGATTGATGCATTTGGATTGATTGAATTTATTGAAAAATCATCAAAATATCAAAACCTTAAGTTAATCAATCAAAATCATTCCATAATTCCTAAATTACAAATTTGATATTTTTGATCTACTCGAATCGATACTGCAATAATAAGCAATAATATTATTTCCAGCTTTAAGTCTCTTAAAATTAAAGGACATCTAACTATCTTAGTCTGATGCTAGCTAAGCAGATTAATTTACTTTAGTCGAAAATGTAAAATTTTAAGCTTTAAATTCTTATCAAGACACAAGGATACCAAGTACTAAATTTAATGATTAAAATAATCCAAGTCTGTTTCAGCGTTTTTTCTTTGATTGTTAATAAAAAAAAACTTGCTTGCTTAAAGGTTAATTTAATTGTTGAGATTTTTGGGCGCATGATTCCATTTCTGATATAAGTATTAAGCTACATTAAAGTGTATAAAATAAATATAAATTTCTTTTTTTTTTGTTTGGAATAATTTTTCTTACCAAAGATTTAAAATGGTAATTAAAGACAATACAAAGAGAAAGGGAGAGATTATTTTTTTGGATCACTCGATGTTTTCAAGTCAAAAAGTTTTTTTAGCGGCATTCAAATAAATCAATTAAATGTGTACCTGTCAATGGATGAGTTTGTTTGATCGAAATTGCTTAAAGCTAGCATATAATATTTAAAAAAATTAATTAAAAAAAATATTTTAAATTTATTTAATTTTTTATTGTACTTGACAGATAATAACTCAACAGACAGACAAAGAATTAGAAAGGAAAAAAATATAGATTTATAGATGTGAGGAGAATATAAAAAAATGGAAGAGAGAGATAGAGAGAAAGAGAAATTTATCTCATTAATATAAGGGTTCGAAATTAAAATTTACTTATTTCTTTTCATTTTTATTTTGTTTATTTATTTCGTTATTTGATTTGATTAAATTATTTTTCTATGTACAGATTATTTTCCACTGAAGCAGCCATTTCGCTCAAATTCATTGAACAACATAAACACAACACTGCTCTAATAGATAACCAAATTTAAATAATAAAAACTTAAAATAATAACAACCAAGTAAAATATGCCAGTTTTTTATTTTTATTTTCTGTGTTTTGGCCCACCCAAGAGAATCGAACAAAGCGATTAGTCGAGGAAAATGTACCATCATTTAATGCCGTATCATGTTTGAAGCTGTTCAATTCAAACCTAATATACAATCTAATATCTAATTAAAATATAATGATTTTGATTATAGTTGTGTAAACAATCCAAAGTAAACTGAGGTGCTTTTCTCAACATTTTATCTTAATTAAGCTCCAAGTCAAGATTTTTTTAACCATTTCACTTGATTAAAAAAAAACAACTAAAACTTTTTTTTTGAGCGATTGGTAACGACAAAAATAGATCAATGATCGACATTTTAAAACTTTTAACTGAGCTGGAAACACTCGATGACAACTCAAGCTAAAGGATTAATTGGCATTAAATAAATATTCTCGATTAATGTTCGCATTGAACTTTTTTCTTTTTTTCTAGGCAACATTTCAACAGAGTATTTTATCTAACTACAATCGAGTTTAATCTTTTTGAACATTTTAATGGAAGCTCAATTCTCAATGTTATTCTTAAGTTAAATTATCGAACCAAAAAAAAAGTATTAAGATTTAAATTGGGCATTAAATTTGGGATGCAATTAGGTCGTTTGAATGTGTCCCAGGTTTCGTTTTCTTTTTTTTTTCTTGTTTTTTTTTTTTCATCTAAACAGGGTATTTGCCTAAGTTATTAGTTCTGATTATTTTCAAATTAATAATATTGAAAAAATTAAAAATTTTATTTTATTTTCGGTTAAAATGTAATTTATCAAATGAATGAGACTCTAAAAATGTAAAAAAAAATGAAAAAATTGAATTATACACGAATTTTTTATATAAAATAAAATAAAAAGTTCAAATTTTCTTTTTCTTTGGACTCCAAAAATGTTGATTTTAAAATTTGGCACAAAATAAATTCGAAATCATGTAAGTATTTGCTTCAAATGTAATTATCTATGCACAAACGTGAAAAGCATTGATTAAGTTTTTAAAATGTCGACAAAGAAATAACAAGGCCCAATTTTTCAAATTTTAATCTAATATTTTATTAATAGAAAGAAATGTTAATGATAAAATTTGACTCTAGGGAATCGTTACATTTAAATGAGTTTAATTCAAAAGTTTCAATAGAATAAAGCCTAATTAAACCATCACAATCACAACCAATTTTATTGATTCATTTATTTGATAATATTGGTTATTTTGCTAACTCATCAGGGAATAAGTAATCAAGATTGTTTGATCTGAATTGATAATTTAAATTTTGCAAGATACCTTTTAACGAATCTCAAATAAATGTTTAAATCGCATATTCAATCGAATTGAAAACAATCATTTAGCTTTATCCTAATTCTAAGACTAATGATGAGAATGTTTTACAATCGAACTCTAAATGCTCACATTTCGGGACAGCATATATCAAAAGTTTAGGACTCTTCGAATTAAATATAAAGTAAGAGAAAAAAGTTGGCTAAAGTTTTTGTTGTTGTTATTGTTGAAGCTAATAATCGAATGCAAGAACTTTTTAATTAAATATAAAATTTTTTTGTTGTTATTTTAAATTAGGATTTAATGCATTAATTAAAAAGAAAGGTTTACAAATAAATATCTAATCCGATGTAATTAAACTTACATTAATTAATAAGATTATTTTTAAATGAATTTTTTTTTTAATTTTATTTAAAAATCAATTCATAGACCATAAAAAATAAACGGATTTATTTCTTTATTATTTTATAAAAAATTAATTCTTATGTTACAAAATTATAGAACAAATTTTAATTGTCAGAAATTTAAAATAGATCTAATTTCTTTTAATTGTTTATATATGTTTATGGGATTTGGTATCTTATTTTATGTAGGCCAGCATGATCTACGAAAAGTAATTTACGAAGCAATGTAGTTGTTGTTGCTGGCTAGCAGGAGCAAAAGGCAACAAGTAAAAATTCAATCTGAAAAAAAGAAAAAAAAGAAGTTAAATAAAAAGTATTGCATTATCTCGGCGTGGCCACAATTTGGTCTATTGATAAATATAATACTTGTAAACCATAGGATACAAATCGATAAGCTAAAAGTTGCTTATCGATTTACTTGAATTTGATTTTTGTTTCATAAGCGCTCAAAATTTGATCTATCACACAAAATATTCGGAAATTATATTAAAAAAAGATAATTTGATTGCACTTTTTTTCATTTTTTTCTTCTTATTTTTTCTTTTTTTTTATTTATTAACAAAATAATCATTTCATTTTTATTTACAAATTTGTATCATTATTTTCTGTCTTACATTTTACTTTTTTCATTTTTAATTTTAATACATCGCCAGAATTGGCGCAAAATGAAACAAATAAATAAATAAAAATAAATTTTTTCTTTTTTTTTCATTTTTTTTCTTTTGTTTCATATTTTTCTATTCACTTATAGATAAAATGCTTGAGAAAAAAAGTCAATTTGAATTTATTTAATCAAAAGCAATCAAGGCTAGCACAATTGATTCATTTTCCAAGTAAAATACGACTTTTAAGTAGAAAAAGAAACAAAATTGAACATTACACACAAATCCAGGTTACATGAAGATTTTGTTTGATTAGGAGTTTTGAGCAAACAAGAGAGCAGACAACTTGAATCATGGTGACTAGTATGAATGCGTCATTGGAGGTGATAGAGCCGGCGGTCAAATCAGCCAAACAAGAACACATAGTCGAGTTTATCTTGTTGCCGTTCATTTTTCTAGTAGGCACTGTGTGCAATTTTTTGACTGTTTTGGTTATGAGACGAAAAAAAATGCGTCACCAGTCAACTTACTTCTACATGGCAGTTCTTGCCGTTGCCGACGAAATGGTCCTAATGATCGGCTGTTTAAACTATTGGTTCTATTTGTTCATGAACATAAACATAATGATAATATCAGACTACTTTTGCAAACTAGCTTGTCTGCTGCTCTACGGCATGTTTCATTTTTGTGTGTGGATCGTGGTGATCATGACAATTGAGCGGTTCATAGCTGTCGCTTTGCCACTTCAGGCCAATCGACTATGCACAGTCAAACGAGCCAAATTGTACACTCTCGTTCTTGTATGCATCATTTTCCTAATCAATATTCACTTTTTGTTCTCGCACTCGGTCTTCAAACGCAACAATTCAGACGAGCTCGGATGCCAGCCCAAAAACACACAATTCGAATTTTTGATGCTCAAAATTTGGCCATGGATCGACGCCAGCATCTACTCGTTCATACCTTTGAGTCTGCTCATCATATTCAACATTTTAATTATTCACAATTTGATAAAAGCGTCGAAAAGCATCGAAAAATTGAACAGCAGCAGCAACACCGCCACCACCACCACCACCATCAACAATAATCCCAAGATAAAAGTTCATCGATGTGTTGATGATTCGACGAATAAATCGTTTTATCTATTTTCGTTTGAGTGTTTGGCGTGTTGTTGTTGTTGTTGTGGCAATGGTGGCCGTGGTGCCACTTTGAATGGTTCAAATTCGAGTGACAATAAGCAAATTGGACACAGCAAGTATGAGAGGAGAAAAAAAATTCACCTGTTCAAATTTAGACGAGACAAAAAGAATTCAGCTGCGCCCATTGCTAAGCCAAAGAGCATTTATCATCAAAATTTGCTAAATGCAGCCAACTCAACAAATCAGACAATTATTTCGTCTACATCAAACCTGTCGGCGCACACATCAAACACTTCGTCGGCCAATCGACGCCTCACCATAATGCTGCTGGTCATTTCGCTCACCTTTTTCGTCACATCAACGCCCATAGTCACTCTGCAAACAATCGAACAAGCCGGTCTAGTGTCCCAATCTCGAGCATTGGTAATCACACGAGGAATATTCATAGTGCTGCAATATCTTAATCATTCGATTAACTTTTTTTTGTATGCAGTCACAGGCAAAACATTTCGACGCGAGTTTTTCGCATTATTCAAATCGTCGTCGTCGTCGTCAACATCGTCTAACAAGAAGCCAATGTTTATGTCCAGAGCTCAGTTCAATACGTCTTACAATAAGAGTTTGTCGAAAAATTCAATCTACAATCAATATTCAATTAGTCAGCAAAACTTTAATCGAAAAATTTTGTTAAATAGGAAAAATAGTGAAGCACTAGATTGATCAAAACAAATTATTAAGTTTGCTTGTTTATTTCTTTTTTTTTATCTTTTTTTTTATCTTTTTTTTTATCTTTTTTCTTCTCGAGTTTTTGAACTTTTTTTTTTTCGATTGCCAAATAAAAGTATAAAGAAATTATTTAATTTTAATTCATTAATTTTTTTTTATTTTTTTTGTTAACAAAATAAAATAATAAAACATTGACTTTTTAATTCTAGATCAAGCATTAGAAAATTTTACATTAACTATTTTTTTTGTTCAAGAAGCATCATCATTTTTTGCTGGCTGGTAAAACTAAAAATTTTATATTTGAATTAAAAATTTTCAATTGATTTTGATAAAGAAATATTTTTCTTTAATTTGAATTCAATTTTTGATTGCTTATAGAACTTTGGAATTATCATTTTGACTATTTTATTAATTTAAAAGAGATAGCTGTGCAAAGATGCCTAAGAAATTAAACAAAAAAAAACGAAAATCATAGATTCATATTTTTATTTTTTAACGAATACTTAAAATTTAGTCTTTATTTAATTGATTTTCATTTCGGGATATTTTTAATTTTAACTGAAGAAATAAAAATAAATTAATTTGACAAACTTTACAATTTTTTTAAAACTTTTTTTATCATAGAAATAGAATAAAAAAACTCTATTCACAAACAAATTAATTCAAGACAATGCCAAAAGTATAACACTCAAATAAAATTGAATTTCCAAATATAGATTCTAATTTTTTAAATGTAAAATCCAATTCCCAATTTGTGACTGATAAAATAATCTAAAAAATTAAATTTTTTTGTTTTGTTGAATAGCAAAAACAATTATTCAAATAATGTATCTTTATTTTAATTTGAATTGGAAAAGAAAATTGAGCTTTAAAAAAAGCAATTTAAAATCTTTAATTCATACTTGTTGAAATTATTTCAGAACAAAATAATTTAAAATTAAAATGCATCATCACACCACACATTTAGTGTGCCTGCTTCTATAATGGATTAAAACAAAAAGTACTTGATCCGTATTAAACAAAGATTGAAAATTGATTTAATATAATCATAATTCAAATCAATATTTTCATCGTTTTTTTTTAGATTTTCAACAAGAAATAATTGCAATAATTTTTTCAATATAGTTTCAAGGTGTCAAGTTTTCCAATTTCTTGTCTATAAAATACGGAATTAAAAATGACTACAAAATCCGATTTATTAAAAAAGAAAATTAATTAAAAATTGTATTTAACAATTTTATTTTATATGTAAAATATTGATTATTGAATATTATAAATTTAAATATTATTATAGAATATTACCTTTTTTTTAAAATTACAAATAAAATTTCCAATTACTATATTAAGAAAGAAAATTTGGAATTCGTTATTCGTCTTTTTTTTTGTTCAATAAATTTGTTCTTATGTTCTTGATCGCTTTAATTATTTCTAAATAAAAACAAATTATTAGGCTCATTACACATCTAAAAGTGCACTTAAAAAAGCAAAAATCTTAGCCAACAAAAAAAAAATAGGAAAACAAATTGAATTATTTTATTTTGTTCTAATGGAAATGTCTAATTTTAGTTATTAATAGCAAAGTATTTATTGAAGAAAAGGCGAATTCCAATGATCTAGCAAAAATATCTTTTATTCACTAAAAATTCTATCAAACGAAATCAATATGTTAAAAGAAATACGCAAAAATGAAGGCCTTTTTTAATTCATTTAAAAAAAAATATTAAAATATTTGTTATTTTAATTAAAATATAAAAGATTTTCTGGTTATAAATGTGTTTTTTTTTTGTTGACAATCAAATGGATTCCCGTAATGATCATTTTTTTAAATTTGTTTCAAATAAAATAAAATCGATTGGAAAAAATTTTTTTTCTTGGGAAGAATTGATAGATTTGACATAAAAAAAATAAAATAAAATAATAAGATTAATCTTTTATTTGTTGTTTTTTTCAATTTTGTCAAGTAATGTGTCGATTTGACGGCCCATCAATATTTGACCATTTTTTGTTTTTTTGCATAAATTTCTAAATGTTTTCTTTTTAGATTTTTTATAATTTTTCAAAGCATTTTGTTTTTCTTGTTGGCATTTTTTCGCCTCCTTGACACCATGAATGAACATTAAATTTAGACATCATTTAGAGTAAGTATAATACCTCAATTTTTGTTTTTTTTTCAGCATCTTTGCGCTCATATTCCATTTGAGCCTTTTTATACGATGAAACCTTTTGCACTCTAGACTTTGTCTCATTAGTGCCAGACACTTTGTCTTGCTCGCTAGTGACTTTTTTTGAATCGAATTTATTTTCGTATTTATTCAACTTGCGTTCCTTCCTCATTTCTTTGTTCAATTTGTGCTTCATTTTTTGTCTTTCTCGTTGAGCTATCAAATCGTTTCGTTTTAAACGTTTAACTGCTTTTTGATTTCCTTTAGTCATTTTTTTTACTCTGTTCAATCTGCAAAAAAACTAATTAAATTCTCTTAAAATTAAAAGTCTAGGAGAACAATGACAAAATGACACACTAGCTGAGTGTTAAAACCCAGCCGTTTTAAAATAAGCTCTTGTTTATTTTTTTTGATATCAAATATGTTTTAATAGTTTAAATAGAAATTTAGATTATTTTTACAATCGAGTCAAAAAAAAATGAAGAGAAAAATTATAAAAAAATTAATTTTAATTTAAAGATCTTTTTTTAATATTAAAATTTGAGAAGAAATGCTCTGACTCGGAGTCACTGTCATGTTGAATTTGAGAGCTGTTTGAGTTGGTGGGCAACTCGGTTGATGAGGAAGCCGCTTGATTTCGTTCGGCTACTTGATTCGAGGCCAAATTCATCATGGAAGTGTTTGTGTCGTTTATGTTTGGATTGTCTGAATTGTCGAGTGCTATGAGAGAAGGAGACAACGCTCGTTCATTTATTTGGTTAGCATTGTGAAGATTGTTATTTTGAGGTAGACTTGAGCCCATTTCCATGTCAACGTTGGCCGATGAGCCCGCAGCCGACTGCTCTTGTTCTCTGAGCGCATTTCTCGATTGAGCTATTTGACTTAGAATGCTTTGTGCCTCTTGACGAGTCTAATAAAAGTAAATATTTGAAACAAAATTCTATTTAATTTAACAAAGTGTGATGAGATTACTTCGGCAAATTCAAGACACTTTGTGGCGGCGTCGTATGCATTGTCTAATTTCATTTTTTTCAAATAAAAGTTGGCTAAATATTTATAAGCTTGACTTAGCTCTTGAGTTAGAAGCTTGAATAGAAATTAATTAATTTTTACACTAGAACAAATTTACTTACTGTTGAATTTGATTTAAGAATTTTTTGGTCTTCAGAAAATTGATCATAAGCTATAGCTACATTGATGGGTTCGTTTAATTTTTCGTACACTCTTTAAATAGAAAAAAGATAGAATAAAAATAATTAGCAAAAAAATCGATCATTTTTGTCACTTTTAAATTGCACAAAAACTAAATGAGTGAGCGTATAATCCTTCAGGAATTACCAAACAACAAAATAAATAAATAAATAAAACTCTAACCAAATGTACTTTTATTTATTATTTTTTAACAATTTTTTTCTTTTTTCTTCCATTTTACCCTATTCTAAATTGAGATATAGGCTTTTTTTGTTGTTGTGTACTCAGAAATATTAAAAAAAAATAAAATTTCTTTAAAAGTTCTTTATATATCTTAAGTGAATTTTTTAGTGTAACTTCAAAACATAAATCAATGTAAATTGAGAGTTGGCTCAGTGATTGACAAAAATTAAAAAAAACAGATCGATTTTTACAATTTTTTTTGTTGTGTGTATTTTTTTTTAAATAAATTATTAAGAAGTAAACAAATACAGTGAATAGGTTAGTGATGACAAGATAAAAAGTCTTATAGAAATAGGTCGAAATATGTTTTTTAAATACTTTTTCTTAAGCAACTTGACTAAAGGAAGGCTTAAAGAAGGGGAAAAATAATAAAAATGATTTTGTCTAATTTACAAACAATTTGTTTGGTTCAGGTTAATTATGGAGCATAAAAGAAAAAAAAAGAAAAAAAAAAAGAAAAAAAAAAGAAAAAAAAGAAAAAAAAAGAAAAAAAAAGAAAAAAAAAAGAAAAAAAAAAGAAAAAAAAAAGAAAAAAAAAAAGAAAAAAAAAAGAAAAAAAAAAGAAAAAAAAAAGAAAAAAAAAAGAAAAAAAAAGAAAAAAAAAGAAAAAAAAAGAAAAAAAAAGAAAAAAAAAAGAAAAAAAAAGAAAAAAAAGAAAAAAAAAAGAAAAAAAAAAGAAAAAAAAAGAAAAAAAAAAAAAAAGAAAAAAAAAAAGAAAAAAAAAGAAAAAAAAAACAACATACTTGGCCAATTTGCACAATGAAGATCCTTCGTAATCGCCGACAGTGTAAGCTTTGATAAAACATCGTTTAGCTTCGTCCCATTTTTCCAATTTGGCATACACATCACCCATAGCAACAATGAACCTTGAGTCGTTTGGTCTGAGCAAATAGGCTTGTTTGTAGTAGTACAAACTGTACGAATAGAGCTTTAGAATTTCGTAAGTTTGACCAAGACCGTACCAGGCTCTGTAGTCTTTGGCATTCAAATCAATTGCGTTTGTGTACGATTGGATGGCAGAGGTGCTATTTTTAAGTTCCATGTACTCGTGTCCCATCAGGGTCCATGCTTGTAAATAGTTTGGATTGAGTTTGAGAGCTCGTTTGAAGTAATTGACGGCTTTGTGATGCTCGTTCTGTAAACTGTAGTAGTTTCCAATGATGCAGCAGCTTTCTGGCTTGTACTTGTCGATTTCACACGCCTCTTGTGCCAAAATAGCCAACTGAACATGCTCCTCGAGCACAAACAAAACATTCGAGTAAATGTCCATATAGTCCAAATTGTACGGATCCAACTTGCGAATGTATTCAAACGTTTGCTTGCACTCTCTTCCTTCGCGAAGATTATCGTAACACTTTGCCATTTGTGACTTGATATAAATGCTTTTGGCAAAGCCTTTCTCACAATAAACTTTGTAAATGTTGAGTGCTTCTTGGCTAAGACTCATTTCCATGTAGCACTGCGCCAAAAACAAGTCTTTGATCCAGTGTTGTGGCAAAGCGTTGTGATTCAGCGAGTTCAGCTTAAATTTATTCACAATATAGAAATAAATGGCAAAATTTTATTCAAATTTGAGAAAACAAAAGACAAAAAGAAGAAAAAATAAGGAAAAAAAATGGTCACCGTTTCAATTGATTTTATTAGAGAGGCCAATTCGAGCCATGCGCACCACAGCGATGGCCTTTTTTTCACACACTCAATCAAAATATTTATGGCTTCGTCAGTCAACTTAAGTCTATTGAGCACAATTGCGTACACGTACAGACCAAACGCGTCCAATTGTTTCTTGTAGTATTTGACGGACAATTCGGCACGAAGGCCTTGAAGACTGTCCAAAAAATTAGAGTCGACATTATCTTTTAAATTGTTCAAGTTTAGTAACAGTAGGAGAGTGAGCAATTTTAAAAAATTAAAGAAAAAGAAAAATTTTTCTTACTCAATAGATCGGACTTGTTGTCAGCATTTTTTTTTAGAATCGCCTTTAACAAACAAACAAAAAGGATGAAAATTTTTCTCGTTAATTAATTCAATTAAATTAAATTAAATAATAATGGATAAAATGG
This sequence comes from Brachionus asplanchnoidis, assembly GCA_025491095.1. Classification (NCBI taxonomy): domain Eukaryota; kingdom Metazoa; phylum Rotifera; class Eurotatoria; order Ploima; family Brachionidae; genus Brachionus; species Brachionus asplanchnoidis. The sequence goes on from JAILYF010000017.1 coordinate 130,287, forward strand.
TACCATGTATTTAGAGTAAAAGTAGAGAAAAACAGCCGGCTGAGATTCACATTCGGCCAAGTAGAAAGCAGCACGTTGATACTCTTTTAGATTAAAGTAGCTTGTAGCTAGTTTAAATTTGACAAATTCTTTGCTACCCACAATCTTAAATGTTATTCATTTATATTTCTAAACTAGAATGTGCCTAAAAATAATTCTACTTGGTTAAAATCAATTTGAAGAGAATCTTCGCTCGGAATCATGTCATCCATTGAAAAGAGCATTTCCGAACACCATTTGTGGGAGCGAACAAGGCCCAAATAGTCGTACATCAAAACGCATGATTGCAACTCTTTGCCAATGTCCAAAGTGTTTGTTTTGTTCAGGATCACTTTGTTGTTCATTTTGAATGTGAAATTTAATTTTTTTTTCCAATTTCTAATAACAATTCTAATCACAACTCAAGTAGGCTTTTTCTTGTTGAAAAATTTTCAACCACATAAAGCTAAGTGCACATTTTGTCTAGGTGTTTTTTTTTTTTAAATCTTTGCCTTGTCTCCATTTTAGACACCAAATCTCAAGTCTATTTTTGGATAAATAATTATATTTAAGTTTAGTATGTCTAATTAAACTGTCAAATAAATATATTCTGATACCTTATTTTTTAAATTAGTTAAATGAAAAGAAAAAAAAATGAGTGTAAAATGAGCTACGAAGTTAATGTAAAATTTAATAATGATATAATAAAAAATTGAATTCAATCAAAATCAATTTAAGAATAAAATAAGAAATACTTTTGTTAGCATTTAGACAAAATGATTCAAATTCAACGTTAAACAAAATGAAAATTTTATCACACATTCGAACAAAAACTAAACAAAATAAAGAAAATTTATTATTTTCAAATAAATACATTTAATATCTTTAAGATACAAAGCTAGAAAATATGAAAAAAAAAATATAATTATTTGAAATAAAATCAATGCCTGTCATATGTAAAATTTGTTCTGTTGTTGTTGTTGTCGTCGTCGTTGATAATGCGTCACTTCTAAGATTAAATTAGAAATTGGATTGAATTCATTTGAAAAAGTCTTATTTGAACTCGAAAATTCTCATTGTTAATTTGATTTTACTCAAACAGATAATCTTGGATAATTTAGTCGGAACAAGAAATCGAAAAAGTTCACATCACAACAAAACACTAAAATCGATATTCAAGTATTTAAATAAATTAGTTAGAATTTATGATGCCTTAAATTGATCAAATTGAAATTTAGATTTAAAATGACTTTTGGCACAATTGTTTATTTCATTTGAAATAAGCAATATTTCAAAGCCAAGCGACTTGACTTGTTTTTATATTAAGTAAGTAAGTGAGCGAGTGAGGAAGTAAGAAAAGAAAGAAATTCAAACAGGTATAATTCAAGTAAATATCTCAAATAAAATTTTCAAAATTTCCAAATTCGTGCTCTACAAATGATTGAGTCAACAAAAAATAAAATATTTATAGAAAACTTTTTTCTTTTCTTTTTAGACTAAATTGAAAGAAATGTTATTTTACTTTATTTAGCCAAGATCCCGATGAATCGATCAAATCAAAGTGCAAAAATTCGACTAATGGATCTCAATGAGATCCGAATTTTGTTCGGAATCATAATGGGTGCTCTGTGTTTTGTAACAATATTTGGAAATATAATTGTCATTTACAAGTACAGAAAAACCTCAATGGTAATTAGCACAATTTCTACTTAATTTAATTATTAATTCAATTTGTTGTCAAGGTTGGCAATTTGTTTATCATAAGCCTTGCTTGTGCTGATCTAATAGTTGGTCTTTTTGTTATGCCTTTGGCCACAGTCTATGCCATAAATGACGTGTGGATATTGTGTAAGTGAAATGAACAACATTTTAATTTTATTTTGTTTATGTATATATATTAATCAATTATATATTCAGCTTTACCAGTGTGCTTGATTTGGCTTAGCGCCGACTACACAGCTAGCACTGCATCCATACTTAACTTGTTGACCTTATCTTTGGACCGGTACTGGTCAATAACGTCGCCTCTTCAGTATTTGGGCAAAAGAACCAAATCGCGAGCCCTAATAATGATCAGCTTTGCATGGAGCATTTCTCTTCTCTGGCTAGTGCCCATAACCGGATGGCCTTACTTTTTCAACCATGGACAACGAACAGTTGCCAAAGACAAATGCAACACTGAATATGACAAAAATATTTTTTTCAAAATGAGCACTGCAATAATTAACTTTTATATTCCTCTAATAGCCATGATAGCCATAAACACCAAAATCTACTTGGTCATTCACAAAAGATACCGCAATCCAATAATGCGCTACTCGTCCATTGTGTCTAATGACATTGGCCTTGCCAATAAACCGGCAACCAATCGGCCAAAATCTCTAAGTTTATGCTCGTCAATTGACGAAGAACAACAAGAAAAAATCAAAACAAAAACCCACACCAAAACTAAAGCCATATCCAAAGCCATAACCAAAGCCACAACCAAAGCCACAACCAAAGCCACAACCAAAGCCACAACCAATGCCACAACCAATGCCACAACCAATGCCACAACTAAGAGTGTTCAAAAGTACAACTTTCAATACAAACACGACCATAAGCTGGTTTCCGAGCTATGTCGCTCCAAATCGGTTGAAAACCTTCAATTTAAATCAAATGAGTGCTTGAATTTGAAGGAAAACAAAAGTGACTCTGAATGCAATCAACACCATTTGAATCGAATGAGATTTTGTTCTTTGTTCACTGAGTTGGGGGAACATTCACACCAAAAACAAAAACGCCTTATTCCCTTTATTTACGAGAAAAACAGGCAAAAACCGCAGAGTAATTTCAAAACCAATTTGGTCAATGCAGACAAAAGGCCAATAAATCGCAAAGGATTTATGAACAAACAAGAGAAAGCGTTCAAACAATTGTCTTCAATTGTGATCGGATTCACGTTTTGTTTTATGCCCTATTTCATTGTTTTTCTAATTGTGGCCATTTGTGAAAATTGTGTGAGTGATGAAGTTTTTACGGTGACAGTTTGGCTCGGATATTTAAATTCAACTATCAATCCGTTTTTGTATGCATTGTCTAACAAGAGAATAAAAAAAGAAAATAACAATCAGTGCAAAATAAATACGACAACAACCAACGAGTTCTGCCGACGAAGGTAGCTGAGAAATGCACGAAAAAGTATCTGGTGAACTGACTAGTCAAATTAGAGATATTTGTTTTTGAATGTTTTGAATGTTTGTGAAAACAAACTGTAATAAAAATTAAAATGTGTCTAAAATTCTCATGGAATTATTTTTTTTATTTTTTGGCCATTAATAAAATTTTTATATTTTTTCCTCAATTTAAATGAAACATTTTATTAGTTATCGGCTAGTTATCAAAACTAAATTTTGCCTTTAAATTAACTGAAAAGTTAATGATTTTATATAATTTATTATTTTATTGACTTGTAGCATTTCAATGCAAATTATAAATTTAATTATTAAATTAGATAATAATTATCAAAAATTTAATCAAACGAAAAATTTATTTCGCATTATCTTTCTAGATCAATAAAGATTAGAAGATTTTATTTTTTGTTTTATGATCTCAAGTTTAATTTGAAAAATATGAAAATACCATATTGAATAAAATATTAGATTTAAGTTAATTGGTGCACGATTTATTTTAAAATATTTTCACAGAATCTATTTTTGATCGAAAAATGACTAAATATTCGCAAATTTAGCCGTTTTCAAAATTTTGTGTGTGAATTTTAAAATTTTTTATTTTCAAAAGTTTTGACAGATCACAATTTTGGGACCTGAAAATGCATTCGTATGATCACTTTATGATCACAGTAAAAATGAAAATTCTTGACTAATAAATTATATTTTGATGTACTAATGCTCTGTGGTATTTTTTCTTATTAAATAGAATTTCTTAAACATGAAATTTTTTTATTTCTAAATGTAACAAAACGACAATGAATGATTTTTATTGAATGCATATCATGTTTGACATCTGTGAATGCCTCTCAGACACATATTAATAGATATGCGACAAATTAGATATGTCAAATTCATAGACACTAAAAATAAAAACTAATCTAAAATATTTATTTACTAAAAGCTAAATAATAATAAATTTAATTCTATTTTTAATTAATTTTTAATCTCGTTTTTGTTGTTCTTCTAGTTTTTTAGCTTTTCGCATCGCTTTAGCTCTGACACCAAGCATCATGTTAAAAGTCATTTTGTCAAAAAGAGCTGAAGGAACTACATCTTCATACAACCAGCCCTTGAAAAAAAATATCATAATTAATAAAATTTTTGATTTTAATTTAATATTTTTGGCTAATTAATTTAAATAAAAAAAAGAGTAACCTGTAAATTGTGAATTAAACAACCATTGGTAACCGGTTGAGAATTGAGCGTAGTCAGAGCACTAGCAACAAACTCATTTGGCGTTGGTGTCATGAAATTTTTGCGCAAAGCTGATAATTTAGTGGAGACAAAGTAAGGACACAATGATTGAACAACAATTCCTTTTGACTTGTATTCAGTATTGAGAGCTCTTGAGAAAAAGTCCACATAAGCCTTGGACGCCGAGTAAACAGTCAATAAAGGAGCTGGGATTCGACCACTTCCAGACGCATTGTTTATAATCACTCCTTTGCGTTTCTCTATCATTGATGGCAAAACTATGGCAGTCATTTTGGTCACCGAAGTAATGTTACAGTTTATCATGTCCGAAACGACTTTTTCGTTTTTGGCAAAAGCATCAAAAAATTCCGGATACGAATAGCCCACACCAACATTGTTAACCAAAACACCAATGTCCAAACCGGTCAATTGTTGTTTTATTTCGCTATAAATCTCATTTTGTTCGCAAAAATCAACAGCTATTATTTTGGTGTCGACTTTAAATTTTTCTTCAATTTCTTTAGCTTGATTTTTTAGCTTTTGTTCAGTGCGACTGATCAGCACTAGATTGAGACCTAGTTTAGCCAGCTTTTCTGCGTATGCTTTGCCAATGCCATCAGTGCAACCAGTGACGACAGCCCATGAGCCGAATTTTTTAAAATCTACCGAACCATAGCCAAGATAAAATGTTGCCAAGTTGTTTAACAAACGATAGGTATTTTTAAGCAAAGTGTAGCTAAATATGAACAGGCCAAAGTATTGAAAAAACGTGTTGAATTTTTCGTCTTTGAACAACATTTTGGAAATAAAAATGCTTTGTGATCGAAATAAAAATTTAGAATGAGCACATTAAAATTCAAATGATTTGAATAAAATCTAATATAATTTATTTGCTTTTGTTCTATAGCTAAGAGCAAAACTTTTTAAATTTTTACTTTGTCAAAAAAATGAAAAAAAAATATTGATAATGACACTTTTATTCAAAAATAAGATCAATTTATTTTAAATATTTTAAACGAACAGAAAGAAAAAAAAATCAAATAAAAATTCTAATTCAACTCGCTAAATGTTCTTGGCGGAGGTCGCTCTGGTGCTTGTAACACTGTTATCCTCCGATACATTTCCTCTTTTTTCTCAATTTTGACCCAACATTCTTTTTTGAAAAATCCCTAAGAAAAATAAAAATTGAATTATTTTTTTTGTTTAAATTAAAAAATATATAAAATACTATTAAATAGAGAATAGCCGTGATTAATAGGTTAATGCCTGGCAATATTGTTGACAAGCTAAGCAAGCATGGTATGCCGAGTACAAAATACATAATGCTTCTTGGCAAGTAGTTTACATAGAAACATCCCAATTTAGAGAGTATATTTGCAAGAAAGTGTTGATAAGGTCGTGAGTGATTTGTTTGTGTCAGATTTTGAGAGCTGGACGGTCTACCACTTTTGGGATATTCGAACACAAAGACAAGAAAAGACAACAATCTTAAATTTTTTATTTAAATTAAAAGCAAATTATTTTTAAATTAAATTTACAGTGTATAGATACCGACTGGCCACCAAAAATATCTTCCAGTTACAGCCAAAAGTCCTCCGATGAATAGAACTTTAGAGAAGAAAAATTGAAAATAAATTATTTATAGATTTGATTTTTGAAAGTTTTTGAATAAATTACGCGGTGCTGTTATGATACCGTGCTGATTGGCAAAAAAAGACCATAAGATGCTAGCCATTTTTTGAGCTTAGCAATTTACATTCACTCAGGATTAAAAATATTTAATTCGTGTAAATTTATTTTTTTATGTTAAGCTTAGTTTTTTTGAAACATAACCAACTAGACAAAATTATAACTTTTTATTTTATTTTTTATTTTTTCAACATGAATTTAAAAATCATGCCAAGAAATTCGTGACATTTGAAATTTTTTTATTTTTAAGTCTTAGTTTGGTTATATTTATTTTACTATTTATAATTCTCTACTAAAACGAAAATTAAAGCTAAATATTTAATTTAAATGACTTTTTTTAAATTAAATATATTTTATTATTTAAGCTCATAATAATTTTTTAATAAATTAAATTTAATGAAATTAATACTTCATGATAGACGATTTTTTCAATTCAAATTTTTTAAAAGGGATTTTCAGCAGAACGATATTTTAATCTTCAAAAAAAAAATAGAATTAAAATTTATATTTATTTTATTTTTAAGTTCAATTAGTCAATTTTAAAAGGAATACTGACCTCATTGGTTAAAATCAATAAATTTCTCACTTAAATTGCTAACCAAACACTTGTCATCCTATTATTTCAAATTTTTTTTTAATTAAAAAAAAATCATTGATCTGATCATTAAAAAAGGGAATTTAAATTTTAGCAATTTTTTTTTTCTACAGAATCTTAATAAGAATTATTTTAATTTTCTAATTAAGTATTTTGTTAATTCAACTCATTCATAGAGACTTAACAGTCAGACAGAGCCATTTATTTAATAAATAATTAGTATAAATTCTATAAAAATTTAAAATATTTGTTTTTTCAATAATATCTAAATTTGAAAAAGTTTTATTAAAATTTAATTTATTTAATATCGATGATTCCTTGGTTAGAATAGAATAAATTTCAAATTTTACATTGGATTAAAATTGATTTTAGTGTTGATAGCTTAGCTTTGGATCAAATAAGTTACATTCCGAGCTAAAATCTGCTTTCTTATATTCAAAAACTAGCAACATCTCAGTGGTTTTTGTTGGTCTCCTACAAGAAAGAAGTAACACCAACCAAATAAAGACTTTGTGAAGAAAACCTTTCAATTTTGGCCAAAAATTATTTGAAAAAAAATGAGAAAAAATTATTTAATTATCTAAATTGTTTATTTCTTAATATTTTGGAGTTAAAACTTTGAGAAAAAAATTTAAAATGATGAGATGAAATAAGAACATTGAATAGTAGTAATATTAATAATAATAATAAAGAGTAATAGTAAAACTAAAATAACATATTTCACTGGTTTTTAAGAAAAAAAAAACAAACATAAAACTAAAAAAAAAAAACTAAAAACTATTTTAAATGATTTCTTTTGTGAAGTCTTAAAATACACAAATCGACTGTTTCAAATGCACATTTGGAACATCTAAAGGCCACAATGGACTCATTTAATTTTTTTGGCTCAACGTCGCCATCAGATAAACATTTTTTCTCCATTTCTCTAAAATTAATCATTTGCAAAGTGTCCTCTATTTTTTTATCTAGACTAAAGTTGAGCTCGTCACTTTCACTCGACGAGTCCGAGTCCTCTTTGGAATCATCGCTGCAAAAGCTCTTGCGAAACCTGATCGAATTGTTGATTAGAGCCAAACTTCGACTGATTTTAGTCTCGTAGTCCAATGCCGCGTTTATAATCGACGTGTTTATCGAGTAGTCGAACTTTTCATTTGTGACATGGGTCCACATGTGAGACTTGAGCGAAGGAAGATGATAGCACACATACAAGCACAATCCACACACATACTGTTCACAACCATCGTTATTTGCCAACAACTCCAGCAGTTTGATCATGTCACGGTTTTTCTTACTCACACTGGTGAACAAAGGCAAATTGGTCACTTTGAGATCATTTGGCAAAGATTTTGCGGGCGCCGCTGATTCACCAATTAATTTCTCATTTTTTTCACAATGTTCGCTCTCAAAGTGACTTTTGAGCAGATTCAGCTCTTCAAAGCATTTAAAGTAAGAAGAATGTTGATGTTGATGCTTTTGATAGCCGGCCATGGGCTGCTCACTTGGACACAAATGACACATGTAATATGCATAATGTTCATCTAATGTTTTGTCATGCTCACTCTTGTCAACACCTTGATCAGCACATTGATGCTGATGCATGTCCTTGGCAAACATGTGACACAAATGACACACAAACGTGCTGCTCTTCATTTCATCGTCTTGTTTGGCTAAGTTGTTCAACAAAAGACAATCAGAATCGTGCTCATACAAACTATTTACCACACTAGTCTCAATGTGACACTCTTGCTCTTGGTTGTTGAGCATACTTTTAATCACTTCCTGTTGCTTTATATTGTTCATGTTTATTTGGTCCTGGATTTGAATCAATTGATTTACTTTTTGACTTGTTTTGCGCTTTTTGCGCATCTTGGGCTCCTTGCTAGCTACTACTTTGTCCGTTGTGTGACATTTTCTCTTCGAAGGTTTTGTCTCTTTTTGAACAGACTCAGTCTCGCGTAGCTTTTCGATCACTTGCAACAGAGCGCTGCATATGCCACCACTGCTTTGACGCACTTGCTCACTTTTGCCACTCTCGCTTGGCTTTGTGTTGTCGGCCGCTGTCGGACCCATGGGCACTTGCAGTGAACGGATTGTTTTTCGGCTTGTGTCTGTCTTTAGTGTAACTATTGGTTTACCGGTCGATTCAGCGACTAGATTAAAGATTGAAAATAAAATATTAAAAATTTATTTTTTTGCTAAATAAAATAAAAAAAAGAATTTATTTAAAAATTAGATTAATAGATTACTTCTGTTGTGGTCATTTATGGGATAGGAGAGCTCTCGGTGACCAGAATGCTTCCATAAATGAGCTTTTATGCTGCGCAAAGAATCGTATGTACAATTGCATAGGTTACAAACGTAGATGCTTTCATTTTCTGAATAATGGTAGGGAAGCGATGTGAATTGGGCCAAATTTGATGACGAGCCGGCCAAATCAGACGAACGAAAAAAAGCTAGTTGCTGATTTGGACCGAGAATACTTGGTGTCAAGTTGATTAGTTGCTCATTTTTTAGCTCATAGAAATTGATCGGCTCTTCCAGTTGATACACTGTTTTGAACACACACGAATTGTTGTTCTTGCTGTTGTTGCTAATCTGGTTTTGGTTGTCTGCTTTTGCCAAAGTATCTGGTTGCAACAAAAAAATTTAAAAAAAAAACAAAAGAAAGAACAAAATTTATTTGATTTTGTTTATTAATTATTTATAAAAACAAAAAAAAAAAAAACGAACCATTTTTATTTACTAGATTTGAGTTAGTGTTTATGATTGGCGGACTGGTGACCGTAGTTGGTTGTGATGTGGTTTGTGATGTGCCGATTTTTGACGATATGTCTTTGAGATTGAATACGGTCATGGATTGGGGAATGCTGATTGCTGACGAGCAGATTTTTTTATTCTTGGCAAAGCTTAAAATCGAACTTATCTTGGAATTGAGAACTACTTTTGCGTTCGTAGTGTGAAGAACGCTCAAGTGCTGCTTTAGAAAGTCTATGGAGTCGAACAGTTCGCCGCACACTTCACAAATGTATTTCAAATTGGCACCGCCATTGCTCGAGCCAAGGTGCATTGTCTGCTTGTGAGATTGAATCATTTGTCAGATCATTAATTAACAGAGATCTAAATAAGATATGTTCGGTTCATAAAATACTCTTTCAAATTATGAAACAAATGTGGTAAATTTCGAAAAAAAACATGGATAATGTGATTGCTCTAAAGTATATTTCAAATTATGTTTATTTGAAATTTGAATTCAATACGTTCAGTTATTTGATTTAGAAATTAAATGTGTATAGAGAATAATTTAAAAAAAAAATAAATAAAATAAAAAAAAAGGTAATATAGAATTTTAAAAAATTTATCAATAGTTTATCAATTTTGAAAAAAAAGAAATAAAAAATCAACTTTTATTATTATGGAGTGTATGCTCGTTGCTTAAAAAAAATAAAGTCCATTAAAACAAAAACATATGCACAAAATTGAATTAAAAATTTTTTTATTCATATTTAAATAAATTAAAGTTAAAATTGATTTCAAGTTAATTTTTAATTTGCATAGATTTGAGTATGAGTTCAAAAAAATATTCTTTTTTAAAAATAAATTTTCTTCAAAATAAAATTTATTTTTATATTTGTTTTTTCTTTTAGATAGTTAAAAGTTAATTTAAAGGCTAGACGCTTGCAAACAAATAGTTCAATTAAATTTTTGAATTTATTTTATAAATCTAGATCAATAATTATAAATGATTTTTTTGTAGCCATTAACTTAAAATTTTAAATAGTTGTTGCGCATGTTTCCAATAAAATTGTACACAATTAATTAAAGCAAAATAATAAAATTGATAAAAAAATATTTAAAAATAAAAAATTAGACAATTGATTCAAAAAAGAGCATCAATTTATCATGCTTGACCGAACTGCTTTGTATAATTGCTTATTTTCATTATCTTTACTGGGACTTTAATTTTTTTAATTTCGAGAAAGATCCATTAATAAAAAACAAATAGATAATTTAAAAAACCTGTGACTTAGGCCATAATTTTGTCGTTAAAAAAAAATTGTTTTCTAAAAATTAGATTTGTTTTGATTTTGACTTTAGTTTAATTTTTTGAATCGATTGAAAAAAATCAATTTCAAAGTTAAATAAAATAGTTTTAAAAATCAATCAATTTAATGTGACTTTTTAATGACCAAGTTAATTTTTGGTCAATAAATTGTTAAGTGCTTTACAAAAATTTATTCAACTTAAAATGTCAACAAACTTTAAAGCAAAATTTGCCATTTTATCTCAGTATTAAATAATTATTAAATAATTTTCAATAGTTTTTTTTCAGCTTAATAATCAATTTTATTTATAAATTGATATTGATTTATTCTTGGATTTTTTACAAAAATAAAAATTTGTTCAACAAATTAATCAATTTGAATTTTTTTAATTTTTGTTGCTGCTAAACTCAGAACAAACAAAAATCAATTGATTGTTAATTTCATATTAATGCGGATATACAAACATAATTCATTTGCCATTTGATAAAAAAGATAATAGATTTTCAAAGTGAATTTTGTTTTCTCCAAGAAAGTCTGTAAATTAGTCTAAGAGTTTTTATTGGAACAAAATTGGCTCAGACTCAAACAAAAACATTTTGGCAAACGCCAAACACTTCTCAAGTCATTGCCATAAGAGATCATAAAACTCGACAATTAGCTTCAATTTTAATTTGCATGAATCTCAAATTTCACCAAACAAGTTGCATTGAATTCAATTCCAAGACAGCCAAATCTAATCTCTCTTTCTCCTTTATCTCTCCTTCTCTAACTTTTTCTCTTACTTTTTCTCTCTTTTTTGGTTAATCCATCATTTTATTTATTAGTTAGAATAAATTAAACTTTTACATAAGCTCAAGCTACTTTTTATGTGTGCCTTGAATTGAGCATTTTTTCAAAGCTTTTTTTTCTATTTCTACGCAAATCATTTTGTTCAATTCAGATAATAGAGAATAAAAAGTGGATTGGATTGAGCAAGCCGTATTCGATTACTTAATCGATTTAGCTCAAACTCCTCAATTGGAATTTCCCATCATTAATTTTAAACTTATGGTTAGTTGAAAAACGATTCCCAATTGAATTCTATTAGCAGATTTTCTACTCAACTAAGGCCTTTAAAACAACCAACATAAAAACTCTAATTAAAAACAATTTTCATTTCTCAGCTTTAAAATTTAAAAACTTTGTTTAGATTTTTAAAATGCCCCGAGGATACGAATCTGTCACGCGCCGCCCACGATATTTAAGCTCCGATTTGGACGATTACTCGCTGAGAGCGGCCGTTCGGTCAATCCAATCCTCACAGTCGCCAGTCAGGGATGAGCCCACTTTGAACGACTACTTCTACGATTTTTACGACCCTGACCAAGCTCTCAAATCCAAATGGTTGGACAATAGTCCGCGAATGTCTCGTATGAGAGAGAACAGACAAAAAAGGCTTATTAATAAATTAGAAGTTAGAAAATAAATTTTAATTTTAATAAAAAGAAAAAATTAAATTTCTTATTTTTTCTTTTCTTTTTTCTTCTTGAATAGCAATTCGAATTGTGGGACATGGAACAAGAACAAAAGCAGAAGCAGTACGAATTAGCCAGAGAGCAAAGATACAAAAACATCATGGAACGACTCAAAAGTCAAGAGTTTTGCGTCAGCCAAATGAAAAAAAGACACGAAAGTGATTTGGAAGCGTCCAGAGACTTGGAAACTTACACCAATGAACATTTTTATGTGGACGCTATGGATGATGCGAAAAAAGATGTCAAAGGACCGGTGACCCAGTACAGAAAATTTCAGGTAAAGATAGAATGAAAAAAAATTTTTTATATTTTTTTGGTGATGACACACTTTTTGTCCTCAAAGTCTGAAATGGAAAACAAGCTAAAAACACTTGAGCACGACATTCAAACATTGAATCCCAGAAATAGAATCGAACTGGCTATTTTGCCCAGAATCGAAAGAACAAGAGAAAAGTATTCCGTTGAACCAGAGGTGTTTACTCGAAGCGGAAGACGTGTCCTCAAACGACCCAATTTGAAAAGTTATGAATCGGCTGGTACTGAAACCGATAAATTGCTAGCTAGAGTAGAGGAATCATTCAGAGAGCCGACTAGAAGACTAAGAAATTTGTTTGTGGACGCCGATCGACCCAAGCCCAGACCCATAATTCACATTGACGATTCGAGCAAGACTTTAGCTAGCTTCTCAAAGAAAACAGTCAACTTCAATGAAGAAATTGAAGCTAACTAAACTATCTAAATTAGATTAGATATTTTATTAATTTTTTTCTTTTTTTTTAATTTTTTAACCTTTAAAAATTAAATTGACGCAATTATTTGTTTTATTTATTTTTTTGATTTTGGACACATTTTTCTCTTCTTTTTTTAAAATATTTATGTCTTTATTTAAAAAAAAATAATAAATCCTAGAATATATTATTTGAATTTTTTATCCGACAAAAAAAATTAAAAAACGAAACAGTTCTTTTATTTATTTCTATTTTACCTTTTTTTGTTAAGGTCTCATTCAAACTTTGATATTCAAGTCTAGAATTCATATTGTTAAAAAAAATATCCAAAAATTTTGATCGGGTTTAATTGAAGAATGACCAATCTAAATAATTATTATTATTATTTATTAGTTTAAAGCCCCATAGGCAAAATTACAAAAAATTACATTAAATTCGAGATAAATTAAAAAAAAGAAAGAAAGAAAATTGCACCAGTGTTACTAAGTAAAAAAGTTTACTCTCAAAAGATCATTTAAAATTTTATAAAAATAAAAGTAATCCAATTTTAGTTCCATATTGATTTTTATTTGCGAGCACACAAACTTAACCGAGTCAACCAAGCCACGATTTTTATCTAAAAATATATGATCAATTATGACTATTGAAGTCTTTGTGCTATATTCCATCGGATCAAAGTGTATCTTTTTCTCTAGGTTCTTGAGCTGTTTGCAATATGAGGTATTTTTTTGTTCAAAAGTCGAGTAATCCGAATGTAAAAATAGGAGTAACTCCCAACAGATTTTACTGTTTTTAAGCTGTTTCATAAAAAATATCTTGTGTTTCATATAAAGTTGTTCTACCGTTTCAAGACGTAGAGCCTCTAACATCGGTCTGAACCTGGCATATTTCTTTATGTCAAACATTCTCTTAATTAGTAAATTTTGCCTGATATCAAGTTCACCAAGTTTAGTTTCACCTACAAATACCAGGTCTAAGTTGTATCGAAAAATCGATTGACAAAATTGCTTGTATAGAAAACCAACTAATCCCGGTGGTGCAGCTTTTGGTTTACAGCCGAGGCCATAAAGGGAGTAGAAGCTCTTTTCTACTTTCTTCCATTTCTCTTCGACAAAATTCCAAACAAATTCACTATTGCCTATTGGAAGGCCTAAATATTCTACATTCTCATTTTGAGGTATTTCATTACCATTTAAGGTGAAATTTCTCATCATTATAGCTTTACCTTTTTGAAAGACTAAAGCCGCTGATTTCAAAGGATTGAAGTCAATTTTCCACCGCTGAGCATACTTGGAGCATTTGTCAAGTAAAGTTTGACAATGACTAAAGGAGGGGGCTTGGATCACAAGATCATCACAGTAACCAATTACGGACAAGTTAGTCCCATTAATTGAGGCACCAAGATTTAGCTCAGTACACTCAGTCAATAATTCTTTGATGAAAAAATTAAACAAATAAGGAGAAAGAATACCTCCTTGTTTTACACTTTCAGTTGAGTCCAACATATCACCAAGTTCGTTATCATATTTGACAATAATTTTAGAGATTCGGTAGTACTTGTAGAGTATGCGCCACAGTCCATCTGGAATTCGATTAATTAGCTTCAAGAAAAGGCCATCCCTCCATAGTTTGTCAAGCGCTTTGCTAGCATCCAAAAAAACGACATGAAGTTTAGATCCATTTTGCCTATAGTAATTGATCGTTTCATTTACAATAAAATATGCATGCTTACATGATAAGTTTTTTTTCTATCCAAATTGATTAACATCTAAATACGAAATTAGCTAAAAAAACTCAATGGCACTATCCTCTAAAATCAGTCATTTGCTCATTATCAGAACGCATAATTTCGGGATCGAGAAAAAATTAGCCAGAAACTGAAGCCAAATAAGCAATAGCTTTATTATGTATTAATTAGAATTTTGGCTTTTTTATCAAGTGGTGATACTTAGATAATACAATCAGGATTTAGAATAAAAGAAAATTGAATAAAATAAAAAAAAACTCAGAATATTTGTATTTTTCAATACAAATTTTTTTAAGTTTAATTTTTTTATTTGCACGATTTATTTGTACATTTTTTAAGGATTAAATTAGTCTTGTAGTTAGTAGAGATATTACACTGCTGATAAATTTTGAGTTTATTTTAAGGTCATAAATATAAAAGACTTATGCTAAATTTCCATCAAATTAGATTCAATGATAGCAAATATTCTATTATAAATCAATAGAAAGTTTTCTTGTTGATTGATTTATCTTTCATTTGATTTTAATTGAAATTGAATTTTTATCAAAAGAAGAAAATTGATCTCAAAATATTCAATAAATCATCGAATAAGCAATTTTTCTTATTAAATTAAAGAATGTATAATTATTTAGATTTTTTAGTTTTTAATCAAACAATATGCATAAGGATAAAAAAAGAAGGAATAAGCGGCATATAGAAGTGGATGATCAATTCAAAATATCATTTCAATTCAAGGAGTTTATCATTAGATATACAAATTAATCTTTGAATTGCTTTAAATCATCTATTTCAAAAGTATTTGTATCTAGCATTCAAAATATAAAATTAAATTTAAAAATGAATTTCAAAATATTAAATTCTAAAAAAGTAAAAAAATGAAAAAATCAACCTTTCCTACAAGTATTTTTGAAAAAACACAATTTTTTTATTTATTAAATATACATAAAATGTAAAGCATGTTACATTTAAGTTATTTAAATTAATTTAATTTTAGATATTTAAATTAATCTTTAAACTCTTTGAATTGAAACGATATTTTGAATTGATCATCAACTTCAAGATGCCGAATAAATTAAGTATGAAAGTGGTTCCTTAGTTTGCTGAGCATGAAATGTAAATTATTGCTAATAAAATACTTAAGTCTTTTATGTGTAAATCTGTAGACAAACATTTGTTCAATAGTTTTATCATTACCATTTGATTTGATTTTTGATTTTCTGCTTTTGAACTCGACAAATTGATCGAATGTTCAAATCACAATTTTGTACTGTATTTCACAAAAACACTTATTGTGTAAAAAGATTTTAGAAGAATCAATTACAGATCGATGAGAACAAATGTTTTTTTTTAGTTTGAAATATTAAGCATTCAATGTTAAGTTTGAAAAAAAGAAATCAAAACTTATTTCATAACTTAATTGGGACTTTAACTAAATTAAAGTTTGATCATGTGATCATGATCATGAATTTTAAGTTGCCTTTAAATTCTTATCATTATATTTAAAAATAATATTGAAAATATGCCATCTTTGCCATCAATGGTTCGATTTACAGTAAAAATTAAAAAAAATTGAGGTATATTGGTACTTTTGAAATCTATTAAATTAAATTTAAATTTTATGAATTTTACACAGAGATAATAAGATTAATAACTTTGCGTGGATTCACCTTTTTTTGAATCACCAAAAAGATTTTAGAATTAAAAATGTTAAGTTTCCAATAATAATTCCAATGTTAAGTTGATGGGATAAAAATTTTTGAAGTAATTTTTATTCTACCTATTTACGGCAATGCCAAAGTGAAAATGTTTTAAATTAAGATTTATTTAAAAAAAAAGACTTAATTTAATGATCTTTATTAATTTTTAATAGATAAAGTATTTTAAGTCTAAAAAATCAATTTAATTTTAATTAATTAAGAGATTGTTAAAATCAAAATTTATAATTTTAAATTAAATTAGAAATACATGTAAAAATAGTGAAATTTATGCGAACAGCTTTAGCTAAATAATTAAATTATCTATTGAGTAGAAAAAAAAACAATTTTTTCATTTAGTGGAAAAAAAGTACAAATTCGTTTTTTTCTATAAAAAAAAAATGTAAAAAATTTACACCTGCGCACACTTTTTGGTAATTTGAAATGAAAGAAAAAATCATTAAGAGAATGTAAATTAAACTGAAGACTTGTTTTAATTAGCTGCAGTTGTTTGCGCATTTTGCTGCGGTGGCAACCATTTGCGCTTGTAATTCTCTAGGCCGAATCCTTCGTCATAGTTGCCATTTCGGGCAAACAATTGTAAAAAATGTGGCGTGCAATACAAAGTTTGTTTTATAGACGAAAAATTACCCAACCTTTTGAAAAAAAAATATTAATAACTAAAATAATAGTTAAAATTTAAATTAGTTCATGCAATTTTGAAAAAAAGGGTCGTGGGTCAAACAAAATCGTGCAGTAAACAAAGTAAATTTAAAAACAAAAAACTAGAAAAAAAACAACACTCAACACAAAACTGAAAGCCTATTACTAGAAATTTAGTGTGCGCAAGGATTTGATTTTTTTATTTTGGTTTTGGTGAAAGTGATGGATTTGGCGATTGTAGCTTTGGTGTTGAAGTGCCCTTTGAACTACTTGGACTCTTTGGACTGAGTGCCGCTGTTGACTTTTTGCCCGGGCTCAAGGATGTTGGGCTCTTGACGGATGGAGACAAATTTTTTGCCTTAGGACTGGTGATTTTAGATGATTGTGGTTCATAATTGGTGTCCACGACAATTAATCCAAGATCCTTAGCCGGTGCATCACTCTTACATTTATTAGTTTGGTGAAATTCAACCGAAGGCGAACTTAGTTTTAATTAATAAGATCAAGTTTAAAGTGCTATTTAATAAAATTAAACAAAATAAGCCTAGATCTTCTTATTCAGAGTCATTTTAATTATCAATTACCTGTAATATATATTTAATAACAATTTTTTTTTAACTCAATCTAGTTTTTTCTCAAAAAATATAATTAAATTTAAAAAGTAAATTTTTTTGTAAAGTCAAAATAAAGAAATGGTTAAATGTTAGACAATTGTAAAAACAAAAATCTTAATAACTATTAAATATTTGTTCTTGGCTAAATTGGTCAAAATTGTTGTTGTGGAATTTGACTATTTGTTTCTAAGAGTGATAACATTTTACATAAAACATATTTGAGATGATTTACAGGTAATAGAACAAGAAATTGGAATAAATAAAACTGGATCTTACTTTAGAGGACAGTTACAACTGGTACATTTGAAGCAAGCCTTGTGATAAACTTTTTTATCAGCTTCAAATTTTTCCATTGCATAGACGGTTTTGTCACACATAGAACATTTTTCGTTGCTTTGACCATTCTGAACATTTTGACCATTCTGACCATTTTGACCATTTTGACCATTCTGACCATTCTGACCATTTTGACCATTTGAAGCAGCTGTCAATAGACCATTGGCATTAAGTTTGCCGACTTGTTTGCTCGGAGGCTGTTTGGTCTGATTTTTTTCCTTGTTTTGATAAGCAGGACTTGTTGAAGAAGTGAATTTTCTGGGCACATAGTTCATTTTGGCCGATGAAGTCTCGATTTTGGCCGCTTCTTTTTCTAAATTCAAAAATTTTTGCTTCAAATTTTTGGCATATCCTTGCGGTGGTATAATCTCTTCCTCGGCATAATGGGCATTTATGTTGCTCTCGACCGGTTGTGATTCAAATCTTAAAGTTAAAAAATTTTTAGAAATTTAAGAAAACAATAAGAAAAAAATCTAAAATATTAAAAATAATCAATCGGAGTGAATTTATTGTGCAAAACAATTTCATGCATTTATCGACGATTGTCTAATAGCTCAACAGAAAATAAAAAAGACAAACAATTTTCTAATTTGTTTCATAACATCATAAAAATCATAGAAATGAAAAATCATAAAGAAATAGTTTTTTAGCCATTTATTTATAAAAAAAATACTATTTTATTTGCTGGAAAAACAAAATTATAAGTAAAAATTATTTAGATTATTTTCAAAGAAACTAAAAATTTACTCTGTAGTTGCAACCAAATAGTCTTAATAATTTTTTTATTTATCTTTAATCTTTAAATATTAAAGATAAATTGAATTTGATTTTTTTTAAACTAAAATCGATTCTCAATGCGTTTGAAATTAATTTTAGATATTTTTTTTAGAACAAATTTTACGATTGCTCAGTCAAGATAATTAAATGAATTTTTTTTAGTAAACTGTAATGTTAAAAACTAAAAATTTTAAAATCAAATTAGACCATCGCCTATTTATCATTTAAATAAAAGTTTATATATATTTTCTGAAAAAAAAGAAGTTTTCTATAGATGAGTGTTGAAAAAAAAGCAAGTTTTGGTCAACAATGTTGAACAAATGAGAACAGCACATGCACAAAGTGGTTGATGAATCATTAATGAGACAAACTAAAATAAAAGTTAAGTGAATGCGTGCATTTCACTTACACTGTTTTGACCGGTTCTTGGCCAATTTGGCTTATAAACTGTTTGGGCGGTGTGACCGTTCGTTTAACTCTATTATTCGACTCAGCCAAAGACTGTTCGAATCTGAGCAAAAAATTAAAATAAGAAGATAAAAAAGTCATTGTGAAATTGACTACAAATTGAACAATTAGAACAAAAATATTTTCTTTTTTAACTTTGTTCAATAGAATGTGAACATAAAAAATTTCTTTAATCATTTTGAAAATGTTAAATTTTGATTATTTCATAAAAACAAAAACTCAAACACAAACTTAAACTTTTTTTCAAATCATAATCAAATTTATTATTAATGCTTTTTTTGTTGTTTTTAATTGGCAAAAATGTAAACAAAAAAATTCTAGATTAGAAAAATTTTTGAATTTTAATTTCATCAAAAGAGTATCGCTATTCAAATTAAAAAAAATATTTTTGTCAAAATTTTTAACTCAATTTGTATTAAATTCCATAAGACGAGAAGAAAATTTTTAAATTAAAATTCAATTAAAAACAATAACTCACTTTTTAAGCGTGTTTTTGGCAGCACCCTTGAGCAAAGCTAGCTCGTCTTCATATACTTGTTGTTTGCCCTTGTCATCGTTGTGTTGGTCGTTGTCCATTTGATGATCGTATAGATCATGTTGGTGGTGATCAGAGGACGGCGGCGGTGGCGGAGTGAATGCCTTGAGAGCCTTGCGTTCCCAATTCTCCTTGTTTGTGGTGTCAATGTTTTGCCATTTGGTCAACAAGTTTTTGGCAGTGCCGGCCACAGGCACATCGTCTTCGTTTGGCGACACAATTGCTCTCTTGGACGCATCTGCCGGCGGACTCAAATCCTTAATGTTCTCAATAGACTTCCATTTTGCCAACAGCGACTTGGCCAATCCTTTGCCTTGCAGTTCACTTGTTTCGCTAATTTCGCTGGTCTCGTTGCCACTGCTATTTGACGCTTGGTCCAAATACTGTTTCATTCGGTTCTTGGCCAGACCGGACTCGGGCACAAACTCGTCTTTGTTGTACGCACTAGTGTCAACGGACGGCGTCGATGGCAACGACGACAACAACTCGTCGTCCATTTGCTGTTGTTTGTCGATTATGATGTATTGACGCGGCTCCATTTGAGGCGGCGGCGTGAACTCCTTAAGCTTTTTGAAAGTTCGATCAGGACTCGAACGTTGTCCGTTTGTTTGTTCCAAATTTTTGAACAAACTCAATCGTTCTTTGGCAATGCCTGCCGACGAGCCGTTCTTGATCAAATCGAGTTCTTGATCAGCTGTGTGCACAGATGGCGAAGAGAGCGCTGTCGGGTCGCTGAACAAAGCCAGACGAGACTTGGCGATGCCTTTTTCGGCCAGTTCGCCTTCAATGGTAATGCCACTGCGATCAATCGATCTTTGACGAGCACCACCACCACCACTGCTGAATATGGCCGCTGTTTGTCTAGTTGAGCCGACCGACGGCAACGCCTCTTCACTGCGGTCTGACTCGCGAATCACGTTCTCGAGTCGATCGGGCGTCTTTTCCTTGAGCACACGCTTGAGTATGTCATCGCGTGGCGGCGTTATTGACTTTTTGCGGCGCACATCGTCGCCACTGCTCGAAATAGGCGAGTTGAATATTTCGCGACGGCTCTTTATGTAGCCCGCATCTGGCATTGTCTCTTCCACTCTCTCGTACACACTGACCACATCGGCCGCTCTAGCAATCGGCTCATTTTCGATCTCGATTCGATCGGCGCCCTCGCGCGGCGGCGTTATCGCTCTGATCGGCTTCGGCTCACTTGTCTCCATTGTTTCCATGCTGATGTTCTCAAATTTTGTCTTCACATTGTTCAAGTCGGCAAAAGGCATCTTTGGCAAATAAAATTAAAATAGAATTTTTTTGTTTTTTTTTTGTTGTTTTTTTTTTGTTCAAGAAAAAATAAAGGTAATTTAATACTTAATAATAAAAATGGAAGAGAAAAAAAAGTAAAAAAAAAAAGCAAAAAAAAAACTTATTGAATTCTTTGTTTAATACTAACAATATCTTTGTTTCCATTTTTGGTTGATTCTTCTTGTTCTTCAACAACACCTTCTTCGAACCTTGAGCAAGAGCAAAAAAAAAAACATTTTATTTGAGAGAATCAATGAGAAAGAGAGAGATGTTTTGATGCAAAATCATGCTGAATTAATTGGAAGAAAACAAACTAAAAAAGCTTTATTTTTTTTTCAAAGAAAATAATAAATAAAATCAAAAACCTATTTGTTTCTTGATTTAGAGAGTCGTTGTTTGGCGAAGAAGGAACAGATGAGAGAGGCGAGGCGGAGAGCGATGCCGCCTCGTCGTCCATCTGCGATTCGTACATGCACATCGAATCGGCATCAATCAACTTGAGAATTGGTCCACTATCAACCAACGCGTCATCCATCATGCTCGTCACTATAAGCTCTTGGGTTTGATTGTGTTGTTGATCACTGTTTAAAATCGAAGCAAAAAAAAAACAAAAATAAATCACTGCAAACACATGCTCATGATCAAAAATTCGAAAAAATCGAAAAAAAAAAAAGAGAGAAAAAAGTTAAGTTAAATGCTACTGACTTGAGAAATGTTTGCTTTAGTTTTTCGGATGGCTGAAGTTTTTCCACTTTTTTCAACTCGATCAAGTCGTCTTCTTGTCTGCTCTCGAACATGTCGCGAATGTTCCTCAAACGTTCAACGTTGTCTTCGGGAACTAGACAAAATAGCACTGATTAGTCATAAAAAAGGCGAGATGAAGAGATGGAGAGATGGAGAGAGATAGAGAGATGGAGAGATGGAGAGAAAAAAAAAGAACGAAAAGTGAATAAGAGTGTGTGCTTATAAATGCACGCTAGTCAATTTATTTTATGTGTTTATTTTTGCTTAAGAAATTGAATCCGTTGCAAAAGGAAATGTTGAACTGTAAATATTATATATCGAATGACCTGTTAAGTGTTTAATTAGGGGAATAGTTTGAATTTTTTTCGTATTTTTTATTTTTGACTGAGCGGACGAGATCGATGGGCGATTCCCTGTTAGCTTTGCATTAAAATAAAATCTAAATCACTCTAAGATCAACTTTAATAACCAAAACAACAAAATTACTCTAGCACTATTTATTCACTTAATTGTACAAACTTGTTGTTGGCTTTTGGTTATGTTTCCATATTTTTTTCGCTCTTTCTTTATTATTTTTCAATTTTTCATTTTTGTTTTAGCTATTGGAAAAATGGAAAATTCATAGAAATTCGAACACACTTGCTACAACCAGTTTACGTGTTTGTTTTTATTTGTATGTTTGTTTGTGCATATAAAAAAAGACTGATATGAAAAATAGCAGCGGTCAACCATACGAAACCAAATAAATTTACAAAGCGGAAAAGAAACGCTTTTTATGCTGCAAGTCAAGTTAATTTTGTGATTATAGTTTTTCTTCTTCGAATGAAGAGAATTTCTAGTCTTAATACCAAGGATTCATAATACTTCCCTAAAATACTCTCTAACTCACTCATTTACACACAGCAAAGCAAATCATTCAAAATTTGAGTACACAAAGTGTCAGTAATTGAATTTAACAAAAAATAAATAAAGATATTTATTGAATCACACTTTTTTGATTTTATTCTTCTGGAAACTAAAATTTACAAAAAATTCGTCTTTACCGTTCGTTTTAAAAATTTATATTAAGAACTAAAAGATTCAAGATTTTATTATTCACAATGACACTTTAAACAAAAAAAAAAGAAAGTGTAGCATGAATTTTTTGTTCAAAATTTTAGTTCGACCAAAAACTTTTAAATCAAAGTCAAATACAAGTACTTAAATTGAAATAAAAAAATATAAAAATTACAAGCCAAGCTAAAAAACTGAAATTCTCAAACTAAAAATTTTTATAAAGATTCTTGGTTGTTTTTTTTTATATTTTTAGTAGCAAAAAAATGTCATTACTTCAAAATTTTAAAAGAATTCGCTTTTTTAAATTCAATTTTCGTCCCAACTCAAACCAGCATTATTAAAATTCTAATAAGTTTTTCAGATTTGACTTAAGGAGATTGATCAGCATTTGATACAACAATCAAAAAAAAAACACTTATTTTATTCTATAATTTCTAAGGGTTAGTAAAATCGAAATTGGAAGACTTACTAAAACAACTAGTTGTATTAAAAAACTTATTTGTTTCTATTCGAGATTAAAATGAAAAAAGAGCAATAGTTTGCAATCCGAAACAATAAAAAATTAATTATTAAATTTGAACAAAAATAAACAAACTTTGACTTCATTTTTAAGAAGAAGTTTAGAAAAAAAATTTCTTTTATTTTATAGAATATAACAATGAAAATTAAATTCGAAATTCATGTCATAGCTTGTTAAAAATGATAATTAATTTTCATTTTTAACACCTTTTATTCTTTTTTTGTTCAATAATTAAAAGATCATAAGTGAAAAGAACAACTTTTATACTTATAATAAAAAAATATCATAGTTTAGGACAGATTTATTTATTTTATTAGCAAAATGAGTTTGCTTAGTTTTCTTTTTGGTTTTAAGAGATAAAAAAGATCGAGAAAATTATAAATGGATTTGAATTTGCGCATGTTGAAATTATTTTTTTGTAGAAAAAAATAATATTTTTTCGTTAGAATTTTTAGACAAAAATTAAATTAACTAAGTATTTTTCTTAATATTTTTTGTTTATTGAATAAATAGTAAATGTTTGTTTTATGAAGAGAAGACCATTTTTTTGTGTGTTAAATATTATTTCAATCAAAAAAGACTACGACTTTAATAAATAATTTTAAATTAAGTTAAAAAATGAAGAGAAAGTACATTTTTTGTGTGTCAAAGGCTGAAAATTTTTTTTTAAAAGAACGCTTTTTTTTCTTATAAAATTCATCTCAAGCCAAAAGAAACTATTTTGTATCTTTTTACTTTTATAAAATGAAATACTTTTTATTCTCTCTTCTTATTCTGACAACTAATTGCTCCTGGTACCAAAACATACCTAAAGAAAGCACTTAATTAAAAGAACAAAAATGTGTGAGTTTTGAAATTATTTTCATAAACCTTAAACTTATTGGAACCAACTCAAAGAAATAGAAAGCTCTGAGTAATCACTTCTTTTTAGATTTTTATTTAGAAATTTTTGATAAAAAATCGTAAAAAAAAATTTTCTTTTTTTTTTTTTTTCAAAAACTCGACTTACTAATTCCGTCGACAGGGTCAACGACAGTGTCGTTTTGGGCATATGTTTCGGGCGAATCAAACACGTCCACCATTTTGAAAGTAGGATCTAAAACTTGAATAGAACAACTTTGAATTGCTTACCAAACGAAAGAAAAAAAAATAGAAAAAAAGCGTTTGATAAAATAAAGATAGAATAAAAAACTAATAATCATCATTTAGAATTGTGTATTCGAGATCGAACTTGGGATTTAGAAAAGAAGAGAAAAAGAAATGAGCAAGATAACTAAGCTAATAATTTATTATTTCGAAATAATTTTTTTGTATATTTCATAATAATCGGTTCTAGCAGATAGTTTTCTTAATGCTTAAGCCAGCCGTTTTTGTAGCACTAGAAAAATGGAGGGCGCTGCTGCAGAATATTCCTGATCAAATTAAAGTTCAATTCAATCAATCATTAAGTTATTCGGAGAGCCTACGCACAATTATTCACTTTTTTCTTTTTTTTTTCTTTTTTATTCTTTTTTATTCTTTTCTATTCTTGTTATTGTTGGCTTAAAGGTTATGTGGTTCGAATAACCGAATGCATAAATTATCGATTTGACCAGTTAATTTATTATTAATTTTGTTAGATCAAATCATAATTTGCACGCTATCAAATTTGGACACAAAATCTCTCTCTACTAACCTTTTGGAGTTGATTTATCATCCTCTTCGGCCAGATCGCACTCTTCACTGCATTCTTCTATTCAGCAACAAAAAAAAAATAAGTAATTTAATTAATAAAATTTAAAGCAAAAATAAAATTGTTTGGTTAATTAATGTTAGATTAAAAAAAATGAGAGAATTAAAAAATATCTGAAAATATCAAGCAAATTTTTGAGATAATGATCAAAAATTGTAATTATTATATATAAACCAGAAAGAAAAAGATTTTGATTTATTTTTTAATTTTAAATTTAATGCAGATGAATATTTTTATGTTGATCAACATAACTAAAGTGGTCAAAGGATGGGACAAACTGCCAGCACAAATTTGTGAATCAAGAACAGCTATTGGATTTAAAATCAAGTTCAACAAAGCGCAAACAATAACTAAGAGTCTACTGTTTCCAAACTCCATAAATGATCAAACGTGGGTCATTTACTGCAGTTAATCTTAATTATTTTTATTATTAAAACCAAATTTGTGCACATTTTTGCAAAAATAAATAAAAAATGAAGATTTCTGCACTAAATTGTAAAAATTAATAAAAAAATCTCAAATAATTGTTTCTTTGTTATATAATAATTAAATTGTTTCTTAACTTTATTTTGGCTAATATCAAAGATCAACAGGATTAAATCACCTTTTTCTAAATTAAAACTTTCAATCAGAGAAGAACTGTCAACAAACTCTTCTCTTTCAATAAACAAAGAAGAATCGGGCACATCGGCCCAGAATAGATCATGATCAACTAATTTAGCAGCGTCCATAGCATTAAATGAGTTATTTATTAATATATTAGTTGCTTGTTTTTTACTATGACTGCTACTACTAGTCTCACTTTTGTCTCTCAACTCCAAATTAAAACAACTAGCTGAGGTTTTTTTGGTCAAATAGGTGGCGACTGGCTGTGGCAGCAAATAGTCGGACGAGTCCGTGGACACAATAGACGAGTTGCTCGACGATTTGAGCATTTCTTCGGGTGCCTCTTCAATCGGCGCCAAATAAGAGCCGAATCGATTGAACAGAAAGCCCGTTGACGCATACTTTTTTATGGGTTGAGCCTGTTGAACTATTGTGTAGTAGTCATCTTCGTTTTGTTCGTCTTCATCGTCCGAATACTCGTCATAATTGTCCTGGTCGAAGTCGATGTGGTCGTCGTCATTGTTGCTGATGGTGTTTTGGTAATCTTGGTCGTCGTCATCGAAATTGTGTGATTGTTGAGTACGAACAGCCATGCGAGTTTGATTGTTTCGATTGCGAAAGTTTTCGTCCAAATTTCTCTCTTGTTGGTCAAGGTCACAATTTTGATCGTTTGAATTCATGTCAATGGACTTTATTTTTAGATTAATGTCATTGATTTTTTGCTGCAGTCGATTGATTTTGTCCAATTTTTCCAATATGCTAATGCTAGTCTCGTTTTTGTTCTCGGTCAATTGGCAAATTTCCTCGTCGGTCTCAAAATCGATGTCCAAGTCAAAGTGTTTGTCGTCGCTGGTAGACGACGAGTGCGTCAATTGAGGCGATAGAGAAAGGCCCGAGTCAGTCTTGGACTTGACGTGTTCGTCTTCTTCGTCCAAGCTCTCTTTGTCTCTGTTGATTATGTTGTTCTCGTCGTCCGAATCGGTCAGCGAACAAGAGGACAATGTGGACTCTAGACTGTCGGGTGTGAACAATTCTCTTTGATGCGCGCTCAAATTTGGATTAGACTTTGGCTTTTGGCTTATTGGCTCAAATACGTAGTCGTTTTTATACGAGTTAATGCTCGATTGAATTGAGGGCGCTAGAGACGGTGTCGATTTAAAGAACGCTCTATTTGCCAATGTTGGTTGCAATAGCGACTCACTCGTTTCACCGTCTAATTTGATTAATGGTCCCTTTGTTTGCGACAATAGCATAAAACTTTTTTCACTCATTATTCATGCGCTCAACGTCAACAAAAAGAGCTAATCACATACAAAGAAGATCTATATTTTTATTTTTTTTTTTGTTTTCAGTATCTAAGCTAATATTCTAATTTTATAAATTGAAAAAGAAAAAACGACAAAAAAAATGATCAATTAAAATTCAATTAAAAGCACATCATATTGTAATTAACAAAAAAAAATAAAAGAGTACATTTTGCCAACAAAATACCATTTATTTTGAACAATTGTGCTACCTTTTTTCTATTGTTCAATTTTTTTATTTTATTTTATTTGAAAATGTGAACCTCAAATGGCTCATTAAATCAGTTATGTCTCGCTAGATCGTTTATCTGGCTTAATAGTGACAGTGGTAGTCATACATTTTTCTCAAAGATAAAATCATGCATGTCTAGTCAAATACTTTAGAACAAGTTAAAATAATGAAAATTTTTCCATTATTTTTAAAATAAAATCTTGACATAAGTCTAACTATCAGATTTTTTTGTTTTTATTTTAATATGTCCCTTTATTTTATGAAGATGACTTTGATTTGCATGAGACAAAGTCTAATTAAGTAAATAAAAGAGAATATTTTTTCGAGGATTTTTTTTTCTTTAATCTATAGAGAAAATGATGCAAAACTTTCAATAGAAAAATAGCAAATATTAAATGAGTAATCGTAGATTAAGAGTGAAAACAGTGAGAAAGAAAGAGAGATTTAATTAAGGCCCAAATTAAACTATGGGATCCTAAAAAGAACAAACTTAATTTGGCTATAGGTCTTGGCCACACATAACTTAATTCTATTTTAGTCATTGAATTAATTAACAAATTAAAGGTGACTATTATTTTGTTATTGTGCTAACAAGGAATCGAAATAAAATAAAATAGCTGCTATTGCTGCTGAATCCCTCCAAGAAATGTTTAACAATTAGAAACAATTAAACAAAATTTGCTTAGAAAATTATATAATGAATAATATTTAAAAATATATATTTATATATGTGTGTATATTTAAAAGACCTTTAAGCAGAAATGATTGAATTTTTATATTTCCAAATATTTATTCTTTTTTTATTGTTGTTGTTGCTAATAAATCGCACTTTTTAAAGCCCGAAGAGTACCGTTGTAGCACCCAATTTGCAAAAAAGTAAAAAAAAGAAAAAGCTAATTAAAATTTTGACCTTTCAAGAAAGTTGCATAATCTTGAAAACCTGGCTCAATTTCACCACTGGATTGAAATTAAAAAAGCAATTAACTTGTTGTAGAAAGCTGTTGACTTTTATTTTTGCTAATAAATTTCTTTTTATTAAATTAAATAAATTATATTTGAAAAAAAAATCTGAAAAATTTGCTAACACACGTGACACTCTGATATCTGACACTCAAATCTTACAAATCCTAGTTCACAGAAGAAAATCGTTTTTTTTTGTCTAGAATAAAATACGTCTCATTTGGCTAAACAATATCTACCACTTGACTTAATTTCTAACTAAAATAAATTAAAAAAATAAAACAGATAAATCTGAGCCCAAGTTGATTCATATCGACTCAAAATCTTGTTTTTTTTTTTATTAGAATTTTTGTTGTAATTAATACGACTGCTCCAATTTATAAGTTAATTTAAATTAAATTTTTTTAAACAAAACAAATTGTCTTAGTTGAAATGAAAGAGATTGTTTAAATTGATTAAAAAATAATCCCAAGAGTCTTGTCAATTTAATAGTACAGGTATGAAAATTTGAAATATTTAATCAACTAACTAACTGTAAACAAAATGAAAACTAGGTTAGCTTGTAATTTAATACAACACCGCGACCAAAGCACAAATAACACAAATTCGTTATGGTCAATGACGCCATTAGTCTAAATAAACCAATTTTACTTCTTACTTTTTTTGTGTATATTTCCTTTTTGTAGCTTTTGCATAAAGATTAATGAGGCTTGGCTTGCATTAATATCTTCAATTCACCTGGGATGCTTAATTATGGCCGTGGGACTTTTTTATCATTTAGAATTTATGAACTCCAACAATATCAACAACAACTTAGAAGTAAAAGAAAAAAAGATTTGATTTTTTGTTACTTCAAACTCTGTACACCTCATGAAAAATCAAGTTCTATTTTTTAACTATGAAAAATAATAATTTTTTAAGAAAAAAAAAACAACTAATAGACAAGTATTAATCGGGCGCCACCGATCACAAAAGAAAAATTTGACAAAAACTAATATTTGACTAATATTATATGAATATCTAAGGTATCTTCAAATCAAACAAATCTGTGCAAACAACTGCAAGCATCAATATAACTTAGCATAAGATACCTGTAGTGTCATTTGTGCATACGTTAGCTCAAATCATTAGATTTTAATTAATTTTTAAAATCGATTTTTATTTTTCTAAAAAATTAAATCGAGAATAATAAATTTCTATGTTTCGAATGAAAACAAATTCAAATGTCAAGCATTAGCAATCTAATAGAATTGAATTGACCTAGAGGCGATCAAATAGAACAAAACAAAAAGGTGTTTTTTTTTAATTTCAAATTTAGACTTTTATAGATATCATGCTGATTCTAGAGAAATTAAAAGTAGGAAAGAAAGAGAGATAGAAAAAAGGTGACTTGGTTTTTTGCAACAATTAGAAAAAAATGAGAAAAAAAGCCAAAATTTTTCGAGATTTTCTAGTTCAAGATTGTCGATATTACTTAAGAAAAAAATTAATTAAAATACACAAACATTTAAACGCAAAATAAGCTAATTGCCGAATTAATTTTAGATTAGGCAAACACAATACACACACACACACAACGGTCTCTATTTAATTTAAGTAAAAAAAAAAGAAAAAAATCTAATTAACTTTTGATTTAATTTAAAAAAAAAATGAAAAAGAAAAAAACCCTTGAACATTTTTAGTCGATCGACCCAAATCGGTCGCATATTTGGGTTAAAATGTGTGTCAATCAGCAGCATGAAAGCAATATTAAGCAGCAGCTAAATTAACGCTTTCTTGCCAACAATAATAAAAATGTGTCTCTTATTCCCAACCAACCTCTCATTCAACCTCTCATTCAACCTACCATTCAACCTATCATCCAGCCTATCTATTTAGTTTGTTGAACGCTTCAAAAGTTTCCCACTATTAAAATGTCTTGAATGAAAATCATTAGAAAATAGAAATTGACGTTCATCAATCTATCTATCTATGTGACCATCCATCTGAAGTTATTTAGGCCCAAGAGCAACATAGTGTCTTGGCTGATTTGGATTTATTTAGCTCTTCGAGCTTGGCTTGTCTATAAACAAAAAAAATTGAAAAAAATCAAGCAAACCTACTTATTTAATGACTAAATGGCTTCAGAAACATTTTATTAAAGGAAAGCTTAAATTTTTCAACAAAAAAAAAAAGAAAAAAAACTCATTTAAAAAAAAAATTGGAAAATAAATCTGAACACATTTTAACCAAACACTTAAGCAACAACAAAAAATGTGCTAAAAGTATCTTACTTTTGCCAAAAGTGATATCTTTGTGCAAAAAAAAGCTCGACTCGTCTTGATTATTTGCCAATATGTGACTTGTTATATGAGCGTTGACTTTGGCCAAAAAAAGTTCGGTCCGGTCTACCTGTGGCTCGTCTAACGACAACAAAGCATCGTTCTTGATCTGCGTCGAATCTAGAGACGATTAGGATTAAATTACGCTCAATGGATCAACTT
This sequence comes from Brachionus asplanchnoidis, assembly GCA_025491095.1. Lineage (NCBI taxonomy): Eukaryota > Metazoa > Rotifera > Eurotatoria > Ploima > Brachionidae > Brachionus > Brachionus asplanchnoidis. The sequence goes on from JAILYF010000017.1 coordinate 161,044, forward strand.
ATGTCATTTACTTGTCTAAAATTTTAATTTTTAAATTAATGCTCAAACAGATTTAGACTTTTACTTGATGATTGTTGCTTTGTTGGTCAATGGTTGCCGCTTCCAGCTCGTTTCTCATCTTAAATAGAAAAAAAAAAAAATAAATTAAAAATCATCATCAACAACCAAGAACAAAAAATCGGTCAAACAACTGAATTTTACTTGATTTCCACAATCACAATAAATATCGATCAGTTCACTCATTGTTGTGTTGACTGTTTAGAAGATCTAAAATTTCATATGACATAGTTTTATTTTTTTTATTAAATTAAATTAATTATAATAAAGGAAAAAAGATTATTTTTATTTTTTTTGTTGTATTTCTATATTCCATGCTTATGAAAAAAGAATGAATAAAAAACATCTTTTTCGTTGTTGATGTTGGTGATTGTTGCTGTTCAAACGCTAATGAACATTTCTAGTTTCCTCGAAGCGATTAGAATTCGCTAATTAAATATTATTTAGACTGTATGCCTTAATTTAATCTGTATAAATAACGTTTTTGTTGTTGTTGTTATTGTTGTGTCTAAAAGTCACCAACAACTAATGCTAGAGCAAATAGCGAAAGTATTTTTGTGTCCTAGCCGAGGAGCACAAACTTCCCTAAGGAGAATTCTAGTTTAGACAACATGGGAGTCCGTGGTGTTACTTTCGAACAAAATTCTAGCCTTAAATTTTAATTTATAAGCGAATAATATAGCTTAGCTACATAAACGGAATAAATTAGGCCGCATAAAATTGTAGAATTTTTACAGAGCGCCATTTATGACAGCTTCACTTCATTTGAGAAGCCAGAGCGAAAGGAATGTGGCAAAATGACTGCAAAATGAATGCATTGTTAAAATAACTGCTCAAACAATAAATTTTCACTAGCACTAATTTTGTTCTGCGCGATGACTATTTGATCATGAAATATTTTTTTATTAGTTTTTCTTATTTTTTTTTGTTGGGGTTTTCTTCTATTATTTTTGTTGATTAAGTTTTTAATGAAAAATTTGCACGATTTTTTGTTTGAAAACTGCTGCGCGAATATATTCTTATTTTTGATCCTAAAACAAAACTCAAAATAAAGGCCATACAAACTTTGCATATCCCTGAGACTTACCGAATCAAGTTTTTTTTTCTTTCCTATTATAAAACACTTAACCTTTCTGTATCATATTCTGTTTGAATACTTTTCTAAATAGTGTGTGACCTTTTGTCATCGTTTTTGGCTCATTAAAAGCTCAAAAAACTAACCCAAACAAAAAACTAAATATCTCAATATCCTGTTTCCAAAAAAAAATCTAAAAAAAAAAGAAAAACAACATGCATCAAATAGTTATTTAGTTTTTGAAAATGTTAATTTTTTTTTTCAAAATTTTCAAAACTTGTTTTAAAAACAGATACTTAAAAAATAAAACAAAAATACCTTTGTTTTTTATTTGAAAAATAATTACAATTTAAAAAAAAATATTACTAATTTTTAAAGTGTTCATAATGAAAACAAGTGCTAATCAACAAATACTTGATGCATTCAAAATTCCGTTTGACTTGACAGAGTTAAATTAAGAACAGTGAATCAATTATTTTCAGAAATAAAGGTGCCTTAGATAAAGTTAAGGCTGTTTAAAATGAAATCACATTTGTTGGATGCATTGACCAGATATTATCTCTAAGAAACATCATAGAACAAAGTCTAGAATGGAACAATTAATTGTTCGCCAAATTCATTGACTCCAAGCAAGCCTTTGATAGCATACACAGAGAATGTCTGTGGGCCGTATTCATTAACATCTGAGATGTTATGGTATGCCAGAACAGATAGCTAACTTGATGAAACTTTTCTACGAAAAATTCGAGTGTAGCACAACTCTGGAAAAAGAACACAAATCTAGTACAAAAACAAATTCAGATACTTGGACAAGCGTAATCAGTGCAGCGAGGTTTGTTGAGTTAAGATAAACAACTTTAGAGTAGACTATTTAGAGAAAATGTCTTTGCTAGACTCCGATCAGTATGGAAGTCAATCAGCTACAGAAAGGAAACCAAGCTAAGGCTGCACAACAGTGTAGTAAAAGCATCTCTGATGTACAGAAAGAAGAATAAGGACGAAAGAAAAAATTCTCTTAATTTAAATTTCTAACCGTTCTACAAAAACTTTTAAAACAAAAGTAAATGCTAATATTAGAGACAGGTAGAATTTAGTTGAAAAAACAGCATATTTCTTCTATTCAGAACAGTATCCCAATTTAACCCTGGAATATATTGTTTTTACTTAACAAAATTATTAACTGTAAATTATTATTTTGATGCTCAAAAGATGCCTTCCAAAACAAGCTATACCTTTTACAATCTAAGTTAATTGTTTAAAAAAATAAAAATTTTAAAATAGTTTTATTTGACGATTAAAATTATTAATTTATTTTTTCATGTTTAAATGCATTGCATTAATAGTAATAAAAAGGTGAAGACAAAAAAAAATTGAAAAATAAAAAATGGGGTAATTCTCTTTAAAATGAATTTAGCGGAATTTAGTCGAGTTGAAATTGAAAAAAAAATTGACAAAACACTAATGACTTGATTGATTTAGTATCGATTATTTTCCAAAAAATCCAAATTCAGACTGTAGTACACATATGGATAATAGTCAGCCGAGTTGTTCATTAAGCCCGGAATTTCCATCGCATTGCTCAACTAGATACAAAAATAAATTTAATAATTTTTAATATTTAATCAAAAAGTATTTAAATGCTTTTTAAAAAAAAAAAACTACCTCTTTTTTTGACAAGTCGGTTGAGGCAGTAAGGTGCGCGTACATGCTGTCCAACATTTCGCGCAGCTTTTTGCCATTTTTCTTTTGCGGCTTGATGATCATGGCCTGAAAGTTAACAGGCAAGCCGTATCTGAGCAAAGTTTCAACAAACACTCGAAGTGCTTTGATGTGAATCCATGCCATGAACGACTCGGAAAAGTTTATTTTCAGCCATCGGACCAAAGGCCCGAATTTGTCCTTCTTGTTCTGTTCCAGTGTTTTCAATTGCTCGTTGTCTTTGCTAATTGTGTTTTCGTCATACTGAAAATCCCTTACCATGTACTTGCGGTCTCGACACTTCATTTTGAATGTGTCGACCACTTTTTGAAACATGGTCACATTTACCATCACTTGATCGCCGTCCTCGAACAATTTTTTCGACGATCTAGGCACCACATATTCGCACAGTGTCTCATAATTGGCGAACCATTCGTCCTGACAGCTCCTTTGTTCAAAGTTTAAAAAAAATATAAAAAAAAATATAAAAAAAAATATAAAAAAAAATATAAAAAAAAATATAAAAAAAAATATAAAAAAAAATATAAAAAAAAATATCAAAATGTGAACAAAATTCTCACTTGGAAATGACAACTATGAGCGTTTGCAGATATTCTGATTTGAGAACAAAGTCTTCTTTTTTAAGTATGTCACCCAGGTTACGCGTCAACAAGCTTCCACTTAATATTAAGAAATTAATTAAATTTCCTTTATTTGTTTATAAGAAGATAGAAAAAAATACGTTTGTTTCTTTTGGAGAGCGATCAAAGACTGTTTGATTGAGTTGTAGGCAGTCGATTTGCTCTTTAAATCGTTTTCTATCTGAGACACTTGTTTCGATATTGTTTCAGCTATTGACTTGAGAGCTTGTTTGGGCGGATATTTGGCATGGTCCCATTCAAAGTTGGTCACATATGTAAAGCAGTCGGCGTTGTTGGCCATCAAATTTTCGGCCAACTTGTCCTTTTCATGCTCCAACACTTCACTAAAGTACTGGGCTACTTTGCGCGTCACCGATTCGATGAATGTGTCCATTTTGGCCAAGTCGTCCGACAGTCCGAACAGATGATCCAAAGTGCCCACTTTTAGATTGGGAATGTTGAATTTGAACACATTGGAATAGGCCGACGCTGTTTTGCTCACTTTTTCCCACGATTCTTGTGGAGTCTTTTCGCCAGGAACCGAAATCAGCCAAAAGTTGTCCGAATTCGAAGACATTTTGAATCTTTGCGATTTTTTTTTATGTGATTAATTAGAAAATAAATAATGATAAATGATTTAAAGCTGAAATCATAAAACTAGTTAGTAGTATCTAGTTGGATAGAGTCTGAATAGATCAAGAATTTATCAACTGAGAGAGTGAGTGAGTGAGTGAGTTTTTGAACTAGAAATCTATAGAGAAATGATGTTACAAACTAGAAAAAATAAAACAAAAATTTGGCATTTTTTTTAATAATTTATTATACTCTTTTTTTTTTGTTCAAGTATTAATTTTAAATGCATAGATTCGATTGCAAATTATTTTTATTTTTGTCTCAGTTTATGTCATTTAATAGTTATCAATCGAATGTGAAATTATTAAGCTTTGATCACAAGCTACTCTAGGTTAAAAAAAAAGTCGGTCTTGTGACCTAGCCATTTTTTTTACCTTTTTAAATCAAAATTAACTTTACATTTAAGTTGGCAATTTTTTTGTTTCAATTTAATTTTTGAGTAGGTAATATTAAAAAATTACTTTATTGTTTACTTTAATTGATTTTCTAAACATAAAAAAAATTTAGAGAAAAAAAAAGTCTGAATGAAAATTGATCAAGTTAAATTTTTTTTGTGTTGTTGAAAGGTTTTTGAAAAATGAAAATTTTGTTTTAAGAGCCAAAATTAAAGATTTTTGTTTTTGCTACTAAATATTTGTTTTTTCTTTCGACTAATTTATTTTTCACTTTATAAAATTGCCTAAATTGTTTGCTGCCTAAAAGTAAATCTCCTATAAAATTTTGTTTTAAAATTTGTTATATAGGCTTTCGACTCAAATATTTTATTTAAAAAATAATCTAATTTAATCTGTGCACCTTGCCTTAATAATAAAATAAAAATCATAATACCAATAATTGAAAGTTAATGGTATGCATAAGGCTAAGATTAGTTTAATTTAAGATCTCTTTTTCTCTTTCTTACTCTTTCAACTTGGGAATTTTTAAACAAAGCGCCTTGGATAGCTCTTATAGTCTTTTAAGCAAGACTTTTATGATCTGACCAGCACTTGGCTAAAAAATTTCTAGTATTTGAGATCTTAGATAGTCTCAAGTGAAACAGATATCAGAAAAAAAAATGGTCAAGTATGAACAGCTTTTTGGAAACTCCACATCTTCAAACAAAAACTGTTTCCAAAAATCCAAAGTGGGCATTTTCCTAAAAGCAGTCTTAGCAAAATCTTTGTATGGGTGTTAGAACTTCGTCAAAATTGACCATTACTTAATGAAGCAAAACGAATAACCAAATGGAATTGTTAAACTAAAGCTAGTTGAATTCATGCATGGAGAAAGGCAAGATATTTATGTAAATGAACTTCATTGAGCCCTTGAGAAATTTATCAAAAGTCAATAAGATAAAGTGGAACAAAAAAAGAAATGTTTGGCGAACAACGTTTTAGATGTCTGTAGATTTAGTTTGTTTACTGTTGATTTATGTAATAATTAGAATATTAATGGTTTATTTTGAACAATGGGTGATAAAAAAATGGAATAAACCATTTTAAAAATTTTAGCATTCTTTCAAAATTATTTTAAATAAAAAAAAATAAAATTTAAAAATAAAGTATTTCATTTCTCAAAAAAAACATAATTAAATCTTGAAATGTTCAAAAAATCAATGAAATTCAAAATACTACCGTATACCCTTGCAAATAAATGCCCCTCTAAGACCCCCTTTTGAAAAACTAATCAAAAGTGGCTAAGTTCCATCTATGTTGCTTCCTTGTAAAGCATGATTATAAAATATTCTATTTGAAAATAGAAAATTTTCTATGATCTAAGGGCCTAAATTCTTAAATAAAGACACGATTTTACGCTTATTTGCTAGGGTAAACGGTAAGTAAATGTAAAGAAATTTTGAATTTGTGAACAAGGAAGAAAAATTAAAATATTCTTTTTAATTTGAGTCCAAAAACTCGTTCTTAAAAATAAATTAGCTCATACAAACTTTGTATCACCAAAATTTTGCCCAAAACAAATTAATTCCCGAAACTATTTGATTTTTTGTTCCAAAATTCACAATGCTTTCAGAAACATACGAATTTGAATCATAATGAATGGATATTAAATTTTAGGATTTAATGTTGATCAATGTCTTAGATTTTCATTAAAAGATTGCATATAGTTTTAACATGTAAACATGTATCCATGAAGACGGAATTGTTTATCATTTATTGGTAACGTGAACTGATTAATTTTGAACATGAATAAGGATTAGAAATTGTCCATTGAGAGTTGACTCTTTGGTTACGTAAGCTTAAATATAAAATAATCTTAAAATTAATTCAATTCATTCATGCAAGATGTTTTTATTTAATTCAAGTGATTTATTAATAAATATTTTAAATAAAAAAACAGCATTATTTACTATCAAAATTTTATTCAAAAATGATAAAATTGGATTGATCAACAAAATTCTAAAAATTCAGGTGATTGACTGAAAAAGAATGCGTCGACCAAAATAAGAAGACAAAAAGAGTGTACTTGCAGTTAGAATTAATGAAAAAAAAATAATTAAAAAAAAACAATTGCTGAACAATACAGATAAATAATACATTTAGATTAACTAAAAAGCAGGAGGAAACATAAGAAAAAAAAAGGAGTTGTTGTTTTTTTTACAATGATTGATATTAACAAGAAGAAAAAGTGTATGTTATGTTTCAATGTTGATCAATTTTTTTTGGAACCAGCTGCAAAGCGGCCACCTTGACCCCGAGCCCGATTCATTGCGTGCTTGTGTCTTGATTCATGCAAAAACTTTTTTTGTCTATTTTTTGGGATGCGACCTTCGTTCTCTAGTTTAGCTCTAGCTTGGCGTCTCTTTAAAATTCTATTGTACTGTTTGGCATTCACATACAGAGGCTCTTCTTCGCCAAGCTCACTATCGGGAGTATCACCACCTGATACCGATGATGATTGAACATTTTGCACTGGTGTCGACTCGGACACTAATTGATTAGAAACATTGACACGCTGCAGCTGAGGTGAACCGCTCGCGTTGCTAGACGGTATCATCATGAACACGTTGTTCGAGGCGCCATTGCCAGACTGAGCATTTTGTGCGGCCTGATTGAAGCCAGATGGAAGCTGAATTATTTGTGGAGTTCCGTTCTGGTCGGAGTTTTGAACAAGAATGGCCTGTTGACCATCGGCAAATTGGATTATTTGTCCATGTGCAAATGAGCCTGTGCCAAAAGACTGGTTCGGTTGAGCGAACAGAATCTAAAATGAAAATAGATTAGTTATGGGTTGAGCAGGGAGAAAGGGAGTGTAATATTTGTGTTTGACTTTACTTGTTGGTTGCCAATTTGTAACATTATTCAATTGAATGAATAGGAAAATTTAATTCGTTAATTGGAAAGCGCCAATTGGATTTCGAGTTGCCAGTAGACGTATGAGCGAGGAGGTGTTTAGGACGTCTATTAGTGTTTAGACAATTTTCGATCTCGGATTGGTAGTGAGTGAAATATTTTGCTTTGTGGATTGCTTTAATTTCGCCAAATCTCGTTCGCCAATTGAGTCGAACTTATTTTTTATTCGTTTAAAATTATGAATTTGTGACTTGAGTTGAAAAATGATTCGAGAATTTACACTAAAATAAGAGGTTAAGTTGGTTAGCAAGCACAACTTGAATTTTTAATAATTTATTACAGCTTCTAGAATGGTGGATTCTTGAGCCAATACTTATTTGCGCTTGTCGAACACTTCTGTGTTAAATATTATGTTATTATGTATTATGTTAAATTTTGTACACATACATTATTCATACATTATTTATTTGCAATGACACATTATTTGTCCTAAAAAAATAAAAAATATATTTTATTTCTAAAAATTTTAATTCCATTAACATTAGCAAAAAATATTTCAATTTTACAAGCAAATTTTTTTTATTTTTATATTTTGTTTTTTTTTTAAAGAAAATATATTTTTAGATATTTTCAGGTAATTTTTTTCAATTGATGACTAGGTTAAACATTAATCAAGTTTATTCTGCAAGTCTTTTAAATATCAAGCATTTTAATTAATAAAATTATGGACTAGTCGATATTTACGAAAAAAGAATAAATTTTTACGGTGAGCTAAATTTTGTCTTGTCACTTAAAGTTAAACTTTAATTTTTGATATTTTTTCAAATTATTAATAAAAATAAAATACCTAATAAGTTATTTAAGATCTAACTTAATTGCAAAATTTTATTATTTATTCATATTCGTTTTTATTTTTTTAATAATCTTTTTTAATTGAATTTAAAAACAAATACAATTTTTGAAAATTTTAAAATTGAAATTCATTCAATACATTAGTTTCTAAAATTGATAAATTTTTTTATCTTACAAAATATTTCATTTGATCTCAATGAAATTATATTCTTTTGAGCATGATAATTATCTTGTTTCAAAAATTTCAAAATAAAAGAAATTTGAGATTAATTTTTATTAGCCAAAAATTACCCATTTTTTTTTTCAATTATATATTTTTTAAATAATAAAAATCAAAACAAATTTCTTAAATCAATTCTTTTGTTTCAGTCAAAATCCGAAAAAATGCCGGAAAAAAGAACTCTCTAAAAGCGACAAGAGGAAGTAGCACTGCAATTACGTCAATTAGCAAAAAACTAACATATAAAAATGAAATTGAAATATTTTAGTTTATTTTCTTAATTTTAACTCATCTTTATTAAATAAAGAAAACTTAATGTTAAACGCATATAAAAGTCTTTATTGCATTTGAAAAAAGATAGCATATTAATGGATATTTTCATTCCTATATATTGGTCGTAATACAAAAATATTTATTAATTGGTATTTTTTGTTAATACATAAACGTATTCACCAAGTGCGAAAGTTCTAGATGTATCCAATATTAATTTTATGTAAATACAATTGAATCTTTTGTTAACAAAATATGGCGACGATTTAATTCAGGCATTTATAAAATATTTAGCATTAGGAATAAATTATGCAGATTGCTTCTTTTCAAATCCTATAATTTTAATTATTTTTTCATACGATTTTTAAAAAAATAACCAAATTAAAATTGAAAGATGAACTCTAAAAAAATAAAAAAGCAGATTTTTCATTTTTTAAATAATGTTCATTTTAAATAAATTTATTCAAAGTTTGTATATCTTAGCTTTTAAATGTATGAATTAAAATTTGATGATGTAATGAGAAAAAAATTTCATTTCTTTTTTTTGGCCATTTCGTTGATTATTAATGTAATAAAAATAGTAAGTTCAAATGTCTTAAACCAGCTATTACAATTGAAAACCATTATTTATTTCTAATTGTTAAATAAGTTGTTTAAAGTTTTTATTTTTTTAAATTAAATTCGCATACTTAATGTGTAAAAGCAAACTGGAAGTTGCATGCAAGATGCTTATGCTCAATTTAGAATATTAGGTTCATTCATTTTTTATTTTACTTACGAGAAAAATATCTAATGGTTACAAACTAACAACAAGAAAAATAAACTTTTAAAATTGTAAATTTATAAAAATAATTTTAAATATTTTGACTAGTTTCAACTTTTTTTTTTATAAATAATTTCCAAGTTAAGTAAATCATGTTTTTATATTTTTTTCGTTGATGATATCAAAGTTTCCAGGGAATTGTTTAAAAATTAAAAAGGGCAATGTGAAATTTCATACAAACCTTTCAAATTTTCCAAAAATAAAACTCTTTTTCACTTTTAAAATTTGATATAATTAAGCTAAATAAAATTTGAAAGTGAAGCAACGTGAAACAAAATATGTTTCACAAAACGCAATAAAATTTTTTTTGGGTGATAATTATTTATACACGATAGAAATATTTTTTATTCACCATTTTTACAAGATGTACACGCACAATAATTTTTTCATACACATCAAAAAATAATTTTATTTATACACAATTTTTTAATGAAATGTACACAAAAAAATAATAAAAAATACACAAAATGTTTAATTTTAGTTTAAAAAAAAATAAAAAAATTAGTTCAAAATAAGTCTTTTTTTAATGCTTTTGAAGCTAAGCGGGGACGGCCGCGTTTCTTTTAAGTGACAAATTGTCCATCCGGTTTATAATCGCCTATATTAAAACCCAGTTTGTGAGCCAAAAATACTAAATGGCAATACACAGCCTTATCAAAATATTCTGCACATTGGCATGAAAGATTATCTGTGTTAACTTGAAATTTTGATCGATTTAAAGTCAAAATATGTAGATTTTCTTTTAGCTTTGTCAAATTTTTATCACTAATCTCAGTTGCCTCTTTTTTGATATCTGTAGTAACTGTAGGCTCGTTAACTAATTTTAAATTTGGATGACAAATATATTTACACTTTTCCTCGAGCATTTCCAAAGTTTTCAAAATGCATAGTCTTTTTCTCAATGTAAAAGAAACTTTAACTGTGCGATTATGACTCTCGATTATGCTGTTCGAACTTGAATATCCAGGAGGCGTCTGAAAGACTTTCCAATTTGAAAACGGGCTTTCAATCCATTCTTTTTCGAAATGGTCTGCAAAAGATTTTAAATTATTTCGACGCCATTTTGATAAAGTTTTTCTTGAACAAATAAAAAATTCAGTGTCACTATTCGAGTCATGCATTTGTTTCAAGTCTTTGAAAACTTCTGGAATACGATCTTTAGTGATTAATTTATTTGAAACATACTTTGTCTTTATCTAATATTTAAATCAATTAGCAATTAATTAATCAATTAAACTACATTATGTTTTATATGAAAATAACACATTAATATTTGAACTTTGTCACCAAAAACTGTTTTTGCTGCATTCTTCATCGCGTAAGAACCGTCTTGAACTATAAATCTGGGTCAATGGGAACTATAAACCTAATATTTAATTTTTTTGCGATCTGACTTTAACTTTCGTAAAAGTGGTATATGGTATGTAATATTAGATAATAACAATAATAGGATAAAAAACAATAATACGATATTAATAATATATGATAATAACGATGTAATATTAGTCACCGTGCTTGCCAAAATAACTCTGGCCATCAAGAGCATCTTCAATCACATGAGACGAATCCGGAACACAAGATACCCGATGAACCGGACTCTCAAGCTAATCGAAGCCATTTCCAAGGATCTCACCATCCAAATTCGTAAAGTACTGTCCACAGAGCGACTCATGAATATCAACTTTGATGATTTTGAAAATAAAATGAAGGCTTGCCTCAGAGTTTTCTAGGCGTGGGATGACGAGTTTGAAAGCCTCCAGACCACTCTCAGAGACTTGACCAAGCGCAAACGAACTAAATAGTCTGGCGCATCACAGCCTCCCACAAGTGACTACAGAACTGGCTTAAAATAATGAAGAATTTTCGGCTCCAACACGAACAAGTAAGCTCTGTAAAAGCCGAGTGCTCAGACCAGTGAATTCAGGCGATGCCGATGAGCACAGCCAAAGCCAATCGCAGAGAACAGCAGCTGACGCCGGTCAGGGCGTGGCTTACGCCAATGTAATCGAAGAAGTTCGTCTGGCTTATGAAAAATTAAAGGATGTTGACTCTTTGGACATTTCGGAAGAGGGCCAGGAGCTGTGGGAGTTGACCATGCGGCGCTATGATGAGGGCATCGAAAGAATGGAGTTCTGCATGACCGCCAGACTTCGCGATCAACTTGGCACAGCCAAAAATGCCAAACAAATGTTCAGAATATTTTCGCGCTTCAATCCTCTGTTTGTTCGTCCGCATATCCGCGGCGTCATCCGCGAGTACCAGTCTCAGCTGATCCAGCGGGTCAGAGACGACATTGAGGCTCTGCAGGAAAAGTTCAGAGCCCAGTTCATTAAGAGCAGGAGCTACAGAATGAGCAAAGTGCGCGACATTCCCACTTTCGCTGGCAGCATCATTTGGGCCAAGCCAATCGATAGGTTTTCGCCAATTAACTTCCAATTTTTCACCATTTTTTTAATTTATTTATATTTAATTTGTTAATAGTATTTTAATAATAGTTTGAAAACTAAAAATTTATAAGCATTAGTAGTAGTAGTAGTTTTGATTGTAGCTGGCTAGCCAGCGAGTGTGTGATAATGCACACTAAGACAGCTGATGTGATTGATTGCTGCTCATCTAGCAATCAATGCCTGCTTTAAAGCTGTTAACATTGGGGGCTTCAACTAATTCATTTGGCAGCGAGTTCCATATGTTAGCGGTTCTGTTGAAAAAAAAGTTATCTCTATGTTGGAGCCTCGAAATTTCTTTGTGATATTTGAGGCAGTGACCTCTTCCTTGGTTTTTTGTGACATTAAAATGGTTGCTTTTTTCAACCAATTCTATTCCATGCATGAACTTGTATAGTTAAATTAGATCACCTCTTTTTCTTTTTTCCACCAGATTTGGATTGTTCAAAGCCTTCAATCTGCTATCATACGGTTTGTTTTTAAATTAAGAAACAAATTTCGTAGCTCTGCGTTGAATCCTTTCAACATTCTCACAGTTAGGCGTAAAAATTGGAGACCATACAGGCACCGCAAATACCAAAAGAGGACGAACAAAATTTAAATACAAAGATCTTAATAACTTACAATCAAAACGAGCGAATGATTTCCTGATGCGATCTAACATTTGATTTCCATTGTTTGTAGCCTCTATCACTTGATTTTTCCATTTATAAGATTTGTATTGAAAATAACTCCCAGATCTCTTTCGGTTTTTGACGTTGAAAACTGCTTACCATTTATGACCATAATGCATAACCATACATTTTGATGTGTTGAAGAGAAGTAGCCAATCTTGAAGAAAAAAAAAAATACACTGAAAAAAAAAAGCGTCTTAGCAATAAAAAAAGTGACTTTTAAAATAAAAAGCGGCTTCTAAATTTTTTCAAGTAAAAAGCCACTTTATTAAACCAAATTAAAAAGAGACTTTATGTATAAAAGTTAAATACAAAATAAGCTACTCCTTTTAATGATTAATAAGAGGAAAATAAAACTCTTCTGTAATTTTAAACGAAAAACTTTTATTTTCATAATTATAACAGATGTTTTGCAATTTTATATTATTATAATTTCGTTTGAATTCAAAAGTTCAACATTATTTTTTTTTAAATTCATATTGTCGTTAATGAATGTTTTTTATTTTGACGAGCCGCAAATGGCTTGGATCATTTTCCTTTTAATAATCTTAAACAGTTTAAGCACACAATTGTGTTTTTTACAAAACACTTTCTTTTTAGATTACGAAAATTATTAAATAAATTGTTCTTTTCAAATCGTTCGAAATTATTATTAGTAAAAAAACTTTTTTTTAAAGTCAAGTCTTGACTCTGACTTTATTTAAAAAAATTAAAGTATATAATAAGTCAAGACTTGAATTTGACTTTTGACCAGCAACTTTGACTTTCACTAAATATCTATTTAGGATATGTAGAATCCGAACGATTATTATCATAATTTATAGGCCATCTGTTTTTTTATCAAATCAATATTAAATATATTTATAAAAAATCGTCGCTTTGTCCAATAGAACTGCAAGGTACCAAAGTTAGTCCTTAGGATGAATTTATTTCTATTAATTTTGATAAGTAAATAGTTATTTTTGACCAAAATTGAATTTAATAATTAATTTTTTATTTGTTTCACCATTTTGTAAATAAGTTTCTCTTCTCTTAATTCTAAATACTATTCTTGAAAACAATTTTAATATTTCAAATAAATTTTTGTAAAAGAAATTAACTTTTAATACCAAAATCAATATTTAAAATTAAATTTGTGATTAAGTTAAAATATTGTCAAAGAAAAATGAGTCTCTCAAAATCTATCGATAAAAGCTTCTTAAAAAGTGACTTAAAAAACCAATAGAAGTGACTTTTTATCCGACTTAATATCCGTCTTAAAAAACGTTTTAAAAAACGTCTCCAAGACGCTTTTTTTTTTTTTCAGTGTAGTTAACCAATCACTGACCCTTGTGGTACACCGGTAAAAATCTCAACCCAATCCGACAAAATTTCACCTTGAATGACTCGATGTCTTCTATTTTTCAAGGAAGCTTCAATCCATTTTAGTGTCAGACCATCAAAGCCATACTCTTTCAATTTAGCTATTAGTCTTCTGTGCGGAACAGTATCAAATGCTTTGGCAAAATCTAGCAGAATCACATCAACATGAATACTTTTGTCTAGACTCATTGAGATGAAATCTAGAGTTTCCTGATGATTAGATGCACTTGACTTTTTCTTGAAAAATCCATGCTTTTCTTCAGATAGAATATTATTCTTTTAAAGATAGTCTTCCATTTTGGTTCTTATTATGCTTTCCATTATTTTGCAAGGAATTGATGTTAAAGACACAGGACGATAATTGTTTGCATGATTGATTTATCACCTTTTTTAAACAATGGAGTAATATTTGCTGATCTGAATTGCATTGGAAGCTGACCATATTAAAGATACTATGAAAATCAAAGTTAGGGGAACAGTAAAGGCTTCTGCACAGTTTTTAAGCAATAACGGATAAATCATGTCTACACCACAAGATTTATTTTGATTCAGGTCTTGTAATTTATTGAAAACCATTTCATAACTGATGTCATCTGGCTCAATCTCAATATATTCTGACCAGTTTTCATTAAATTCAACTTCTAAAGGAGGAAGCTCACCATCTTGTTCAATAACAAAAACATCTTGAAAACATTTATTAAGAAGATTTGATATCGGATCTTGCGTCAATTCATTGTTTGACTTTCTTAATGCTTTGATTGATTAAGTAAGACTGGCATTTTTTATTTCTGATGAAACTAATTTACAGGTACGTTTTTAATCATTATATAGATTCATATCCTTCCAGTTACATAAATTAATAGTTTAAATTTTTGACTCAAATACTAGCAAGTTTCTTCCATTTGTGGCTACTTCTATTCGATGAAATTCATTACACAGATGGTGTCCAAAGAAATGCGACTAAACTAATCGGAAATTGAGAAACTTGATCTTTGATAAACGCCTTTGAAAGTTAAAAATTTCTCTGAACTTAAAATAAAATCATTTAGGTTTCTATAAAAATCTCTTGTTTTTCGCTAAAAATAAAGTGAATTTTAGAAAACAAATATCATATTTTAAAAGTTTACAAAAAATTCTAAATCGAAATGTATAATAATAATAATATGTCCCTTTCTATCCTAGTGGATAATGGGGAGGCGCTCATCTCCTTTTCCTGTACCTTTTTGAGCTACGGCTCCGACCTGACACAGAGGTAGTTGCATCGAGTTGGTCATCTACACCGCTATTATTACCCAGTCGAAACCGGTAAAAAAGCCCGTATAGCCGAATGGTTTGAGTGTTAGTCATGCAAGCAGAGGATCGAGGGTTCGAAACCCGCTGAGGGTGAAAAAATCTTCAAAATATCTCTGCAGTACGGGACGAATGTTTAAACCCCTTTCATCAAATCGAAATGTATACCGTATTTGAATTTTAAATTCGATTTTCGAAATAACTAAAATAATTTATTTTAATCCAAATATCTTAATAACTATGCTTCCTTGGAAAAAGACTAAACACATTTTTTGGAAAGCTTATGAAATTCTAAAGAAGAATTATTGTGGTCAGTTTGTGGTGAGACATATTAAAATTGGGGATGAAAAGGGGTCAGATTTTAAAACAACATTCTCTTATTGATGTTATTTTTTTCGTAAGTAAAATAAAAAATATGAACGAATTTATGATTTCTAAGCAAAAGAAATTCAAAATTTTAGCAAATTATTTACTTTTAATCAAATTAAAGTTTAAATTCTCTGCAAGAATTATTGGGGTCATTTGGGGGATGACAGTGGTCAGGTTTTAAAAAATTAAAAAAAATAAAAATCTTGGAACAAAAACTAATTTAATTTTCAAAAACGAAAGAAAATTTTAATGAAAAATCATATGATAAAACGTTTTGCTTTGCAAAAAAATTGTGAGTCAGAAAATTTTCAAAATGTCTGTGCCAGAGTTTTAGATAGCCTAATAACTCGGTCCATTAAAACAAATAAGTAAAAAATTAATTATAAGTATAAAAAATTTAAAATAGAAAATTTTCTATTTTAGCCGAAAATAGATCAGTCTTTACAATTAGGCTGTTTAGCTCTATTTGAAAGTTACTCAGTTTTTTTCTAGATAAAAAAATTAACGATTTTATTTCCGAATTTTTTTAAACCGAATAGCTCTAGCTTGTAAGCTCGGGATTATTGCATAATGTAAACTAGAAACTTTTAAAAAAAATGAAATCAAGTAAACTTTTTTACAAAATAAAAAAAATTAAATCGTTTTATTTTCTATCAATTGATTATGATTTTACTAGTTAAAATCATTCCTAAAATAGCAATAACTCTCAAAATTTTGGTAAAAAACTGATTTAGTCTTTCTTTTAATTAATTAATTAATTTAATGTAATATGGTTACTAAGTCTAACCGGGTGCCATATTTTTCTTATTGAATATTTCACACCCATTTTGTTCGAAAACTTCAAAAATAGTCTACCGATTTTTTTAGTCATCCCTTTAACTCTGGCAGTTAGTTGAGTGAGGTCCAAAGGGGTTAAAGCGGTTAACCCGATTACACTTAAAATTGTATGTAATAGTAATACCACGAAATATATCTCTAAATGAAGAATTTGACCCATTTAACCCATTGAGGAATAATTTTTTTTAATTTTTCAATGAAATTATTAAACCGCTTAATAAATTTAATTAAATAGTCAGAGATTATTTCAGCATATGCTTTTTTTTTAGTTGAATTTCTTCATTTTGTGATATTTTAGCTTACTTTAAAATATTTTCTTTATTGCTTTTGTTTTTTGAAATAAACACATTTTTTTGATTAAAGAAAATTTTATTGAAAGCGACGGGGAAAAAGTAAACCTCATTTCATGTATCATAAAGAGCATATCTTAAAATTAATTAGATATAATCAAACTTTAAGAGAAAAAAAAATGTTAAAATTTTTTTATAAAATATATCACACATCTAATTATCAAAGTTGGCCACCCAATTAACACAAAACCCCTTTAGACGTCGTTACCATAATGAAATTATTTTGTTTGACTTTATAAAATCATAATCAAAGTATTTCCTTATTTTTGATAACTAAATTTAGTATTTTTCGAAAGCAAAAGTAAATTTAAGATTGCAAAAGGATTTTTCTAAATTTTTTATAACAATTTATTGATAAAATAATACAAAAATTTACATTTTCTCAAACACAAATAAAGAACTAAGAGAAAAAAATCTCTTTTTTTTATATTTATTCAGTTGTTTTTTTTTGCAAAGCGTCCACCTTGGCCTCTGACTCTATTCATGGCGTGCTTGTGTCTTGATTCATGCAGAAATTTTTTCTTTTTAAAAAAAAATAAAAAAATTTATAAATAAAATCCTCATTGTTTTGATTCAAAGACAAACTTTTCGAATCCTCGGTATGCGTCCATCATTTTCCAACTTTGCCCTGGCAATCCGTCTCTTCATAATTCTGTTGTACTGCTTGGCATTGACATACAGCGGCTCTTCCTCGCCAGCCTCACTACTCTCAGTCAACTGTTCACTTGGAACATTGTTCACCAACGAACTAATGTCACTAAAACTGTGCACATTTTGTCTTTGATTAGCAGTTTGTCCGTTGGTGGGCATCATCATCATTATATTGCCGTTGTTGCCACAGATCTGTTGAGCCTGACCTTGGATCATATTGGCCGACAAAGGAATCACTTGATACATTGATTTTAAAAAGCTAAACTTTTACCAAAAAATAAAAATCTCCTTGTTACCTTGGTGTCCTCCTTGCTGATCAGGGTTTTGGACAATTATGGCCTGTTGGCCGTCGCCTAGCGTCACTATTTGACCATGAGCAAAGCCATTCGACGTAGATTGCTCATAACCTAACTTTGAAAAATAATTTATTTTTTCTAAATTTTCTCTATTTTTGTCCTAACTCACTTGTTGTTGATTGTTGAGAATGGTGCCTAATTGGGCATAGGTTTGAGAATTTGAGTCAAATTGGTGTTCTTGCTCGCTTTTGACATCGTGATGCTCTTGTTCCATTTCTCTATGTTCAAAAAATTCAAATAAAATATGAAAACTCTCAAATCGGAGCAAATATTAATTGCATTTTCTTATAGAAAAAAATCAAAAAAAAATCAAAAAAAAATTCAAGAAAAAATTAAGAAAAATGAAACCTAATAAAAAATTCAAAGTCGATCAAGTAATTAGATCACTATTGGAGTCGGACAACGACTCTGATGACGATTCTTTTGAAGAAGACAGGAACAAAGTGCAACAGACAACGCTCAACTCAATCGAGAATCGATTGCATATCAAAATAGCAGCACCAACAATTAAACTAAAGACAACTAGTCAAGAAGAAAAGAAAAAAGATGATCATTTGCCAGACAGTGAATTGGAAAGCGAAGATGATGAGATGCCGTTGAGTGTATTTTGTACCAAAAAGTCCAGAGCTTGTTCGGAAAGTGATGAAGATGTGCCGTTGTCGGTTTTGGTTTCGAAAAATACCCAACATAATCGGCAACATTTAGTTTCTAGAATAAAAGAATTGGACAAAAAATATGACGAGTGTAGAAAAAAATTGTTTGAAAATAGATGTTTTTTTTTCAAAGGTATAAACGACTATTCTGATGTTGAATGTGTTTTGGAATTTGGCATTGGTGACAGAGAGTTTAGTTACGTGGACGATTCTGATTTTGAGGAGTTGTCCGAGGCCAATGTCCCATCTTCTCCTATACTCAAATTGGAAAGCAATTTTTGCCTAGCTGTAAAAAATTTAAAAAGAAAAATGCAGCAATGATTTTCTACAATATCAAGTAGATTTTTTATTCGATTGTAGACAATTTATTTTTTATAATTTTCATTAGAATTATTAAATATTTTTAAAAATAAATAATTTTAATTTTTTCACCAATATTTTTGTAGATTCTGCCCACACCAAAAAAAAGAAATAAAATAAAAAGAGGAATTTTTTCTCTTGGATTAATTTATGTTCATTTTATTCAAAAGTTAAAGGATAAATAAAAATAGTGTCGATCAATATTTTGTTAAGATATTTTTTGAATAAGGATTTTGAGCTTAAAATAATCTTGAAGCATTTATAGTGGGAGTTTTTTTATTCATTTTTTTTAATATTTGAATGATTCATATTTTTTGAAATTTCTCATTGATATTTTTAGCTAAAATTTTAATTATTTGTTTATCTGCACTGTTTATGATAAGAAAAAATCAAAATAAAAGTAAAAAAAAATTAAAAGTCAAATAATTTTAAAAAAAATAAAGATTAATTTGAATAAGTAATGAGAGATGTTAAATTTTTAAAAATTGAACAGTTCAAGAAAGAAAAAAAGAAAGAAGCAGTGGTAAGGTAGCATCTAGCTCCCAGAATCAGATAATGTTTACAGACTAGCTGAAATAAAGAGATCGTCTTCGCTCAGGACTTGAAAAAGTCAACTGAAACAGAAACTACAATGAAGAAGGCTAATCATATTAAAATTTCATGGAACCATCTTATAAAATACTTATATATAATTTTGCTTTTTATTTTATTGTGATTTTTTGATTTTTTTTCTGAAGAAGCTTTAGCTCGGTACAGATAAACAAATAAATAATTAATCATTTTTGGATAAAAAATTAAGGATGATGAGAATGAAGAAATTCATTCAATTACCGAAAATCTACGTAAAATGAGATTTTCAAAAAAATATTAAAAAAAAAATTCATTTTGAAATTTAGTTTTAGAGCCACAAGTAGAAAGAAGAAACAACTTTGAGCAAGTATGCAAATTGGCCTCGTACCCTAAAATGAAAGCGTTAATTAAAAATCAATACGGAGGCAAACTTCGCTTAGCTAAAAACAAAAGGCTTAATTTTGAGATTATTTTGTTTTGAATAATTTTCAAAAATATTTTTTTTCAATTTTTTGTGAAGAGTGAATTTGGGAGAAATTTTTCGAAGCAGAGCAATTTTGTTCATATAAAATATTTCTTACTTTTTCAAAATAAATATTGGTATTAAAAAATTTTTTAACAGTAATTAACAAATTTTAGAAAATTTTAAATATTCTAAAATTTCGATAAGTTATCATATTTTAATCGGAATTTAAACAATTTTGAATAAATTGCTCTGCTCCAGATAAAAATTGCTCCCAACTTCACTCTCTTTCTTTTTGATGATAAATGTTTAAAAAAAGTTTAATTATTATTTCACCAATATTTCTGTAAAATTCACTAATATTGCTTTGTAAAATTTTAATTATTCAATTTTCATAAATTGTATTAAAAATTATAAAATAGAAATCGAACCAAAATCAATTGCTTATTAAAATTATTCATTATTTTTTCTAACTATGCACTAGTTTTTTATTTTAGATTTTTTTTACCATTTGTTTGTGGTGTTAGATCAAATTTTTGATTTCTACATTGTAATTTTGTATCGAACTTTGCAATGCTGACTGTCTCTGATATTATTTTTTTCTCCAAGATTAATTCTTTTTAAATATTTGATGAAAAAACAAAATTTTTGGCTTTTTAAACAAAATCAATTATAAAAAATTGTTAAAGCTCACTTAATCTTACTTTTTTTACATAAACTTTTACATTTTTTACAAAACTTAGCAAAGTTTTCAAAAAATTTAAGGCTATGGAAGAAATATCTTCCTAGTAAGTGGTCTCCGCAAAAATGCTTGCGGTAGCTTATTAATTATTATTATTATAATTGTTAAATGCGTTTTTAAATTAAAATAAAACTCAAATCAAGATTTGAAATGAAATATTATATTTTAATAACTTATAATTAATTATACTTGTTCCCTTGGTTGAACATCTTCTAATAACCAATTGTAAGCATGAGCTACCAATCTGGTATATTCAAATCAAATTTTTCTCCTTATATTGGCCATAATCCATTCTTTTGGAAGCCAAATATGCAAAATACTTCAATGAATCAACTCCAACAACTCCAAGGATTACCAACTACTATCAATCTGCCAAAAATCCAATTAACATATTGAAGGAACCAAACGCTGAAAATCAAGCGCCAATATTTCAAATGCAAATGCATGTATTGATTTTAAAAAAATTCCTAATCATCAGAAAAAACACCCAAGAAGACAATGCGATTAATATAATTAAAGCAAAAACTGTTTTTGATTTATCAATCGAATTTATTAAAATTAAAATGGCTTATTTATTTTGACGATCAAAAAAAAACTTAAATAATTTTTTATTAATTTTATAAAATGAAATAAAATTCAAATTAATAGTTATTTTTTAACTTGGCTAAAATTAATTTAATTAAAAACAAAGTTCTAAAATTAGAATTCGATTTAGGATCCATGAGATCAAAATCATATTTTTGCATTTTGCTTAAAAATATGTCACAATTGACCGATGCAGCCAAAATTGGTTTAGCGTTTCCGGGTATTTTGTTACTTAGACTACGGGCAGATCTTATGTGATCATTAGCTCTGGAGCACATGTCAAATGCCAAGTCTTTGAAATTTTGCCGCTTTGGTCTCAGAATTCTTTCGCTAAAATTGAACAAATCTTGTTGGGAAATTTTATGTTTTAGCAGTAATTCCCTAGGTAAATAGTAGACCATTTGAGTTGGCATTTTGAGAATATTTTTAGTCACAAAACATAGAAATTGTGCTTTCCCGATGTGGTTTGCCGCATGGTCACAATCTACATTGTTAATTCCCAAGCAATTGAACAAAATGTAATTCAAATTGGAATAATCAGCAAAACTCTCTAGCTCGTCAAAACTTTTAAACTGTTGAATTGATAAAAAATTTTTCTTGGCATCAATGAATCGACTAAATCTTGCTTTGGAGAGATTAAAATATTTTGCCATCAGATAAATCTCTTGGCTTATTGGATCATTGAAGCTTGTTTGTTCATTTTTTTTTACCGAAACAAACACTTTGTCTATTTGATCTTTCCAATAGACCAACTTTGCTTCTCCGACCCGACTGTCTATGGACGACTTACCAACATTCGCTATTTCCATACTAAAAGCTTTAAGAGCAAATGCCGGCCGAAGTACTTGTTGTGGTGTCAATAAAGTTGTCAAATAAGAATCATAATCGTTGTTTTTAACCAAATCAATGCAGTATTGAAAATTTTTTTGCCTAGACGAATAGCGTACAGTATTTAGCGAAAATTTGACAGAACGTCTAAATAACATCTTGTAATTTTTGTTTAAAACAAATTTTTCAAAAAAGTCTAATCTTTATTTGGAAAATTTTTAGAGAACGAAAAAAAATGACATGAAAAATGCTGCTAATAAAATTTTAAGTAAAATAATTAGGCAAAACAATCTAATTTTTCTTTAAAATAAAATTTTCATTACAAAATTTTTTTTAAATTTTTTTCCAATTTAAAAACGAATAAAAATTTTTTAGGGTTCCAATTGGATTCGCCAAAATAAAACCCGACTCTTAATCTCAATTTAAAATTTCACCAAGCATTTTAAAACATTTTAAAAAACTCAGCACAAAAAAAATTATTTCTTTTTTAAATCTTTTAACTTTTAAATTAATTTTTTTTTATCAGGAGAAAAAAATATACAGTCAAAACTCTTTAATCCGAAGTTCGATATCCCGAAGAATTCGCAAATCCGAAGAAAAATTAGGAAATAAAAGCTGTTACATGTAAAATACATGTTATTTTCACTCTTTAATCCGAAGATTCGAAATTCTCTAATCCGAAGAAAATTTAGAAAAAATGTTGAGTTGAAACTGCTAAAATTTATATAATTTTATTGTTTCAGTGTTATAAAATCATTTCGAAAATTACTTACTTTATTTTCAATTATAAAAAAAGTAAAAAAACAAGTGTTTATTTTATAAGTCAAAAGTTAGTTTTTGATTTATGTACTGAGGCTGAAAAAACAGTCAGAGATGAAGTCAAAGATTTGTGTAAAAAAATTGATCTGTCTAAATTTGCCTACAAACCAACTGATGCTAATTGTGATAAATTGACTTTTGATGAATTTATGGACTATGAAAATGGAGTCCCAACAGGTGAGACACTGTCTGATGAGGATATTGTTGAGTTGGTTCGGAAAGAAGAGTCTGGTATGGAAAAAGAAAGTTTAGATAAAGAAGAAAGTGACGTATTGATTGTCGAAAAAAATGTTTCTTATTCTGATTTAGTCGAGTCTTTGGATAATTTAATTAAATATAATGAACAAAAAAAATGTTTTACCGAAGATGAATTTATTCATTTTATGCAATTGACTAATAAATTGAGATTTTGTAAGTTGGACAAAAAACAGACTAGCTTGGATACTTTTGTTAGAATATAATTTTATTAACCGTTAGAAATTTTAATTTAATTAATCAAAATTATAAACTTAATGTTATTTTTGTATTTTTTTTCGTATAAATAAAGTTTAAATTTTCTTAATCCGAAGTTTTTCTACTTTTTACCATTATTCGGATTACCGCATATCCGAAATTTCGCTATTCCGAAGAAAATTTC
The DNA here is from genome assembly GCA_025491095.1 of Brachionus asplanchnoidis. Classification (NCBI taxonomy): domain Eukaryota; kingdom Metazoa; phylum Rotifera; class Eurotatoria; order Ploima; family Brachionidae; genus Brachionus; species Brachionus asplanchnoidis. Next base: position 184,590 of record JAILYF010000017.1, read on the forward strand.
AGAAATATTTAATGTTCGGATTATCGAGGGATGACTGTATTAAATTAAAAGATTACTTCGAAAATTAGCTTTTGTTTATGATTTTATTAGGACATTTAATTAAAATATAGAATTACACTTTAACTACAACCGAAAGTCCTGTCTGGATAAAATGTTTTACTCAGTTAATTTTGCACATAATCTTATAGAATGAAAATCAAGTTTTTAAAATCAAATTTTTTTTTAACTCTAAAGATAGCTCGTGTAAAAACTCAGCATTTTTTCAAAGACTTGCACGACAATAATAATATTGTAAAATTAGCTATTTTTTGGTTAAAAATTTAATTGTATTTTTAGTACACTCAGATTCAACGCTTCTTTGGAATTGTCCTTGTTCCATATCTCTTAAATTCACTTTTTTCAAATGAAACTTAATTAAAATAAAACTTTAGAACCTTTATTTTTGATGAAACATAATTAATGATCATGATCAAAATACGATAATAATTTTTAACAATTCTTTAGCAAATTTATTAATTAGGCAAGTAAATGAAAAGCCCTTTTTTAAAATAATTTTTGACAATAATCAATAAAATTTGATGATAAACTTTAATTTGCTCATATTTTTGACTTATTTTTAAAAGAATAATAATGGAAATAATTTTAGCTTTTTAGAACTTTCCAATGTGTGAAACAGATAATTGATTTTTCCCATATAAATTTAACTATTCAATAAAAGGATTTTAAACCTTGTCAAAATATTTTTTTATTAAAAGAAATTTTTTACTAAACAAAAAAAAAAGGTAATTTTTATTTACAAAGTTAATTGAGTGCTTTTTTTAAATTATTTTTTATCACTAAATGGTCCGATGCCAACAAGCAAATTTCGTCTTGTAAAATGTAAATGAAGTATTGGTGTTAGTTTGGTCTGCCACGATCCGATTTCTAAATGCGTTTCATTCCTGGTCACAAACTTACTAAAATCCTCGGATTGCTCAACTTCTTTGCACAACTTGGCCATATTCCACACTTTGACTGTGTTGTCAAGTCCACCAGTGGCAAAAACAGTGTTATCTCTGCTAAAATCAAGAGAATAAATGGCTTGTTTGTGCGAGTTTAGATTTGCCACAATCACCGATTTAGATATGTCCCATACTAAAACAGTTCCGTCATTGCCACCTGTACCAAGATATCGGCCACAAGCCGAAAATTTAATCACATTCACCACGTCCTTGTGTCCTGTGTATTGACGCACTTGGTGCGTTTCTTTTATGCTGCCCAGGTCATAAATTCTGATCGTCCTATCACTAGACCCAGTGGCCAAATAGTTCGAATTTGGATGAAAGCAAAGACATTCCACATCGGCCAAATGATCTGTGTACAGCCTCAACGACTGCTGTTGATCAGTTGCCCAAATTCTGGCTGTTTTGTCCATTCCACACGAAGCAAAGTAGTGTCCATAAGGACCGAACTTAACATCCCATACAGGACCGTTGTGGCCCCTGTAGCTGACCAAGCAGGAAAATGTCAACAAACACCAAAGACGAACAGTGCCATCCTCAGAGCCTGATACTACAAAATATTTATCCGGACTAAAACAAACACCATAAACAGGCCCTGAATGACCAGCTAGTGTCTTGTGATCAACGCCTGAGTGCTCGTCAAACATCAGATTGAATATGTCATCCGACTCTTTGTCCAGTGATTCAAGCTCGTGTAGTGCTCTGAGAGTTCGAAGCTTTAGCTTTTCGTTCAATGTGCAAATTTTGACTGTGGAATCGGATAGGCCGAGTGCCAGCCAACAAGAGTCATCACTAAGGTCTATACAATTTACTCTAAAATAGAAACAAAAATAAATTTTTTTAGTAAAAATTAGAAGCAAAAAATTTATTCTTTAAATTACAAATTAAATGAGTTGAGTATTGTGTAAAAGCATATTGAAGGCAATGATTCGGGACCGAGACGAGCTCGTTTTAAGTAATCCTTGGCCGCTTGCTTTCGATTCATGCGGTCAATGCTTCGTCTAAAATAAATTGTTTAATTTAAGCTGGAAAAAGTTAATTTTTTTCCCAATTACATTTCTGGTAGAGGAATTCGGTTAAATTGTGGTGCATTCGGGTCCTGACGGTTTTTTTTATTCATCAACGCTTCGCGTTTATTTTTACGTTTCTAAAAAGAAAAATATATTTATCTTTTTTTTTGTTAATTTGATTCTTGCCGTCCATCTTAATTAAATTTTTGGCAATTTTTTTTAATTCAAAAATTTTCCCGATCAAAAAAATTTAATTTAACTTTTAAAAATTTTGACTATTGTAAGATTTATGATGCAGGCCATTTGAATCAATTGGGCATTGTGAATTTTAGGACATAAATGAAGAATCTTTTTTTTAAGTTTCTTCAAAATTGGTTTTGGATAATGCTACAGCTAGATAAAGATTCTTCAAATTTTGTTTAAAAATATACATTGGATGAATTTGCATCTTAAACATTATACAGAACCAATTTTGGACAAAAGCAGAAAAAAAACTAGTGAGACCTTTCATTTTTATTTGTAAACTTAAATGCTATAACCTTAAATAATAAAAATTAAAAATTAATCTAATCCCGCAAAATTATTTAATTTAAATTTTCTTTTCAAAAAAAAACATTTTTAATATTTTTTAATTTGTTTTTTTTTAATAATAAAAATATTTTAGCTTAAAATTGTACTAAAAAAGTCACCAATTCTTTTTTTAAATCAAAGAAAGCATTTAAGATTTTTGGTATAAAGTGTGGGAGAAATCAATCTATCAACAATTAATTTATCAACTGTACATTTTGTCAACAAACATTTTATCAACAGAAGATTTTATCAACAATTTTTTTTTTTATTAAAAGCATAATTTTTCAACATTTAAATAAATATTTTTTTGAACAATATTTTTATATATTTTTATTAACAATATAATTTGTCAACTTTGGTATAAATCGGTATAAATTGTCAATTTTTTGTCAATTTTTTTATCAATAAATCGGTATACCCTTTAACCAATGTTCCAGAAGTAAAAACCGTAAAATTTAATGTTAAATTATAAAAATGACAATTCCGAATTGTCATTTTTAAAGAGGTTCTTTTTTTTATATTTAGTAATTCGTTTTTGATTAATAAATCTTATTCTATTTTAAATCAAAAAATGTTGACAAAATATACAGTTGACAAATTAATTGTTGATAAATTATAATCGGCCATAAAGCGTTCAGAAATGCTTCTAAAATAATGCCAGAAATTATTAACTTAAGTCATGTAGAATATAATTTCAACTTATTCTGATGGAAATGATTAAAAGGTTTCCCCGTCAATCAAATAACATTAGCCTTTTCAGACTTATATTTAAAAAAATCAAAATACGTCCAATACTTGATTATTAATTTAAGAATTTTCATTTTTATTTTTTTAAATATTCCTAAATTAAATGCATATTAAAATTTTGATAAATTTAAATCAATTACTAATTCACTTAAAATAATTAAAAATAATCACTGTTTTAGGGATAAACATTGAATTTTATTTAAAATATAAAAAAAACTATGTTAAAAAAATTTTTTGACACCAAAATTAACTTCTTTTTCAGAGAACGAAAAAGATTGATAATTAAAATAAAATTAATTTGGTTTAAAACTGTTTCTTTCAATATAGTTTTTATAATTTTATAAAGAATTGGAGTTAAGAATTTAAAAATGGACGAGAGGTAATCAATTTTAAAAATGAACATACTTTTGGCTTTTCAGTTTCTTCACCACCTTCACCAGCCAAGTCCTCAGCTTCTTCGGTTTGTTCTGGTTCTTTAAGTAAACCATAAAATATCCTCTCTGTATTATCTAATGATATGTTAAAATTGTTTAAAAAAAAAACAATAAAAATGAATTTAAATCTACTGTTAGAATTAGATTCTCCGAGGAGACCACCGGCATTTTGGCTCTGTTGTCTATGATCTCTCAAAGGTCCATTATAGACTAAAAAAAAATTATTTTAAATTAAACAAAAAAATAATCAATTACTTTCAAGCATCATATTCTCTTTGATTAGATCAACTAAAGGCTTAGAATTTTTTACTTTAACAAAGTCTTTTAGCAAGCGATAGGACTCGTCCGAAAGCTTGACATTATATTTGGTCGTTCCGTACGTTTCTCTAAACTCACTGCGATTCAATTGTTCTTTATTGGTGATCGATTTGAGTTTTTTAATATCCAATGCATGATTTGGTGTCTGAACAATGGAATATTTGGAAAAAAATTCTTGGGACATTTTTAAATAGTCCTTGTTTATCATGTCCATGTAGAGATGAATGAAAATGGGATACAAAACTTGTGATAATTCATATTTGTTCTCTTTGGTTGATTCCACAAAGCGAGTTAGACTTTCATAAATGTCGTAATAGAATTCACGTTCTCTGATTGACATAAAGAAATTATCTCTTTCTATAAAAATAAATTTTTTTTTTACTTTTGAGTTGGATCGAGAGAAACTTCGATGCCATTTTTCCTATTCAGTTCTCTTCGAAAAATTTCTTCAGATTCCTAAAAAAAGAATTTAATTGCAAAATTTTTTTCAATTAAAATTTTATTTATTTACTTTAAGATTGTATTTTTGAAAAATTTTTAAAATTTGACCAAGATCATTTTGGTCTAGATCGTTTCCTTGGGAATTGGATTGCATGTTCGAAGCGTTTTGAGCCTGTGCATTCGGCTCGTTATGATAAACATGGGTCTGGTACGTGTGCATTGTTTGATTTGGATTCATTTGTTGGTAATTGATGGCAGGTGAACTAGGAATCGCGTTTATATGCTCCATTTTATCATTTGATTTTTAGAATAAATTTAGTAATTATCAAAAAAGCTTCAAATTATTGAAATTTTAAAAATTTTGAATTCAAATAAAGTGCCGACCAAAAAATTGTCTCTGTTGTTGACTTCAAAACTTTTTTAACTACATGTGATAATTTGTTTGTTTTTTTTTCGACTATTTCGGTATCTAAGATGCATAATATAATTTCACAAAATAATTTCTATTTAATGATTTTTTTTTGTTTTATTTAAAAAAAAGAATAAATAAATTTCTAATATATTGCTTGAAAAAAAAATCTTTCAACCATAAATAGAATTATTTGAATTTTTTTATCTTCAAAATATTTTTATTTTTACACAACTGAAGAATTTTAAATTAAAAAAAATTTATTTTGACTACGAAAATCGATTGTTAAACATAATTTTGAATTAAATATATTAAGATATTTCGTAATTAAAATAGTGACTAATGTTGTTTAAAAATTAGCTTAGTTTCACGTAATGTTATAAATAAACAGTATTTAAATAGAAAAAAAGCTTATCTTTATTTTTGACAAAAAAAAACGAAAATTCAACTGACTCCAATTAAACATCATTTAATTGATAAAATTTTATTTTATATTTAGTTCAAAGAATGAATGGGAAAATTTGCTTTGAAATAGGCTTTTTTTTTTTCTTTTTTTCACTTGTATTCTACACAAGTCTACACCTACTGCGAAAAAACTGGAAATCGTTTCGCAATTTGAATTCAAATGTTCAAATTCAATTTGTATCAAGAATTGTTTCAAGTGTTCATTCCGTTTTGGTTTTTTTAATTTCATTGTACATCCTGTTTACGGATGAAAGAATATCTCAAAAAATTATGTAAACTTCTTTATGAATTTTTTTTCGTTTGAAATCAATATTTTTTTTAGCTATAGTTCTCCTTTAATCATCTCAAATAGTTGCATTGTAATAGCTTACTTTCTAAATGGTACTTTAAAAAATTTAAAATAAAAGGATTTATTTATTTTATCAAAGATCTTATGATGATTTTATGGTATAGAGAATTATTTGATATACAGTTTGTACTTCATCACATAGTTGCATTAATTTCATCAATTTTTAGCATGGTAAAATTTGATTTTTATTTTTTAAATATTTTATTAATTAGAAAAAAAAAATCAATTAAAGCAATATGATGTTTTTTATTATTTTGTGCTTATTCGGCTATTGAGCGAAGGCTCTACTCTATTTATAAATTACCGATGGTTTTTGCTTAGTCTTTCCATGAAAGAGTCCAAAGTGTACACAATAAATGGTTTCTTGGTGTTTATTGTCTTCGGTTTGGTGAGAATAGTTCCAATAGTTCCATTTTGGAAAAAGTTCTACGAATATTCGAACAATCCAGATTGGCATTTAGTGCAATATTTTCTTATCATCATATGTGCTGCTAATGCGGTTATCCTGGACTCACTTAATATTTACTGGTATTACCGCATTGTCTCAATTGTTTACAAATCTCTCAAGCAAAAGAAAAATTAATTTTAATTTTTTTAGCATTTTTTATTTTAATGACAGAAAGAAATTAAAAGATCTTGATCAAATAAAATTTTTTTTTACAAGAAAAATAAAAAAACTTGTGAATTTTAAAGCCAATTTGCAATGCAGATTAAAATTAATACTTTCGCTTATACCTAAAACTCAAAAGTTTCATGAAATTTTCATAATAAAATATTCACGTAATCCAAGTCAAATTTTAATTTAGTTTCAAAAAATTTGCTAAAATATTCGAAAAAATAATGTTAAATGATCCAAACTTACAAATAATACCTTCTTTTTTTCTATTCGCAATTCTATTTTACACAAGTCTACATTCATTGCGAAAATACTGGAAAGAGTTTGGCAATTTGGATCGTCAAACTCAAATCCAGTTTGTGTCAAGAGCTGTTTCGTGTGTCAACGCATTAATAGTCACACTAGCAGCCGCTTACGTCCTTCTAACAGATGAAAACCTCTACATAAATAAATTAATGTAAGTTTAGATTTACTTTTTTTAAAACAAAATCCTAAATTATGTCTGCATCAGATATAGGAACCAGATTCTGATTATTGCTTATAACTTAGTATTCGGATATTTGTTTTATGGTAAGTTTGGTAGATGAAAATGAAAAACTTTTTTTTAATTTTATTTAGATTTATTATGCATGTTTTGGTACAGAAAAGAGTTGTTTGATTGGCAATTTGTGGTGCATCATTTGGTATCATCGATTGCTTGTTTTATCAGCACTGTAAATTAAAATCAATTCAACAAAAAAAATAAAAAGTAATTTTAAATTTAAGAACTATGGCTATTTTGCGTTCATAGCAGCAATTCGCAGTTTGAGCGAAGCGTCCACATTGTTTGTGAACATGAGATGGTTTTTGTTGTCGCTTAATATGAAAAATACTCAATTGTACACCATAAATGGACTTGTAGCATTAATTTCTTTCGGATTAGTTCGAATAGTCACCTTGATTCCAATTTGGAAGACTTTTTTTCAGTTTATATCTCATCCGCAATGGAGTTCCATTCATTTTTTTTACAAATTTCTCTGCATTGGCACTAGTGTACCACTTGACATGCTTAACATTTATTGGTACTACCGAATTTGCATGATAGTGTCAAAAACGTACAAATTAAAAAAAATTTAGAGAGTTGAAATTTTTTATTTTATTAATCAAAATTTTTAAATAAATGAATTGAAAAAAAAAAATTAATTTTTTTTTTAATTTTTATAAAAATTCTAACTTAATTTTCGCTCAATTTAAAGAAATAAAAGTTTTAGATGATTAATGTAAGAGTTAAAAGGAATATTGCTGATTGTTAGTAAAAATATGGTTTCAATAATTTAGTATTAATTAACTTCAAAATGTTGAGCTTTAATTTTTAAAGTTATCTGAGATAATTTTAGCTGAAATTCTTTTTTCTCTAACGAGCATTAGAAAAAAAGTTTATGCATCAGTTTAGTTTAAATAATATGATGGTGAAGAGAAATTCGAAGAAAGACTTTTCTGTTCTTATACCATTTCTGTTAAATTCAATTATAATCAATTTTTTAAAATCTATAAAATTTAAATAAAAATATAAGAAAAAAATTTTAAATTAATGCTTTATTTTTGTTATAATAAAAATTGATTAAACAATAAAGTTTTGTAAAAATTTTAGAGTTTTTTTGTTGTTTTTTTTTAAACACCATTTGTGTCTGCATTTAGTACTGTGAATTTAAAACACCAAATTAAAAGTGCTCTTCATCGCTCCAGTAAAATTACTGCCTGAGAATGAATGTTGGCTCATCTGTCAGTAAACGAATTTAAAAGCATAAGGTATTTTCAAGATGTTTATTATCTTGTTTACTTGTACTTAGCTAATACTGACGCTCTTTGTTCACGAGTTGAAGAACAGTAATAAATTAGTATTAAGTATGAATAGTTGCTACATGGTTAATTGTAAGTAAATTTCAAGTAACAATAACAAAAAAAATTTTTTTTGTATTTAATTATTGATAAATTATTTTGTTAAATTTTCGAGATGATATAAGATACTGCTTGGAACATTTTGTTTCCCACCCGCAAATTGTCATTACTCTAAAATTGCTCAGATATCGATCTATATTCACCTGTACACACAAGCATGCAATGATTGAAGATTGAACGCATCTAGATTGCATAATCTTAAATTGATTTGTTATTCTTAACTCTGTAGTTAGATTTATGATTAGTTGAATATAAAGATTGGTATTTGAAGATATTTTGCCTTTTGCTCAGAATACCTGTTCGAACAAAATAGTTAATCTTGTAAGCAAAATATGCTTCATGACCAGAAATATTTGCACCGCATGCTCCATGATCCTGATGATTCAGTGGCCGATCCAGCAACTTGATCTAGTACATTTGTGATTAGAAGCGTGCTTAGATCAAAAGAGTCAGCCAAATTGTTGATTGCATAAATTAAGCTCTATACAGTCATCCAATTGATTAGTTTTGGCAAAGATAGCTCAAGTAACTTGATATCGCTGAGTTTTAATGCTAACCTTTTTTTGTTAACAGCGATATAAAAAAAAGTAAACAGATAAAAATAAATTAAATTCATTTAGATATCTTTATTCAAAAAAGTATTTAGAATGCTTTAGATGTAAGCTTATTTTTTTGTTGTGGCAAAGGCAAGCTTTTCGCCTCTTATCCTTGTTCTAAAAGCATTATTGTTTTGGAATTTAAATGTTTGTTTTCAATTATTATCATAATCAATAGAACAAATGTGATCATTGAGAATAAAAAAAAAAAAGAAAAAAACAAAAAAATGAGATTATCGATCTAGTGTCTTCAACTATCTGTTATAAATTTAGAATTTTTGTTGTTTTCTCTTAGATAAATTCTATCAGACGAAGATTCATAGTGCTTGTTTTGCCTTTTTCTACTTTGAATGTCTTTATACACAAGAGGAAGGAGCGAGGAGCGGCGATCGTTGTACAACTACGCCGCAGATTCATACAATCCCGATTTGTACCGAACACGCTCAATGTCCCGTGAGCCCTCATTGCCCAGGACTGTTCGAGCAAGTTCAGTCACAGCCAATTTCGGTAGACACCGATATACCTCCATTGATCGAGACTATGTAGAAATAAACTATTTTGTGTGAATAAATTCTAATTTATTTTATTTAGGATAATTCGATTAAATTAGAAAATGCGAACAAAGCTTATCATGACTATCATTCTTCTTTTTTGTCTAAGAGATGGGAAAATAAGCATTACTTGAGTGGAATGCAAGACACTGTAAAAAAATTTCAAATTTTTTTGTTTAGGATGTTATTTTGTTTAAATAAAAATTAAGAAATTAAAAAAAATATTTTTTTTTGTTATTAGGTTGTAGATCAAGGTGTACAGCTGAATCGTATTCTTCGTCTCTTGGAACAAGATGAAATGGCTTTGTATGAGAGATGCAATTTGCATGAGACGACGAGAGGCCGACGACACAGCAGAGCATCGTTCTACAACCCTTTTGAGTCTGGTTTGGAAAGATCGGCCTCTGCCCTGCAACGTCACAAGCTATTTCAGGTAATTAAAGTATTTTTTCTAAAGGGCCACTAATTAATTTTTTATCATTTAATTATTTTTATAATCTGTTATCTTAAAATCAAACTTGGATATTTGCGTGATTTATAATCTTTTCAAATTTTAAGCATTCACTTTGGTAAATAGCAAAGCGTTTAAAGTGTTAGCTTCAGATCGCACAAAAATTATTTTATTTGTTAACTTTAAGCTTAATTTGCGAATTTTTAATAAATTTGTGAAAATAATTTTTCTAAATAGGCGTATCAAAAGATATTATTTAAAAATAATTAAAAACTGCTGATATCTTTTTGCTTGTGTGTTTAGAAATCAATCAATTTTCGATTTGAATTCTAAATTGGATTTTGTTTACACAAAGTTTATTTTATTTAAACACTTTAAGTTAAGTAAATATTATTTTTAGAACAAAATGATTAACATTTATTTAATATGCTTTAATATTTTTATTTTTAAACAAAACTCAATGCAATTAAAAAACAGTTGAAAGATTGTGAAAAATTACACATAAATGATTTATTAGCAAATAATCATATTCATACAGATAATCATAATTTTTACTGCTGTTTGTAGATAATACGGCTTATATTCTTTTTCTATTCTAAAATAATACTTATTTTAGGCAAAATTTTTTTGGTACTTTTTTCAGTCAGATATATGTCATAAAACCTAAATAAATGTTTGTCAGTCAAGTCAAAAAATGAATATTTGAATTTTAAAACTGTTCTTGAAAACAATTCACTTATTTAAATACTAAGACGCTTTAAAAATTTTTTGACCCATCTTAGTAAAAATTGAGATTATTTTACTCATTGATGTATCAAGGTTAATACCCGGAAAATAAAGAACGCTCAAAAAACGCTCAAAGAACGCCGTTCTTCGTAAGCGTTTTTCACGCCGCCGAATGGCGTTTTATAAGCGTTTTGGAGCGTTTTTTTATTTTTCAAAAATAATTTTTTTCTAAAACAAAGCTATAAGATTTAAATTTCTTTTGTTGAAACAATTAAAAAAATATATGACACATTTTTTGATCAACTAGAATTAATAGAACTTTTTTGACTTCGCAAATTAGTTGATTTTAATATTTTTTTATAAAAATATAAATTCTTTATACAAGCTAAGCATCTGTCACATAATAATCATTTTAGGTGATTCAGTAAGAAATTCTAAATCTTTAGCTGAATCTTTTTTAAATGCATTAAACATATTTAAATCGCATGAGAAATGAAAAAAGGGTTTTTAGATAATTTTGAACTTCCTAAGGGTCACGGCTGTTAAATTATAATTTAAATTAGAAAAATTTAAAATTTTTAAAATTTTTATTTTTATTTAATCTTAAGGAGCTTTGGCTCGACACAGATAAACAAATGAAAAAAATCACCTTAAATTTGTATATGGGTATTTGGAAATAACGAAATCGAACACTGGTTTTTCAAAATGTTATAAAGATATGTAATTTTAGTCGAAAATGACCATTTTGAATATCAGTGTTCGATAAGAAACGATATGTCGTAAAAATCAAGCAAATACATTATCCTATTTTGTTCATATTCTTACTATTTCAGATTGTTTTTGATCCTTCAAATTAAAATAATAAGATAAATAAAATAAGCTAAAATAATAAGCATGAAAGAAAAAACATTTCCACGCTTATTTAAATGAAAGGAATATTTTTTTCATGCCTATCACATGCGTTACTTATTTAACCTTATTTATATTTATAAACATTTACTTCAAAATTTAAAATCTATCATACAGTACGTTTCTAAAAAAAGTAAAAAGTTTCTAGAGCATTGCTTAAGCATCTCTAGTGCATAGCTAGCGCAGTTCTCATGATCTGCTTAAGCAATTTAGAACATGTTCATGAGCGTTCTAGAGCATGTTCAATTGCTCATGCAAATGCTCTTAAGCAAAAAATATGTTCTATCGCAGCTCTAGAGCAGCGCTATAACATAGCTGTATACTTTGTTTGGAAACGTTCTGTATCATTAGCTACATTTTTAAATATTGAACATTTTAGGAAAGAAAGAAAAAACGTTGAGGTAATTAATTTTTTGTTATTTTCTTTTATTTATTATTTAGCTTATTTTATTTTTCTTATTATTTTAATTTGAAGGATCAAAAACAAAATTTTTCTTCCCCCTCTCTTCTTTCGGTTACAATTGTCCTAATTACTCCAACCTATTTAATGGACTGAAGTGGAACTGGCAAGAGATTAAGCGTTCTAAGAAAATGACTTGAAATACGCTTAAAATTTGAGAGTTAAAAACGTCCAAACGTTTAACAAATTAATTTTAAAAAATTAATAGTTTCATTAGAACTAATTTTAAATTTAATCAAAGCTTTAACTTTAAAATATGTAAAAAAAGGTCAAGTTTAATTGAAAAAATATTTTAATTTTTATTTAATAATACTGCTTAATATAATTTTCACAGTGTTAGTCTGAAAACCAGCGAAAATTATTTTACAACAGTCAAAGGCTTTCAGCAGCTATTTGAATCATATTTTATAACTGATGAAGAAATTCAATAAACCATCTGGCCCCAATTGAATCGATTTTTAGCAGCGTTTTTTCAACGTACTGCAGCGTGAAAAACGCTGAAAAAACACTGAAAAAACGCTTAAAAGAAGCCGTTTTAACGCCGTTTTACCAGCGTCAAAACGGCGTTCTTTTCTTTCCGGGTAGTGACGTATCACTTTTAGAATTTATGACATGCTAAATAAATGCAATGATTACATTAATAAAATAAAAGCTTTAAGCTATTTTTTAGTGTTTGCTAAAAATTCTGCAATATTCAAAAAGTATTTGTGCAACTGATATGTATTTTATTTTAAATATATAAATGTTCAGTTCAGTTTTTCAAAGTAAAACCAGCACCTGCAAAAAATCAGCAAAAAATCTGAATCATCATTCTTTTTAATGTTTGTGCTTTTTTTTGCAAAAGTTGGTTTAACGTGATCGACTGAATGTTTCAGCTGATTCAATTTACAAAAATTGATTTTAGTCTCTTGATAAAAACGAATTTGGTATTTTTAAAATTCACAATGGCTCATGTATCTATTTTGATTAGAGTTAAAATTATCTACAAAAGATAAGTTTTAAGTTAATAAATAAAACAATCAGATGAAAAAATTAAACAATGTAAAGGTTAAGTAAAAATTTTGTGAATCTTTTTTAAACCTGTAAAGATCAAATTCATAAAATTGAAACCACCTAAAGGATAAAAAATTTATTTATAAAATTTTGTTCAAAACTCAATTTTAATTGAGATAAAATTAAAATTAGCTAAATGAAGTAATCTAAAAAATATTGACTCATTATTGAACCCATTCTACTTTTTCCATTCAAAATATGCAAACTGATATTTTTATTTTTGTTATTGAAATGTGATCATCTTCTTTATTAGTTCTAGGTACCAGGACCAAGGCCAGTTTTTTAGAGATTTGCAAATTTTTTTATGATAGAAAAATTCATAATTTTTAATTGCAAAATTAATATCATATCTTACTTGAATTTTTCGCATTTTAGTTGTTTTATTCGGAATATATTAATTGATAAGTGAATTTTAATTTTTTGATCAGCATTTTAGTATTTCGAAAAAAAATTAATATTCAATCATCAGTGAAACATTTAGAATAAATAAGTATATAATTTAAATATTAAAAGTATCTTTTTTTAATTTTCGTTTTAACCTATTCACTAAACAGTGGTTGGATACTACTGATGAATAAATAAAATACTAATTGTATCATATAAATTAAATACTAATTGACATGAATTATTACAAATCAAAAGTGTATTAATCAAAAAATACTAATCATATAAATTGTATTAGTATTATTTACAGATCAATTTATTTAAAATACTGATCTTTTAAATAGAATCCATTTTTATTGTTTAAATTTAATATATTAATCTTAATAAAATTAAATTAGCACCAGAAAAATAAAGCATGATTAAAAGTTAATTTCATTATTGTGATCTAAATTACTATTTATAAACAATTATCTAGTCAATGATCTTATCGATTGGATGCTGTTGCAATTGATGCTTGATTTCAGTATGTTTTTTTTTTCTGCTATACTGATTTAACCAAGAGTTGTTTAAAGGTCCCTAATTAAAGTACGTTTTTTTTATAAGTCCAAGTCAAAGATTAAAAATTTTTTTTTTTAAAGTCCGAATTTGGACTTTAATTTTAGTGACTTTGACTAAAAAAATCAAGTTATTTTTAAGTCAAAATTCATATTTGAATTTTCTGCCGTTCTTTGTGGTTATTATGGCGGCCTAGTTAAAGTCAAAGTCAATTAAATTTAAAATCAAAGTCTTAAATTAAAGTCTGAACTTGGACTTTACTTGAGATTTATCTCTTTTAAACAATTCTAATTTAAACCATTTTATATTTTAATAATTACCATTTATAAATGATTTAAATCAAATAAATGATTGAAAAAAAGGATTAAAAAGAAAAACACTTAAAAATAATTAGACATAGAACTGATTTAAAACCAAAAAAATTCAAAAAAGAGCATGATATGACTTAATTTTTAATTTGATTAAGATAATGAAAACAAAAAATATTATCAAATTTTAAATGTTCAATAGAGTTTCAACGTCGGAAATTTCTCTTGCAATTGAAAAAGACTTAACGCTAAAAAACCCGAGAAGTTTTCGAGATTTGTCAAAAATTTTGCACTGTTTTTCTTTAAGTATGTCTTTGAATTCAGCAATTTTGTAAACTTTTTTATACACGATAAATAAAAAATATTTTTTTTATTATAGAAAATAAATAGTTCAATAATTAGTTAAAAGTAATCATATATTTATAAATTATCTTTTAAAAATATTTTTAAACATATTTGATTAAAAAGTTAAATTGCAGTAAAATATTTTGATTTGTAGCAGACTATGTTAAATCATACCCACGTTTTATTTATTTATTGATTATGTAATGGATCAATGGATCTTTCTTTTCGTCCTAGCGATACACAAAAGAAAACCAAAACATGAAATTTACTAAAAAGTGAATAAAAAAATTATTTAGTCTGAGATTGATTAAATAAATTTTTCAAAAGGAATAAAAACCAAAGTAAATGTTTACATATGTTTACATATATTCAAGTATTGTACCTAATTCTGCATGTTTAAAATTTTTGCAGAAATTTGTCATCCTAAAGTTTAAGATCAAAATAAATCAGATCAAATAGGAATTTGTCTAAAACTTTTGAATGGTATTTGATTAAATCTTTCTGCAAAATGCTTAATAATGATACAAACATGCTAAATGTTATATGAGGCTCTGCAAAAACTCTGCAAATTTGCAGAAAAATGCACGTCATGAAAAACTATTTAATTCTACTGCGAAATTTAATTGCAGAGTTATTGCAGAGAATCATCTAATATTTCGTTTGTTTGTTACATTATTTAGCATTTTGCAGAGAACTTAAATCAAATATCTTTCGAAAGTTATAGACAGAATACTATTTGATTTTATTTTTTT
The DNA here is from genome assembly GCA_025491095.1 of Brachionus asplanchnoidis. Taxonomy (NCBI): domain Eukaryota; kingdom Metazoa; phylum Rotifera; class Eurotatoria; order Ploima; family Brachionidae; genus Brachionus; species Brachionus asplanchnoidis. Next base: position 199,978 of record JAILYF010000017.1, read on the forward strand.
TCTTAAACTTCAAGATGCCGAAATTTGCGGATAAAAAATTCACTCTAAGATCGAATGTTTGTATTTTCTTCTACAAAAAAATTCAAATTAAAATATTACTCAAAAACATTTTTTAATGATAATTTTAGTTTGATCAACAACTTCAATTTACCCAATATTTTTGTTGAAATAACCAAGTTTGCTATTTTAGATAAAATCTGAATCTAAAGATCAAATTTGCTGAATTTAAATAAAAAAAACTTCATGAAAAAAAAAGTTATGATTGAAGATAACAGATTTTTAAACTTAATCCAAATAAAAAAAATTTATTTTAAAAAAATTAATAAAAATTAAAAAACTAAAAACCTAACCGTACAGATGGACATGGAAAATAGAGAGAAAAACATTGAGAACGGAAATCGATACAGATCTAAATCATTACAGGTTCGATTAATTGTAAAAGCTCATCCGGTTTCGTATTATGTGTCTTATTTTGAGGTGTTTTAGAACTAATCTTACGAACATAAAATACAACCCCAGAACAACTAAAAAAAGTTCTTTAAAAAAAAAAAGCTTTTTAACCGCTTAAAGGTCTTGTAAATCCGCTGCCTAAGCTTGAAAAAAACAAACCTGAATTAAACCACCCGCTTAAGGCTTTGTGTGTTGAATTAAACTTTAAAATTAAAATTCATTGTTTTTAGTCAATGCATCAGCTAAATGAAAGACTCAATAACTTGGAGAGTAAACGTCACAAATTTGACATACCGGACATGCATTTGCCAAGCTCCATTGACTTCCAGAAGCCGGTCAGAGACAAAAATGAGCTAGCCAGACGAGAAGAGAGACAAATGTTTAGAAGAATATCTGAAGAGGACAACGAAGAGTATAACAAATACCAAGAGGAGCTCAGGAAGCAAAGGGAACAGCGAGAAAAAGAGAGAGAGGAACGAGAACGCGAAGAGAGGGAACAGCGTGAAAAAAGGGAAGAAGAGAGGCGAAAAAGACGCCAAGAAGAAAATGAAAGGCAGGAAAAAGAAAGAGAGGAACATGATCTGAGAGAACGAGAGAGAAAAGAGAGACGCGAGAGAGAGAGACGCGAACGCGAAGAAGAAGAGGCAAGAGCTGACCAAGAGCGTAAAGAGAAACGCGAGAGAGAGAGACGCGAACGCCAAGAAGAAGAGGCTCGCAGTGAAGAGGAACGTCGTGAAAGACGAGAAAAAGAAAAGGCCGAACGAGAGCTAAAGCTGAGAGAAGAAGAGGAAAAACTGGTGAAAGAAAGAGAGGAACGCGAAGAAAAAGCAAGACAAATACGAGAACGTATTGAGAAAGAATTGGCAGAAAAGAGAGCCAAAGAACGTGAAGAAAAATTGGCCAAAGTCAAACAATCAAAGATTATATTTGTGATCGGAGGACCTGGAAGTGGCAAAGGAACCCAATGTGATCTAATGGCAGACAAACACGACTATTGTCATTTATCTATTGGAGATTTGTTGCGCGATGAAGTAAACTCAGATTCTGAACGAGCAAATGATTTGCAGCAATTGATGCTGAATGGTGAACGAGTTCCAAATGAAATTCTTTTAGAGTTGCTTAAAGACGCCATGGCTAGCAAGGTTGATGATTGTAAAGGCTTTTTGATTGATGGTTATCCGCGTCAAATAGACCAAGGTGTCCAGTTTGAGGAACAGATTGGCGAGTGTGAATTTGTTTTGTATGTTGAGGCTAGTGATGACACAATCAAGAGTCACATGCTTAAAAGAAGTGAGCAATCGGACTCAAACCCAAATGAAAATGAAGCCACTAGACAAGCTAGACTTGAAGTGTTTCATCAGGAAACGCGACCTGTGCTCGACCATTATGAAAAATTGGCAAAATTGAAAAGGGTAAATGCGGAAAAGGCTCCTCTCGAGGTTTTCTCGGACATTGAGAAAATTTTGAGCGGACAGCCAGTGCAAACATTGGAAGAGTTTTTGAGAGAAAAGGCCCAAGAAGAACGACAACGAAAAGAGAATTTGTTAAAAGAGAAAAAGATTATTTTTGTTGTCGGTGGACCAGGCAGTGGAAAGGGAACTCAGTGTGACAAAATGAACCAAAAGTTTGGCTTCACTCACATATCAAGTGGTGATTTGTTGAGAGACGAGGTGAAGAAAGGAACTCAACGAGCCAAAATGCTAAATGATCTAATGCAAAAGGGACAATTGGTGCCTGATGAAATTGTGCTGGATTTGATCAATGAGGCCATGTTGGACAAAGTGGATGAGTCGAATGGATTTTTGATTGATGGATACCCGAGACAAGTTGACCAAGGAATTGAATTTGAGAAAAAAGTTTTTTTTAATTTTAAATTTATTGAAAAAAAAAAAAAAAATTTCTTCTAGATTGGAGTGTGTGACTTTGTGTTGTATGTAGAGGCAACAGATGAAACAATGACTGGTCGTTTGTTGAACCGTGGCAAATCATCTGGACGAGTCGATGACAACGAGCAAACGATCAAAAAGCGTTTGGACACGTTTCATCAGCTGACTAAGCCGGTCATTGACCACTATGAAAAAGAGGGCAAGGTGCGCAGAGTCAACTCTGAAAAAGCTGCGTCAGAAGTCTTCAAGGACATTGAGAAAATACTAAATGGCCAAGAGGTCCAAAATTTGAACGACTACTTGAAAGAAAGAGCCGAGAAGCTGAAAAAATTGGAGGAGGCGAAAATAATTTTTGTTGTTGGTGGACCTGGCAGTGGCAAAGGAACCCAATGCGAGAAAATTGTGCACAAATTTGGTTTCACACATTTGTCTAGTGGAGATTTGCTCAGAGATGAGGTAAAGTCGGGCTCGGACATGGGCGACACTTTGAACCAAATGATGCAAAAGGGAGAGCTGGTGCCAAATGAAATTGTGTTGGATTTGATCAAAGAGGCCATGCTGCACAAAGTGGATGAGTCGAATGGATTTTTGATTGATGGCTATCCCAGAAAAGTCGAACAGGGTCTTGAGTTTGAGAAAAAAATTGGTCAACCGGAAATAGTGCTGTTTGTGGACGCTTCGGACGACACAATGAAAGAACGATTGCTGAAACGTGGTGAAACATCAGGACGTGTTGATGACAACGAGCAATCTATTTTGAATAGAATAGACACCTTTCACAAAGCAACCGAGCCTGTCATTGATCATTATGATAAACAGAACAAATTGAGAAAAGTCGATTCGGAACGTGCACCCGATCTTGTTTTTGAAGACATTGAAAAAATTCTAAATGATGGTTAGTTTTAACTAATTTTTAAGTGACAATGTATGTTTATAAAGCTAGGCCGATTGATTATAGTTAAAAAGTATTCAACTAATTAGGAATATATGTATCAATAATTGCTGAAACGATTTATCATTTGAATTTTTAAATGATAAGTTACAAAGTCATTACCAAGTTGGCAAGTTGAAGTTTATGATCATTTTTTGATGCTCAAAATGATCAAATCAAACTTAAAATTTAAAATAAATTGTAATTATTTAATATAATTAGTGCAGAGGTACATTTTTGGTTTTAACATACTTTGTTAAATAAAAAGATAAACTCTGCAATATCAAAATGCACATTGCAGAGTGCACACCATTTAATTGATACTATTTTAAGGAGATAATTTTTTGCAGACTTTTGCAGATTTTACCTTTAGATTTAACAAAGTATGTTGAAACCAAAAATGTACCTCTGCACTAATTATATTAAATAATTACAATTTATTTTAAATTTTAAGTTTGATTTGATCATTTTGAGCATCAAAAATTGATCATAAACTTCAACATGCCTTACCATTGACATTTTTTTCCATTTTTCACTGCCAAACTTTTATAAAAGGTTATAACTTGAATATAATTATTAAATCATAAAATTGAACAATACGAAGAAAATTAAAATATTCTAATAAATAATAGTTAATAATAATATTCATTTAATTTTTCAATTAAATAAAAAGATTAGATTTTGATAAAATTTTTTATAAATATTTATTTACTTTTAAAATTTTATGACTTTAAAATTTAATTTAAGATTTTATTCTTTAAAATAAGCTTATTATCAATATTTTCAGGGTTTTTTAAAAGTCACAAGTCTTAAGTCAAGTCCAAGTACAGACTTGCACTTTATTTTTAAATGACTTTGAATTAAACTAGTTGGAAAGATAAAAAAATCATGACTGATGAATGATCTTTTTGTCCTTCCAGGTAGTTATTTAGGCGATCTAGTTTAAGTCAAAGTCAATAAAATAAAGTCCATGTCTGATATTTAAAAAAAAAATTGAAATCCGAACTTGGAATTGACTTAAGACGATGACTTTTTAAAAACTCTGAATATTATTTTAAGTTGAAAAAAATAATATCAAAAAATATGCAAATTAATTGCGTATTATTTTTAATATTTTAAATAGGGTGCAGTTTTGCATAATTCACACGGATTTTGCAGACTTCCACACTAGGTGTTTTTTTGTTTCATTTGCAGAACAAGTTTTTGACACTTAGAATAAGAGTTTTAAAATTTTTTTATTTTTTAATTATTAAAAGTTTATATTTAAAAATTTTCTTATTCTTAAACAATTCCGGCATACTATTTTCCAATCAATTATAAGAATAAAAAATGTATTTTAGCTATAAATCAAGTATGCTTTGTATGCTTTTAGCATTTTTATTGAAAAATTGACACATTTTTTCCAAAAAAAAAATTTAAAATAATAAAAATTAATGAAAATTTTAAATTTTTTCAAGTCAACAAGAAAAAATTGAGCATGGACAAGTTAAATGAGACAGTTGAGAAAATTGTGCACCATGTTGCCAATCAAGCTCAGAAACGACTAGAAGTCAAAGAAGATGTGTCGACTACAATTCAGCATGCAATCAAAGACATAATTAATAGCGAATTTAGACCAGATGAAGAGTCAGGTTTTTCATTTTTGGAGTATAAATCAGTGGAAATGTATCATGGTCCGACCAAGTTAATTGATTTTATTGATGAGGAGAATGAAGAGCCCAAGTCTCCTAAAAAGTTAAAAGCAGTTGATGTTGATGATCCGACCAAGCATGGTGAAATAATTGTTATAGTGAAAAAGGGTGAGAAAGTATTGGTTAGAGCTAATGATGAAAATGACACGATTATATCGAATATTATTCATGGAGAGTTAATAATAAGACATGTTGATACCAATTTAATAATTAATATAGCTCGTGGTGCCATTCAGGACGCCATTGACTTTAACATAGTTGGCCAGGCTTACATAAGAGACTTGAGTGGAACAATCAAAGTCAAGCAATTTAAAGGCATTGTGGTTGTCAGAAATGAAGAATGAAGATTAAATTTGTTTTGGTTTTATTTTTTAATTTTAGTTTTCTGTTTTTTAATTATCATCAATTATTTATGTATTTTACAATAGTATTAGCTTAAACCTAATCAAGTATGGGTATTTCGCAATATAAATAAATATTTTTTTTCTATTTAATAATAAAAACGTTTAACTAAATTTATCAAATGGCTAATAATAAAACAATGTATAACACAAATAATTTTTTAAATACACTACTGCTAAGATATTTTGCTTTTACCAAAATTTACGTGAAATTGTGTAATTTTACGTAATATCTTGTAATTTTTTATTTGGCTAAGATATCAATTAAAGGGACATAAAATTTAGAAGTACGATTTAAAAAATGAGGAAATTTGTTTACTTACCAATTATTTTTGAAATTTTTGGATTTAGGACTATACCAAGAGATATTGTCAGATTGTTTATTACCATTTGACGTTACAAATTATGGTTTAGACACCAAGCTACATCAAGAAAATGATAAAAAGCACCGTTCTTTAATGTTCTTTTTCAAATATTAAGCAACATTATTTTAATAGCTTTTATTAAAATTTAGGAGTCCACTGGTATTTGGTTGAATATCTTAAATGGTAAACTTGTCTTTCAGAAAGCTTTATTATTATAATTATGTAACAAAAAATAACTAATATTAATTGAAAAAAATAAAGATTGAAATTACCTAATTTCATGTAAATTTACTTGAAAGGAAATAAAAGTGTGGCAATCCTGTACATTTCAATTGATTTAGAAAGCAATTTGTTTTGTTCAGATTCGAATTTTTGATTCTTATTTATCATTTAATGACAATTATAAAAAATTCTACCAGAGAAGAGAGAAGAAGCTCTGTAATTTCATTTAATTCTCTTTGATAAGCTATATAAATATTTTTTGAAAAAAAAATTTTTTTTTGCTACATTAACCCTTCAATTTTAATACTGGTTTTAACCTCATTTTGACGTCTTTGTGGCAATTTGAAGTCTATGATCAAAAAGATCAAATCAAGTTTAAAATATTAGATAAATTGTTATTTTTTAATAAAATTAATGCAAAGATACATTTTTTAATTTAATGCTAAATAAAAAGGTAAACTCTGCAAAATCAAAATGCTCATTGCAGAGAGCACATCATCAAAATGACGCTATTTTTAGTGGATAATTTTTTGCAGACATTTGCATATTTTACCTTAAGATTTAACAAAGAATTTTAAATCTAAAAATGTATCTCTGCATTAATATAATTAAATAACAGCAATTAATTTAATGGTTGAAGCTTTATATGATCATTTTGAGCATCAAAAATTGATCCAAAACTTCAAGTCTATGTACAAATACATGAATATGTATTCAAAAATAAGATTTTATGTATACTAAAATTATGTTAACAGGCTATCGCTATCGTTATCCAAAGACACATCTATAATTTTCAAAATTAAAAAAAATAAAAAAAAGTAATTTTATTAAATGGCTATAGAATAAATAGAAAAATCGGAAAATAAAAAATTGAGCCATGGTTTAATCAGTATAGAGTATGTAAACTATTGCAGAAGCCCATAAGTTTTTTGTTGTATGAGAAACACTGACACAGTTGTCGAATTCGGTATTCCATAAACACCGTGATGCTAACCGTAAGTCTTGGCCCTTGTTGTCACCCACGGCAACAAAAACAAGAACTTTATATCGTGGCTGATACACATCTTTAGTTAGACTACGAATTATATCTGCCAATTCCATGGTCAAATGTTGACAATTGGTGGATTGAGCATCAGCTTTATCAACTTCACTTACAATTGTTTCTTGTATGATTGGTTTTAGTTTATATGCATAAAATCGCTTGCTATCATCAGGTGAAAGTTTAAATGTATTTTCGACTCTGGGAATGTTTGATTTAAAAAAATTTGTCTCAGCTGTTGCCAAGCTTGATTTTCTTGAACCCGAAAATTTACTGTTATAATCTTGAAGCTTTTTTTTCGAAATCTTTTTAACATCCGCACTATGTTCAATCTCGTTTTTGGTTTCAGTTTCCATTTTTTAAATTGTCTATAGGCTCAAAAATTCAACCAAAAAAATTCTAAAAAAAATATTTCTAAATTTTGTAAATAGTTTTTTTTTTATAATCCGCTTTAACTGAAAGCTTTATTTAAAATGAATGTCAATACTTTCAATAAAATTTCAAGTTTTTTTCTGATCTGGTTACGATGGAGGAAAACTTAAATTTTCAAGTGCTCATTTTTGAGTTTTAATTAAAATCATAAAAGGTAGATTTAAGTTTTGTAAATTTTAAATATTTGTTCTAGAGTTTATATAATCTCAGAATTGTCCATGACAACTAAACAAATAGAGTTATTTTTTCTCATTCAAAAGGTTTTATTGATACTTGTCGAATTCCTAATATTAAAGCTAAAGAACTTAAATTTAATGGCTACCAATTTTTTTTATATGGTTAATTTTTTTTTTTAATTAGATAATTTTCGAAAAATTTATTTTCAATTTTATTTTTTTTTAATTGTAAGAATTTTTTTAATCTTATTTTATTTTTTCTAGTAAATAAATTGTTTAAGATCTAATATTGAATTAATTAAAAAAAAAGTTTTTTATTAATTTGTAATAAGCATCTAGAATATTAGATTATTTATAAGGTTTTTATTTTAGAGTTTTAAAAATCAATTTAATACCTTTATTTAAACAGAAAAAAAGTGTGAATAAGAAACATTTTTGTTTAAATTAAATTTTCATGACATGATCTTCACTCAAGAAACAATTACTTTATAACTTATAAAGTAATTGTTTTGAAAATTAAAAATCGATTGAATCAAAGTTAAAAATGCAAATACCAATACCCTAAAGAAAATATGTTGCCTTGAATTTTTTTGACTGACCTCTTATTATTTTCTTATTATAAGTCAACTTGTTATTTTCTGTTTTCTTAAAAGCATTTTGGTTCCCATAAAGTTGAATCCAATCTAGCGCAGTATGATTATTTAAAATAAATTATAAATTGAAAGTGGTAAAGCTTATTTATATGCAATTTACCTAAAAGTTGGTAAAACATTCTAAACCTAAAATCCATCTTCACAAAATCACTAATAAATATCTATTTTGTTTAAAAAATTTGCATCATTCAGAAAAAAATAAATTAAAAAAAAATTAAATCTTATAAAATAAGTCATATTCATAAAATAATACTTTTTAAAATCAGTTGAATCATATGGCTATTTTAATAAAAAAGAGCATAATGATAAATAATTTTGTTTAAATGGGCCAATTTTTTTACAATTAATTATTTGAATAAAGTAAATATTGTTAAATTAACAAGCCTATATTATTTTTATTTAAAAAACAAAAAAAATCAAATCAAAATTCAAAAAGAAACTAAAGTATCCAATTGATATTGTTGCACAAATTGGTCTGAGGAAAAAGTGACCAATTTCCGTCAATTTTACATTCCTTGCAATATTTTGCCATGCCGAACTCATACACAGCCATCACTTCTCCCGGAAAGACAAGTTCATTTTTTTCCCTATCGCTTAGCAGCAACCCACTCGAAACAAACACTAAATAATTGATGCCATTGAGCTTTTTTGGATCACACTTTTTGGTTGAAAACTCCACTGGACACTCTGAAAAAGTCGACTGCCATTCTCCATCTACACACTTTGAACACCATCTAACATTGTCGATTACATAAACTGCTACAGACGTGTCCGGTACTGGGCCTTTATTGATATAATGTCTTCCATCCCATGAAACTACATGAAGAAATATGTAGCCCTTTTTCTCAATTGTTCGATCAATTTGGCAAAATTTTGGAATTAAATTAATGTTTCTTGAAAAGAAAAACGCATTTTGCGAACTACACCAATAACTTGATGCATACTTGCTCCAGCTTGGTCTTGATCCATTCACAAACTCACATATTTTGCACATCTTTGTACTCTCACTTAATTTGTACTCAACCAGCACACTTCCTGGCTCAAAAATATTTTGTCTATCATCAGGCACCGACGAATCTCTCATTCTAAAAACACCTTTACCTACATCATCTTTCAAACAGTAATTAAACTCACAGTCCGATTCATCAGACCATTTTCCATTAACACACTGAATACATTTATTGTTATGGTAAAACACTGTACTTCGACTTGGTATTAGCGAATTAAAAAGCACATCAGATTTCAAAAGAACTGTTTTTTTATTAACTAACAAAATATATAAAAAATTTTTATTTGTTATCTCACAAGAGGCCTCTTTTTTGAACAATTTATTCATAAATAATTCTCGTTGACGCTTAAATACATTTGAACTCTGATTAAATGTGCACAACTCTGGCAAAGAATACTTGCTCCACTCTCCATTTTGGTCACATTGTTTGCAGTACTTGTCACTTCCAAAGTAATACAGAGCCAAAACTGAATTGGACTTGAAGTATAATTGTTCCTCCTTCAACTGTTGAGATCTGTTTAGCAAAAAAAGCTGTGGTTTTCCGGTCAAAAGTTTTTTGTTGCATCTGAATTCGACACAGGATTCAATTTGTGACCATTGGCCATTTTCGCAATACCGACAGTACTTTTTGCGAAATGAAAATGCGGATTCCAAATAGGGCGAGAAGCCTCGTTCAATTCCAGCTAAATTTCTCAAATAACTTTGATAAACTACAATTGTGTTCGAAGGTATTTTGTCTTGATCAATCATAAATTTTGTCACATCGAATCCTTCATCTGTTTCCATTTGTAATCGAACAAAATCAACTTTTTTATCTTCCAAACTTAATAAATCAGAATATTTACAATCTATTTTTGGTTTTTTGACTTTTTTACAATTGATGTTATCTGCAAATTTCGACCATTCACCATTGTTTTGACAATATTTGCATATTCTTTTACCTGGAGCAAAATTGTAAACAGCAAGAGCTTCTCCAGGCTTAAAAAGAACATGACTTTGACTTATTTGATTTAGATCATAGGTCTCAATGACAAAAGGCGCTTTAATCAATTTTGAATCACAAGAATTCATTTGGCATTCAAAAAAATTGCTCCATCCATCCATGGAACATAAGCGGCACTTTTGTCCAGAGTAAATTGCCTTTGAGCCGCAGTCTAAAAAGCTATTTTGGTTTAAGTGATCTTGATTGTATTTGTCCAAACCATCAGGGTACTCGATTCTAATTCTTGTTTCATTAAATAGGACATCAAATGAGTCAAGCTCTTCGAATTCACACCGGCAGTTCTCGGTGAATATGAAAAGACTAGAAATTAATATAAAAAAAAATATTTTTTTTACCATTTTTGTTCTTGGTTTTGGACACTGAAAAGATGGGCTTTCAATTTAAACAACTCTTTTGATAATTAAAATTTTTAATTAAATAAAATTTAATTTGAATTTAGGTTTTGTTTGAGATTGATCAAAAATTCTGAATTTGTAATTTTTAGTTGTATTTTTGATTAAGTATTCAAAGAAAATAGTTGTCTATTTATTAAAGATAAATATTTACAGAATTTAAAATGGAATAAAGCCAATATCTATATCTACATGTAAAATTTTTTTAAAGCTTTACTTTTAAAATTCTTTCAGCTCTTAAAAACCTTAATTGAAATTTTTAATTATTTTTAAAAAAAAAATACTTCAGATTTTCCCGTTTTAAATAGAAAATAATTGGAGCCAGCAATTTTTCAAAACTATACTTAATTTCAAAAAATAAATTTTGGTCCCTCTTTAATTTCGAAATCTTGAGATTTTAAAAAAAAATTAATTTTTTAAAAATTTTATTTTATTTTAAAAATTGTTTCAATACTTTTCAAGGTAAATTTTTTGTCATGGAGAGATGAGGCTGTTTTGAATGGAGTTGACTTATGAAAATTTTAGATATAAGCTATAATTGAGATAAAGAATCAGAGATACAACTTGTTGAATAAATCTAAAACCATATTAAAGTATCATTTGTTTTTATTAAAGGTCTGAAAAAATGTAAATTATATGTATTAATCGTCAATTAAAAGAGCAAGTTATCATTTAAAAAAAATATAATATTTATTTGTTTATCTAAACCGTGCTAATGCTGCTTTAAAATAAAAATATAAAATAAAATAGAAAAGTTAAAATATACAACAAAATTGAAAATATATATATCTAAACATAGATTTATTAACAATTTTTTATATTATATAGAACTTAAGGTAGTAAGATATTTTAGTTTTTTATTGGATGTTTAATCAAAAAAAATTAAGGTTTAAATATTAACTCTTAAAATCTTCAGTATTTAATTGAAAACAATTAATGAGAAAACATAGTTAAATACCGTTTTCCCTCGTTCATGGACCAAAAACGTGTCTTAGTTTGTGGTGCAGCATAATTGAACGAGGGAATACGGTATATATTTATTTTATTTAATTAAAAATTATTTAATTTTTTGTAAAAAATTTACGACTTAATGATACATAGTTAAAAATATTTCATGTAAAAATGATTAAATCAGATTTCCAAATCTTGAATTTTAAACTTTAATAGTGCATTTTTTTCCCAACATATTCTAAAACAAAAATGATTTAGATACCATTTAAATAATTGTTTATAAAATAAATATAAATTGAATTCATTAAATCAAAGATGTCAAGCCTCCTTTACTTTTTAATTATACTAGATCAGTTTTTAGACTTGTCTTCTTTAAAAATAAAATATATCAAATAAAATGAAATAAAATATTTTTTTTTAAATTTATTTGAAAAAAATAGCTATTAAGTATTAAATTTCATTAAGTAATTAAATAATAATGAAATTAATAATGGACAAATAAAAGTATAAAAAGAACAATCAAAAACATTTTTCTATTTTATCATCTAAAATATTATATCAAAAATGAAAAAAAGTATTAAATTTGCAGATGATGTTTTTGATGATGATGAAGAAGAGTCAAATAGATCAAAATTTAATTCGCGGGTATCATTTGCTCGACCATCTATCGTTCAACTAGACAACTACAATGTGTCCTCAAACCAAACTTTTACTGTAGAGCTTCGCTTGATTATACTCAAAATTGGAAGCATTTCTACAAAAGAAAATAAATTTTCTTGTGAAGCTTTTTTAGAGGCCAGTTGGTATGATAAAAATATTGGCAACAATTCGACATTTTTTGATGCAAATAAAATAAAATATGATGAAAAACATCACTGGAATCCTCATTTATATATTCAAAATTTGTTGTCACATCAATCCCAGGAAATATGGTACAATGTGGAACAATGTTCCAAAGGATACAAGATATCCGAACGACGTCGATTTAAAGGCGAATTTTCGCAGACTTTTCAGCTTAAAAATTACCCATTAGACTTGCAGGAATTGACCATCAACATTTCTTCATTCCGAACTTCACAGGAAATTGATTTGGTGATATCAACCGAAAAGTTAAGTTCTATCAATGCAAGCACATTTACCCAAACACATGAATGGACTCTGTTTCAGACTGTGTGCAGCAGTCAAATGACCAAAACCAATGATATCACTAATGAAAATCAAAGCTCAATGGATATTAGTGTATGTGTGATGAGAAAACCAAATTATTACTACTGGAATTCATTTCTGCTAGCCTTCATTATAACCATGATTTGTCTATGTTGTTTTGCTATGAGATGTGATCTATCAGGTAACAGGAATATTGTTGGAACCACTGTTTTGTTGACTTTAATTACCTTCAAATGGTCAGTAACTAAAAATCTGCCATCTTTATCCTATTTGACCATTTTGGATCAGTATACTCTGATGAATATAATTATTGTGTTTGGTAATAACATCTATTTTGCTTTGATGGGCGTATTTGCCAAAGAAACTTGTCCAGCTCCATTTAGACAAATAGATTTTTATGTATTCATTGGATCTACTAGTTTGTTTTATTTATTGAATAGTATACAAGTATTGAGGTTTTTTTTTATTAAATATAAAAACAGAAAAATGCTACTTCACAGGGAAGATGAATATAATAAAAATAATACGGCCAAGAGAGCGAGAATAAAAAGTATATTTCAAAATGCATCATTTACCGAATGAAAGCTTAGATTTATTTTGACATTTTAAATAAATTTTATTAAAAATTAAAAATAAAATTGATTATTATTACAATAGAATATTTTTAATTAATTAATTTTTTTCACATTTATTTAAATATTATTGTCTAACTGTACAGCTATTTTAATGAAAATTTTAATATAAATATCTGGTAAGGTCAAAAATATAATAAATTTTATCATTTTGGTTTGGTAAGCATTTTGATCTGATCATAAAATTAGTGCTAGGAATATTATTATAGGAACAGGATAAAATATTGATCACCAAAAATTACCTTTCTAAAATATTTTAAAATGTTTTATAATTTATGATTCAATGAAGTCCATGTAATTAAATGCGTCTTACAAATTGAAAGTATTTTTGAAAAATTTTCAGCTTTTGCATAATAATCCAGTACCGTACCCGATTTGTGGTCTACTGAAGAAAACTGAAAAGGGCTTAAAAGTTCATATATCCAGAAAGCACCATTAATTTTTTTGAAATCGATCGAATATTTTATCAAAATAATTTTTTCCTACAAATAAATTTTGATCACTAGAATTATTTTGACCACAAGATTAAAAAAATTGATCAAAAAAAATTTTCTATAATCACATACATGTATATAGATTTTAATTTTTAGATCTTTTAATAATTATCATTAACATACTAATTAAAATGTTCACAAAACCGACATGATAATATTAATCACATCTTTAAGTGAAAATTTTATCACATTAGAGAATTAGAGAAAAAATAATTACTTAGTTAATATGAATATAGTCCAAGTTATTTTATAATTTTTACTGAATTATTTTTTGTAAAAAAATTAAAAAAAGTGAAATTTAAACTTGCTGACAAAAACTTCGAAATCCAATATTTTTACTTGCATCATCAATATGATAATAACGAAAACTAATTAAAACATTTTCATTAAGAAATGTTTCATTACCTCCATTATTATCGATAAAATGTGAAAAAAGAATTTTTGATCCATCTGGCCAAACAAATGGTTCTCCTACATAGTTTATTTCTGAGTTTAACCAATATTTATCAAATATCGGAAAGATGCTATCTCTCTCTGTTAAAGTTTTTGGTGCCCATAAAGTCGAATTCAAACTTGCACAGTAAGCTTTGGCAGAATCAAAATCTAATCGAGTTTTTAAGAAATAGTAACAGTTAAATGGATATTGACTATTTGTAGAGAACCCAGTCCAGCATGGTTTACACGGCTCTGTTTCGTTCAGTCTATAAAAACCAGATGAGCAAAAATAATTTTGCATTTCTTTGCTACAGCTAAAAGATAAATATTCAAAATAAAGAAAAATTTTTTTTTGATTATAATACTTATGTCCAAAGAAACCAAATTGACAAAAACATTCAAATCCATCTATTTTATTAAAACAAGATGCACCATTCATACAAGGTGAACTTTCACAGTGACTAAATAAAAAAAATTAGAAATTAATAATTAAAAATATTTTTTAAATACTTTATAATTAGTTTTTTTTTGTAAACTACATTCAAGTTACTATTTACCAGTCTGTAAACAGCATACTCAGCGTGTAGACTACAATATCCATTATTATGTATTGCAAATTCGCAAAATTCATTTTTCATACATTTCCCTAAACATTTGGTTTTGCTTATTTTAGTAATATTAAATTTAGGTACCAAGCTGAAATTCACAAATGGAACATTCTTTTGCTTTATTAATTCGAAATGACTTTTTATATTTATTTGTAATGAGTCCAAAATAAAAAAGAAAACAAAAAAGAAAATCTTATTCATTTCAATCAAAATAGTGGTGATCAAAAAGCAAATTTTGTATATTTTTTCTTTTTGGTATTTCTTTGAATTATTTGGTAAAATTCAAAAGTATTTATATAATTTGAACATTTCATGATCGGATATTTTGTTTACGTCAAAAGGCCATCAATTATTCAGAGCTAATTTTTTTGTTGCTTAATCAAATAGATAAGTTTTTTTAGTCAAATAGATTTTTTTAAATAAATTTTTTTTCTATAAAAAATCGTTTTATTTTTTTTGTTGTAAATTCTCAGCTATTTTCTGAATTGAACTCACAAATGTTTTAAAAATAGAGTTAAAATATTAATAATTTGTCAAAGGCTTGGTTTGATTAAACATATTTGATTAAAAAGCTTAAAATTTTTCGATTTCAGATATTGATTTAAGCGTTTATTGTTAAACAAAAAAAAATAGAATAAAAATTTGATCAAATTGATTTATTGAGACTCGATTTTTTTTCCTTTAACTTCAACAAAAAAAAAAGAGATATTATTAATTTCTAATTAAAAAAAAAAGTAATTACTTTCAAATTTTCTTGTTTTAATTTTTCATTTTCCTCTTTTAATTGCTCAATTATCTTTATTGCTTCTTCCAAATTCTAGTCAAAAACTTTAAAAATAAACATAATAAAAAATTTAAATTTTACATTTATTTCATGCGTATTTTTTTTCTCTACACTAGATGCTTCTTTTAAAATGTCTTGCCGCGACGCGCTTCGTTCCAATGCTTCAATGGGTATAAAATCTGCATCCTCAAAATCTCTTTTTAACCACTCTGGCACATCTTCATTTGTCTCATAGCCATCGAACATATTGAAATCTCTTTTTTGACATGTAGATTCATCACCACATTCATTATTTTCACCTGATTCGCTTTTTAAGCTCACTTTGTCACTTGAATCCTTCATAAAGTCTACATAGCTCACACTCTTCAATAACTTAGAGTCCAATTCTTTCTCGGCAATGATCACAGAATTCCAATTCCTGGAGCACATCTCACTCACTAGATACAACGAGCCAAAAATAGGCTTTGGAAGACAAACTGTACCGCTGCTCGACGAAGAGCCATAGTCCAAACCCAAACGACCATCATTCCGGTTACCCCAAGAGAATATGTGCTTTTCGCTGGTTGAGCAGATAGAAAATGTGTCACCGCAGGCTGCATGAGTGACAAAATGACCAGACAAAGGACCACATACTTGATTGGGACCAGCTCTGGATTTGGTATCACCTAGGCCCAATTGTCCATGATTGTTGCTGCCAACTGTAAATAGTCTGCCGTATATGTCAATAAAAGCTGTGTGGTCGTGGCCAGGACAAATTTTGGCAATTTTGTAGGAAAGAAATTTTTTGACTAGTTTTGGTTTTAATTGTTGATAAAAAAAGAGTGAATTTTCTTGTATGTTCACATGACTATTCGGATTTTTAAGTCCAATGGTATACTCATTTAGGCAAAGTTTGTTATGTTCATTATTTCCAAACGCCAAAACTCGACCCTCTTTGGTCATAAGAAAAGAGTAGTCAGAGCCGGCATAAATTTGTCTAAATTTATATTTGAAATCAAATTTAATTTCCTTTGGTTGTTGCTGATCATCCTCATCACCATGACCAAGTCTGCCATACTCGCCACATCCCCATGTGAATACTCGATTGTCTTGTGTCAACACAATCACGTGATAATCTCCACAAGCTATTGATTTAACAATTAGATGGTTATCTTCGAAAAATTGAATTTTTGTCGGTGTGTACACTTGTTGTTCGTGGTCAATGCCAAGGCCTAAACATCCGTACAAATTGGATCCGAATGAGTAAACTTGTCCCTGGTGAGTGAGGCAACATGTCATTTCTTCTCCACAAGAAACCTTTTCGACAAAAAGACCGGCCAAACTTTCAACTTGTTTGGGTATTCGAGTAGTTCCAAAATTTTTGCCATGACCAAGTTTAGAGTATGAACCATAGCTCGGTCCGCCTTGACTTGCTGACCATGTGAACAGCTCTTTTTCGACTGTGACTACTGCGAAATGAGAGCGACCAAGTGAAACGCTCAAGGCAGCGCATTCTCTTTGAAACAAATCGATTCGTTTTGGTAATCGTGTACCACCACCCCATGTGTACACTTCACTCAATTTAGATGATACCACTTGAGTTGTTAATGATAGATTTTTTAGCAATTTTTTTGATTCAGAGTCTAAATTTTCAATTTTTTCCCTGAATTGACACGAGTTTGAGTTAAATATGCAGCTTTGGAGAATTTCTTGAGCACTAGGTCTTTGTTCAGGATCCTTTGAGAAAATTGTTTTTATCATATCTTTCAATTCAGTCGAATAGTCGGCTTCAATGTCGTTTATGTTACATTGACTGATTTTTAATGCCAATTTGAGTTGATTCTATTTTTTTTTAAAATATTATTTAAAAATAAAATTTTTTTTTATTTTTTTATTTTGTATTTAAGCATTCTTTAAAAACTTTTTTTTTCAGGGATTCCTTAAATTTTTATCCGTAAAAGCATATTTTTTTATTTTTAACAAATAAGACTTTTTAATGGATCATTTTACTTATTTACATAAGAAATAATGGCGGATTAATGTTTTTCAAAATGAAGATAAATTAAGCTTTTTTTATTATTAAATATATCCTCAGATTAAATTGAAATAATAAAAAAAATCTTCTAAATACAGAACTTGTTTTCTAAAAATTGAATTTATTTCTTTGTTTTCATTTCTTTTTAACCAAAGAAAATATTTTTGATCTACTCTTGAAATTTATAGTTTAAAACACGAGATTTTTATTATTTTAACTGATCGATATTAATTCGTTTTTTAAACTGTTCTTGTCAAGTATGGAAAATTTTAACTATAAAAATTTTCTTTTTAAAAAAGCACCAATTTTTTCTTGACCTTAACAAACAAAAAAATTCTAACAAATTTTTAGTTAAATTTTATGATTATAAAACAGACCTATATATTAAGATAATGTGCTTTGATCTCAAATTTTAAATACAAAAATAAGTCTGATTAATAAGGTCCTACTAAAACACTGATCCCCACATATTAAAAAAAATGAAAATCTTGGAAAAAAACAGACTTGTAAAAAGTTCATGAAAAAAAGTCTGAAAAAGTCAAAAACAAGTCAAAGTGTGACTTGGAGTTGAAAAGTTTTTTTTAAAAAATTACAAGTCAAGATATAATTGACTTTTTTTAAGAATATAATTCAAAATATATAAAATAAAAGTCTTGAATTTTTTTATTCAGGAAAAAAAATTGTTTGTCTAAATTTCTAGCATGATTTTAAACAATTCTAATAATCGCCATATTCTTTTATGTGAATTTATTAATAACAAACGAAAAAATATTTGAGATTAAAAAAAATTGTAGAAATAAATTCAACATTATAAAGAAAAATAAAAAAATATATAAAAAATCAAGATATAAAAAAATTTATGACTTGTAATTTTTAAATTTTCCAAACAAGTCAAAGTTCTGACTTGCACTCGACTTGTGACTTTTATACAAGTGTGGAAAAAAACTAATATAATTTTCAGAAATTAAAGAAAATTCCAAACTAAATAACATGTTAAAACATTTAAAAATATTTTGCTTAGTAAAATAAGTTAGGGTCAGTGTTTTAGTAGAACCTGATAAGTTTGGTTGACCAATTGATAGTAAAATTGACTACAATTTTTTAAAAAAATATTTTGGGAATAATTTATTTTTCTAACCATTGTATTTTTTTTTCACCAAAAAATACTGTTTCTAAAATATATTTATAAATGCATTAAAAAATTTTTTAATATTAAAAATATTCTTAAGTACAAAAAGTCACTTATGCTCAATAAAAAATTATGATTGAATTCGAAAATTATAAAGTATTTTAAATTTTATTGTGATCTTTTTTATAAATACAATAGATGTATAAAGAGGGTAAAGTTAAATAAAGCTAAATGGAAATTTAGCACTTGCACATGTAAAATTTATTTAATATTATTAGAAAAATTTGACAGAAATAAAAACTGTTACGATAAAAAGTATTTTCAAATATATTGTAGCTGTCTGCAGTTAAGACTTAACTGATAAAAATCTGTTTAAGTTTAAAAAATATTTGTTTCGATAAAAACGCGGTAGGAAATCAAAGGCAAAAGACTGGTATGAAAATAATTTAAAAAACAAAATTTTGTACATTAACAGACATACTAAACTGATAAATTAAACTTATTTAATAAATCACTTTTTATAAAACATAAATGCTATTTGTTTAATGGTATATTTTTGGTGACAAAAAATAGTAAACCAAATATTTTTTTAAAGCTTTTTTTATTTATTTAATTTAGAATTAAAAACAAAGTTATTAAATAAAATAAACAAACTTTTTGAACCTAAAAAAAAAGTAATTTCTTTTTCGTATAAATACCAAATTTAGAATTCTATTTAATCTTAATCTTAATTTAAAATCTTTTAAATGTGAACATTTTGAACAGTTTTTTTAGCAGAAATAGTAGAAAATTGTGTTTGCTGCTAATACTTGGGATTTAAAATTTGCAGAGAAACAAGATAGAAAAACAGGAAAAGCAATATTTTTATCTAATTCTTACTGTGGCATCAAAAACCCTACTCAAAGTCATCATTTCGTAGACTACACATCCCAGAGCCCATATATCTGATTTGTAGCTGTACTTTTTACCTTCGACAATCTCTGGGCTTAGATAAAACGGTGTGCCGACCAGCTTTAAAAATAAAATTCACTTAAGTAAAATGTGTTATCTAGTCAATTACTTACTGTCTGAAGATAGGCATTTTTTTGGTCAAGTATTTTAGCTATTCCGAAATCTCCCAATTTTAGAAGATCAGAATGCATAAAAAATATGTTGAGTGTTTTGATATCGCGATGCATTATTCCCAAGTCGTGTATATAATCAACAGCACTGGTTAGTTGGTACATGTACCAAAGAACGGTTTGTTCATCCATAATTTCATTAGAATTTTTTTTTTGCTTTATCTTTGCTGCCAGTGTGCCGGCTTTGGCATACTCGAGTTCAATATACAAAATTTCGTCCTCAATAAAGTGTTTATAATAGGAAATTATGTTTGGATGATCTAGCATGGATAGAATTTCGACCTCGGAAAAAGCCTCTTGACGAAATTTAGCCTCGAGTCTTTTCAGAGCGATCTCCTTCCAAACGATCAGTGAATTGTCCGATAATTTTCGATAAAGGTTAACCTTACCAAAAGAGCCTTCGCCCAAAAATTTAACATACACATACGTCTCGTCTGTTTGCTCATACAAATCAGAATCTTCCATTATATAATAATAATAATAATAATAATTTTGTTTTATTTAAATTAAAATTTTATTTTATGCAACTTTTTTTCTATAAGTCAGTTACCTTAGCAATTAAAATACTATTTAATTAATTATTAAAATTTTAATAAACAAAAAATAGTTAAGATATTTTTGATTTTTTTAATTTTATCTTAACTCTTATTTTGTGATCGGAAAAAATTCAAAATCTAAACTTATTTGATAGAAATTTAAATTAAATATTTTTTGGGCTTCTGGAAGAAGGATACAACTTCTTGATCAGTAATGAAATATGCAAACAAAGTTTTTCATTTCTTTTTCGAACAATCAAATATAAAAAAAATTTTGATTAAATCAGCTATTTTTAAATTCTTGGACCAATATTTCGATGGTGAAAAAATCTTGAGTTATCAGATTATTTATTTATTTATTAAAAATATAGTTCGGGTTATACTCTGGCAGTTTGGAATGGATCTTAGTCCTTCCTTTCAGCCAAATGTTTTTAGTTCATACTTTAAAAAAAATAAATACAATAAAAGAATTAAAAATGTTTGACAAAAAAAAATGATTAAAGTTAGAAAAGAGTTATTTTTTATGAGACAAAAAATAGTGATTGAGATATTTCTAGAGAAAAATGAATATAAAAAGTTAATTTTTTTTTTTAATTTTACAAATTATTATTCATTTTGCTAGAGTTATCAAATGGTACAGAAGAAAATATTCCAGGTTTATCTTTAAAAGCACCATAGAGTCGAAATGACCTTTTTTCGATTTTTAATTTCTCTTAAATTTGAATTAATTTGTTGTGAATTTGAAATTATTTTTTTCAGAATAAAAAACGAGTAAATTTTAAAGAATTAATAAAATATTATTTCTAAGGTTATTTTTTTGAAAAATCATTCATTCAATCCTAGAAGCACCAAAACGAGTCAAATAGCTCGTTTTTGTTTTTCAATTGAATTAGCAAATCTTTACTACGTTTTGCAATTAAAAATTATTAATTAAGCTAAAAAATCAATGCCATAAAATATTAGTTTGCGGATTTTACATTAAAGAAGTAGAATTGGTTCAACAAGAAAATTTCCTCAATTAAAATTAAGTTTTTGGCAGGATTTTTTTTCTATATATTTCTATTTAAAGAGTCAAAAAAAGAATGAGTTTTATAATTAAAAAAAAAAACAGGCAGTATAATATCCAAAGTATCTCTTTTAATAAAATTAAATCATTAAAATTTAATAGTTTTTCCGGTTATCGTTTTCAGAGTTGCTTAAAAGTCACAAGTCTCAAGTCAAGTCCAAGTCCGGACTTTTTTTTTTCTGAAGTCCAAGCAAAGACTTAAATTTTTTTTTTCAAAAAAAAAGTCCAAATCCGGACTTAACTATAATAATAACATTAATAATTTTGTTTTAATTCAGTTAAAATTTTTACTTACAAGTCATTAAGCAAAATTTCTTTGCACAATTTATGAGTGCTGAATGTTTTTAAAATAGCAAATGGGTTAAATTCATCCTGTTTCAAATCAATTAAAAACAATCAAAAATTTTTAATTTGAATCCGACATTTTAGGGGTTGTGAAGTTCATTTCAATTCGATCATTTCAATCCAGAAAAACTTGAATTACTTTTTTACTATAAGGAATAATTTAGTTCTGTAAAATGCTTAAAGTTTAAGCAACTTTGCTTAATCCGAAAATATATGCCTGCAAAAACTTTGCAATGTACTTGCACAATTGATTGGAATACTTTTTAATGGTGTGCAAAATGCAGAAAATTGCAGAGTATTTTGCAGACTTATTTCACTGAATTAAGCAAATTTGCTCAAAATTAAGCATTTAATAGAACCAAATTATCTCTTTTAGTAAAAAAGTTATTCAAGTTTTTCTGAATTGAAATGATCGAATTGAAATGAACTTCACAACCCCGACATTTTAGTTATTGGGTAAATTTTTTTTAAAGTTTATTTAAATAAATCAATTTACTTACAAAATTTTAAACTGTAAAGTATTTTGTTTATTATTTGAAAAAAAATAATTTCAGATTAAAATGGTTTGTGACCAAAAATAAAATTGAAATCAAATAAATGACATAATATGTTGATTGTTATTAATTTATAGAATCTAATTTTGTTTACAAATTGTTTTGCGATCATAATTTCTATCAAAATCATTGACTGCTTCTAAATGAATTTCTATAGCGTTCTCTTTCAAAAATGTGTTATTGCCACCTGAATTATTTGGCTCACCATTTTTAAAAAAACTAACTTTAGAACCATCAGGCCAAACAAAAGGTTCTCCTACAAAGCTGATTTCTGAGTCAACCCAAGAGCTTTCTGTTTTAAAAATATGTCTTTCTGAAATACTCTTTGGTGTCCATAAAGTTGAATTCAAGCTAGCACAGTATGATTTTGCTGATTCAAAATTAAGTTTTAAATGAAAGTGGTAGCAATTGAATGGATATTGATTGAAAGCTGTAAAATTGTCTTTACATGGTTTACAAGGTTCTGTTTCATTCAACCTGAAATGACCAGATGAACAATTAAATTCACTTATTTTTTTATCACAACTAAAAGCAAAAAAGTAATTATAATTCAAGAAAAGAGATAATTCAAAATACTTGTATCCAAAGTAACCATTGACACAAGAGCACTCGTACTTTTTTATTTTGTTTAAACAAGTGGCATTGTTCATACAAGGTGAATTAGCACAATGACTAAATTAAAAATATCTTAAATTAAAAAATCTTAAATTAATTGGATATTTTACTTAATTATTAAATTTTTCTTATAAACTACATTCAAAATGCTATCTTGAAGTCTATTCAGAGCGAATTCAGTGTGTAAACTACAATATCTATTATTGTACACCACAAATTCACAAAATTCATTTCTCAAGCATTGATTCAGACAAGCTGTTTTGCTAAGTTCAATAATGTGGGTCTTAGGTACCAAGCTATAGTTTGAAAATGGAACATTTTTTTTCGCTATCAACTTAAATTGACCAATATAACTTGATTGAAAGCATTTCAATAACAAAAAGCTAATCAAAATTCGAAATTTGTTAATCATTTGGAGAATTTAAAATTTTATTTTCAAAAAGAGTTTATAAAAAATACATCAATTTAAAATAAAAGTTTTGATTATATCGTTTTAATGAAGTTATTATTTTCTTTTATTTTTTCCTTTATTTTTAAGAATTTTATTATTTTATTAATAGAAAATGTAAAAAAGGAAATTCTTTTTTAAATTGTTATTTTTTTTATTAATCAAATAAACTTTTTCCGACAAATCAGGCTTTTTTAAATATTTTATCGATTTATCTTAAGCTTTAGTTTAATACTTACGAAGAAAGACACAATCTTTCTTACATTGCCTCACTACCCAAGTCTCTAGTTGTAGCTTATACTTTTTTTATTATAATTTATAGCTTGTCCAAATATTTAAGAAAAAAGAGTATTTTCAAGATTTTTTAAATATCTATGATTTTTTTTTGGTAAAGTAAATTTTTGATCAAATTTAAGTATAAAATTTGATCAAAATATTTTAAAAGCTCATAAAAAAACTAAAAAGATACTAATGCAAACTTTTTCAAAACCATTTATAATAACACATGCATTTAGTCTCCCTTTGAATCTGTCTTCATGGAACTTTTTTCTAGTGGAATCAATCAGATTTGTGCTTTTTCAAAAATTTTGATTTCTGTTTTTAAATAAGAACTCCAGTTGACTACTGCACACTCCAAATGAGCTCTAACAAGTAATTTTTTGAGCTAAAGTTCTTAAAGCTAAACCTAACAAACCAAACTCTGAAAGTTCTTAAAGTATTTTTAGAGCTAAACCCAATCAACTAAAGTTCTTAAAAAATTTCTTAGCTAACCAAGTACTCTATCTTAAGTAGATCATTGATCAAAATTTTAAATTAAATTGCGAAAATTGTGGAAACTTTAAGCAAAAAATTGTAAAACAAAAATTTTTGCATCATGCTACATCATATTTAACATTTTCGTTAAATTATCAAAGTAATCTATATGATTAATCAGCAATTATTTCTTTATTTTTTTTTTCAATTTTATCTGATAATTTTTTTGGATAAAATAAAAATAAAATTTTTTGGTCTGATAAAACTATTTTTATTTAGCTTTGAACTTTTTTTTTCCTATTTAAAAATGTAATTAATCAAAATTGCTAAAAAGTTTTACCTATTGAAAAATAAACAGATCAACTAAACTTAATGAGTATTTTCAGCATTATTTATGTTTCAGCGATCAAAATTTTATAATAAAAAAAACTTTGATTCAAATATTAATTATTCAAAATTAAAAAATCCATTTTTTTTCTCCTATTTTGATAATTTGTAATTTTTTACCTTTTTGCACAATTTTTCCTAAAAGGTAAAATTTGAATGAAAAATTATTTTCTAAAATCTAAATAAACAAAGTTGATTTAAATGAAAAAAAAAAACACATTCAAATTTAAAATTAATTAACCATTTCTCTAAATTCATCATAATCAATAACTCCATCGCCATTTGAGTCAATTGAATTAAAATAAGCCCTTAATTCAGAATCAGTGATGAGCTTTTCGTTGCCAGCATCCAAATCATCAGCAATTTCTTTTGCATGCTCTACCGAAATTAAATCATCCAAATTGGACGAGGTGACTAAGCCAAGCTCTCCAGGCGTAATAGTCACCGATCTAATTCCCAAATTGCTCAGCACAGATCTGTACTCACCAAGACCAACTCTTTCCAAGTCAATCAATCTCAACGCTTCCAGATCACCTTCCAAGTCTGGTAGACCCACATCAATGTGACTATTTGTGTCAACCAAACTGTCCGGAGCTCCGATGCTTTTTACTTTTCTCAAAAATTCCTCATGTCTTAGCAGATCGTGACCATGACGTCGCACATATTCCTCTGGATCAGCTCTTTCAACTCCCAGCTTTTTGTAGTTACGGTTTACCTCTAGTTCCGGTGCGTCCCATTGAATTATCAAATTTCTTGGATTTGGAAGAACACAGTCTGCTTCGGCCTTTTGGAAAATAACTCTTCGCTTTTGTTTTTTGAATGGAAGCCATTTTTCGATGAAAATTTGCTGTGGCTTGGGTGGAATTGGTGGAAGTCTTTCTATGACCACTTTTCTGGCCGGTGGAGGAAGAACTTTGCCAGGAACTAGAACCAGCTGTTCGCCAATTCTGGACGGAGCTTGAGGTGGCACTTCGCGGATCACTAAAGGAGCTGGATTGACTGGCCTTGGGGGAGCTTGGCGCACAATAAGTGGTGGAGCTGGCGCAATTTGCCGGTTGGGCAACTGTCGAATGACAATATCACCTGGCTTTTGCACCTCTGGTGGATCCAAATATCTAACAGCCACATCTTGCGTATACCTGACCTTATCAGATGGCTTCTTTCGGATTATTTCCGGGTTCGAGTCATTGTTCAGTTTGTATTGGTCTAAGGGAATTGGTGGCAAGAATTTACAGTTGCCAGTGGTGCTGCGTGGAATGTTGTCTACCTCGACGGGAATGTTGGTCGAATAGTCAGTTGGGTAGTTGTTGCTTATTTGGACAGGAATTGAGCGAATTGTGCTTCTTCTGGCCGAATCATCCACAATCGAGTTCAACCTCGGACTGTATCTAAAAGATTGGTTGTACATGAGTGAAAATGTCTGAGCTTAAAAATTATTTAAGGCTCTTGTTTTATATGAAGCGAAAGAATGTGAGCTAAATTTATGGAATTTTAATACATAAAAATGAAAAATGTAAAATTTAATTTAAAAAAAATTTATTAAATTTAAATTAAAGTCTAATAATTGATGTTTACAAAAAGGTAAATAGATAGAATGCTTGATATGAATCGAAAAGAAAATTAAATTAAATTTTTGATGCTTGGATCTGATGAGCATAATTAGTTTTTTGGAATAATAAAAGCCAGGTGCATTAATGGTTCTGAGTGATTCATGTGTCACAATAGTTATCTTTTCAATTATTTTTCTTTATTCTAGCATGTAAATTTATTTTAATCAAAGTCAAAAATAGGCACCCAACAAAACATCTTTTGAAAAAATACAAATGTAATTTTAAATTTTTTATTAGTAAAAAAAATTCGAAATATTTATATACATTTAAGTCTTGAGCGCGAGATTAAAAATGGTTTAGCTTGATTTGAATACTTGGTACAGTCTTAATAAATTCTCGATTGATATATGCACATTTTTAGCAGACAATAAATCAGCAAAATTTTCACTCTCTAAAAAAAAATTGATTAATATTTATTTTATTAGAAAAGATTAATAAAAGAGATTAAAAAAAAAAAGAATAATTTTTAATATTCTTCTGTTTGAATTTTAATTTCTTTAAGATAAATTAAAGAAAAATTTAATTTTTTTGCTTTTAATTTTTCTATTTAATAAAATATTTAACCCAATGTCGTAAAATCTAAATTTTAAAAAATAAATACTAAAAAAGAAATAGATTTTAATTGACTTATTAGAATATTAATTCAATTAATTAAAATATTCATTCAATTTAATTAAATGACATTTAAGTATGCTCAATTTTTCCAGACTCATTATACTCTTTAAACGGCAAAATGTTATTTATTGTACATTTTTATATTTTTACATTTTTACATTTTTGAGAGAAGAAAAAAAAATCTCAAAATCAAAAAATCTAAAAAAATTTTCATTCAAGAAAAGTAATCATAAATTCGCAATTAATTAAAAGGGATTTTCAAACAATTATCCTTGGTTTTTACATTTAAATTTTTCTAAAACTCCTCTTTAAGTAATTGCGAATTTATTATTACTTTTCTTGAATGAAAATTTTTTTAGATTTTTTGATTTTGAGATTTTTTTTTCTTCTCTCAAAAATGTAAAAATGTACAATAAATAACATTTTGCCCTTTAAACCCATTATGAAAAATTTGGATTGATCGAATTTAAAATTTATTTTTTTTTGATTTTTAAATTTTTTATCAATTTTTAGATAAATATTTGTTTCAGACTCACAAAATGATCTTGTATAATAAAATAAAATCCGAAATGAGTTAATCAATTTTTTAAGTTTTTTTCTATTACTGCGCCGGCTTGTTTAAAGTTTTCTTAAAAATATTATTAAGCTTAAACTCATCAATATAAATGTAAAATTTTCAAAATAAGGCTTTCTTTTCGCAAGATGTGAGAAAAAATGAGCTTCAAAAAAGAAATTTAACACTCACAAAGTAAAATTAATATTTTAAAATCTATTCATATCAACTAAAACGAATTCGCAATGTTGTCAAATTTTATTTTCCTTTTTTCATTAGTTTTGAACAAAAAAATTCTTTTGAATCTTAAAATTTCTGATTTTCTCAAATGAACAATTTTAAATTAATAAAATAGCGATCACTTTAAATTAAAAAGAACGTAATAAAAAACAAGAAGAAGAAACAATTGTAAAAAGATCATTAAGATAAAAATAATTAATGAATCAAAATGAATTTAAAAAAATGAAAATATTTTAAACAAAGTTAATGGATAGGGTTTTTTTTTACAGCGTAACATATTCACAAAAAAATACCCCAATAAATTCTAAGAATATAAAATATTTTTTCAAGAGTCTTCAATTTAACAGGTGACTTAATTTTGTATGAAATTTTATTAAAAGAGATAAAATTTAATCTAATGGTTCTTGAGTTAAAATATTTTAATTAAGCATAAAGAAAATTATTTCTTATTTAAAAAAAAAATAAAGGAATTTTTTTAAAAACAAAATGTTGATAAAAATTACTTGAAAAATATTCAATTTCATGTCTATTGATTTCATAGAGAACAAAAAAATGAATTAAATTGGCCAAGTCATCATTACATTTGTTGTTCAGGTAACAGTTGATCAAATCATGCCGATCTAAAAACTCATTTAATTAATTCTACAAATAAAAAAATAAAAAAATTACTTTTAATTTTGTTGCGTAAATTTGATTCAATTGAATTTAAAGTCGAGTATAAAAATTCTTTGGTTATCAAACTTTTCTTATTGCATGAATTCAAATTATAGAATTTATTAATTAATTTTATCTCTTGGATGAATTGAGAGTTGGGCTGTTGGGCTTGTTTGTCAAAGACCAGAATGATGCCAACAAAATCGAATGTTTCTTGTACCACTGATTCGTAGACCAATTTGAGCAAACGATTTGTTTTTGGATTCAATTGATTATCGTCTGTTTTGTTCAATATCTTGGCAAATTGGTTTATATGCTCTTCGTTGGTTATTTGTTCCAATAAATCCGGCTAAAATAAAATAATTTTGAATTAAAAAAAAAAAATTAAATTTTTAATATTTACAGTAATGTTATGTGGCACTATAATTTTGTTCAAAAAATTTCTAATATTAAATGCTTTTTCGTCTTTAGGATCATCTGAATAGCTAAAATAACCATTTTTTTGTTTTACCAATAGTTCAGATAGCAAAATAAAGCGCAGTTCGTTGAAGTGTAAATTTTGTTTAAATTTTATTGAATAGTATCTGGGACCGAGAATCTTTAGTTGCTCAATTCGGTTCAATTCGGGAAGAATACAAGGTGCCATTTGTTTATATTTAAATTCAGAGTGATGTTCATTTGCTTTAAAGGTGACTTCGACAGGAACGTAGCAGAATTCTCCAGTGTCGACATCTTTGGACAATAAAAGTCTAGGCTCACTGGCCAACACGTACAAATGTCTAAATGCTTGCAGATGAAATCGGTTGTCATTGCTGTCGACTGGAAAAGCCGGATATAAAGCACACAACAATAGAGCAATGCTGAGCGAATCTGTTTTTAAGCTGTACCGACCACCACCCATAAAAAGCAAGGCCATTGCCATATTTATTGCCATTTGACTCCCATAAGTAACATGTGGATAGTTAGGCCCAACTCTTGATCGCAAATAGCGACATATCCTCATAACTTCCAAATCACCAGATCCAGCCATTACCATCGATAAAGACAGGACAACTACGCAGAGACAATTTTCTGTGGATAACTTTGTATCACCGAGGTCAGTAAAATAATTTGCCCAAAAAAGCTAATAATAAAAAGAAAGTTAAATTAAAAAAAAATGATCTTAAAAACTAAATAATATTTTGTAAGAATTAAAGTTAATAAATAAAATTAAAAGCTTTATTTTAAATTTTTTAAATTTTTTAATGCTTTGTGAATTTCAAATACAAATTGAACAAAAATACTTCATTTTTTGATTTATTAAAATTAAATTCAATTAAAAATACTAGAAAAAATACTGCAACATAGTGTAACATACTTTGTTGCAGCTTTTTTACCTAAAATTAAATTTTTAATTTCTTTTTTTTAAATAAATCAAATCAATAATTTATTTAAATCTAATTGATACTTTATTTTTTGTCTTTTTTTACACGAGAAAAATTATTTTAAAAAAGTTGAAGAATTTTTGTTCAATTTGTATTTTAAAGTCACAATAGCTTTTTTAATTTTTAAAAGAGAAATGGAGCAACATTAAAATTTAAAATTGAAGCAAAATACATTTAAAACTGCTATATAAAAAAATTTTAGTATCATAAATCTGATTGAAGATAAAGATACTCAAATTAACTAATATTTAAATTACAGACTTTAACCAACTATGAACAGTTCAAATATAAATTAATATATATTTTTGATAAATTACATTACAGTCAATCTTCCGTATAACGAGACCCTATATAACGAGAAACCCTTTATAACGAGCAACTTGGCTAGAACCGATTACGAGCTATAGAAAAAGATATAAAAATTAATTCGATATAACGAGTTTCGATATAACGAAAACTTGATATAACGAGCTTATAATGAAATACCGCTTAATCATTTTCTTAAGAATAAAAACTTCCTATAACGAGCTTGAACAAAAGAAATTTTTTCACACTTTTTATGTAAAAAAAAAATAAAAATAAAACAATTAACTTATCTTCATGAATAACTATAAATCACCAGAAAACATTTCCTATCTAATTGTTTATAAAAAATGTCCAATCTTAATCAAAAAAAAAGAAAGTGTATTTCACTTGAAACAAAAGTTGAAATAATAAAAAAACATTGCGAACAAAAAATCGCTACTTCAATTCTCGCAAAAGAGTATAGCGTCAACACATCGACCATTTCGACAATTCTCTCGTCTAAAGAAAAAATTTTAGAGCACTTTGAGAAGAACTTGTGCGGTACAGAAAAAAAAACGACGAATTTAATGATATATCTTTGTTTGAAAAAAAGTTAAACTATGACAAATATGCTTATGTTTCAATCGACTCAAATTTTCCTGCACGCGGCTTATTATCAGATGTTGAGATCATCAGTTCAGTTAACAATACAGCACAAAATGATGACAGTGATTCTGATGTCGAAGAAATCGAAAAACCTAAAAAACCTGTTATAAGCTCAAAAGAAGCTATTCAGTTACGAAATTTAAAACTAAAAATATTAATTTCTAATAAATGATAAATTTCAAAACAAAAAAAAAGTTTAACGTTTAAACAAGCTAATAAATATGAAAAAAAAATTACTTCTAATAAAGCTTTCAATGTTTAAACTGAATTTTTGGTATCTTGAAGTTGATGGTCAATTAAAAATATAATTTCAATTCAAAAAGTTTATCTTTAAGTATTTTTATTTATTTTTTTTATTTATTTCAATGAACGCCTTGGAGACGATGTAGAGTAATTAGTTTAAAAAAAAAAAAAAAAATTAAATAATCAATTAAAAATATAATTTCAATTCAAAAAGTTTATCTTTAAGTATTAAAATAAAAATTTGATTTTATTTAAATAATTTTAATGTAACCTGCTTTACATGCAATGAAGATTTAGAAAATAAAAAAAAATTAAAAAAAATATCCTCAATCCATTGATAATCGATTTTTACATTTAAATGCAAAGACTGATTTTTTGTAAAGTTTATTTGAGATATTTTATTTCAAAAGTTTTTGTGTTTAGCATTTACAGCTAAATTTAAAAAAGAAATTCAAATAACAAATTCCAAATAAGTAATAAAATGAAAATAAAACTTTACAAAAAATCAGTTAAATAAATTGAAAATGGATTTTATCAATGGATTGAGAAAATGTTTCTGCAAAATTTTTTTTATTTTCTATATTAACATTGCATGTAAAGCATTAAAATTATTTAAATTAAATCAAAGACTTGTTTTAATATCTAAAGATAAACTTTTTGAATTGAAATGATATTTCGAATTAATCATCAACTTCAAGATGCCAATTTTATGCCATTTTTTTGTTAATAACAAAGTTATTTTTAAATCAAAAATTTTATGTAAATTTTTGTTAAAAATGTAAGATTTTGTAAGATTACGTAAAATTTTCCTGATAAAAAAACCAAATAACTTCTGCAAAAAAATAAAGAAAATAATCAACATTTCCATGTTTCAAAAATGACAAATTTTCATTTAATTTGTAAATTATTTTCATTTTTTTCTTCTTTATTGACAAATATTAAAAAAATCAAAATTTGATTTTTTTTCATCTTCAAAATTTACCTAAAATTCTTTTTCTTTTAAAATAATCAATTAATAAGCTAAGCTAATAACAAAAAATTCCTTTGTCAGAATAGTAAAATTAAAGCCTTTCTTTAATTGATTAAAATTTTCTAGCAATAAAGAAATCTATTTTTTTTAAATAAGAAAAAATTGATTTAAAAACCCGAATCTGGTGAAACAGTAAACTCGCATTAAATCGAACTTGTTCGCAGTGAAATATTTCAGTAAGAAATTAATTACTCTTTATTTTAAAAAATCAGATTGATCTAAAAGACACAAGTCTCAGATCAAGTCAAAGTCCAGAATTTAATTTTTTTGTTAAGTTCAGACTTTAACTTTGATTTGGAACTTTTAAACAGCTCTTGTAAAAATTACAAATTGTTGATCCTTTTGACCTTTCTATGCCATTTTTTCCCAAATTTTTTAATCTCAAATTTTTTTCAATTAAAAAAAAGTTCCTTTGAATAAAATAATTTTGACTATACATAATTTTTGTAATTGAAAAATCAATTTAGCTAATATTGACAAGTGGGAAAAGAATAAAATTGAAAAATTAAAAAAAATAAAGTAATTTTTATGATGAATCTATTTTAGAAAGATTTTTAGCTGAATGATGACAAATAAAAAAAGAAAAAAATCTTACCAATGTTTTGTAAGCATCGTTGTTGAATGTTCCGGCAAATTTAAGTCCAATACTCATGCATGCACCGGCAATAATGTGTCTAAAAGCCTCGATTTTGGTCTCGTCATCAATAGCACTATTCGATCCATTAGAATCACTTGAGTTTGTGTCAAATTGAGATCCAAGATCCTCAAATTCTTCATCTTCAACATTTTTCTTGTTTTTAGTTTTTTTCGTGTTAATTATTTCAATATCATCGAAAAAGTCCTCGTTCTCAACATCATCGAACTGTATCAAATCACCCAATAGATGTTTCTTTTTCTTGCTATCTCTGTCGACCACAACATTGTCATCCTCATCAGTATTGTCATGTATGTCATCAATGAGCTCACATTCCGAGTCACTTTTTTCTTTTTTACAAAGCACACTTTTTCTATGAGCTTTTTTTCGTATTTCTTCAACTTTGATCAAGTGAGCAAATTTTTCGTTCAAAAATTTATCATTTCTTATATTTGCTTTTAGTAAATTTGACAATTGTCCAACTAGCCATTCCTGAGTGGGCACCACATGCTTCCACATAATCAAATTTCTGGACAAAGTTCTTAGCAGAAGAAAATCAGGTCTGATCGAGTCCAAGAGAAAAGCAGAGTCAGGCGGAGCGAACCATTCACTGATCAATTTGTCACAGCTATTGAAGTAAATCAATCCGAGAGCAATGGTGGCGCCAGGACAAGTGACATTTGTGTTTATTGATTCCCCTTCTCTGATGTACGAGCTGTTCGACGCTTTGTAATTGCTGCCTGACACTTCTGAATTTTGATTTGGATTGTGGGCGGCAAAGTTGTTCGAATAGCCGCTCAAATTGTCTTTTTCTCTGTGTCCTCCGACCATGTAGTGATACAACTCGTCCGTGAATGTACTGTCCATTATGGTGAGGCTTTTTTTTCCTTTTTCAAGTAGTATGAGACCGAGAGCAAGTCCGGCCGTGAGAGAATAGGCCTCGCGGTCCAATGAGTTCAAGTCTTTGTCGGCGTCATTTGCTGGCAAACGACCGATTTCCTTCAGCAGAACATAGCTCATGTGCTTGTTGCCTGTTTTAACATAAACAAGGCCCAGACTTAGAAGAGCTGCTATTTGAATGTTGTACGGTGTTTCCAGTTCTATTTCAACAGGAGGCATCAGCGCTTCAATTTAAAGTAAACTCAAGCAGTCCAGCTTTTTATTTCTATTTGAAAGGGTACTTACATCTAATATGCATGCTGATCAAGCGAGTCACGCTTAGATCCATTGATCCAATTCTAGAAATTAAGTTAAAATTAATTTTTATAATTGATTTTGTTGATAATAATTGTGAAATCACACAAACAATCTCAGATTTCTCAAAATTTCATAATTTCTACGAACCAATTACTCTTTTAGATATTTTAAGTAGTGCTTGATATCGATAACTTCGAACGCTAAAAATAATTTATCGATATCGACCAAAAGTATCGATATAATATCGATATCGTCGAAAGGTATCGATACTAATTAATTAACTGTTCCGGATAATTTATTTAAATTAAGGATTTTTAAAAATAATATTTGAACATTAACTAATTTTTTTAATGTTTATCAATGTTGTGTAAAAAACATTGATTCTCTATTATATTTATTGAATTATTAGAAATAAAGCACAAGCTACAAGTACACCATCTGAGAGACTATTTTCCTTTACAGGCTACAGTCTTTGGAATCGTCGTAAAATAACTAAATACAAACAAAGTTGAAAAAATAATGATTCCTTACCAAACAGAAAAAAATAAAGTAAAACTGAAAACAGATTTCTGCAGAAAAAAAATATAAAATGAATAAAAAAAAATAATTTTTCTTTTATTTAAGTTACAAATCCCTAAATAATGAAAAATTAATTCAAGAAAATTTTATGTACAGTGAATTCTCGATTATCGAGACCCACGATTATAGAGACTTTTTATATAAATTTTTGTTTCCCGAATTTTTTAAATTCTTTTACACGTAAAAAAAAATTGATTATCGAGACTCGAGTCTCGATAATTTTTTTATTATCGAGACTATATTTTATAATAAAACTGAGACTTTTAATGTAAAGTTTACTTAATTTTCGAGACCTAAATTATGTCTTATTGAATATTTTTTCAAATGTTAATTTAATGATAATTTTACTGACCGTGAAATATTCGAAATGGTGACAAGAATTGAAAATTTAGAAGATGTTGATGATTCGGAAAAAGAAAAAGAGGATACAGAAAGAGATGTTTCAAACAAAGAAGCAATAGTTTGCTATGAAAAATTATTTAGTTATTTTGAAACCCATTCTTCAGATTCTGAAAACTATGAAAATGATTTAGATCACCTTGCTCCGATACAAATCAGATTGGATAGCTTGAAAGAAACAAACAAATCTCAAAAATTGATAACTTTATTTTTTGATTTTGAATCTAAATGATATTAATTTGTATAATATACTTTAAATTTTTTATTTTTTTTTTAAATAATATTTTTATATAAAAAATTTTCGAGACTTTTATTTAAAATTGAAAAAGTCTCGAATATCGAATAACGAGACAAAATTATCGAGACTAATATTTTTGTTTCCCAAACGAGTCTCGATAATCGAGAATTCACTGTATTATTAAAATTATATTAGAATGAGGAAGCTTTTGAATTAAAACTATAAATTTCATTATTTATTTTCAATTTCATGATGAAATTGAAAATAAATAATGAAATTATATATTATATTAATTATTATTATATTAATTTTTGTTCTAAGTATAGTTTATTCAAATTGAATTTAAAAATCAAATAATTTAGCAGAACTCTTGGCAAATATCGATACCATTGCACGATATCAATAATATATGGATACCCTTGGACGATATCGATTTTGAAAATATCGATATTCTTTATCGATACCAAGCACTAATTTTAAGTGATTTAAAAAACTACTTGAAATAGGTCAGCTTTTTAACATGAGTTTGGAACAGTCCCAAAATTCTGGAAAATAGCAAGTATAAGTATGATCCCTAATAAAACTTCTTCAAAACAGGACCCTTCTAAATATCATGTTTTAAGTATGACACATTGTCTTAGGAAAATACTTTAAAGTATTATTTTTACTAGCATTTACAATTTCCTTAGGGAAATAGTTTACTAATTGATGAGTAATCAGGATTTAGAAAACAAAGACGCACTGTAGACAATTTTAATTTTCTCGTTCAAAATGTTGTTCTGAGTCTTTTTATAAAAAGAAAAAGGCATGTTTTTATTTATTTACTGAGCAGAGGCCACCAGTTGGGCCACTATCGATACGCTGTAAAATAAAGCGTGTCGTTAAAAATTAGTAATAAAAAAAAGCATAAGATCAGTTTGTACAAAAAAAAAAAAAAAACAGAAGAGTCGTTTTAAATTCTAAAGATTAAAAGAAGAGGACAAACATTAAATTTAAGAATATAATATTGGATTTTTTTTTCTGCAGTTTTAGTTTTAGTTCTGTCGATCAAATCTGGTGAACTCAAATAGCATTTTTGGTATCTCCTCTCTATTCATGTGGCTAAAATAAAAAAAAAGGCATGTTGTTTACATTTCGACATTTTCAAAGCTTTAGGGATAGTCTGACATGATGGAAATGTGAAATTTTAATACAAAAATTACAGTACAATTAGTAAAAATGGTGTCGCGAATTTCAAATACAAATTGAGCAAAAATTCTTCCTAATTTCATAAATTAAATTAAAATTTAATAAAAATTGTTAGAAAAATTACTGCAACATAGTGCAACATACTTTGTTACACCCTTTTTTACCTAAAATAAAATTTTTATTTTCTTTTTTTTTAGTGAATAAAATCAAAAATATATTCAAATCTTATTGATATTTTTATTTTTTGTCTTTTTCTGCCATTAGAAAAATTATTTTAGGTAAAAATGTAGCAGTAATTGTTCTGATATTTTTTTATGTTTTAATTTATGAAAAAATGAAGAATTTTTGTTCAATTTGTATTTGAAATTCACAATGCCGTAAAAATGCTATAATTTTTATCTTATTGCACAAAAATGATTTTGAAAACCTTACAATATTGTCAAAATTTGTACAAACGAATTCTAAGCTCTGCAAAAACTCTGCAATTTAATATATTTTGATATTTTAACAAATATATTTTAATGGTGTGCATTTTACAGAAAATTGCAGAGTTTTTGCAGAGCTTAGAATTTATAAG
Organism: Brachionus asplanchnoidis; assembly: GCA_025491095.1. Classification (NCBI taxonomy): domain Eukaryota; kingdom Metazoa; phylum Rotifera; class Eurotatoria; order Ploima; family Brachionidae; genus Brachionus; species Brachionus asplanchnoidis. The sequence continues at coordinate 236,799 of JAILYF010000017.1, forward strand.
TACAAATTTGTACGATATTGTAAAGTTTACCATTTTTGTGCAATTAGATAAAAAAATCATAACACTTCTACTTTTTGTACTTTAATTTTTGCCTAAAAATTTAACATTGCCGAAATGATGGAATGATGGTTTTTAAGCTAATTTGCTTTCTTGTCTTTTTTCTGGATTATATCATTTCCTCATTCAGGATCTTTTAGAGTTAATGTTAAAGGACATTTGAGTAATCAATTTCGAGTTAAAGCAGACGTTCCACAGGAGTCAGTAATTAGTCCATTCCTCTTAGGCATTTTCATAATTGACGTACCAACAAAAATAAAACATGAAGCAAATACTCTATTTTTTTTGCATATTATTTGGCTACTTTTTATTATTTTTAGCAAGAAAAGAAAAATAAAAAAGAATTGAACAATGGCTTATCAAATGGACGGTTTACAAAAACAAAAAAAATGATGATGAAAATGTATGTTGAAAAGTCATATTACATGGTATTTGGAAAAAAGAAATGACTAAAAATGAATCTTGATCATAAAATATAAAGAAATAATTTAAATCAAGTAAAGAGAAGTTAAATTATTAGACATTACATTAGACTCAAAACTTGCATTTGTGTATTTTAATTCTTTCTCCAAAACAAACATCAAAAAAATACAAATTGTACAAAATTCAAAAGTTATTCCAATCCGGCATTGTGAATTTTCATACAAAAATTACAATACAAAAAGTATTTTAATAAATAATAAATATTGTGAAAGTCTGCTAAATGTGTGCAAATTTATGCAAAATTTCACGCCATTGAAACGTATTGAAACTAAATGCGCAATAAATTTGCAGAGTTTTTGCAGACTTTCACAATAGGTGTAACAAAAGTTGTTTCACTTTATTACATTTGCAGAACATGTTTAGGACCCTTAGAACAAAAGGTTATAACCATTTTTACTTTTTGTATTGTAATTTTTGTATGAAAATTCACAATGCCTTCCAATCCTAAATCTAAACTATGATTCCCCTAACGGAGTTTTGAAGTTCGTTTTAATTCAAAAAAACTTGAATAACTTTTTTATTATAAGGAATAATTTACTTATGCAAAATGCTTAAATTAAAGTAAATATGCGCAATGCAGAAAATTAAGTCTGCAAAATAATTTTTCTGCATTTCGCATGCAATCAAAATGTATTCAAATCAACTTTGCAATTACTTTGCAGAGTTTTTGCAGACATACATTTTCGGATTAAGCAAAGTTGCTTAATTATTAAACATTTCACAGATTTATTCAAGTTTTTCTGAATTGAAACGATCAAAAAGAAAAAAACTTCCCAATTCCTTCCCTCCATCATTATGCACTAAAAGGCCTTCAATAAACCAAAACTACTAACAGTCGTCACAGATAAACAAACAAAAATAATAGAATTAAAAAATAAATTTGATTAAAATTTAAATTTTTTTACTTTGAGGCTGCTAGACCGATTAAAATGGCAATGTTGGTAAGATCGTGTCTGCGAGCGAGAGCGTCGTGGATGTTAAGCATGCTGAAGCTGGCGAGATGACCAGTGAGACCAAGGCCGTATAAAAATCCGGCTTGTTCGTTAGTGAGTTCGAAATTTTTTGCCAAATGTGACTTAATCCACGAGTTGCTGAGGTCTTTGGCTTGAGCGTTGATGGTGAGACCGGCAGCCACTCCATTGTGAAACAAAGGCCAATTAGTCATGTTAGCTGGCACTTCTACCCGAGTTAAATCTATTGTGGTCTTTTTTGTAAGACTTTTTCCTTTAAGATTTAGTTCGGGAACTAAAATTGGCTCAGTGGGAATTGGATTTACAGTGTGCAAGGTAAATATGCCCCGACCTATTGGCAGAGCCATTGTTCGTACACAAATGCATGACAAAAATTTTTCTTCTTCTTCCAAAAAGTCATGATCACTTACATCAGGTCCCTGATTTAGTTTGATTTGTATGGGTCGCGTTGTTTGCAAACATGTTCTAAGCTCTTTGATGCGTAAATCTTCGTTAAAACGACACTTCAGTGTCTCAAGATTAACCATATGTTCCATGCCTGTAAAGAAATTTTAGCATTTAGAAATAATTATTTTTTCAAAAGAAATATTTTGCTTTTAAAGACTTTGGAATAATTTTGCCAGTCCTTTGAAAGAAATTTTAACTTTATTTTTATTTTTTTTTAATATAATCAGGGCTTAAATTTTTCTTGGTACAAAAAAATAATTTAATAACTAATTTATTGGCCGAATCAATAATTTTTGAGAAAGTGCAAAAATAGCAACAAAAATTCCAATCGCCATGAGAAACTTAAACAACCACGATCGACTTAAGCGTATGGGTCCAATTACATAAAAAAGGTGACTTGATTCAATTTTATAAAACAAGTAATAATCTTGAACAGGTAAAATGGTACCAAAATCCATTATTAATGAATGTAACTGACAATGTACCAGCATCGTCAACAAGAAGCCACTCAAAGCTTCACTTCTCGTGAAGTTAATAATTTTCACTCGTTGGTCAGTGTCAGAATGCACAAACAGAGTGCCAGTAATGTGGAATCAACTGCCTAGTGAAGTGATCGATTCAAGAAGTTTAAATGTGTTTAAATCGAGACTGGACTTCTGGTTGGCAAGTGAAGAAAACAATAAGAAGCTCGGCTAAATTATTAAAAACACTTATTTTCTCTGTCAATCTGTAATGCAAGAGTTTTAAAGATATAGGAAAGGTTTATAATATTTTTTATAATGATTTTAAAATTATGATGTTAAGGCATAGACTAGCAAACAAATTAGCAATCTGGGTAATACAATTTATGTCGACTGCACCAAGTTCAGCTACAAAACTGTACTTGATATAATCGATTACCATTTTAAATACCCGAATCAGGGCTTAATTGACTCGATTAATTATTTACTTTTTAAAATTGTATCAAACATGAATAGTAACATTGATTACCTATATTTATTTAATGAATAAATATAGGATGGGATACTCTTAAAACGAGATGTATATAATATGAATCTTAATTTTTATATAGTAGTAGTAGTAGTAGTAGTAGTAGTAGTAGTAGTAGTAGTAGTAGTAGTAGTAGTAGTAGTAGTAGTTTATTTTTATTTTTAATTTTATTTTTATACTTTTTTATACAATTGCCTATGAGGCTTAAATATTTAATAAATAAATAAATAGATGGTACTAGATCAAAACAAATTGATTTAAATTACCATGTTCATATTAGCTATTTTAAGAAATAAATCGATCAAAATAGCTAAATTAAAATAGCCTGTACAGGTAAATAAAACCGCAATTAAATAGCCATAAGTAGCTATTTTTTCTTGTAAATAAAAACACAATTAAAAAGTAAATTTTATTTCGTAGCTAACACATTCTATCAATTAATTTGTAAATTAAAAAAAGGTAATTATTTAATATTTTAATAATAAATAATATTCTCAAAAAAGCTCTCAAACATTTTTTGATGAACCAGACCAGTGCGAGTCTATAACAATTTGTTCTCTATTTTCTTATTTTCACGTCGGAATGAGTCGATTAAAGAGTATTTGTTTTTATTTATTTATTTTCTGTACCGAGCTAGAGCTCCTTCAGAATAAATTAAAAAAAAAATAAAAAATTAATGAAATAAAAATAAAATAGAGATAAAATAATATAACAAATCAAATTAAAGTTAATAAAATGAGATTTAAAAAAATCAAAGTAAAGTAAATAGGCTAAATAAATGAAAGATAGAAAGAAATAAAATGGATTATTTGTCGTGAGGTGAAAATAAAAATTGACACTTAATAAGCGGTTTTAAACATGCCTTTTTTATTTCTTAATTTTGCTATTTTAATCTTGCTAATTAGTAAAAAAAAAAAGAGCTAGCTATTTTGTACAGGTTAATTTGAATATTTTATTTTAAGCATAGCTAACATAATACAGAGCCGCATAGGTACATCATAAAAGAAATCAGGCTGCTATAGCTGAAATTTCCTCTAGTACCAAATTCTCAGCTTGTGGGCTACTCCACGCAGCATTTTACTGCTACTACTTCTACTTGTTTTTGATTGACATAATGAATTAAAATCATTATGGTTGGTATATCACAAATTCTAAAGTTGAATTTTTTATCAGTAGTCAACAAATCAATGGAGGATATCAGAGAAAAGAGCATACATAGAAAAGTGGCAACAGCTCGTAATTCTGTAGTTCCTATGTTCGATTTCAATGAAAAATTCTAAAATAATATAATCGATAATCAAACAATGGAAATTGATGTTCTACAAACTAATGTTAAAAATATTTAACAAATAGAAAATCAATTACAATTGCAAGCATCAAATTTATTACTTGATTGGAATTGTGAAATTTCATACAAAACTTACAATAAAAATTTAAAAATTTTATACCTTTTGTTCTAAATGTCAAAAACTTGTTCTGTATATGAACAAAAGAGAATAACTTACTAATATATGTTTAATAATAACTTATGTTTTACCTACTGTGGAAGTCTGCAAAATCTGTGCGAATTCTGAAAAATTGCACCTATTAAGAAGTATTAGAAATTAAAGCCAATTAATATGCACTGATTTAATTTATTCGCTTTAAAATCAAGTAGATAGAGTATTGTCAATTTAATATATTTGTTTTTACTTAACAAACTAAAAAGCTAAATAATACCTAAAAATATGCTTTATGCTTCAACTTTGTAAACTTGTATCACATGCAACTTTATTTTTCAATATATCTGGTATGTTCTATTGTGTTTTATAAAAATTTTAAATACAATTTTGAAAATGCATTGAAATTGTGCGATGGTTAAGATATATTTTATTTTAGAAATATTTTGAGAAATTTTTGCAATGTCTTTCTTTTGAAATTAAATATAGTGTTTCAAACATAGATTATTCAGTTTTAGGTGATTTTTTAAATAAATTTTTTATTTTATTTTTAATAAATTTTAATGCTAATTAATGCTAATCATTAATTTATTCAAATTAATTAAAAATTAAGCTCTAATTTTTAAATTACTCATATTAAAAATATACAATATAATTTTTAGATATTTCTTATATTTCAAAAAAATGATTAATGGCTTAGATTTGAAAAACAAATATTGACAAAAATTGGTTTTGTTTTTTAATAATTCTAATTAAATTTTTTGATCTTTTGTTTGCTGAAAAAGTCAATAATTTAACTAGCCAAAATTTTTTTTTATATTTAAGTTGGTTTGTTACTCAATGCTTTAAGGAAACACAAAATATTTAATTTAGGTACAATTTATAAAAAATGAAATGAATATGCTATCCTTTCTTATTAAATATAACAAAATTAAACAAAACACTATATTTAATTTCAAAAGAACGACATTGCAAAAATTTCTCAAAATATTTCTAAAATAAAATATATCTCAACCATCTTACATTTTCAATGCATTTTCAAAATTGTATTTAAAATTTTTATAAAACACAATAGAACATACCATCTGTAACAGTAAATTTCTATAACACGTAATTTTGTAAATTTACTGGTCTTCCAGTAAAAATGTAAAACAAATAGGAAAAAAATTATGCTTAGTTTTTTTACTAGTAATTTTGTAAACTAATTTTTCAGTCAGTAATTATGTAAAACAATTTTTCGTGAATTGTGTTTCAATGTTTCAAAAATCCCGTTAAAAAGAATAAAAAAACTTGGACGAAACATCGGTGACTAAATATCATATTAACTGAATAAGCTTTAATTCTCCAAATCGAATCTAAGCTAACACGGACATAAAAAAAATTCTGGCTACTTGGATGCAAGAAAATAAATAACTTAAATAACTTAAACCTAGACAAAGCTTTAAGTGTGAGGCAAGCAGTAAATGAATTATCAACTGGTGGTTGTCAGGGCATGGTAAAATGCAACTGTAATGGTCAATGTATGACAAATCGATGTGGTTGCAAAAAATCACAGTTTTTGTGTAACTCAAGATGTCATGAAGGAAATTCAAACTGCAAAAACATATAATTTTTTTTTAATTACCCTTTTTCAGTAATTTACTAAAAAGTTTCCAGTAAATTACTAAAACTTAACTTAGAGAAAAATATATATGTTACCGTAAATTTCTCAAACACGTAAATTTGTAAATTTACTGGTCTTTCAGTAAAAATGAAAAACATAAAAAAATAAATAAATTTTAGATATTTACTGATTTTTTATTTATTTAAGTAATTCACTGAAAATAGTTTAGTAAATTACTGAAACGAAACGTATATTTTCAAAATAAAAAAAAATCAAATATTTTTCTCTGTAAATTTTAGTAATTTACAGGAAACTTTTAAAAAAATTACTTAAAAAGGTTAATTAAAAAAAATTTATATGTTTTTGCAGCTTGAATTTCCACCTTGAGTTACATATCAACTGGGATTTTTTGCAACCACACCGATTTGTCATACATTGACCATTACAGTTACATTTTACCATGCCCTGACAACCACCAATTGAAAATTCATTTACTGCTTGCCTCACACTTAAAGCTTTGTCTAGGTTTAAGTTATTTAAGTTATTTATTTTCTTGCATCCAAGTAGCCAGAATTTTTTTTATGTCCGTGTTAGCTTAGATTCGATTTGGAGAATTAAAGCTTATTCAGTTAATATGATATTTAGTCACCGATGTTTCGTCCAAGTTTTTTTCTTTTTATTGGGATTTTTGAAACATTGAAACACAATTCACGAAAAATTGTTTTACATAATTACTGACTGAAAAATTAGTTTACAAAATTACTAGTAAAAAAACTAAGCATAATTTTTTTCCTATTTGTTTTACATTTTTACTGGAAGACCAGTAAATTTACAAAATTACGTGTTATAGAAATTTACTGTTACATATGTTTTTTTATTTTGAAAATATACGTTTCGTTTCAGTAATTTACTAAACTGGTTTCAGTGAATTACTTAAATAATTTAAAAATCAGTTAATATCTAAAATTTATTTATTTTTATATGGTTTACATTTTTACTGAAAGACTAGTAAATTTACAAATTTACGTGTTTGAGAAATATACGGTAACACTTAACTACATAACTGTTAATATATTACAAAAAAAAGAAAAAACTTACTACATGTCAATATAACACTTTCACCTATTTTACTTTACTTTATTTTTTTTAATTTATTTTATTTAACTATATTTTTTTTTTTTTAATAATTTTTTTTATCTATTCTGAAGGAGCGTAAACTATGTACAGATGACAAAAAAATAAAGGCTTGTATTTAACTGAGCATTAGAAAAATACTGAATGAGCATTAATTTTTTAGGGTATTAGCAGTAAATTAAAATCATTAAAAAATCTCTAATTGAGCATTAATTTATCATTTATTTAGCATTAAATTATATATAAACAAGCATTAATTAATTTAAATAAAAGTACTTAATGTTAGCACTGTTAAGCAATTAATGTTGTTTTTTTTAAATTAATGTAAATTTTTTAAAATTAATGTTAACTGCAAATTAATAATGTTCAAAAAATTTAATTAATGCATGTTTGATATAATAAATGCACGTTTAAAATAATTAATAATTAATACTTTTCCAATATAATTAATGTTGTTTCAAAGAAATTAATGCTAAATATTATTATTGCTCAAATCAATTAAATTAATGCTCATTTAAATATAAGTCATAAATAAATAAATTGAAAAGTATTGATAATCAATTTTTTAAGGTCTAAAATCGACTGTAAACTAGAGCGGCCAGCTCTAAGCGCGTCCTACGCAGCAATGTTAAAACTTAGTACATTTATTAAAAATTAAAAAAAAATGGTGAATTTTGATGTAAAAACTGTTAGTGTAAATTTTTTTACCAAAAAAAAAGCCAATAAATTTTTTTAAATACATTTAACTGATAATCCTCAGGCAAAGATTTTTTTAATTTTTTTATAAAATCTTAGATTTAATTCAAACAATTTTCCTAAGCAAAAGTGTCTTACTATTTAGATAATTTTAATTTCTTTTCGAAAAATATGATACTAAAAATAGTTGAACTTCTTAATAAAAACAAAAAAAAATCGAAATTTTCATTCAAACCTCTGGTTAAATCATTTCAAAATATTTTAAAAGAAATGATTTAAAAAAAAAAAATATTATTTGTAGAACTGTAGAATTGTAGCTACACTTGAAGATGAAAAATAAAAAAAACTTTACCATCTTCCTCATCTTTTTTGATATTTTGGTTCACATTAAGACATAGATTGAGTTCGGATTGATTTGGTTTAATGAAATTCTTGTTCAAAGCGCTGCTAACAAGTTTGGACTGATTGTAGATGTGCAGCTCTTCTTTTTCTGAGTCATTGCTGGACTCATTTTGTTTGTCCAATGCGTCCGAGTTACTTTTCAAAATAGCCAAATCATTGCGTCCGATTAGATCAAAAGCAAAAGACGGCCAAGTAAAGCACGCATTGTCACGTGACCACTTAATGGACTCCAAAATAGGAAACAAAACAAACAACGGATAATCGTAGATCTCGTTCAGTGAACAAAGACCCATTTCTAAACACTTGGAAAATATGTTCTCGCACAGATTGACTTGACCGCGAAAAAATTTAAACTTTAAATTGTAGTCAGGATATGGATGCGGTTCGTGCTGATTGCTCGGCTGAAAGCCCGAAAAGTTAATATTGAAAAAACACTGATCAATAAATTCCTCATAGTCCAAAGTGTCCTTTTCATTAAGGCACAAGTTAATGATGCTAAAAATTTTAATTGTTCTCACAATTCGCTTGGTCACCGACTCAATAACGGGAAACGGTTGACTGACCGATTTTTGAGTCAACAAATCAGACAAAAACTTGATCAAACTGGGCGGCTCTTGCTGAATCAAGTAGCCAACGGAACTTTTGCTCGTGGCTGCCGGTGCGACCAAAACACTTGGGCATTTTTTGTACTTAAAACGAAGCAGATTTGGACAGTCCATTTCGTAATAGCTCATGTACAAGTCGAGACCAATTTCGCCCGCCAGAACATACAAAACTTGGACCAAGTCTTCATTGTATTGATTGAGCGAACGATGGAGCTTGACTTCTTCGTAAATCAAGTGCAAAGTGTAGAGAATATTCTTGATGTATGAGTAGAGAATGCCGCCTGAGCCACCAGAGCTAGTCGAAGTGGAATAAGCGGCGCTCAGAGTCGAGCTTATCGACCTTTTTTGCCTTGAAAATTGTGAGCCGGGAGTTTTTGGATTTTGAGTTGAGGGTCTGCTGGCCGCTTGTGTCTGATCAGTGTCCTCATCACTTGGCCTAATGTCAAACTCGTTGAGATTTTTTTCCGATTGCATAAACTTTTGAAAGAGAGGGTCGTTGAGCATAAACTGCCAGTCTTCATCACACGCTTCGTCCACACTGCTCTTGGCCCGCTTCGACTGTTCATCGCATTCACTCATTTGGTCAATGGTGCCACTCTCGGCGCGTCTAGGCTTGTTTATGCTCAAAAATGGAATGTCTTGTTCGATTTTGTTCATGTCAAAGCAGCCGCATAGATTTAGAATCAAGTAGAGAAAGAGGCTCAATTGATTTTTGATCGATTCGCCCATGTTGTAGCGATGTATGGACCATTGTTGCACTATTTCGTAGTAAGTGTCTTTGTTGAGAGTGTACTTGAATCCTTCTAGGCAAAGATTGACTAGTTTGCAGCTGGATGGCTCGGCCAGGTTTACTCTTAGAAGACGATTGTCGCTTAGTCTTACATTAAAGTGGGAGCCTGTCGGGTCCAGCAGCGCTTTGTACTCGTGTTGTTGAGGCAGAACTTTGCCCACTGACGAGCTTAGCATTTTGGACGGAACACTGGAGCAGTTTTTGGGCGTTTTGAACACATGACTACTGGACTCGTCAATGCTAGTTTGGAGTATTTCATTTGAAGACGCATTTGGCTGAAAAAAAGATGGTTTTGAGAACAGCTTTGATTTAATGGGTGTAATGATCGGACTTTGAAAAAGTTCACTTTTTTTCATGTGACTAAACGGATTCGACCAAATAATGTTGTGTAATTGAAGTTTGCATAGCTTGGTAATGCCCGAATACACAAAAAGACTTCCTTGGCTGTCAATAATGACCATTAGATTTCGGTCATTGACAAATACTGCATCGCGAGCGGCAATATAGCTCAATTGGTTAGTGGTGGTGACTGTGTTATTGTCTTGGCAATGTTCGATTTTAAGACACCTCAATTGACACTTGGCCGGCATCAAGTAGCAAACAAATTTTTGGTTGTACAAATCTTGAATTTGAAAAAATTTAGTAGCCTTTTCGTTCATTGACGAATCGCCAGCGACCATTGTTGGCTCGGTCCAAATCGACTCAAAGCAATAGTCTGGCTGTGATTGTTCGTACAAAGGCTCGTTTGGCACAAAATCACTCTGATTCATTAGGTTAATGGAAGTGTTGTTAAGAAAAGGAGTAAATGATCTTTTTATATTGAGTGGAGTGTTTTGATGATTGAAGTTGAGTGGAGTTCGGAAGTGCGATGAGTGATGTTTGGCTTCTAGCAATGGTGTCATTAGATTGTTTGATGTAGGAGGATTAACGATAAGGCAATTTGCCGATTGACAAATACTGCTTCGGTGCACTGGCTGATACACACTTGATTTACGCACTGTATTTATTGCCGGAGACGATGAACAAGAGGGCGAACGGCTCAGGGTGGCCATTGGACTGAAGTTACGCTGGAAAAAGTGCTGATGTGCCGACATTAAATTGGTTGTAGCTGATGTCTGCACTCCGGACTGGACTGTGGTAGTGGTTATTGTACTGGTGGTGGTAGTGGTAACAGTGGTATGTGAACTTGCTACTAGTGGTGAGTTGATATTTAATTTGTTATAAAAAGAATAAGTGGAGATTATAGGCGAAACAGAAAGCCTTTTTTTTGACTGATTTACACTCAGGGACAAACAGTTGGTATTGGATTCAGAACGTGGTGGCAATGGCGTGACTAGCGAGCTTGTATTTAAATGTTGTGGTTGTTGCGCACTAGTGTTTGCTTGGGTTGTGTCAAAAGGCTCATTTTGATGCGCTATTGTACCATTTAATAGATTATTTACAACTTCAGAATCCTAAAATTAATTTTAAATAATTTAAATTTTTTTTTTAAATTTAATTATAGTAAAAAATTACTTCAGATATATTCTCACTAATTCGATAAATAGAATGAACATTGTTAAAAAGACTAAATACAAGAACTAAATTAAGAGGTTCGATTACGTCTACAATAAATAGTTTTGAATTTTCTCTTAAAAAATAACCTTTGTCTATTGGATAAAAAAATTTTATTAATTGTTAAATTTAAATTTAAATTGTTAATTACTTTCACTAGAAGAGTTTTTACATAAAATTGGTTTAATGTCATTTAATGGATTGTTTAGAGTGAAAAAAATTTGATTCGGCTGATTAGGTCGAAAGTAGGAAGCCGAACTGGAGTCGGCGTACCGTTCAATCAAGATACCGTCTGGTATTTTCCAGCAGTTTTTTATCTTGAAAGGTAATGGCACATGGTAATCAGAACCGTTCGGAGCATACACATGTATCTTTTGACTTTCGAACACACAAAGACAATCATTGAGCACATTGGTATCTTAAATGGTCAGAAATTAAATTTTATTAAGAAAAATGGCACAAATTCAGTCTGGGCCAAAGTACACTTATTGCTTTATTTTTTTTATTTAGTGATTATAAATTCTATTTAATGTTTAAATTAAAAAAAAATAAAATAATTAATTATTATTTAAATAAAAATTTTATCTAAACATCGAATTTTTTATTCTGTAGCAAAAATTTACAAAAAATACTGTGTCTGTCTAAATTGTTTTTTTGGATTTTTTAAACAAAAAATGTGCTTTTTAATTACTATTAAAAAACACGATTATTTTTATTTAAAAAAGCTAACAATTTTCTTCATTGCCACTTTTAATAAAAAATTAATAAGTATTCTGTAATTATTTATAAAAGGCGAATAATTTTTTGATACCGCTATTTTTAATAAAAAATACCTCTAATTTAATAAAAATTCTGTTAATTTAATAAAAATAGCGCTAATTTAATATGCTTACCTCTAATTTAATAAAAACTCATCTAAAATAATAAAAACACGTCTAAATTAATAACATTACCTCTAAATTAATTAAAAAATATCTCAATGAAGATTTAAACTTATATCAACACTTAAAATTATTAAATAACGGTATAATTTAAATAAAAAAAACTAAAATAATTTTATTTTTTTTTAGTTTTTAATACAATGTTAATATCTGTAACCATTTTTTGCTTTTTATACCGTTATTTAATAATTTTAAGTGTTTAATAAGTTTAAATCTTAATTGAGATAAGATTTTTAATTAATTTAGAGGTAATTGTTATTAATTTAGAGGGAGGTATTATTAATTTAGACGCGTTTTTATTATTTTAGATTAGTTTCTATTTATTTAGATGATTTTTTATTAAATTAGAGGTAAGCTTATTAAATTAGATTTCTTTTTATTAAAATAGCGGTATTTTTATTATAATTAGCGAAAAATCTATTAAAATTAGCGGGAGGAAAATTATGGGCCTTTTTAAAATTTAAGTATAATTTTATAAAAGCTAGATAAATTTAAATAAAAAAATATATTATCAAAAAAAAAATTATCTAACTTAAAAATATTATAAGAAAATATTATTTTTCTTAGTTGCATTTAGAAAAAAAAATTTCTTATAGTCATTGGCATGCTGCAAGCTAAGTACAGTTTATTTTCTATAATTTGAGTACCATTTTGAGAATGTTAGCAGTTTTAGCTAATATTTCACTTTTTTCAATAGAAACTTTTTTCATTACCTGCAGCCATTATTTAATTTTTATGCTATTTTTAATTTATTAAATTTTAATTAAGATTTATTTTTAATTAATTTAGAAGAGTTTTCATTAAAATAGAGGCATGCTTATTAAATTAGAGTGTAGTTTAATAAAAAAGATGCATCAAAAAATTATTCGCCAAATTAATTTCCCGAATACTTTTTAATTTGACTTTAAAACTTACATAAATAGTAAAAGATTTTTGTTAATATGGTTAAATTTGAATAAGATAAAAATTAATGATTTTATATAAAATCTAAAATTTTTTTTTACCTGTGTCAGTTTTAAAGTTGAACCAATCTGAGTCAATTACCAGCGAGTCAAAAGTGAATGTTCTTCTAATGCATTTTGATACGTTGTCCACTCCATAAGATAAAATCACCCGGTTATCTCTTATGTACACTTCAGCCTCACAGAACTCGTTCACTTGTTTCAAGTGCCATTTTTCATTCTGGCTAAAATCAAAGTTTAAATTGGACATCATTGGCGATTTGTGCAAATAAGCAAATGATATTTCACTGATGCTTGAATTGTTGTCTTCAGGCAAAGATTCTAGACCTGGTTGAGACAAGTTTTGATTTGAGTAGAAACGATTTAGATGAGATTTGTGCAAATAAAATTGTGGATTAGACATCTTTGGTTCGATTGATTCCGATTTTTGACCTTGAGCACTCGGTATTGTAGCATCTGTTTTTTGATTATTTGCCTGGCTAGTCGATGTGCCAATTAAATTATGACTGATCAGCTGAGAACTACTACCTTTAGGTACAAATTCCCATGGATGGGATATCACAATCATATCTTTATAACTGGATTCCACTGTATAATAGGGTTTAGAAAATAAAGAACGAAAATGACTTTAATACACTTGGAGATATTAAAAATAAAATTTGGCTTTTAGTTTTTGACTATAAAACCATAAGCCCTAATATTAAACAGATAAATTTTGAAATTGAAAAGAAAAAAATTTCAAATTATTTGTTAAAAATTTTAATGTATTTATTTTGGGAAAATAATGTGCAAATTTTTATTCCAAAACTGCTTTGTTTTTTTTATGCCAAAAGAAAATTTTATTTTTATGTTGTTAAAAATGTGTTTGCACTTTTTGTTTAAGTTAATCATTTGTTATGATATATTTTAATAAAAAAGCTTAATCCAATGGACGAATTATTATCATATCTAAACCTCTATTACAATAAATTCAAATGCCCTGAAGGCTCATTTATCAAACAAATAAAAGACATTGGTAAAATAATTGATTTAGATTTGATTGATTTTGATATATTTAAGCTTGATTTAAAGTTTGTATGGATGTACTAGATCAATTTTATGTATCAAAAATTACTCAAATAGACAAAGCTCAACTCTATAGAAAAATTGTACATTTATGTGACTTGTTCGTTAAAGATCAAGTAAATTGTAAATACTATAAAGATATTTTATACGATGTGCTGAATAAATCAGCAACTTAAATTATTTAATCTTAGCTTTTTATTTTTTTATTATTTTATTTTTTTTAAGTCGCCTATGAGGTGCAGTATAAATTATAAATAAATAAATAAATATATTTAATTTCAATAAAAATCTGATTTTTGTTACAGGTCTAAAGGGCTGTTTTAGTTCCTAGTCAAAACTAAACTATTTTTTATCCAGAGTCGTTTTAAAGTCAATAGTCAAAATATAAAGAAAAAGTCTGGATTTAATTTTATTTTAAAGTTTGGACTTCGAAGTTAAATTTTGACTCGTGAGTTAAAAATTAAAAATTAAAAAAAAAAATTAAAAAATTCTTTTACTCAATGAAGATAAACAAATAAATAAATATCTTCTTTTTAATCTATTATGTTTAGAATGTAAAATAAAATTAATATTGATAAATGTTCCTGTAGAATTTAGTTATTTTACCATAATTAACCAAAATTACATAAATAATAAAGTGCCGAAAAAAAAAATATTTAAATTTTTAATTAAATCTAATTCTCAAACAAATGATGATAAAATCAAAAAAATTATTTTGCTTTTGATAGTTTTTATACTGTTTGTAGCATTCAGCCATGCTGTTGGAAAATTAATTTTAAATGGAAATTTTTTAAATGAGCTTTAGAAATTAGAATTAAATAATTCGTGCAAATAAATGATCCAATATTATCCTTTATTTCCCAAAATTAATTTTTATCTTGGTGATAAAATTTAATGACATTGAATGGAAATTATTTTAAATATTTATTCAATTGTTCTGAAATCAATTTTAAATCACTTTTCTACAGTTGTTTGAAATCCCATTTGGTGTCCATATTAAATTTGATTTCATAATATAAAATTTAATTCTAAAATATTTGAATTTTTTATTGTCTTTTACTTGATTTTACGGTAAACAAAAAAAAGCAGTCTACGTAAAATTACGTATTTTTTTGTTAATTATAATTTCACATAAAAAAACCATCTTTTTGGTTATTTATTACATTACCTAAATTTTTGTAAATTTCTTTAAATAAATAAATTCAAAAAAAGGAATTTTCAGAATAAATAATTGAGCCAAACTAAAAAAATATTTATTTTGTCAAAAA
The DNA here is from genome assembly GCA_025491095.1 of Brachionus asplanchnoidis. Lineage (NCBI taxonomy): Eukaryota > Metazoa > Rotifera > Eurotatoria > Ploima > Brachionidae > Brachionus > Brachionus asplanchnoidis. The sequence goes on from JAILYF010000017.1 coordinate 252,206, forward strand.
ATTTTAAAATAAAATTTCAAATTCCAATTTCAGAGAAAAAAAAAAGTTTCGAAAAATTTCTACTTTCTACGTTTGAACAATATTAATCTTACTATTTTTCAAAATAAATACAATACTTATAAAAATTTCTATTATTTCTACAAATGTCAGAAGACTGATCCCAAGAAAAAGACCAGCCACTCCACCAATATTGGAAAGTAAACCAACGACATCAGTTGTTGGGCTCTCAGTCACTGATACAAATCCTAAATTTCCGTAATAAATGTTAACTACTGCAAAATCTTTACTGTCAAAACTTTGGTTAAAATAAATTGAATCATGTCCATCATACTCTTGCAAAAAATCTTTATACATTGAGTTTGAAAATTCATTAGTGGAAACTGTTTTATCAAACCACATTCCTTGGCACTCGAGTGGACATTTTTGCTCACATTCCTTATTTAAATAATCTCCTTTTTTAATGTACTGAAAGGCTATTCCAATACAATTTTGCCAAGTTGTTAGATTACAAGGCATCGAATTATAAAAACAGGGATAGTCAGCAACAAAACAATCACAATTGTCAAGAAAAATTTCTGAATGCACTGTTGGATGCACAGAGTTTGGCCGTACGCTTTAGCATTTTCATGTACCAATTTGTAATATTCAGAGTCATAGCTGTTTATATCATCTGTTTTACCATCACAACTGCTGTAAGGTTTGTGTTGAGATTCATAAAATGTTCTTAAAGCGCAATGTTTGTTTCTGTTTTTGGTGCTAAAGTTATGGTATCTACCATCATCGGATAAGTTGTGTGATTGTGAATAAATATTACTGCTCCAGTACTCGGATTCATAAACTTCAATTTTTGTGCTACACTTATATTTAAAATTAATCTTAAACCAGACAATCTTTCAGTCATCATAACATACTTCAAATCGTTTTTCTTACCATGTGAATCAAAGCCTGAGTTGAATTGATAGCAATTTCCATAGTTTGGATGAAGAAAAAACTTAAAATCAGTAAGATTACATTCTTCATAGTTGTATTGGCAATAAACTACTAATTTGTCTAATGAATCACCATACTTTTGTTTTAGAAATGTGAATTTTTCCTCTTTAGAGTGCATCTTGGCTATTGTTTCAAACAAAGTTGATAATGGATTTATTTTAGCATTCATTTCTGATTTAAAAGTTTCAATAAATTTTGTTGAATAAATTGAAGTAAAATAATTCATGTTACAAACAGTTACAGTTGGAAAAATTGCCATAATTTCATTTATCACTCTTGTTTTGGTTGTAACTTCATATTTAAAGTAGTTGAGAATACTTTCGGTTATTAAAAAAATGCAAATACTAGATGATAAGATAGTGAAAAAAGTCCACACAATTTTAATGAAAAAATTATTGGATCTAATGATATTTGGAAATCCATGGCCAGTTGATGAAAGAATAACATCTACAATTACTTTCCGAATTCGATTATTTAAAGTGAGTGACTTTTTCAAATCCATTTTGATATTTGACAAAAAATATTTTTTTTATTTTTTTTTAAATTAACACTAAAAAAAGTTACCGAATATTTATGGGAACCTTTAAAAGAATATAAAATTAGTTCTTTTTGTTTGTCATGTTGCTTAGATTTTTAATTTTTTTTTTAACACTTAAAATGACAATTTTACCTTTAGACTTTTCAGCAATAGCAAACATCCGATTTTTTAGAAAATTTATTAATTAAATGGTTAAATCTATACCTTCTAAATTTAATTTTTTAATTGGTTAACTCTTAGGCTTAACTCGATTTGTTTCGGATCGCAATTTTTATTACTATTATTATTTTATTTTATTAGCTGCATATAATTTAATATTTTTAAAATTGGATTATAGATTTCAATATTTTTAAAGCAATTTTTTAGCAAAGTAAAATTTTTGATCAAATTTCAAGCGCTTAATCTTGCTCAAACATTTTTAAATGCTCAATTAAATTTCTTTGCATTTTTAGAAATTATAATCCTTTTTCAAAAGTTTACAAATAAAGCTTTGAAATGTAAAAAATATTAAAAATCTGCGATGAAAATTAATTGTGCATCTAAAAATTTTTGAGCAAGATTGAGCGCTTGAAATTTGATCAAAAATTTTACTTTGCTAATTTTTTTCATTATTTTTTTTAGTTACTCACAATAAAAAATATACAAGAAAAGCTAAATTTTGATTTGTATTTTTAAAAAATATTTTATATGAATGAACTATTTTTTTGTTCTAAAATCATTAATTTTATTACAAAATTACCTTATAATGATTAAAATTTTAAAAATATAAAAGATTTTTTTAAAATATAAGTTATATCTTCTGTGATAACATTACTGTAATAGAATATTAACCCGAGTAAAGTTTTCACTCTTTTTCTCGAAATTTAATTTTCTTTCAAATAATTTATAACATTTCAAAAATAAAAGATTATTTGTTTAAACTTATAATTTTATTTAATTTTAAGTATCATCCAAAATAGCCGAATCATTGTTATCTGAAGGTCTCATTAGAAGACCTCTAATCCTTAAAACAGGTGGATGCTTTGATTTGAATTCGAGTCCAAGAGAAGAAAGTTGATTGACACTTTCTTCTAAACTGAAATATTGAATAATACTACTGTAAATTTCATGTATCTGCTGTTCATCTAAACTCTCATGCCACTGTTTAAACAAAAATCCTCTCAGCGATTCTTTTAAATTAGCTAGAATTCTATTAAATGATGGAAAAGGCATATTTTGCTTGATAATATTAAAAATCCAATACAAAAATGCCTCTTTTTGATTTGATTTTAAGATTTTTGACATGAACACATTCTCTCCAGCATCGCCAAAAAAGACATTCACCGAAATAGTCAATTCTGGTGATTTTACTTGGTGCCAACAGAATGCCGGAAAATAAAGAATGTCTCCTTCCTTAAGTAAACAATACAGACAATCAGTGTTCTTAAAGCGTGTTAAAATGTCATCATTTAGATTAGTTTTGATTTGATCACAGTTTATTTGAGATTGAATGGTCCGTCCTTTTGAGCCAAGCTCATTTGGATACATGTTGTAAACATTACTTCCATAGAGTCTTACTAATTTACGACCTCTGATCACAGTAAGCATATTATCATCCGGATCCATGTGTGTATATTCATAATGGCCACTTCTTGCTATCCATAAAAATGGTCCAGCGTGGAGCTTTTCAACAAATTGAGGCATCTTAAGCTCATCGCTAATTTGAGGAAATGCTTTTTTTAAATTTTGAACAGCTAAATAAGAATTTTGACTATTAAAATTATCCATTAATAAATCATTTACATATGTCTCAAACTTAATTTCTTGCACATTATAAGCTTTTCCCATTTTGTAGCTCTCATGCATGGTATTTCTTCGAACAAAGACCCGATTTTGACCACATTTTTCATTAAGGTATTCCAAAGACCAGTTCTTATAAGCTTCACCACAGTCAAATATCTTTAAAGCATTTCTGATCACTAATGGTTTGGATTTGCTCAAATAATTATTCATAAAGTATTCATGGTTGTATTGTGAAGCGTCGATTTCATCTATAGGCAATAAATTGCCTAGATGGTTAATCGAATGAAGCTTAGTAATACCATTAAAACTGTCTTGTATCTCTACTTTGTTCTCTAGTTGAGTCATCTCAGTTCTTCTTAAAAAAGTTCCATATTTTTTATTTAGATTTTTATATTTTAAAAAAAATTGAAAAATTTTTGAGAATATTTTATTTTAAAAAATCGAGAAAATAAAAAAAATAAAGTTAACAATTTTCTAGTTTTTTTGGCTCTCGAAATGATCTGAGGCGAGCATAACTGAATTCTCAATCAATTATCGATTCATTTTTCATAATTAGTCATTAAAAAATCTAATTTAAATAATAAAATGATCTTGTTTGTTTTTAATTATAATCTCTGCTCGTTATTAATAAATAATTTGTCAAATTAATAAAATTCTTTCATTTTTAGTTAAACCAAATAATTAAAAAAAATATTGCTTTGGAACAGTTAATATAAATAATTAAAATTATTCAAACAGAATTAAAATTTCATAATGTTTCAGATTTTCATAATTGTTCGTATTTATTTTTTTAGGAATATGTTTTAAATTTAATTTAATTACTGGTCTTTTTGAAATTTTTTAAAAAAAATTACCAGACTTGCGTAAAAGTCAGAAAAAAAAGTCATTTTAAACTCATTTCTAAGTTAAGTTACTAACTTGACTTTTAGAAATTTTGAAGTCAAGTCTTTTAACTTCAAAATTACTTTTTTTAGAAAAAAAAATTTCAAATCTAAAGACTTGACTTTGACTTTATGACTTTTAAACAACTCTCAAAGTTACTTCATAAAAAAGCTTTTTTGTGAAATAATTAAATTTTTTTAAAATTTAATCCTCATTAAAACAATTCAATCTGAAATTATTAATTTTTCTGCCTGGATTTAAAAAAAAAATGGATAGAAATAATTAATAGTAGAAAACAAATATTAGATTTTAATTATTTATAGTAATTTTTTTTCTTTCTGCTATCACAAATAATATTTGCATCAGAATTTCAATTATTTCGACAAAGGTCAGAACACTAACTCCTAGAAAAAGACTTGCAACTCCACCAATGCTTGAAAAAAGACCCACCACATTTATACTTGGATTCTCAGTTATTGAAATATAACCTAAATTATTGTAATAGATATTAACTGCTGCAAGGTCATTACTATCAATACTCTGGTTAAAATAGACCGAACTTGGTCCACTGTATTCACTTAAAACTTTTTCGAATTCACTATTAGAAAATCTAGTAAAAGAAGTGACCTTATCAAACCTCATGCCTTCGCATTCCAATGGACATTTATTTGTGCATTCATTTTCTATATAGTTCTCATTTTGTAGTATTTGAAAAACTTGAATGATGCACTCTTGCGAGGTGAACAAACTGCAAGGTTTCGATTCATAAAAACATGGATAATTTGCCACATAGCAGTCACATCTATCAATGAATAATTTCTGAAAACATTGGTTTACGCACAAAGTCTGACTGTAGCCTTTAGTATTTTTATGAACTATTTTGAAATATTCAGAATCATAACTGTTCACATCATTTGTTTTTCCATCACAATTGCTGTAGGGTTTTGATTGAGATTGAAAGAATGTTCGTGACAGAGCAATGTTTGTCTCAGTCTTTGGGCTAACAGCAATTGGGTCTACCATTAATGGATAAGTTGTGTGGTTGTGAACAAAAACAAGTGCACCAGAGTTTGGATTCATAAATTTCAAACTATCTGGAACGCTTATATTCAAAATTAATTTTACACCATAAAGCCTATCTGCGAACATGCTTGTTTCCAAGTCAACTTCTTTGTCTTCTAGATCAAAACCCGAGTTGTATTGATAGCAATTGCCATAATTTGTATGAAGAAAATATCTGAAATGAGATAAATTACATGGTTGGTTGGCAAATTGACAGTTCACAATTAATTTATTTAGTGAATCACCAAAATTTTTTTTATCATTTTCTAATTCTGGTTGATTTGCTTGAATTTTTGCCAAAAGTTCAAACTGGCCCATGAGTGGATTTGTCAAAATTGAGTTGTTCTTAAGTTTATCAATAAATCCTACTGAGAATTCCGAAGTAAAGTAATTAGTGTTGCAAATGGTGACTGTTGGAAAAAATGGACTGTATTCTGATATCACTCTAGTTTTTGTTGTAACTTCATACTTGAAATAATTCACTATACTTTCGGCAATTAGATATGCACAAAAGCCTGTTGATATAATGGTAAAAATAGCCCAAATTATTTTTATTGAAGTTTTGGTTGATTTAACAATGTTAGGCAGGCCATGACTTGTCGATGAAAGTAACACATCGACAACCACGTTCTTTATTCTGCGCCTTAAAGTTATTGGTTTCTTCAAATCCATTTTTAATGTTAAATTTACTTTCAATTAAATTATTTTTGAAAGTTATTTATATATTTTTTTAAATCAAATAAATTAGTTGTCAAATCGATTTTTCAAAAAAAACATTTGTTAAAAAGTGGAAAAATACTTTTTAAAATTAACTTATTAATTATGCTAAAAAATAGAATCAAAATTTCAAAGGTTCCGATTAAAAAGCTTTGTTCAAAAGTGATATAATGTAAAATCTTATGGGTTTCATTTTTTTAATTTTTAAATATTAATTGAAGCTTCCTTAGTTATTTAACGTTATCCGAGTAAAATTAATTATAAATAAATAATTAAATCAAATGAGTGGGAACTGAGCTTATAGAAATTTCTTTTAGAATTTTCAAACATTCAAATAAATAGATATTTTCAACTTGGAAACTGTTTCTTTTAAGGATTGCTTTTAATTAAATGGTCATGAATTATGCTCATTAAAATTTTGAAAAATAAATAGAAATATGATTAAATGACTGATTTTTTTGAAGACTAGAATTCGTTACCATTTTTTTCAAAGTTTCAGTTGCCTAAAAGTTGAAAAAAATTCAATTTTAGTAGATAAAAACTTGAAATAAACTATATGAATTTTTTTTTCAAATTAAACAAAAAAAAATACATTATTGGATTGTGTTATTGTATAATTTATTGTTAAAAAAAATTTTCTAATACAAAAAAAAATTAAAAAAATTTTCATGATATTTTTAAATCTGTCACATATCTAAATTAAAAGTCATGATGATATTTATTCTTAAAAATAATCAATGTCCAATCAAATTGTATGATTTCTCTAAATTAGAGCTCCATTATGAGAATCATTAGCTTTTTTTCCAAAAAAAATTAAATAAAATGTGCCATTAATTAAGAAAGTTTTTCTTTTCTACTGCATTAAGATCCCATATGGTCTAGTGGTTAGGATTCCTGCCTTTCACGCAGGCGGCCCGGGTTCAATTCCCGGTGTGGGAAAATTTTTTAAGAAGTGAAAGATATTCGAAAAAGATTGTAAACCTTTTTTAAATTATATTAAAAAATGATTCAATGGTAATATTTGGCACTATAATAATAAAAATAATAATTAAAAATTAAAATGAAAGTAAAAGTTTGTATTCTCAAACTTAGGATAAATAGCCCTTTCTTACACTTTCTTTTTACAACCTTTCTTAAAACTGTCTTTAGAACATGTCAGCCATTCGTTATATTTGATTTACTCCGTTTTAGTTGTATTCTACGGTTATTTTCAGCGGAGCTAAACGAGTTATTTGGTAGGTATTTTTTTTTCAGTTTGTCCAATTCTTTTAAAATCTTTCACAAAATCACATTGAATTTTTGAAGAAAAGAAAAACTCTTTAAATCAGATAATTTAATGCATGTTTGCTGCCACCACAAATCAAATTTTTAACTACTAGAAAAAAAATTGAATTAAATTTCACCAACCAATTTGATCATATGCGTTACAATTAAAAAAAAGATAAAACATTGAATTTTATAAAAGAAATTATAATTCCTTCTAGTAAATTATAGCCCAAAATAAACTAAAAAAAATTCCCACACCGGGAATTGAACCCGGGCCGCCTGCGTGAAAGGCAGGAATCCTAACCACTAGACCATATGGGATCTTAATTTATTTAAATAAGATAAAATTAATATCAGATAAAATTAACAATCTATTGTATAGATTATAATCTTCTTGTTGAAAATCAATATAGTCTATAATCTATTAATCGTATAATTTACATTAAAGAATTTCATTGAATTATTATCTTATTAAAAAAGATGCATAAACTAAAAATTAAAATAGGAGATAAATTTTTTTATCAAATAATTTTCAGAATCAATTTTTAAATAATATGAAGCATTTGATTTTAATTTTTTCTGAATGGGATCATTTGAAACCACGTTTGTTTTAGAAGATCTAGAATTATCAAATCGAAGCCTTTTGGCTTTAAAAAAATTTTTATTGTACTTTATAGATTTTTTTGATAAATTTAACAAAAACATTTTTTTTAAATAAAAATTATATTAGAACAAAATAATTATAATTAAAATCGATTTTTTAAAAAATACTAGACCGTCAATATTAGAAATATATATTTTTTTAAAGCTTTTTAATTTTACTAATATGATAGAATAATAATTTTAAACATTAAAATTTAGAAATTTCCGATTACAAAAACTAAAAATCAAAATTTTATAATGTAAAATCTTATTAGTTCATATTTTTTATATTAAAAGAAGTTTCCTTAGTGATTTAATGTTATCCGTTTAATAATTTTTATAGATTGATCTATTAAATCAAATGCGCGGGAATTTCACTTAAGAAAATTATTTATTTTTTGTTTTCAATTTATAAAAAGCTGAATTTGAGTTTCAAAATCGGTATTTTCAAAATTTTAATACTCTCTACGATTTGAAAAAGATTATTTAAATTTAAAAATTATCAAGCATATAATAAAAATTTTTTAATTGCTTAAAAATCTAATGTTTGATTTAAATTTTAAAATTTTTTAAATTATTTCAACTATGTCACACTTCTTAAAAATTTTCCCACACCGGGAATTGAACCCGGGCCGCCTGCGTGAAAGGCAGGAATCCTAACCACTAGACCATATGGGAGTCTAACTAACATAAAAACAAATCAATGATTCATTTATTAATTATTTATTGCTAACATTTCTCCTAATATAATTTTGATTCCATAACACAAAAAGAAGAATTACATATCATTTATTTTTGAAAATGTTCTTCACATTGAGCTTATTGAAAACTTTATTTTAATATTAATATTGAAAAAAAAATTTTCCCACACCGGGAATTGAACCCGGGCCGCCTGCGTGAAAGGCAGGAATCCTAACCACTAGACCATATGGGAGTCCAACTAACATAAAAACAAATCAATGATTCATTTATTAATTATTTATTGCTAACATTTCTTCTAATATAATTTTGATTCCATAACACAAAAAGAAGAATTACATATCATTTATTTTTGAAAATGTTCTTCACATTGAGCTTATTGAAAACTTTATTTTAATATTAATATTGAAAAAAAAATTTTCCCACACCGGGAATTGAACCCGGGCCGCCTGCGTGAAAGGCAGGAATCCTAACCACTAGACCATATGGGATCTTAATAAATTAAAAATAGTTAACATTTATATTATCTATAAGACATCAATTAATCTAACCGACGCCTAAAAATGGCTTCCCAAAATTTCAATAAAAGAAAAATTCATGAATAATTAGAGATGAAATTTTTAAAATTTAATAATATTATAATACCAATAATTTATTCAACATTTATCTTTTTTTTACAAAATAATCTTGTATAATTTTTTCTGATAATTTTTCCAGGATAATTTTTTTAAGATTAATTTTAAATAAAATTTGATCAAGATCACATGCTGCTTAAAATTTGCACACTTATTTAATAGAGTGTAAACTTTTTAAAAAAATTGGAATTTTACAGGCGTTTTTCTTATAATAAATCACATAATCTAAAATTTTCAATTAAAAATATATCATTCTTAGTAAAATGCCTTAGTTTCAACTAAATTTACGATATATTAGAAGCTGAATTATAAAATAATATTTTATAATTTTTAATACTTTAATATTTTTTTTTCATTTTGATTCAATTAATGTTTATGAAAGTATTTCTCTTTATCAGTACTAAAGTTGTTTACTGTATTGAGACTCTATAAACTCCTCTCTTGATTTCTTCAATGGCATTAAATTCTTTTTTAGCACTAATTTTACTTTTTTATCAATAAAAAATCTCACTTTTATAAAAATGCTTTTTTGAAACTATATTAATTGCATTCAACAAAACAACTTCTTGAATATAAAGTTACTTAAAAAAAAAGATTGATCTCGAAGAGATATTGAATGAATCATTGATCGAAGATAAAATTGTGTCTGCTAATGAAATAGGCATTGAAATTGACAATCAAATCGTCAACTCAATAACTAATGAGAATGTCAAAAGTATTGAAAAAAAAATGGATTCGCCAAATACTCACAGCACAAAAAATGGAATTAAAGAATATTATAAATGTTCCATTAATTCATTAATTGAGAAAAGAGATTTCCTGAAAGAGGACACACGCCAAAATCTGGAGCCTGGAATCAAATATAAAATTTTTTTTTCTATTTAAGTTAATATTATTTTTATTTAAAAAATATTTTTTTGATATTAAAGAATATTGTAATAAAAAAAAGAATTTTATTTTACTTAAGTATTATTAGACAAAAAAAGTATTTTGATATCACAAGAGAATTTTTTATTTTTTATACAACTATAATATGTTCAAATAAAACCTTAAAAGAATACTAATTAAAAAAATTGAAAACATTTTTCTTCAATGGCTTAATGGGAGGCAATGGCGACGACTGCTGATTAGAAGAAACTTGGTTTGTTTGCGGCGAGGTGACTAAATTAGCAAAATATTTTTCTCTTTCTTGTTTAAGCTGATTAAGTTCTCTTCTAAGAGAGACAAATTCTTTGAAATTAAAATTTTTTAGATCTGATTTGTAGCGGTCGATCTCCTTTTGCAGCATGATCATTGTCTCGGCTAAGCTTTTTAATTCTACCTCAAGACTTTCCTTATTTTGTTTCAGATCATAATTTTCTTTTTCCAGCCTCAAACACTCATCCATAAATTTTTCAACAGAATTTTTATTTTTCACTTCCATTTGTTCAATTGTCAATTTAAGCTTTTCTCTCAATTCCAAACTTTCATTCAAACTTTTGCTCAAATCAATCACTTTGGAATTTGCGTCCTCCAAATCATTTTGTCTTTGATCCAAATTTTTCATCAGCTCATCATTTTCTATCTTTAATAAACTATAATTTTCTTTAAAAAATTTCAATTCATCTAATTCATGGTCTAGTTTAATATTCAATTTTAAATATTCTTCCAATTTATTATTAGCTGTATCTATTGCTTGTTGAGAGTCTGCCAATCTGTTGCCAAGATCTTCGTTTTGTTTTTTAAGCTCTGTAAGTGTTGCCTCATAATTTTTCCGTTCTTGCTCACATTCACGTTTAAAAGCCTCGATTTCAGACTTTAATTTTTCAATTAATTCTTTATCTGTCCAATAATCTCCATCGCATTGAGTTTCGTTGTCACTTTTAGGAATGATAATTGCTGTTTTTTCTTTTATAATGACCATTGGTGAAGGTGGCGGTAGAGGGATTGGCATTTTGGGCAAATGGATCTCAAAATCAGCTTGGCACTCTTTGGTTTCCATTAAAATTGTGTCTTCCTTGATTTTTTCAATTGGTGATGTACGTAGTGGATCTGTGCATGTAGATTGGTCATTTCTGTCAACAATTGGCAAAAATGATTTATATTCTAAATAATTTTCTAGTTCACTTTCGACAATTTCGAGTCTTTGCCGCAGTTGTTTATTCTCGTTAAGGCAGTGACGGAGTTTTTTGAGAGTTTCGATTTGGCGATTTTGATTGCGGACCGAAAATTCTGAATTAATGTCATTTTGATTAAGCTGTATGGAATCTGAATCTGATTCAGTTAAAATACTTTCATCGCTAAGGTAATCGTCCATTTTTTTTACAAAAGCTTAAATTTCAAATCACCATTGAAATTAATTTTTAATTTTTCTTACTTTTAAATGTTACCATGGCAACGAAAAAAAGTGTTTATATGCTGAAAATTAATTAGCTTTATTATCGAATAATTTTTAATTAATTGTATCGATGTTTTTTTTTAATGTGATTTTGAAAGATTAAATTTGTATTAAACTATTTATCTTTTTTAGACATAGTTTAAAATTTATTTTAAATTTTCTATATCAGTATTTTTTTTAACATTTTAAATCCTATAATTTCCATCGCATTTAGTTTTAGGAATGATAATTGCTGTTAATTCTTTCAAAATGAGCATTGGTGAAGGTGGAAGTAGAGGGATTGGCATTATGGGAAAATGGATCTAAAAATCAGCTTGGTACTTTTTAGTTCCAAGTTTCCTTTATTATTATTGTTTAATTAATTGTATCGATGTATTTTTTTAAAGTGATATTTAAAGATTAAATTTTATTTAACTATTTATTTACTTTAAAAAAATTATAAGTTTAAATTTATTTATTTTAAATTATTTTTATTTTTTTCCATCAGTTTTCTTTTTTAGAAATTATCAAAAGAAAAATTTGTAGAAATATTTCGATTATTTCAACAAGTGTAAGAACACTTATGCCAAGAAAAAGTCCTGCTACTCCGCCAATACCAGAAATTAGTCCAACAGCATCAAGTTTAGGTTTCTCGGTAATTGAAGTGTAACCCAAACTTTTGTAATAAATGTTCACCACAGCAAAATCGTGACTATTAACACTTTTATTGAAATAAACAGAATCCTCGCCTTCATATTTGGCTAAAAACTGTTCATATTGTGAATTTGAAAATTCATTCAATGTAACTGTATTGTCAATAAAAATGCCATCACATTCCAAAGGACATTTTCGCTCACATTCGAAATTTTTAGAATTTTTAAAAAAAAATCCTAAAACATCCATTATGCAGTCATTGTTCTCTTCAGTTAGAGTACATGAAAATGAATCATGGAAACTTGGAATGGTGTCAATAGAGCATGAACATCTATCAATAAAAAACTTTTGATAACATTGAAAAAAACACAATGTTTGGCTATAGCTTCTAATATTTTTGTGGACTATTTTGTAATATTCCGAGTCATAACTGTTCACATCATTTGTATTTTCATCACAGTTGCTGTAAGGTTTTGGTTGAGATTGAAAAAATGTTCTTGACAGAGCAATGTTTGTCTCAGTCTTTGGTCCAACAGTAAGCTCTTCTAATGGATAAGCAGTTTGGTTGTGAACAAAAATAAGTGCACCAGAATTTGGATGCATAAATTTCAAACTATCTGGAACACTTATATTCAAAATTAATTTTAAGCCCAATAATCTGTCTGACCATATTGTTCTTTTTAAGTCAGCTCTTTCACCCAAATAATTAAATCCGGTATTAAATTGATAGCAATTTCCATAATGAGGATGAAAAAAATATTTAAATTCTGTTAAATTACACTTTAGTCCTTCGAAATGGCAATCAATAATAAGTTTTTCCAAAGAGTCACCAAATTTGTTTGTTAAATTTTTAAATTTTGATTGCTTCGATTCACTTTTTGCCATCATCAAAAAATCATCTGTGAGTGGATTTGAATAATTTAAATTAAAACTTAAACTTTTAATAAACTCAATTGAATAATTTGTGGTAAAATAATTCAGATTGCAAATGGTTACAGCTGGAAATATTGGAAAGAATTCGCTTGTGATTCTGATTGTAGTGGTCACCTCATAATTTAAGTAATTGATTATGCTTTGAATTATAAGAAAGCAGCACATGCCAGTAGACAATATTGTAAAAAAGATCCACATAATTCTAATTGAAGCATTTTTGGCTTTAATTATATTTGGAAAGCCGTGGCTAGTAGAAGAGAGAAGAACATCACTAAATGCGTTTTTGACTCTTTTTTTCAAATCCATTTGAAAATTTCTAATAATTTAAGATAATTTTAGAAAAGCTTTTATTGTGTATTTTTAAAGGCATAAGGAAAATAAATTTTAATTGATAAAATATAAATTGATTCGCTTTTGATTTTTTTTTAATTAACAACAGCTTTTGTTTATTGGCATTTTTATTAAAAATTAATTGACGGAAAATCATTTGTATAAATAAATATTAAAATACACAATAAAAAAGTTTCACTTCAAATATTATCTTAAACTATTAAAATTTTCAAATGGATTTATAAAAAAAAGGCAAAAACGCACTTTTAATAAATTTTTACGTAAAAATTAATTTAACCCAAAGGGCCATAAAAAAATCATTTTTTTAGTGCCCAAAATGATAAACCCTAGTTCGTTATTTCATTTATTAAAATATTATTTTAATTTTTGAATATCTTTTACCATTTTCAATATATGATGTATAAAAATAACAATAATATAAGCGGGCCGCTTAATGGTGAAATACTGTAATTTTTCTTCTTCTAAGAGAGGAAGAGGACCTACTTTTCTTACTTCTAATTTATTTTTTCCCAACAAAAATATTTTTTTACCAGAAAATTTATTCACTCATTTTGTAATTATTTTTTCTTAATGATAATTTTTTTTCCACAGCATTTAAAAAAAAAAAAGTTATTTAATTTAAATATTAAATCAATTTAGATGAATTGACAAAACAACAGTGCGTAAATTATTATGACAACATGCTCAATTTATCTAGGTCTTCATTTGAATCTTATTTAAAAGGGATAACATCAGTTTGGAGAATTGAAATCGATAATAATGAATGGCTTAAAAGAAGTTGTACTTGTAAATTCTGGCTAAAAATCTTCTCTTGTAAACATATCATAGGGGTGTCCAGTAGGCTAAATCTTTGCCAAGTACCTCTACAAGCAAAATCTTTACCAAAAAGCGTAAATAAAGAATAATTATTCTTTTAAAAAAATAAAAAATAGCTGTAAAAAAAAAATTAGCTGTTAGAAAAAAAAGCTTTAAAAAGAAATTATCTGAAAAAAAAATATTTTTTTAAAAATATTTTAGAATGTTTTTTTTATTCGCAAATAAAAAAATTAAGTGATGAAAAGGAAAACTTCTCTTTCATTTATTGAGTTTTACAAATAATTATTACAAATTAAAAATAAAAAATTATATTGAAATTGAAAGAAAAAGAAAAAGTTTTAAATTAAAAAAAGCACACGTAATTCAAAAGTCAGGAAGGGAAAAGCACAAGTGAACCAAAATAAAAAGCACGCAGTTTTGTCAAATGGACTCAAATTTTTTGCTTGAAACAAACTGGCCAAAGTTTGGACAAGGTGTCGTATCTGGGCACTCGAAAACTTTGCATGAATGGTGTGGTAATATTTCGAAATTCGTCCTGGAGCTTTCAAATCATGTGAAACTTCTAGAAGAAAGAGAAAAGGAGAAATACATTGAAATAAATAAACTGAAATCTGAATTGTCAGCAGCAAAAAAAACAGCAAACTCATCCAACAACAGTAGAAAGTGGATTAAAACGGTAAAACAAGGAACAAAAAATTCTAAAAAACCAGCAGATCAGATAGCTGTAGAAAATGCAACCATTAGCGGAATGAATGAAAGAAATAGAAGAAAAAAAAATGTGATGGTGTGCTAGAATCAAAGAAAGAGATTTTAGCAGACAAGAAAGCAGAAGATGAAGCAAAAATCCATGAAATTCTATCCACTATTGGAAAAAGTGATATCAAGCCAGCGTATTCAAGACGTTTGAGATCTAAAGACCAAAGTAAACCAGGACCAATTCTAGTAGAACTCAAAGAAGAAGCAAACAGAAATCCACTACTACTAGCAGCGAAAAAGTTGAGAGATTCAAATATTTTCAAATCTGTTTATCTTAGTCCAGATTTGACTGAAACCGAAAGAGCTTTAGACTATGAATTGAGAAAACAAAGAAATGAAGCAAATAATGGTCTTTCACAAGACTCGCCCTTTCGATATGGCATCCGTGGAAATCAGATCGTCAAATTCAAGAAGCAATAATCGTTCATCAGAAGCGCCATCACGTGTAGATAGTCTCGAATCTTTAAAATGTATGTAATTAAATGCTATTTCTTTGGACAATAAACTAGATGAATTCAGTGTTGTTATTGAAACATATAGCCCACAAATTGTAGCAGTAAGTGAGACTTGGTTCAAGAGCATCTCAATTACGAACGTTAAAGGATACAATTTGTACAGAAAGGACAGAAGTGATGGACGCAGAGGCGGTGGTGTATGTCTCTACATTGATGAAAAAATCGACTCATTTGAATTAAATGATGCAGGTTTTAATTTAAGTAAAATAGAACAAATTTGGGTAGTAGTTAATTTTAACTGTGAAAAATATTTAGTTGGCTGTCTTTATAGGCCAAACGATTTTGTTGATATGAACGATTTCGATTTAGTCTTCAAACAAGCTAAAGACTATGTGGACGAGAGAGGTTATAAGGATCCTCTAATAATGGGTGACTTTAACTTTCCATTAATCATCTGGTCAAATGGCTGTGTGTCAGAAATCTTAAACGAAAATGGACTCGAACATAAATTCAGAGAGACACTAAGCGATACTTTTCTATATCAGCATGTAAATATCTCAACTTTTCAAATGTCAAACGAAAAAGCTGTCAACACTTTGGATTTGATTTTCACGACTCAGCCGGGCAGTGTGTATGCAATCGATACAAAATTTGTTCTTGGCAACTTTAATAAAGGACATCAGGTTATCTTTTTCAATTTTGTTCTCAAAAACAAGGTTAGTAAGGAATCATATACCTGTAAAGAATTTATTTATAATAAATCTGACTTTGGAAAAATTTCTCATTTTCTATCAAATATTGATTGGGTGCACCTATTTGAGAATTTAAATATTCAGGAAATGTACAATGAGTTAATTTTCTATGTCAGCGAAGCTAGTAATCGATTCATTCCAGTGACAGATGGCTCTGAAAAGAAAAGTATCTCAAAACCTTGGATAAAAAATGAACTCAAGGTCTTAATTAGAGATAAAAAGAATCTAAGATATAGGAACTGTGCATCTAACTGGAAGGATATGAATCTATATAGTGATTACAAGAGTATTTGTAAATTAGTCTCATCAGAAATAAAAAGAGCCAGACTAACTTATGAACAGAATTTAGTTGAAAAAGCTAAGAAGAATCCAAAAATATTGTACAAATACCTAAATGATCAACAAGTAATCAAAGAATCTATCAAAGCATTAAAAAAGTCAAACAATGAATTAACGCAAGAACCGAAAGAGATATCAAATCTTATTAATAAATGTTTTCAAGATGTTTTTGTTATTGAACAAGATGGTGAGCTTCCTTTTTTTGAAGTTGAATTTAATGAAAACTGGTCAGAATATATTGACATTGAGCCAAATGACATTAGTTATGAAATGGTATTCAAAAATTACAAGACCTGAATCAAAATAAATCATGTGGTGTAGACAAGCTTCATCCGTTATTGCTAAAAAACTGTGCAGAAGCCTTTACTGTTCCTTTAACTTTGATTTTCAGAGAATCATTATCGAATAGTCAGCTTCCAATTCAGTCAGATCAGCAAATATTACTCCATTGTATAAAAAAGGTGATAAATCAACGGCAAGCAATTATCGTCCTGTGTCTTTAACTTCAATTCCTTGCAAAATTATGGAAAGCATAGTAAGAACCAAAATGGAAGACTATCTTTAAAAGAATAATATTATATCTAAAGAACAGCATGGATTTGTTAAGAAAAAGTCATGTACATCTAATCTTCTAGAAACACTAGATTTCATCTCAATGAGTCTAGACAAAAGTATTCCTGTTGATGTGATTCTGCTAGATTTTGCGAAAGCATTTGATACTGTTCCGCACAGACGACTAATAGCTAAATTAAAAGCGTATGGCTTTGATGGTCTGACACTAAAATGGATTGAAGCTTTCTTGAAAAATAGAAGACAACGAGTTATTCAAGGTTAAATTTTGTCGGATTGGGTTGAGATTTTTAGCGGTGTACCACGTCAGTGATTGGTCCACTATAGTTCGTTTTGTATATCAATGATCTACCTATCAATCAGATTTAGATTTAATTTTCAAGTGGACTCAAAATTGGCTACTTCTCTTCAACACATCAAAATGTGTGGTTATGCATTATGGTCATAAAAACAAAGAATTTCCTTATTTTATTAATGGTAAGCAGTTAGCAACGTCAGAAAGCGAAAGAGATCTTGGAGTTATTTTCAATACAAATCTTAAATGGAAAAATCAAGTGATAGAGGCTACAAACAAAGCAAATCAAATGTTAGGTCGCATCAGGAATTCATTCGCTCGTTTTGATTGTAAGTTATTAAGATCTTTGTATTTAACTTTTGTTCCTCCTCTTTTGGAATTTGCGGTGCCTGTATGGTCTCCAATTCTTAAGTCTGACTGTGAGAATGTTGAAAGGATTCAACGCAGAGCTACGAAATTTGTTTCGTCAATTAAAAACAAACCGTATGAAAGCAGATTGAAGGCTTTGAACATTCCAAATCTAGTGGAAAGAAGAAAAAGAGGTGATCTAATTCAATTATACAAGTTCATGCATGGAATAGAATCGGTTGAAAAAAGTAACAATTTTAATGTCACAAAAAACCAAGGAAGAGGTCACTGCCTTAAATATCACAAAGAAATATCGAGGCTATGTTGGAGCCTAGAGATAGAGATAACTTTTTTTTCAACAGAACCGCTAACATATGGAACTCGCTGCCAAATGAATTAGTTGAAGCCCCCAATGTTAACAGCTTTAAAGCAGGCATTGATTGCTGGATGAGCAGCAATCAATCACATCAGCTGTCTTAGTGTGCCTTATCAGCACACTCGCTGGCTAGCCAGCTTCAGTCAAAACTACTACTACTACTACTACAATTTTTTTTAAAACTAAAATCAAAATAATTTAAAATCATTTAAAAAAGCAAAATATTTAAATTAAATTTTTGAATTTTTTTCATATTCTGTAAGACAATTTTTTTAGTTAATTTTCAAAATAAGCTTTATTTGAAAAATGAATAAGAAAATAATTTAATTTTTCAAATCTTATAAACTAGTGGCTTTCAATGGGTCCAGCCCATATATTTACCAAGTAACATTTAAATAAAAAAACCTAATATTAGTACCAAATCTTAATAAATAAAAAAATCTATCAATTGAGCTTAAATTATTTTTTAAATTAATCGATTTTAGGATAATAATTACAAATTAATCAAAATATTAGCCATTTCTTCGACTAATTAGATTTTATTGATTTTGATATTCAGAGTAAAAATAATTAATTATGGCATTAATCGATAGATAATTTTATTTTCTACAATTTGATATATGAATCCGTGATGCGGGCTCCGTGGACCACCAACAGATATTTTTTTCTAAATTTTTCTACAAAAACGCATAATGATAATATTAATAATAGTAATAGTAAAAAAGATAAAGTATTATTGAATAATACTTTATCTTTTTTAGACCACTCAACTATTTTATATATGTCTACTTAACTAAATTTATTTTTTAATTAAATTTTATACCCTTTGTCATTAAAAAATTCTTAATATTCCACCAAAGTCTAAATTTATCCGTTCTCGCACTAATAACCTTGGTCTATTTTGCCAGAAAATTATTATTGAGGTTGAAGCTGATGATCAGATGGAAATTGACCTTGAACATGATTTTAAAAATAATTATCAATTTATTTATTTATTTGTTTATCTGTACCGAGCTAATGCTCCTTCAGAATATTAAAAAAAAAATGAAATAAAATAAAGTTAAATAAGGTAAAATAGAATAAAAAAAAATAAATAAAAAAAAAGGATATAAAAAAAAAAAGGATAAATATCAAGAATCTTTATTTATCATTGAATACCTGGGTCTAGAAGAAAAACAACTTTATAAGGGTTAGTTAATTTTAGAACCCATTTTTTTTTAACTCCGAAAAAAAGAATGAAATTTAGCCAATTTGTTAATTAAGCATTAATCATTTATTCAATTTATTATTTATTTGTTTACTGTACCGAGCTAAAGCTCCTTCAGAATAAAATCAAAAAAAAAATAAATATTAATTTAAATAAAATAAAAAAAATCAAAAAATAAATTTAAAAATAAAGTAAAATAGGGTAAAAAATGTTCAATGTTTTTATTTTATTTAAAATCTATAGCACAATTTTAGTTTTTACTCACAAAAAATCAATCATTTATTGAAAAAATTTCTATTATATTGTTTAGTAAAAATTAAAAGGATTTAGAAATTAATTTTGAAAAAATAAATTCATTTTTCATATTAATGAAATTGTCTTTTTTATTGAATTTAACAAAATCTTAAATTTCAGTATAATTTATTTTGTTAATTTTCAGAACTTATTTCAACTTCTAATAAAAAAAAGTTGAGTTCTTCATCTTTTTGAACTTATTTGGCTGAATTTGAATACCAGAAGATAAAAAGGTTAATTTGCTGAATTTGAAATTTTTTCAAAGCTAATTTTAATTTAAAATAAATATTTTTACTAATTAATTACTTTAAGTTTGATTGTTAATATTCAAATTTGTTTGCAAAGGAAAAAATTTTTGCAGAAATCTATCATAAACTTGTTTGCTTTTTTCCATAAATAGACAAAATATAATCAAATCAAAGCTGTCACTATGCTGATCGATATAATTTCTAACCTCATTTAAAGCTACAATTGAAGCATTTTCATGAGGATAGCCATAAATTCCAGTTGAAATACAAGGAAATGCAATTGTTCGACAATTATTCTCACGAGCAATATCAAGACAATTTCGATAACAATTTCTAAGTAGCTCTGGTTTTTCGCCAATCGGTCCAACTGTGTGTATTACATATTTAGCTGGGAGATTATAGCCCGAAGTGATTTTGGCAAGACCAGTTTTGCATCCACCCAAAGTTTTGCATTCTTCTAAAAGCAAAGAACCTGCTGCCCTATGTATTGCACCATCTACACCGCCACCTCCAAGCAATGAATTGTTTGCAGCATTAACAATGGCATCGATTTCAAGTGTAGTTATGTCACCTTCAAAAATAGATATTTTGTCGTTTAAAAGAGGATTTGTTACACAACAGTCATTTAAATTTTCATATTTAAGTTCATTTTTTTCAAAATACTCAGGCCATTTTATCAATTTTTCTATCGTTATATACTTTTCTTTACATTTGTACAATTTACGCTTTTCGTCCAGCGGCATACTCAGGTATTTGATACGATTTTTGGCCACATACTGAAGTTTTTCCAGCATTTTGCTCATTTTGATGATTCAAAAAAAATTAAATTTTATTAAAATAAAACTGAATATGCAATGGATATTATCATAAATATTGAAAAAATTGATAAAAATAAATTTCATTAAAACGAAAAAAAAATTTATTTTTTAATTTTAAAAAAATTTAAATTAAAAAAAATATATATTTAATTATAGAAAAATTATCATTACACACACAAAAATGTAGTTTAAAAGATTCTTGAACAAATAAATAAAATTAAGATTATTTTAAGTTAATAATGCTTTAGAGTTTATAAATTGGTTATTGAAATAATTTAAAAGCTTTGGTGCAATATTTAAATTAAAAAAAAAAAAACAAAAAATGCTAAAATCGGTGACAAATTCATTTTTTAGTTCATTTAAAAGTCTCAGTATTGAACAGACCCGTTCGATCCGTCTTCGTAAACCACCATGGGTACCTCGAGCCAAAAACAAACGCTTCTGGGTTCCACCGCTAAAACAACAGGACAGAGATGAGTATAACTATATGATGCCAATATGGAATAAGTATAAGGCCGAAATGCGATCAGTTTATCTTTTATTTAAGACAGTAGCTAAGTTTTCGGACAAAGAATCGGCAAAAGCTCAGGAAGAAAAAAAAAAGCAAATAGAAAAGGAAAATAAGCTGTTAGAAGAGAATGACCAAGTGAATGCTGAAATCTTGAAGAAGCAAATGGAGGAAGAAAATTTTAAGCTTGAAACTAAAAAGAAAGAAGCTGAGTTAGACTTTATAAAACAAAAGAAAATTGAAGAACTCTATCTTACCAAAGCTGACAAAATAGTTGGCAAATTGATCGAAAAATCAAAAAATTTTATCGATCCAAATAATTTGGAATATGAGATAGAAAAAGCTTTGAATGAAAGGTATGACCACAATTTTTCGATTGATTCAAGTGGAAGATTTTTTAAGGCAAAAACGATCGTGACTAAATCAGAAGCGTTCGATCCAAAATTTATTCCTAAATCGGCACAGTCAATTCTACCTGACACATCTTCACAACAAAGAAACCCTGAATTAGCTGAAACAAGTCCATAGGAATTTAATTTTAAATATTGAAAAAAAAATAAACTATCAATAAAAAATTAATAAAAAGTCTTTGAAACTAATTATTTTTTATGATTCAAAAATTATTTTATAAATTTATTTAAGTTTTATTAATAATTTAAATCGATGCTAAGATGCCTTATTAATAAAAATTAGCTAATTCAAAGCGATGTTATGAGATTTTTTTTTGAAATCTTTTAAGTAAAAGTTAATTTTGAATCAAATTTTGTACCCAGAAATTTGATTTTTATTATGTTTTTTTGATTTTATTTTCATAAAGCTTTATGTAGTAATCAGTAAAATATTATTTCAAATAGTGGCATTAGGAATATCTGCAGTATACATATTTTTATCCACACTTATGCTCAAAAGCATTTAGCCTTTTAGACTTTAAGGCTATAACAGACTTTGCTTCTTATCATTCCAAAGACTTAATTTTCAATGAAAGCTTTGAAGGTATTTATTATTTGCGCATTAATAGTATTCACTGATCAATTGTTCCATAGTTTTACACAGCGATTTGTTTAGAATTATATCTCAATGAGCCTCTGTGATTTATTTCTCGGATCATTATTTTGTCATGTGGTATTTGTTGGTTTTTTACACAAGAAGCGAAATTGATACCATTTGTTAATGATATTTTTTCAAAACCATTTAAAATTTTAAATATTTAAATTAAGTCTCATCTTAAACGACGATTTTCAAGATTCACAAGATTAAAGTATTTCAATCTGTCTTCATTAGGTTAAGTTCTAGTAGAATCAATCAATTTTGTCGCTCTTTTTAGTACAAGGAAATAGTTTTATTTTTTTAAATCGTGCCACAAACCCATAAATTTTTATCTTTTTGGTACTTTTGTTTATATTCTTATAACTTTTTTGTCAATTTTCTCAATAAATTCCAAGTCCAATCTGCGAAATTTTGGATTGTTTTTCAATTTATTGATGACTGTATCCTTTTCTATCACATGCTAGAAGATAAATAATAAATATAAAAAAAACAATCAAAGAATTTTATTTAACTAAAGCAAGAATTGAAAATTTTATTTCAAATTTTATTTTTATTTTTACTAACATAGGCTGATGATTCACTTAATTTTTGTAATAGTTTCAAAATTGAGTATAATTTTTTTTAAATTGCTTACATGTGAAAATTTTGGTCCTACTAAAATACTGACCCCCAATTTTTAAAATTTTCTGACACCCATTTATTTTGCAAAGCAAAAATATTTTTAAAAGTTTAAATATATCATTTAGTTTGAATTTTTCTATATTTTTTGAAAATTAAACTAGTTTTTCTCCAAAATTTTTATTTTTTGTGATAATTGAATATTTTTATATTTTTAAAAACCTGACTCCAATTGTTTACGACTGACTCTTAACTGACCCCCATTATTCTTGAAGAGAATTTAACGAGCTTTCTAAAAATGTGCCTAGTTTTTCTCCAGGATGCATAGTTTTCGAGAATTTCAAATGATTTCTAAGCTTTATTGTTACTTTTTGGTTCAAAATAATTCCTCGATCAATTCATTAACTTTAAAAGTAAATTCAGCTTCGCTTTTGCTAGAAATTAAGGCATCATACCGATTTTCTTTTTTTCCAAATATCTTATTACATATTATGTCTTTTTCAACTTCACTAACTACATAATCATCTAATTTCCTTGATATATTTTTTCTTAAATGATTATAGCTCAAAACAAAATTATTCAAATTAAGATAAAATTTTTTTTTATTCTTTTATTTGAAAATTGCATTAATAAATAAAGTTTATTTTAGTTTTAAAACTTTTTAAATTTATAAAATTTTTAAAAATGATTCCACCACCAAAAAATCAAATTAAAATAAAAAGAAATGTAATTTTCCTTTACGAAAATCAGAAAAAAGAGGCAAAAGATTGCAATAAAAAAAATAAAAAATTTCGCCTCATTTAAGTTTTTATTTTTAATTGTAAATAATTAAAAATTTAATACAAAGACTTTATTTTTTTTATTAAATTAATTGTTATTAAATTTAATTGGAATTTTTAATAAAAAATCTAAAAAACTAAATAATTAAAACAAAAAATATCAAATATTACAATTATAAATTTAATTTTTCTCAATTATTATGAAATCATTTGAAATTCTCGAAAACTATGCATCCTGGAGAAAAACTAGGCACATTTTTAGAAAGCTCGTTAAATTCTCTTCAAGAATAATGGGGGTCAGTTAAGAGTCAGTCGTAAAAAATTGGGGGTCAGTTTGGAGTCAGGTTTTTAAAAATATAAAAATATTCAATTATCACAAAAAATAAAAATTTTGGAGAAAAACTAGTTTAATTTTCAAAAAATATAGAAAAATTCAAACTAAATGATATATTTAAACTTTTAAAAATATTTTTGCTTTGCAAAATAAATGGGTGTCAGAAAATTTTAAAAATTGGGGGTCAGTATTTTAGTAGGACCCGAAAATTTTCAGTTTCAGTTCAAATATTTTATGTGTAAAAAAATTATAAATGACAAAAGTAAATAAACAGGATTTACTTATATATATATATATTATTTTTTTATTTATTGTCAAAAGACGCTTTTTTCTTAAATCTATTGAATTAAAAACAATCAGCTTATAAATTGTAAAAAGCTGTTACCGAGAAAAATTATTCAATATTTCTCTTTTTTTAACACATTTTTTGTTGTGATTTTTTTTGTTGATTTTGCCTTTGTTTTATTAATATATATATATTTTTAAAATTAAGAAAAAATAAAAATTAAAAACAATTATTGGAAAAAAAATGCAGTTCCAATTAGAAATATTGGAGCACTATTAAAGTTCTTAATTTTAGAAGCAAGTTATTTTAAGACAAAATTATTAAAGAGAATGTAATGAAAATAAAAAATTTAAATGTCTCTATCTGTTTATTAAAAATTAAAAAATGTTAAACTGTTTGAAAAATCATTAATTTTAAAAGATTATTCATTAATTTTATTTTTATTTTTAAAAATAAATAATATTTTCATTAAAACTTCGATTACTTCGACAAAAGTAAGAACGCTAATACCAAGAAACAGGCCTGCTATTCCGCCAATGTTAGAAAAAAGACTAACGACAGTTATTGTTGGATTTTCCGTAATTGATATATAACCTAAATTTCTGTAAAAAATGTTCACAACAGCTAAATCTTCTGAGTTGATGCTTTTGTTAAAATAAACATAATTCAATTCTTGGTAGTTACTTAGACTTTGCTCATACATGGGATTTGAAAATTGGCTGAAAGAAGTAGTTTTTTCAAACCACATGCCTTCACATTCCAATGGACATTTTTCTAAACATTCTTTATTTATTAAATCAATTTCTGATAACTTTTTCAAGGCTTGTAATGAACAATTGAAGTCATCAAAAAAATTACAAGACTTCGAATGGTAAAAACAAGGAAAATTGGACACATAACAATTACATTCATCAGTAAAAAACTTTTGTATGCACTGATATATACACAAAGTCTGACTGTAGCCTTTTGTGTTTTTATGAACTATCTTGTAATATTCAGAATCATAACTGTTCGCATCATTTGTTTTGCCATCACATTTGCTGTAAGGTTTTTGTTGAGATTCATAAAATGTTCTTGATAGAGCAATGTTTGTCTCAGTCTTTGGGCTAACAGCAAATGGGTCTACCATTGATGGATAAGTTGTGTGGTTGTGAATAAGTACTACAGCACCCAAATTTGGATTCATGAATTTAAGATTCTTGTGGACACTTACATTCAGAATAAGTCTTAATCCATATTCTTTTTCAGTTGAAATTAAAGTTAGTAAATTTTTTGGACCAGAGTTGAATTGATAGCAATTACCATAAAGGGCATGAGAAAAATTTTCAAATTGGCTGTGATCACAATTTTCTGTTTTAAAGGTGCAATCGACCATTAATTTTTCCAATGAATCACCAAGATTTTCTTTCAAATCCTGATACATTGGTTGCTTTGACTGGCTAATTGCTTCATTTATGAAATGATTTTTTAAAGGATTTGTATAACTGTATAAAAAAGTGTAATTTTCAATCCATTTAGCCGCTAAATCTGAAGTAAAATAATTCATGTTGCAAATAGTGACGGTGGGGAAAAATGGCTCATTCTCATTTAGAATTCTAGTTTTGGTAGTCACTTCATATTTAGAATAATTAATAATGCTTTCAGTTATCATATAGGCACATGCACCAGCAGACATTGCTGTAAAAAAAGTCCATATTAGTTTAATTGATATATTTGTGGACTTGATAATGTTTGGATAGCCATGACCAGTTGACGAAAGAATCACTTCGGTAATCACGTCTGTCACCTTTCGATTCATTTTAAATCCTTTTTTCAAATCCATTTATTTTAATTTTCCGTTCTTAAAACAATCCTTATTTAAATAAAAAGATTTTTGAAAAAAAATAAATTTTTGTTTTCCAATTGATTTTTTTAATTAAAAAAAGTAGAGAAATTTAGAAACTTTTAAAAAGTATTTCCGATTGATCAAAATCTAACTTTTAATCATTATTTTTGACATGACAAACAAACCTTAAGACAAATAATTATTTTTTTCCGTTTATTTCAAAAGCAAGAAATTAAAAACAAACATTTAATTTAGAGTTTATAAATAAATTTCTAATTCGCATTTCGGAAATTCAAAATATAATTTTTTGATTTCTTCTGAGTAAAAGCTGTAGGGTTGAAGATTTTAGCAAAATTTTGTTTTTTCCTTAACTTTTGGTTTTAGTATTTAGCTGTAATTTGGTTTAGCTATTTGACACTGATTTTCAGAATACCTACTATAATCAACACATTTAAAATACAGTGGTGATTTGATAAAAGGAATTTCCCATAGTTTACGATAATTTCCGTATTTTGACAAAAAGTTACGATAATTAACGTAAATTACCGTAAATTTGTGAATTTTTGATTTTGGTATTTTATGGTAATTTTCGTATTTTTTTGTCAAAATACGGAAATTATCGTAAACTATGGGAAATTCCTTTTATCAAATCACCACTGTAATAAAAGTAATCTATCAAAATAAATTATTTTAAACTAATATCTCTTTTTATGGCTTAGGAATTTTTTCATAAATATCCTTTCGATTAAATTTTTTAACCTTCAAGATTTTGAAAAATTATTTCTTTCATTTAAAAATTAAAAATTTTCTTTTCAAACTATGTATGATATAAAAAATTAAATTAAAAAAACATGAATGTATCAGATAAAAATTTTTAATAATCAAAATGCTGTTTAATCTTCAATAATTGATGTGTTGGTCGAAATCGGTACATAAAAATGCAATCAATAATTGTCAATAATTTTAAATAAACCGATTAAGTTTTAGTGGAATTCTTTTGGACATAATAAAATTCTTTTGGGCATAAGAAATTTCAAAAATTGACTATTTGATAGTATATTCATTTTTTTAAATCTACAATTTTAACTCTTCCTTAAAAATTTAATTTTTCTATCGGTAACAAGAATTTCGTATTTTTTGAAAGTTAATTTAATTTTTAAAGTATTTATTCGCTTTTTCAAATCTTAAAAATTAAAATAATTTTTTTAAGCTTGTTGAAAAATATTTTAATTGGTTACTTGAAAATTATAAAATAATCATAATCATATGAAAAATTTCTTGAATAAATTTTTATTAAAATTTCTTGATTAAATATTTATTAAAATTTATTTTAAATTTGAAAAAACAATTTAATACTGTCTTAATGAATGCATTAAACTCCATTCTTTTCATCATTTCTAATTGATGAACGCAAAATGTAGAGAATTGGTAAAAATGTTTTATCTTTTGTACTGCTTCGTAACTTAAGGTGACAAAGCTGGCAAAGTTTTACATCAATTTTTTTAAAATTACGTACAATTCCTTAGTCATACTAAATTATTCCACTTTTTGAAGGGCGTTCTTAAATTCAGTAAGTATTTATCAAAATATATCCTCATTTAAAAAATTTAAACCAAAGATAAAAAATATAGGATTTTGCATTTTTTTTTACCTAAATGATAAAATCTTTATTTTATTATTAAAATAAAAGTCCGCTCTTATTGATTTTTTATATTTTGTATTATCTTTTTTAGATTAAAAAGATCAACAAAAAATGTTTCACTTTTTTTGCACTTTTTTAATAAAGGCATAACAAAATTTTTCTCAAACTAATTTATATTTTCAATCGTACTTCTTCAATTAATTCCAAAATCATATTATTTATTAGGATTTTTTTTTCACTTTCACTGATTGCAAAAATTTGATTCTAGCTTTTTTCAAAAAATTATATTTTTTACTTCCTGGGAAGATTTCAAATTAAAAAAATAATTAAATTTTAGTTGAAAAATAAAAGTTTCAATGATTAAAAATAATTTTAATTATTTAGTTCATTCATGAGCGCATTTATAAGTTCTAATAATATCTTTGATAGGTGCTCTACAAACTGGACAGTTGTGATTTTTCGATCTCAAGCTCATTGAACATTGGTAACATGCGCACAAATGTCCACACTGATAAAATACTGTATTGCTATCAGCCTCTGTACAAATGATACAAGTTCCACTATTCAATTTTTTATCTGTTTTGACTAAGCTCATTGAACCAGTTTCTTTAAATGTTCCATTTATCAGCGCACTTATTTCTTGCTTCAGCGAACCCTGCATGTCCATTTGAAGCTCAAATGAGAGTTTGACCAAATTTTTAAGCTCGGATATTTCCTTTTTAAGATTTTTGATCTCTCTTGAATTGCCAAAGCCGCGTATTCTTGCATCCATTGACGAGACTGATTCAGCATCATCATTCAGCCCTAGATTGCTAAAATCATTTCTTAATATTCCATCATTATTAGGCAAATTTCTGATATATTCTCTAGTTTGAACGCCATCTGAGCCAATTCTGTTCAAACGATCCATTACTCTGTCTTCTAAAACAGTTCTAAAGTCTGATCGAAGTGAATTAGAGACTAGTTGTCTATGAACCAATTCGCTTATCTCTCCAATAACTTGTTCACGGCTTATTTGATTGATGGCCAAAGCTAATTCATTTGAAACTCTAGATGGTTCAGTTGGTGCTTGAATCTGGTTTGGCCGATTTCTTTGCTCTGTTTGGGGTTCTCGTCTGACCATATTTTGCAGGACTGATTCAATTTGGGCCCTTGAGGTTGACAGCACCCGGGAAACACTGCCTATCGAGCTCAATTGAGCGATTTCACTTTGAATAGTTGATGAACGAAAAACTCGCTCAGATTGAACATTACTTTGGAACCAATTTTCCAATCTTGATCTATTGGAAGATTGATCTGTGTAATTTAGGCGTCTTAGTTCAACAGCTATTTCACTAATTTTAGGCTTTTAATTTTTATTTAAAAAAAAAAATTTTGCTTATTTTACTTGCGTCTTTTTTCAATAAGACGGTCCATAAAGGAATCAAAATCAGCACTAATTTCATAGTATATTTCCTCATCGCTGTCTGATTCAGCTTCATTGAGTTCTTCACAAGCATCAACAAATTCATTTAATAATTTAGGCTCTTGAGCCAAAGTATTATTAGTTGATTCAGCCTCCATATTAAATGATGAATAACAAAAAAATTTTAAATTAAAAAGAAATTAATTTCGCAATCAACCAAAATAAAAAAATAAGTATTTGTTGTTAAGGCTTGAGTTTTTTTGCTTTTTATGGAAATTCAAAACATTTTAATGATTAGTTTATTTTATTATTCATTTGAGTTATTTGTCATCTTCATTCAAGTTTGTACTTAAATTACCTATTTTAGAAATATCAAATAATTTTAATTCTAAATAAATTTTATGCCCAAATCTGGAATTTTGGATATTTTTTTCAGAGACAAAATATTAGTAAATTTTCAAATGTTTCTTGATCAAAGTTATTAAAAAAAAGTTTGTTAAATATAAAAATTAATAAAATTCAGCAAAAATAAAATTGGCAAATTTTTCTCTTTATTAAAACTTCGTTTTTAAAAGAATGATTATCCGAGCCTATAAATGAATTATTTAAATTTTTTCTTCATCATTCGGTAGTTAACCTTTGGAATATTTTAACATTAATCTTGGAACATTTTATTCTAATCAAAATTTTTTAGAGTACAAGAAACAAGATGAATTCGAAACTTTATTATAATTTATTTTAGTAATTAAATTGGCATAAAATTTTTTAAAAGTTGCTAAATTTTTTTAAGCTTTTTCTGATTAAAAAATTCAAATTTTTTACTAAATAATCTTAAATTAATTAATATAAATTTTGACCTTAATTTTAATAAACTAAAAGTATTAAAATAGTTATTAGTTCTTATTTAAGTTGTGAATCTTTATAAAGGAAAGACAATTTTTCCAGACTGTTTGAAAATTTTCTTATTAAAAATATTATTTTCTGCAATTCTTCTCTAAGTCTTAGTTGATAAAGTTATCGCATCAACCATCTAAACAAACAAAAAAATCAATTTTTTTATTAATAATATTCATTTTATTAATAAAAAAAAATTATTTTTATTCTTAGGCTAAGAATAAAAATTAAAAAATGTCAGATTTTTTTAATTTTTATTCCTTATTAATATTTTAATAATAATAATAATAATAAATTGAGCCATAGCAGGGAATCACCCTGCGAGCAATCCAAAACAACTTGAATCGCTATGATGACTGGTTGTGCGTTTGGCAAGAAGGAATGTGGTACGGTGAGTTTTCGAGCTAAGGCCACCCCAGTCCTAGCGTAAACGCTTCTGGGGAGTGCCCAGGCCTTCGACTCACCGTCTCACTGACTGGGCCATGGTTGGTCGTTGAGGTTTAGGTGGTGGTGGTGTTCATGCGGGCAAGATGTATGTCGAGGCGGGCCTTGAAGCTGTTAAGGGTTGGAGCGTTGACTGTCGAGGACGCGAGGTTGTTCCAGGTAGATGCAACTCTGTTGTTTAGGAAGTTTGTTCGCGCCGGGCAGTTGGATAGTTGGACAAAAAGGCGTTTTTTGTGACCCCTGATTGCGTTGGCTGGGCCGTGGCAGGCGATGGACGACATAAGTTTGGTTGAGGCTAGCCAATTTACGTCAAGTAGTCCATTTGCGATCTTGTAGTGGGAGATGAGGTCACCCCTTGATCTTCGTGATTCTAGGGTGGTTAGATTCAGGATGGCGAGCCTGTCTTGGTAGCTACGGTCTCTGATGCGACCTACTAATTTGGTTGCTCTCCTCTGGATGTTTTCGATGATCCTTACATCTGCTCGTCTATGGGGATTCCATACTGAGCTGGCATATTCGAGGTGAGGACGGACAAAAGCAGTGTACAGGGACTTGAAGGATTGAGGATTCCAGGCATGGAAGGCCTGGCGGAGTTGTCCAAGAATGGAGTTGGCTTTGGCCGCCGAGTGTTGGCAGTGGGTTCTCCATTTCAGGTCACTAGAGAAATATACGCCGAGGTCCTTTTCCGTTTTGATCTCTTCAAGTGTCAGTCTAGAACCGGTTTCAGCTGATGTCATGGTGAGCATGAGAGTAGTGCAAAAGTGATTTGTTTTATTTTTGAAAACCATGAATTTGCATTTCTCGACGTTGAAACTCATGTGCCAGGTGTTAGCCCACGTCGCGAGCAGGTCTATATCGGACTGTAGTTGGGCAATATCGAGGCCGTTCTTGATAGTGGCAATGATCTTGGTGTCATCGGCAAAGAGCTTGCAGTGGTGGTGTACTCCGTTTGGCATGTCGTTGATGAACAGGGTGAATAGTAGAGGACCAAGAACAGATCCCTGAGGTACACCGCTCGTGACCTGGCACCAGTCTGAAGAGCTGGAGCCGATAACTACTCGTTGTTTACGGTCGGAAAGGAAATCGGAGAGCCAGTCGAGGAGGAGGCCGTCGAAACCGTATGACTTAAGCTTGGACAGCAGTGCTGAGTGGGACACTTTATCGAAGGCTTTGGCAAAATCGAGGAAGACTATGATCGAGGTGAATCCACGGTTGGAAGCTTCGGTTATGATATCGAGGGTTTCCAGCAGGTTCGACTCACATGACTTTTTGTATACGAAGCCGTGTTGTTGAGGAGTGATGAGCTGATTAATGGTGAGGTGATCCATCATAATGTCTCTGATGATGCGTTCCATTATTTTGCATGGCACCGCAGTGAGGGATATAGGTCTGTAGTTGACTGGGTCGGTTCTGGTACCTTTCTTGAAGATGGGGGTAACATTCGCTTCCTTCCAGTGGGTGGGGAGCTTCCCGGATTTAAAGGATTGGCAGAAGATTAGGGAGAAAGCTTCGGCAAGGGCGTCGGCGCATTCACGTAAAACGTAGGGATTAAGTTTGTCAGAACCTTGAGACTTGTATTTATTGAGTTTGTTAAGTATAAGTCTAACTTTGTTCGATGAGAAAGACTCCATGGCAACTTGGCAGGTGGCTAGGGATCTAGAAGGCATGGTAGGAACCCATTTTAAATTCAAATGTTCATTTAAAATATTGAATTTAAAATATTCATATTATATTATTTTTTCAATTTTTTTCTGTCTAAGCTTCCGAGAATCTCTTTAGAATATTTGAAAAAAATCGTTCGGATTGTCGACTTATAGGCAAACTTGAATTTTTGACAAAAAAGACAATTCGATTTTTTAATCATTTGAATACTAAAATTGTAATTTACAATTAAACAAGCAATATGAATTTTAAATTTGATTATTTTACTTTTAATATATTAAGAGATAGACTAGAAAGGATAATGTTTATTTTTTAAAAGAATAACAACTACAGAATGCTAAAAAATAAAAAAAATCGATATAAAATTTTAAATCATATCATTACTGCATTTTATCTAAATCTTAAAAACCTTAAATAATGTTATTGCAAGTTGAAGATTATTCATTATAGATTCACCCCGATTGAAATATAATTTTAAGATAATCAAACTTTCTATTAAAAAGCATAAAAAATCATAAATTTAATAATTAATTTGGTAATTTTTTTTTAATTTTATAAAACTTGTTTTGATTCAAATTACTTTATTTTTTTTTAAATAAAATATTTGAAAATCAATATTTTTTAAATCTTTTAAGTTACTCTGTTTCATCCATTTGAATGAGATAATTACATATTTTTAATAGAAATTTTTTTTAATTCTGGTTTTATACCAACAAAAACATGTGAAAAATATTATTTACCAAATATTTAATATATTTTCAAAAATAGATAAAATTATGAAGATCAAATTAAGTATTATATAAATTTTTTTATCAAAAAGTTTTTCAATTTAGTTTTCTAAATTACTTGTTATCATTTGATAGGCATTAATTGTCTATCCAAATTATCTAAATATTTATTGATTTATCTTTACAAGGCTTAAGTTTTGTCAGATTAAAAATAAAAATTAAATCAAAATAAATTTTAAATAAAATTGAATGCAAGAAATTGAACTGTTAAATTAATTTTGTTAAATGCTTAAGTATTGATAGAAATTTAATGATTAGGTAGCAATTTTTCAATGGATGTGGGTGTCCAATTATTCTTGATTTAAAACCCTCTTTGTATTCTTCCACCAGTCTGTCAAAACACCAAATAAAAGAATTAGATCAATTTTTGGGTTTTGTGAAATTCAGTACAAAATGATAAAAAGAATATAAAAAATTTAAAAAATTTAATAACTTTTTTTCTAAAGGTTTAAACTTAATTCTGTAAATGCAACATAGTGCAACATTCAAAGTTGCATCAAATATCAAGGTCTGCTAAATTTGCAGAGTTAAGCAGAAATTAACTTTCAGTATAATCGAGCGGAGTGCATTTTTCAGAGATTTTGCACATCATTAGCAGACTTTGACAGTTGATGCAACTTTGAATGATGCATCATGTTGCATTCACAGAATTAATTTTAAACTTTTAGAAAAAAAGTTATTTAATTTTTTTACACTTTGTTCTGTTCTTTTGTAATGAACTTCACAAAACCTAATTTTTGAGCTTTTTTTTATTAAAATTATAACCAAAAATAAATTTTAAATATAAAAAGGTGGATTTTGAAAGACTTCAAACTTGTCTTGGCAAGTCAAAATGCTAATTTTAACAATTTAAATACTGTAAATTTTTTTATTAAATTTAAAAAAAAAAATTTTTTTTTTCAATTATGGAAAATAAAAATTTAGAAAATACAGTGGGTTCCCAAGTGACCTTTAAGTCTTTTTGTAATTTACTTGAAAAAATAATTCAAATAGACGAAACACCTCAGCATACACGCAAGATTGGCAAAATAGAAGAAAAGAAAAATTTGGTGAGAAAATTCATTGAATATTGGCGCCAAACAGCCAAAACTCACAATTTAGATGACAGCTTTTATCCAATAATGAGACTGCTATTGCCCCACGACGACGACCGAGTCTACGGGCTAAAGGAGACCAAGCTAGCCAAGTATTTAATTGAAGCACTGTGCATTGGTTCAAAAACGGAGGACGCGCTCAAATTGCTCAACTACAGGGCACCAACAAAAATAAAATCAGAAGGCGATTTTGCCGGCACGGCATTTTTTATCCTCAAAAACCGGTGCCGAGACGACCTTACTTTGAACATGGACGAAATAAACCACCACTTGGACCAAATAGCTGTGAGCAATGCCAAAGGCAAGGACGGCCAAAAACAAGTCAACACCTCCATCAAACACTTACTGCTAAATCTATCAGCCATTCAGCTCAAATGGCTGATTCGAATAATAATCAAAGATCTTAAGATTGGAATCAAAGAGACTGCTATTCTGGACGCATTTCACCCAGATGCACTGGACGTCTACAATTTTACATCAAGTATAGAAAAAGTGTGCTCGATGCTCAATGATCCAGAGAAAAGGTACAATGAATTGGGCGTGCAAGTGGGCTCTGCTTGCCGACCAATGTTGGGCGAAAAAGCTAAGCCTAACAAAATAGAGGAACTGCTAGGCGGACGCCAATTTTACATAGAAACAAAATTCGATGGAGAAAGATTCCAAATGCACAAAATGGGAAACAAGTTTATGTATTTTTCGCGCAATGGATACGACTACACAGAAACATTTGGCGAAGACATACACAGTGGCTCGTTGACTCCATTCATATTCAGCGCTTTGTCCAAAGAGGCGACCAATTTGATACTGGACGGCGAAATGTGCGCCTACAACAGCAAAGAAAAGCTACTCTTGTCCAAAGGTGACGACATTGATGTCAAATCGGCCAGAAAATATGATTCGATTCAGACTTGTTTTTGTGTGTTTGACATTTTGTTGTTCAATGACACAGTGTTGACCAACAGGCCATTGAAAGAAAGAGTGGAGTTCATACGCAAGTGCTGCAGTGAAATTGAGGGCAGGATTCAGTATTCGGTGCAGCAGAAGGCGCTCACCAATCAACAAGTAGTTGATGCGCTCAACAAGGCTATCGATTCAAGGCTGGAGGGCATAGTGGTCAAAGACCCGGAGTCTGTGTACAAGCCGAGTCAGCGCGGCGGTGGATGGTACAAAGTAAAGCCTGACTACATGGCTGGTCTCAATGATGACTTGGATTTGATTGTACTGGGTGGCTATTATGGATCTGGAAAACGCGGTGGTCTTGTCTCTCATTTTTTGGTCGGTCTACTGGTTGACCAAGAGAGTGATGATGAAGTGAAAAAATTTTGCTCCTTGTGCAAAATAGGCTCTGGCTACACTCACAAAGAACTGCTCGAGTATAACTATAAACTGGCTGAAAAATGGAAGAAATTTGAGAAAAAAAGTGCGCCAGTGCACCTAGAGCTTGGCAATGAAAAGCCCGATCTTTGGATTGAGCCCAAAGATTCCATTATAGTTCAAGTAAAGGCTGTTGAGGTAAATGCAAGTGAAAAGTACAAGCCAGGCTGTACGCTGCGTTTTCCCAGACTGGAAAAGTTTCGTCCTGACAAACAATGGTTTGAATGCATGAAATTGAGTGAGTTTGATGAGTTGAGAAATAAAAATTCGGGAAAATTGACCAACCGTCACTTAGATTTGGCTGACATGGACAATGAGCTCAATTTTGAGGAGGACGGACCAAGTCCGAGCAAGAGAAAAAGAAGAATCGCCAACAAGATGCCCAAGACCACAGTGGCAAGCATTTACAGGGGCATAGACCCGATGATGGTCGAGAAAGCAGGCGATTTGTTTCAGGGCAAAGAATTTTGTATTTCAATTGAAGATGATTTGAAGAAAAAGAGTGCTTTGGAGCAATGTGTGGCAGAGCTAGGTGGCGAGTTGGTTCAAAATGCGACCAAGAATACTTATTGTATAATAGCTAATCGATGCACGCACAGAATCAAGTCTTATATTAAAATTGGACTTTATGATGTGGTTAAAACAGAGTGGTTGGACAAATGCATCAAACATGGCCGATTGTGCCAGTGGAAACCAAATGATATGATTCACTCTAAACCAAAAACTAGACAAATGTTTGCCAATTTGTATGACTCATATGGAGACAGTTACACGGAGGATGTGAGTATGGACTGTTTGAAAGAAATGTTCAATAGTGGCTCGTTTGTCAAAGAAGAATTCAGACCACCAATGGATTTAGAGTTTAGAATAGAGCTTAGGTGTAAAATAGCCGAATTTGAGAACAAATACTTTCCGGACAATTCTAAATATGGACTTTTTAGAATGTGTTTATTCTATTTTGATTGCTTTGCTCATGTTAATGGTGATCAAAAATCAAAGAACAATGGCTTGGAATTGGTCGAGTTGAAGGCTAGATGGCATGGTGGATTTGTGCTGAGCAAAATTGATGCTAATGTTACTCATTGTGTTGTTGATAAAAGTGATTTGACTAGATTGCAAAAGATTAAAGAAATTAATAGGAAAAAAAATAGGAAATTTCGAGTTGTGTCAAGCCAGTGGATTTTGGATTCCATAAAAGCAGCCAGACTAAGAGATGAACTTAGTTATGTTTTATAATTTTGTATTACCATAGTAAAAATTTTTTTTTATAATTCCTTTTGTAAAATTTAAATTAATAAATTTGACTTGATTTTTAAGAATTTTTTTTATTTGAATTTTTCTCAAATATTTATTAGTCATTTTGTGGGTAAAATATGCTCGCAACAATTTTTTTAAAATTCAGATACTCGTATCAAGTTTTATTCAGTAAAAAATGTAAAACCATGCTTTCAGATTAAGGAATGATCAAAGCGGTTCCTTAAAATCAGGACTCGATTAAATAGAATATTAGTTTTTTTTTGTTTATAATTTTGTATTTAGTCTCTTTTTTATGTTTCTATATCAAGAAACTTCAACCTTTGTGCTGAAAGGAAGGTATTATTCAAATCTAAAAGAAAGCTGCGCCATGAAATATTGTTTTAGTGAATGAATGATGTGGATGAATAAAGCAATTTTTAATATAAGATTTGAATAATTTTAGTTTTTAATTTAATTGATAAGTGCTTTAAATTCTTTTTAGCACTAATTTTACTTTTTTTATCACCAAAAAATTTCACTTTAAAAAAAAAAATTTTTTTTAAAACAAAATTAATTTCATTAAACAAAATAACTTCTTGAATATAAGTAACCTACAATGCTGCAACGATACATGGTTCTGAGGTAAAATTACGAAATTTTACCATATTTTACGTAAAAAATAGTAAAATCAAAAAGGGACACAAAAAGATAATTTTTTACGCTTTTTTCCTTTTTTCTCTTCATTTTTATTTTTGTATTCTTTAATCTGAGTACCTGATACCAGACTTTATATTTTAGAAAAATTAGTTAACAAATTTTCTTTTCTTTATCTTGAAAATTTTGTTTAATTATTTATTGATGCTTTGAAAAGTCAAAATAATTTTTTTTTCACATTTTTGAAAAAACGTAAAAAATGACCTTTTTGTGGCTCTTTTTGATTTTACCATTTTTTAAGTAAAATACGGTAAAATTATGTAATTTTATCTCAGAACCATGTATCTTAGCAGCACTGAAAAAAAAAGATTAATCTCGAAGAGACATTGAAAGAATCATTGATCGGAGATTAGAGTTTATCTTCTAATGAAACAGATATTGAAATCGACGACTCAATAAACAATGAGGCTGTCAAAAGCATTGAAAAAAAATGGAATCTCCAAAAAACTCCCCAGCGTAAATTTTAAGCGTGAATAATAAAAGAAAATCACGTCTTTTTTATGACGGAAAAGGCCAATGAGTTTGATCAATTTTTTGCCCTAAAATAGCGTTAACTGATAACCAAAAAATTAATAATTAGCTTTTAATAAAAATTTGTATTTTTTTATTACATAAATTTTTACTTTTATTAATTTATTTTTTAGAATTACACGAATATTTATCAAAATTTAGAACATTTTATATATTCATGAAATTAAGACACAGAAATATTTAAAAAATTTTATTTTATGTCCTTTTGATGATTTTTTGAATTATGCTCAATAGTTTTATTATTTTTTATTTGTTTTAATCGGTCTCTTAATTTACAAAATATCTACCAAATTTTAAAATTTCAGCACCAAAAATGGAATTAAAGAATATTATAAATTTTCCATTAATTCAAAATATCCAGCTTGAATGCATCTCCATTGCAATGTCAATAAGAGAATCAAAATGTCAATAAGCTAATAAACCAAGAGGATAATGATCATGGCTTTATTACTATATTTACTGCAAGAGGATGCAAGCTTAAATCTGGAGTCTGGAATCAAAATTTCCTTTCTATCAAACTTAATTTTATTTTTATTTAAAAAAAAGCTTTTTTGTTGTCAAAGAGTATTATTTAAAAGCCTTTTGATTTCTAAGAGGACTTTTTTTTTGAAAAAAACTTTTTTTTGAAAAAAACTTTTTTTTGAAAAAAACTTTAATCTTAAAAGCTTGAAACGTAAAATGACTTTACTTTTAAAAGACCAAAAAAAAAACTTTTTTTTAGAATTTTGCACAAGTTTGTTCAAGACTAAATAATGATTTTAATTACATATTTTTTTTCAGCTAATATATTTTGAAGTCTGCAAAATCTAAAAAATTAAATACCAATTTTATTCATAAATTTTAACAAGCAAACCATTAATAAATATCATACCATACTGAATAAATATTTAAATTTTTAACAAAAAAAAAATTAAAATCTATTGTTTCTTATTCAGATTTTTGCTGTTCATTTTGCTCCTCGCTGGTCGACTCCGTCTTATTCTCATTAGTTTTTGACTCTTGGTCAGCTGATTCTTCTTTCACTGGCTCTTTCTTCGGTGCTTCTTCTTTTGCAGACTCTTCTTTTGGTGTTTCTACTTTTGCAGGCTCTTCTTTTGCTATCTCTTCTTGTGGTGGCTCTAATTTAGTCTTCAACAACT
The DNA here is from genome assembly GCA_025491095.1 of Brachionus asplanchnoidis. Classification (NCBI taxonomy): domain Eukaryota; kingdom Metazoa; phylum Rotifera; class Eurotatoria; order Ploima; family Brachionidae; genus Brachionus; species Brachionus asplanchnoidis. The sequence goes on from JAILYF010000017.1 coordinate 291,307, forward strand.
TGACACTTTCACGAATTTTGTTCAAATTAGCGCCAGCAAACTGAGAAATCTTGGTGCCATTGTGAAATAGTTCAAAGTGTGGAACACCCGATACATCTGCTAATTCATTAGGCATTGAATCAGAAGCATCATCAACGTCTATGTGAATGAACTTGACTGAGGGATTCTCTTTGGCTAATTCCTTAAAAACTGGCTCAACTCTTTTGCATGGTCCGCACCAGGAAGCCGAAAAGTCTACCAAGGCCACTCCTGCTGAAATCAATTTTTGAAATTCGGCCGATTCGGTTACGTGTACTACTGACATTTTAGTGAGCTTTGAGGCAAGATGAGACGAATTAGAGAAAATTTGCCAACTATTTATAATATGAGCTTGGTAAGCGTGACGTATGAAAAAATATTTCTAGATATTAAATGAATAAATTTTATGTGTTGACTAGGATCCAATTTGGAGTCAATTCCCCAAAATATTTCTTTTGTTGATTGGAAATTTGATTTTAATTTATCTTGATTTTTTCATTTATAATAATTTGAAAAATTTTAATTATTGATTATACTTTCCAAGAGCCAACAATTTCAGCCTTATATTCATTTACAGAACCATAGCATTCCATTACAGATTTGATCAAATTTTTAAAAGCACCATCTCGAGTGCAAAAAAAATCATCAATTTAAACCTAGCGAAATGTTCAACTTAATTTTGCATAAAAAATAAAAAATGTTAAAAAAAATTGCTTTTTTCTTAATAAATTTTATTTAAAATGTTTCTGGTAGGTTTAACTGGTGGAATTGCGTCGGGTAAATCAACAGTATCCAAGATATTCAATGAAGAATTTAAAATTCCCATAATTGATGCAGATTTAATAGCGAGGCAAGTTGTTTTGCCAGATAGAACCGGATGGAAACGAGTTCTTAGCCTATTTGGCAATGAAATTTTAAACCAAGACAGAACAGTGAATAGAGATAAACTTGGAGAGATTATTTTTAATGATCATGCTAAGAGAAAGATGCTTAACAAAGCTCTTCATGGACTCATTCTTTTGGAAATTTTGAAACAAATTCTACTTAATTGGGTAAAAGGAGAACGATTTGTTTTGCTAGATATACCATTGCTATTTGAGACTAAAATTGGTCTAAGTATGTTGAGTTACAAGCTGGTTGTTTATTGTCAAAGTGAAGAGGAACAATTACGTCGTTTAATGATTAGAAATCCAAGTCTAAATGAACAAGAAGCCAAAAAAAGAATTCAATCACAAATGAAAACTGCTGACAAGATAAAATTGGCTGATTATTGCATAGATAATTCGAATGATTTGGAAAACACAAAAGAACAAGTCAAACATATCTATAATGTACTTAAAAAATCAAAAATTTATTTATGGATCAGAGCTTTTTTGTTCGCCGGATTAGCAGTCGGAGTATTTTTATTGAATAAATATTTATTTTAATTTGTAATCATTTTTTTTTTCAAAAGAATATACTTAATTATAATTTGAATTTGCTGTAACATAATTTTTTAATTTTAACTTAAAGCTTTGGTTCAAAACAAAACTTTAATTTTTAATTCGCTAAGGGCTAATTGTTTCAGCAGAACCACAAAAATTATCAAACAAATGAAATTTTTTAAAAAAAAAATACTGAAAAATAATATGTTCAAAAGTGTTAAGTGTTTTAAAAATAAAATGTTTGCTAGTTTTCAAGGGTTTCGAATTTTTTTAAATGTGCTAGTTAGGTAGAATCATTCATTCAAAAAAAAAATGATTAATAAAAATTTAAGAAAATATGTTTAAATAAAAAATATTTAATCAACAAAATAATCTAATTTTATTTTTGTTGAATACTTTTTTTTTGGCGGAAAATATTTGGCAAAATAAAACGATCATGCTCAAAAAGCAAGGCTATTAAGGCTATTAAGTATTTTTAGTTATAAATTTATTGCAGAAGCATATTTTTATAATAAACATGAAATTCTTAACTCAATTTTCAATGTCTGCAAAACTCTGTAAAAAATTTATAAATGCAAAATTATTCATAAAACTTGGTTATGGTTAAAAATGATCTAACATGAAAATTTAGTTTAGTTTAAATTTTGTTTAACATGAAAATTTAGTTTAGTTTAAATTTTGTTTAACATGAAAATTTAGTTTAGTTTAAATTTTGTTTAACATGAAAATATTTAATAAAAATATGGTTTTGCAAAAATTATTTATTATAAATTTTGATCATTGACTTCAATTTTCTGGAAATCTGTGGATTTTTAAAGGCTTATAATTATATAACGAGGCAAATATATTTATTTAAAAAAAAAAACTGAAGTTATTATTTTATTTAATCTAAACTATATAAAATATAAAAAAAATAATTGAATTGGCATATTTTTATTGTTTCAGGTTAAAAAACATAATTGAATAAATATTTTATTTAGTTTTTTTTTGGAACCGACTGGTCGGCCTCGCTTTTTGTAGCATGTCTGGGTTTTTTTGTGGTGGCCCTTCGTCATTAATACTTGAATAAGAATCTGGCTCCTCGCAACTACCAATACCTTAGTCCGATTAATTTTTTGTGTTTCGTTAGGTTGCCTCGACAAAGCATTTGCTGTAATTTTTGGATGACCAGGACGGCGTTTTCGTTAAAGTTACATAAATCTAAATAAAAAAATATTTGTTTAAAAATGAGCAAAAAGAAAGATAGATTTTACCTTTTCTACTTAATTTTTTGCTTAAATATTGAGTATAGTCATTGCTGACTTCAGATATATTGTTGAGGATTTCTCTAATAAAGGACATTTTTTATTAATATGAGCAAAGTTAATCAAGCAAACATTCTTATAAGATATATATTATACGCGATTGTTAATAATCTATAATTATGCAATTTATTTTTAAGTCTAAAGCAAAGGCCGCTGCGCGACCACTTTCCAGTACGCTGTGAAATAAAGCGTACTGCATTATATTTACAAATTGAAAATTAAAGTTAATTATTCCGTAAAAAAATTGTTTCATATTTACATATCAGTTTATGGTCTAACAAAAAAAAAAATTAGTAAAGGATCACAAGATTACAAAAATAAAAGCAGAGTATATGAGTAGTCGTGTAAAAAGAGTTCTTGAATTTGACTATTTCAAAAAGTTTTCTTGATAGTTCTTGCTTGTTTTGCATGTTGATGATCTTGCGTATAACGTCAACTTTTTGATTATTTGATTACATTGCTTTCATATCAGTTTTAATATGATATTTAATTATTTGGCATAGGTTTGTCGTGTCAGTTTCGTTTTCTATGCCATAGTTGTTCTTGATATCATTTATTTCAGACTGGATGCATTTTGTATGGATCATAATTATGCAATTATACTCATTAAAAGAAAAAATTCAAAAAATTCAGCTTTTTTTATTCCGCACTTCAGTATATACCAAAATATTCAATTTCCGTATTTTAGATACCATAACATGCATCAATACTAAAATTTTTGAGTTTATCCAGCAGTTAAGTATTCTTAATTTTTTAATTCTATTTTTTAATTACAAATAATAAATATTATTCAAATCATATTTGTTAAGATCCCATATGGTCTAGTGGTTAGGATTCCTGCCTTTCACGCAGGCGGCCCGGGTTCAATTCCCGGTGTGGGAAAATTTTTTAGAAGTGTGAAATAGCCGATTTACTTTGAAGAATTTGAATTTTAAATATTCTTTTTCAAGTCAACAAAATAACTTTTTCAAGTTATAAAAAGTATTAACAAACACCGGAATTTTTTTCTACTTTAAGGTCCAAAAAAATAAATATACAGAATATAAAAATAGATATCTTTTATTAATATTGTTTTGATTTAGTAAAAAATTTTGTCTATTAATTTTGTCGATAAAATTTGATATAAATACAGGAAAAAAATAAAAAAATATTTTCAAAATTTTTTTTTCTAGACCTGTATTCCTCATATCTGGTTCTTAACAATTTTTACAGATCGATTTAAAAACCTTCTCCCTTACACAAGGACTAAATGTAAACTGTTTACATTTATCACAAGTAAAACCCGATTTGTTTACAGTACGGAAAAAAATAGAGCTTCATAAATTCTTGACCACATGGATTTGAGAGGAACATTTTGGCATAAAACACCTCTTGCATAATAGATACCGATAAAAGCAAATTCATCTTCTCTTGTTAATCAAAATTTATAATCTACAGCTTTCGGGTGACAATTAGTACAATTCAATATAAATTTATTATGGACAAGTCAATATAAAATGCTGACAGTTTGGTCTTATTTATTTACGTGTAGCATAGCTCATTAAAAATTTATCTTTTCTCTGAGACTCGTTTCTTCTCTGTTATTCAATCTAACCCATATCGTTCCATTTTTCGAAGTTTTTTCATTGTTAGTTTCTTTTTATTCAGGTTATTTATTATCTGAGTCTTCATTTGAGTCATGTTCAGTATTTGGTTGATTTGATCATTCCATTTTTTCTTCAAATTCATTATTTTCCTCATAATCATTAAAATTAGTTTTTATACGGCAGTTTTTCATCGAGTCATGGTCAAAAAAATTGAAATTTATTTTAGGAATTAGGTTATGATTAAAAATGATCTGTTTAACATTAAAATATATAATTAAAATAGTTTTACAAAATTTTTTAAAATTTATAATTAGAAAAGTTGATCATAAACTTCAATTGTATTATAAAAAATTTTAAAAAACACAATGAAAAATACAATCAAAATATTTTTACATCCAAAAGGATTCGATCTGACACTTCTAAGTCTTCTTTAACATAGGTGATTTCAAATAATCACATACAAAAATATTGAAAATTAAAATCTTAATATTTTTTAAAAATTGATTTTGAAAATTATTTGATTAAACAATTTGTTTAACCATTTTAATTTTTAATTAATTTTGGATGCAGTTTTTTTTAATAAGATTATTATTAATTATTAAATGGAATTCCAAAGTGTAAACTATTCAATGAATAGATTATAGAACATACTGATTTTCAAATAAAAGATTTAAATCTATACAACAATTTATCAAAATTTTCCTTTTTATCTAATATAAATTTTATATTAGATAAAAAGGAAAATTTTGATAAATTAAAAATAGTTAACGGTTAACTATTTTTAATTTATTAAGATCCCATATGGTCTAGTGGTTAGGATTCCTGCCTTTCACGCAGGCGGCCCGGGTTCAATTCCCGGTGTGGGAAAATTTTTTTTGTAAATTTAATATTAAAATGAAGTTTTAAATAAGCTTAATGTGAAGAGCACTTTCAAAAAAAAATGATCTGAAATTCTTCTTTTTGTGTTATCGAACCAAAATTATATTAGAAGAATTATGTTAGCAAAAAAAATTTATAAATAAATCATTGACTTATTTTAATGTAAGACTCCCATATGGTCTAGTGGTTAGGATTCCTGCCTTTCACGCAGGCGGCCCGGGTTCAATTCCCGGTGTGGGAAAATTTTTTTCTTCATGTTTCATAAAAAAATTATGTTCAAAATAAACTTGACAAAAAATTGAAACTTAAAAAAAAAAAATTTTTTCTATATTAATAAAAATTTGAATTTTTTTTCCAATGTCGGTTATAAAATCGCTAGATCAAGGTACAGTCCATCGAATTTGTTCAGGTCAAGTAATAATCAATTTGGCAAATGCTGTCAAAGAGTTGGTAGAAAATAGTCTTGATGCTGGTTCAAAAAATATCGAAATAAAACTAAAACAATACGGAAGCGAATCAATAGAAGTGAGTGACGATGGACCCGGCATCATGCAATCAGACTTTCAAACAATTGGTAAAAAATAATTTAAAATTAAAAATTTTTTTATTAACTGAATTAAAAAAAAAAGCTCTTAAACATTACACCTCGAAGATCCAGCAATATGAAGACTTGGAAACATTGGGCACATTTGGCTTTCGTGGCGAGGCTCTTAGTTCCCTGTGTGCCCTTTGCAATTTGTTTATAGTCACACGCCACTCAAGCTCGATCGCAGCCACTCGTATTGAATACGAAAAAACAGGCCTGATCAAATCGCAGACCCAGTGTGCCAGATCGGTCGGAACCACTGTCATTCTGGAAAAATTATTCCACACTCTGCCTGTTCGACACAAAGAATTCACCAAAAATCTAAAGAGAGAGTACCACAAATTGATGCATGTAATTCAATCATACTGTTTGATATCAGAAGGTATCAAGATTAGTTGTTTTAATCTGATAGGGGACAAATCGACAAAATTAATGAGCACTCATTCAAAAAATTCCCTAAAAGATAACATAATTGAAATTTACAGTTTGTCAGCATTTAATTCATTGATTAAATTTGATCAATCCGAACCCACAACTGAGATCTTAATTGAGTATAAATTGGTGAAGGCAGTGAAAGAGAATTTAGATGACCAGTTGGAAAAAGAGAGCCAAGAAGAAGTGCCCACTCAAACAAACTATTCAGATGTGTTTAAAATTGAAGGCTTTGTGTCTTCTTGTTCTCATGGCCAAGGCAGAAGTGCTCCAGACAGACAATACTTTTATGTGAATAAAAGACCGTGTGATCACTCAAAAATAACTAAATTAATAAATGAAATTTATCATCAATTCAATCGTACCCAGTACCCAATGTTTGTTTTGAGTGTAAAAATGAACAGTCATGATGTGGACGTGAATGTTACTCCGGACAAATTGCAGATGTTTTTTAAAAATGAAAATATTCTTTTAGCTATCTTAAAATCTTCTCTAATTAAAATGTTTGATAAAAATTATAAGTGTGTCAACTTGGACGACAGCTCATTCCAGGATAAATCAAGTGATTTGCTCAAGTCTTTTATTCAGACAAAATCCAAGTCAACTCAGCTAAAAAATATCCAAGACACAGACTTGGCTAGGAGTGAAGAGTGCTCTAAGCGGACTCGGAGTGACGATGTGTACGAGTCACCCGAAAACAGACCCAAACAACCCAGAATTAATGAATTGTTCATTGATAAAACTAATCATTTGGCTAAAAAAAGGCTCACGCCAGAAAAAAGTCCCAATACACCTAAAAAAATGATTCTCTTGTCGCCTCGCAATCACCCAAGTCCTTTTTCTACTCAAGATAGATTTAACATGTTCCAGAATCACATTGGAGAAAAAAGCGCGGACACTTCTTTTTCCAAAAGAATCGATCTGCATTTGTGCAACCGTGAGAGCAGAGCGTTGGACACGCCACCACAAAACAAAATAACAAGATTAGACAAAGAACCGGAAAATCAGCTGAGTCCTTTGTTAGTAAATGAAAAGGTAAATTGGAAAGAAAAACAGATGGTTGTCATGGAAACAGGTTTGACAAGCACTCAGGATTCATTTGCCATGCCGCAAACACCCACTAAACAAAAAATTCAATCAAATTCCATGCATGAAAATTTAAAAGTTTTGGGAGTAAATAGTTCTCGGGTTGATCATGATTTGGCTGATTTGGGTAAGTCTTAATTTAAAATACTACTAAAAAAAAGGCAAATTGAAGTTGGAGATCAAGATCAAAAGATCAAAATATAAATTGTAATATTGTTTTTAAAAATGAAGAAAAAATTAATTTTTTCCCAAAGCAATTACTTCACATGTCATGTCAAGTTTATTTTCATATTTAAAATTTTAAAATGTCCTTTTTTGTTGAATTTTAATAGTTTTAAATTTTTTAATTGATTTTAATGAAAGCTTACTTTTAAAGACAAATCAATTTAATGTTTTAAATTTTATAATTTATTTAAGTGGAAAAATGAAATTAATTTTTTTTGAATGAATGGATATACAAGTTATAAATTTGAACTTGTGAATTGACTTATCCTGAATTATCTAAATTATTGATTGTTTTTGTTAAATAAATTAGATATCAATCAATTTGATGTTCATTTGATTATGAACCATTATTAGACATAAAATGTCTAGTAAGGTTTGATCTGAAACTTCCATTTGCCTAAAAAACACTTTAAAAAATTTTTGACTTGGAAATTTTTTTATTTAATGTCAATTTTTAATTTTTTAGGTAACTGTAACTTTGCAATTATTTTTTTTTTATCTCTTTAATTTTCGCTTCGAAAAGTGTTTTTTATAGTGCAGAATCAGACCTATATGATAAAATATTTCAAAATTTGACATTGTAAGTTTTAAATAAAAAAATACCAATAAAAAAATTGGGTCTAGTCTGTTATTATGGGAACGATTCTTGTTCTCAGGACAATGTGAAAATTTAGCACAAATATTACAATGCAAAAAAGAAAAATATTATAACTTTTTTTCTTATTGTGCAAAAATGGTTCTACAGACAGTGCAATATTTTACAAATTTGTATAAACAAATTCTAAGTTCTGCAAAAACTCTGCACACCATCAAAAAACATTTGATTAAAAAACAGTTTTTACAGATCTTAGAATTTGTTTATACAAATTTGTACAATATTGTACTGTTTGTGGAACCACTTTACACATTTAGAATAAATAGTTATATTATTTTTCTTTTTTGCATTGTAATTTTTGTATTAAAAATTTACATTTCCGTTCTCAGGTTTTGTGAACTATTAGTTCACTGAATCTAAAAATTGTCAAAGAAAGAAATTGAGCATAAGCAAAATAATTCAGTTGATAAATATTGTGCACACATTCATTCTTAATAACACTCAATCTTTTTTTTTGGTTTTTATAATATAATAATTCACCAAATAGCGTACTTCCTATTGAACTTTTCTTACATATCTCATGTGGATAATGTATTCTAGGAGGTAAAGCACATATTTCAGATAACATTAAGTTAGGTAGTCTTAAAATTTACAAAGGTCTTCAAACCAAAAATTAAGGTTTTTAACTAATAACGATGATCTAAATTAAAAAATTTCAAAAAACATTATTAACGCTACTAAAAAAATGTTCTTCTGAAATCTTAGAAATTTTTGTTCACCTAATCTTATTTTGGTTCACCTTTTCATGAACAAAAAAATTAGGTGAACTAAAAGTTCACAAAACCTGAGGATAAGAATTATTCTCATAATATTAAACCATAATTAATTAACCTACTAGTCCAAAAAATTTAAATAAAGAATTTTTATTAGTTTTTTTATGTAAGTTCTCAAAGATGAATTAAACAATGTTTCATCTTACCGACATGTTGAAAGAAAACTATAAAAGATAATTTATAAACTGTTTTTATCTTTTATAAAAATATATTTTTTTTTAAATTGTAAATTAAATTTTTTCAATTATTAATTTTACATTTACTTTTGGATATATAAATTTATTTCAACATTTTAATAAATCAATTTTAAAAATTAGAAAAAGAATACAAATTAGAATAGATCAAAAAAAGGACTCAAAAATCTGACTTTTTTTTATTTCGTAGTAATTTCTTAATTATACTTATTTTTAAGCCTGTATGCTTAGGTGCATGTGTGAAAAATTTATATAAGCATTTGATCCTTAAAATCAAGTCTTGTTTGTTAACTGCTTTAATTATTCAATGACAAAACCAGATTTTTCTCAGTCGACTAAAAAAATATTTAAGTCGTGAATCAGTAGTAAAATAAATTTACTCTTTGATCATAACAAGGTTTGTTTATTTAATTCATTAAAAAAAAAATTAAAATTAAGCTAATTATGAGGAGACCTTTTTTTTTAGATTAATCTGGATTAATGTGGAATGAGCTTTTAAGAATCGGTATCGCACCTTGTATCATTAGCAAGATGATAACAATTTCGGTTTTGTGAAATTTAGTATAATAGAACAGAACAAAAAGTAAAATAAAACTATTCATTTTTTTCTAGATGTTAAAAATTAATTCTGTAAATTCAACATAGTGCAACATTCATAGTTGCATAATAGACAACATTCTATTAAAACTCTTCAATATTAGCAGAATTTTATTTCGATGTATTTGAACGTATTGCATTCTGTAAAGAGTTTGCTCATCATTAAGAGACATTGAAATTTAATACCACAATGAATGTTGCACTATTTTGCATTTACAGAACTAATTTTTTACGTCTAGAAAAAAAGCAATAGTTTTCTTTACTTATTATTCTGTTTTATTGTACTAAATTTCACAAAACTATAATTTCTCAAATAAAAAAATAAAAAATTATTTAAATAAATGAAAATCCGATGAAATTTTTATTTTTCATCGATGAAACATTATGAATCTGCTCACTCCTCATCGACGAAACATCCATGTAAATATTTTTTTTCCATTGATGCTACATCGAATTCTAATTAACTGGGAATATGTATTGTTGACCATGTTTCAATCACATTAATATTTTTCAAATTTAATAAAAAGGAAACCTAATTTTTTTCATTTTGTTCTATTCCTTTGTATTGAATGTAACTAGACCAACTTATTTTGAACTTCATGAAAAAGTAATTATATATTAAGAACCTTGTTCTTTTATTTTTTGTACATAATCTCACAAGTTCCTAAATTTTAATTTGATAAAAAACATGATATAAAAAAAATAATAATGTAGCGATTTTAGATCATAGTTGCATTTATGTTATTTTTCATGCATTGCCAATAACGAAAATATATAAATAAATGCAAGTTTATTATTTTTTTAGATCAGCAGTTTTGGTTTTGATAAAAATTTAAGTTTAGTTTTAGTAGTTTTACATTACTAGATTGATGACTGAAATTGTCTTGAAATCGACAAGGTATTTTTTCATGTAAATATTAATATACAGAAATAAATTGGGCTATATTTATTACACTGACAAAAAAAAACTATTTAGGTGACTATTTTTTTTTTCTTAATGACAAAAAAAAAACAAATGACAAAATTAAATGAAGAAATAGCAAAAATATTATTTTATTGTCAAAATTATTTAATTTCATATGACGAAAATAATAAAAATAAAATAAGAGAAAAAAGTTAAATGTTTGACAAAACATTAAGAAGTCAATGACAAAATGATTTAAAAAATTCATACGATTTAAAATTTTTTTGGATGTCTACCATGACCTCTTTTGATGGCTGTAGCTCTAGTTATTGGTTGGGCCAGCTCTTGAGCACTGCATAAAACTTGTTGCTCTGATTCATCTGAAATTTGGATTAAATTCAGGTGCTACTGAGTCTGTGCTCGGCATATTAGATGGTACTAAATTGATTTTATAATTATTTACTTATTTGTTTATCTATAGCAAATATTTGAAAATGTCTTACCTCTAGTTATTTCAGCATATCGTTTTAAATTTTCTTTTGATTTATTTATCCTTAATTTTTATTGATTTTTTATTTTATTTTACCTTATTCAACTTTATTTTATTTATTTTTTTTTTATATATTCTGAAGGAGCATTAGCCCGGTACAGATAAACAAATAAATAAATAAAATGATAAGATAAATTTCTAGATAAATTAAACCAATTTATCATGTTAAACGAAAAAATCAAATTTAGAATTTATTCAAAATTAAGAAAAAAATAGAAATTTTTATTTAAAACAACTGCGATAAAAATTATGTTTTTTCATTTTCAAAGTTTTTAAGAAAAATTATCATGTAACGAGTTTAATTTAAATCATTGAACAAATAGGCTAAAATATAAAAATAATTGTTTTTACAAATTAAATTTAAAAAAAAATGAAAAATAAAGAAACAAAATATCAAAACAGAGAAACAAATTGAGAAATTCACAGGTCTTTTGTGAATTAATTACGGAATTAAATTTAATTGCTGTAAATTAAATGAAAATTTAGTAGTAGTAGTAGTAGTAGTAGTAGTAGTGTGAACTGCTATACAGCGAAAATGATCGCTATATCAACGCCAATATGGCGCCTGGCCCATTAAGAGCCTAAGCAGTCTTTGCTTTTATCCATACCAAAAACTTCTCTGTCGATTATTGCCTTGAAACTATTGAGTGAAACAGCATTTACAGCTCTTGTTGACAAACCATTCCATATGTCCACCACCCTATTAGTTAAGAAATTGAAACGTGGAGGACCCTTCTTGTTCAGTTCTCTCACTAGTCTTTTGTCATGTCTTCTTAAATTATCAGCTGGTCCTGTTGTTGTTTTTGCATAATTAATTCCATTTATTAAATTTATATTTTCCATAATTTTGACAAGTTTGTACATTTGGATTAAATCACCTCTTTTTCGCCTCTCTACAAGGGTTGTCAAATTTAAAATCTTTAGCCTTGATTCATATGGAATATTTTTTAGACAGCTTAGAAGTTTAGTCACTCTCCGTTGTACCTTTTCGATTATCTGTATATCACCTTTAGTTGTAGGACTCCAAACGCTTACAGCATATTCAAGATCTGGACGGACAAGTGCTGTATAGAGTAGCCTAAGCGAAGTAACACTTAAGTTTTTGAATGTGTGCTTGATCATACCTAATGCTCTGTTTGCTTTTGCAGATGCTGCTGAGCATTGTTTTTTCTATTTCAGACCATTTGTTATGTAAACACCTAGATCTTTTTCTTCTGCCGTTTCTCTTAGAGTATGACCTAAACCATTTGTTTGGTTGAGCATTTGATATTGAAAGATGGGATTTTTTTTTATTTGATAAAATTATTTAGAAAATTAGGAGTGTATTTAAAAAAAATTATGAAAACTAAAAAGTTTTTTTGGTAAAAAATCATCAAATTTATTAATAAAGAAACAAAATTATTTTGTTGATTCCAATTTCTAGTAGATTATTTTTCATGAATCAATTAAAATATTAAAATTTAATTTTTTTATCGCTTAAATTTCATTTTTTAATTTCCCAAAGCAATTAATATAATAATTGAAACACCCAGTCAATTGAAATTTGATGTGGCATCAATGAAAAAAAAAAATTTTAATCGATTTTTCATCGATGAGCAGTGAGCAGATTCATTATGTTTCATCGATGAAAAATAAAAATTTCATCGGTTTTTCATATATTTCTATAAATTTTTTTATATCGAATTAAAATGAATTTAAAATTTAATTTTTAAATCTTTATTCATCATTATTTTTTTTAATTTAATAAACATTATATTTATGATAAAAATACAAAAAATATTTAAGTCTGGTTAAAAAAATCAAAATTAACATGTTAAAAAAAACAATTTTAAATCTGACAAAAAATTACAAAATTAATTTAATTATTCTCTTCAAATTAAATATACAATTTTTATATAAATTAACAATAAAAAAGTTTTATACTAATATTATTAACATAAACTGAAAAAAAAAATTTTTAGATTATAGATTCTCAAAATGTAACAATAATTTATAAGTTCTCCTTGCCTCTCCACAAATTTTCTGGAGTGTACCACTAATAAAAGCCGGCTTCGATAGTCGTCTTGTTTTGCTTTTTTGACCACGGTAAACTTGAATTGTTGAATGTGTCTCAACTAAACCAGAGTTTATCGTTTAACTCGATAGCCGATTCGATTGGGATATAGGATTCGGTTCTAGACTCATTTTTTCCAGATTCCATTCACATTTGACTATTTTCCGAAGCAAAGCCGATTTTGAAAAATCCTTCCTCTATTAATTTAGATTAATCTTAAAAAAATTAATTTGTTTATTTATTTAATAAATTAACCCTTACTCTTGTTTAATTAAAAGAGTATAAATCAAACTAAGCCTAATTTGTCAGGGAAAAAAATTATATTAACAAATATTAAATATAGTAATATTAAATTTTGGCTAGGCTAGGTTTTGAGACACAAGTTTAAGTCAATGTCACTAAAGTCAATTTTTTACTTGGCTTAAAAAATCGTTAAGTCAAGTTAAATCAAAGATTTTTAAGAAAATTACTTATATTTTAATTTTTACCGTTACATGCAGTCATGAACGCGGCCACTTGAATGTTTGATCGACAAGAAGGGAAAAATTAATAAAATTTATGGGATTTCTATTACTAAATATAATAAGATTGACTTGAAACAAAATTTAATTTTAAGTCAGTGACTTTGGCTTGACTTAAGACTTTTAAATAACTCCGATTTTGACGAATCTTAAAAGAAATTTAGTTTTCTTAGCAAATAACCAATGAATTACCAAGTTTTTAAAATTTACAACTAGCCTGCTTTAAAGAAACAAACTACAAACCTAGTCAAGAAAAATTAATGATAGAATTTTTAATGCATATATGCTTTCTTAATATTACTCAAACATAAATTCAAAGTTCATGCAAGGTTCAAATAGTGACTACTCCTATTTTTTTTAATTAATTTTTAGTATCTAACAAAAATATGAATTCTGATTGGGGATTTAAAAGTCTCATCGTAAAATCAGTGCGTTATGTGATGATTCTTCGATGAACTTCACTTATTCCTCAATGAAACATTAGATTGGATTTGACTGGGCAGCGCTTATTTATCTTCAATTAAAGCATATTTTCAGAATTTTTGCTTCAGTGATTTTTATTTTTTTTAAATACAGGTTCTAGAAATACTTGATAAAGTTGAATTTTAATTTTTGTCAAAAGGTTTAATATGTACATTAGATTTTTAATCCAGTTTGAGAGAGTGAAATCTCAATTTTTATTTTCGTACTTAATAATTATCATTTAAAGTACTTAAATTAGATAAACTTATCAAATTTTCTTTTTATTCTTCAACTTAAATTAAACATTTTTATCTTTAATGAGATAGTTCAAAGTAAACAAAGATAAAATAAAATATAAATTATTTTTGCAAGGTTTGGTGACACAGATTGATGATTCAATCGATTTTTCTATCAATAAATCACTTGACATTCAAAAAGAATCGACCAGATTGGATCAAAGTCAAATAGAAATTGGTACACCTGCGAGTCAAATAAACTCGATTATGAGCCAAACAATAGGAGCCCGGAGAGAAAAAATTTTGCTAGTTGACAAGACAAAGTTTGCCCAGGAACATGCTAAAGTAATTGAGCTCGAGGAAAAAATCAAAACACGCAAAGAAGAGCTGGAAAAGTCGATTTTTTCACGCTTAAAATTCAAGAGCAAGAATATAGATAGCAAAGATGCCGAATCAGAACTGGATAGATGCATTACCAAGGAGGACTTTTTGAGCATGAAAGTCCTTGGCCAATTCAACAAGGGCTTCATAATCACTCAATTGGACCAAGACTTGTTCATCGTTGACCAGCATGCTGCCGATGAAATTTTTAACTTTGAGACAATTCAAAAAAATGGAAAAATTCAAAAACAAAAACTTTTGCAACCAAAGTACTTGGAACTTCCAGCCTCGTCAGAAAGCATTTTGATGGACAATTTGAACATTTTGGAAAGATTGGGCTACGAGGCTGAAATTTGCCAGAATAGAAAAGTGGGAAACAGAATCATGATCACTTGTGTGCCCATGTCAAGTAAAAGCAATAAACTGTTCGACTTCAAAGACATTGATGAAGTTTTGTTCGTGCTGAGTGAGAGTGACTTGAATGCTGGCTCCATCCAAATGAGCAGTTCGGAACAATCACATTTAACCTCGATCAAGTCGTCGTCACTGAGATCGCTGTACGCTTCCAAAGCCTGCCGAAAGTCAATTATGATCGGCGATTCACTTAACATGACAGAAATGAAACGGGTCATCAGCCATTTGAATGAAATAGACAAACCGTGGAACTGTCCTCATGGACGACCCACTATGCGACACTTAATCAACATTGATCTTCTTAAAAAAAATTAAAATTTCGCCCTCTTCTAAATTTATAATATCCATTTCTTTTATTTAAATAAAATTTGTAAATTTGATTATTTTAAAATTTATTTTATTTGAAAAAAAAATTGAAATCACTTATCGAGTAATGATTTTAGCGCATTGTGAAATCCAAATACAAATTGAACAAAAAATAATTCATTTTTTCAAAAATTAAAATTAAGTTTAATAATTAATATTAAAAAAATACTGCAACAAATTTTTCTGCATCTTTTTGACCTAAAATAATTTTACACTTGATAAGAAATGTCAAAAAATAAAACATCAATAAGATTTAAACTGATTATTCATTTTACTAAAATTATTAATTTTTTGTAAATGATTTACAAAAAAAAATAAAAATTTTATTTTAGGCGAAAAAGGTGCATTTAAATATGTTGCACTAATTTTTCTAATATATTTTGTTAATTTTTATTTTAATATACTAAAATATCAAAAATTTTAGTTCAATTTGTATTTGAAATTCGCGATTTCGATTTTTAAATATTATTTATCCAGTTTAAGTTCCTTTAGAATCAAAAATAAAAGCAAAAATAAGTCAAAATAAAAATAATTAAATTGAAACAAGCCACGAAAGCTGAGAAAATGAGAAATAAATAGTAATTACTAATTAAAAAGTATAAAATTAGTGTTAATTTTTATAATCATTGTTTTATTTAATTTAAAGGAGCAGTGATTTTCGTGTGAATTTTAATAAGCCTAATGGTTTATAAATAGATGACTTTTGATAGTTTTTTTTTGATAGACAAAATGGTTATGGGCTATGGTTTTTTGATATAAATCAAATGGTCAAGTATAAAATCTTTTATTTTAGAATTAGAATTTATTTAAATAAAATTAAAAAAAAAAATTTGATAGCGGTGGGATTCGAACCCACGCCTGTTACGACTGGTGCCTAAAACCAGCGCCTTAGACCACTCGGCCACGCTACCTCTAATCTTCATAAAGTCAAATCAAGCTTGATTATTGACAATAATCAAGCTAATGTAGTCCAATTTTATTTTTGTTCATTGATATTATATAATGTAAGATAAAAAATCAAACGAACGCAATTATTATCTATCAAGAAAATTTGCTAAAATATCATTTAATAAATCATATGAGCTAGGAATGATAAAAAGTGTTCTTAATTTAGCTGTTCTATTAGAACAAATGACAAAGAATTTTTTAAGGGAAAAAAAATCGATCGAGTTTAAATGAAAAAAAAAATAATAGTTATTTCAGATCAATAATCTTTTGGGTACATGCATCCATTGAGATATTTTCGCTCCAAATCAGGCAATATAGAATTTTATATTAAAATTTAGTTCCTATATTATTTGTTTAGAAATAGAGAAAAAAATTTCAAATTATGTTCTTCATAATTGAATATGCTTTCCTAAAACCGATTATTTATTTAATTAAACTAATCGATTTGCTGCTGAATTTCATAATTGGGCGTCACTCTAGCTACCAAAAATTGCCCAAAGAAGCGCCATATTCTCGTCTTGTCTACAAGGACCAAACAACACACAGATATCGCTCCATATACGCTGACAAGCTGCTTAGCTTAGAAGACAAACAGCTCAACTTGTACCGTCAGTTTGAAAGATCGGCTCAAAAGTATCAAGACAAAAAATGTCTCGGAGTGCGCCAAGTCCTATCGGTTGAGGACCAAGTGCAGCAAGATGGGAAAGTATTCAAAAAATTTGAACTAGCTAAAAATTACAAATGGATGAGTTATGCTCAAGTCTTGGACAAAATTGACTCAGTGGCTGATGGTTTGCTTGAGATTGGGATCAAGCCGAATGATAGTGTGATTATTTATGCAGAAACCCGGTATGAGTGGATTGTGAGTGCTTTGGCCTGCTTCAAAATAAAAGCCACTGTCATTACTCTTTATTCTACTTTAGGTATTGTTTTAATTTTTTTTCTTCTTTTCTCTTTAAATTTAAACAAAGGTTTATAAAAAATTTATTTAAAAAAAGATTTATAAAAAATTTATTTAAAAGAAATTGAGTAATTTTTTTAAGCCTTAAAAGTGCTTAGATTATCCGCGGATAATTAGTAAAAAATAAATTTTTAATTCAGTACAAAAGAACAGGATAAAATATATAAAAATTGATATTCTGAATTTTAGCACAAAAAATTTTTTTTTTTTATCCCGAAACTAGTTATGTAAATTGTATCAACTGATAAATTCGGTATTGTGAATTTCAAATACAAATTGAACAAAAATTCTTCATTTTTAATAAATCAAAATAAAAGTAAATAAAAAATATTAGGAAAAAATACTGCAACAAAATGCAACATACTTTGTTACACCTTTTTTATCTAAAATTATTTTTCTCATGTAAAAATGACAAAAAATAGAGAATTTAAATAGATTAAAATAGATTATTGATTTGATTTACTAAAAAAAAGAAACAAAGTATGTTGCACTATTTTGCAGTATTTTTTCAAGTATTTTTTATAAATTTAATTTTGATAAATCAAAAAATGAAGAAATTTTGTTCAATTTGTATTTGAAATTCACAAAACTATAAATTCGATTCCTGAAA
The DNA here is from genome assembly GCA_025491095.1 of Brachionus asplanchnoidis. NCBI lineage: Eukaryota > Metazoa > Rotifera > Eurotatoria > Ploima > Brachionidae > Brachionus > Brachionus asplanchnoidis. The sequence goes on from JAILYF010000017.1 coordinate 309,472, forward strand.
CTCTACTCTTAAAGTCAATTTTCACCTGAATTTTTAAGAAGATTTAAGTTATATACACTTAATATTTGATACAATATACAGAGCAAACTTTAGGTTTTTATTATTTTTTTGTTGATTAAAAATTTACAACGAAAAAAATCTTTTAATTTTTACCTATAAGTTACCTATAAGGAACAAAAATTGATTTATAAATTTTTAAAGTGCATTGTGAAATTTCATGCAAAACTTCCAAAACAAAAATAAAAAAATTTAATAACTTTTGTTCTAAATGCCAAAAGCTTGTTAGGTAGATTTTGATTTTGCAGACTTTGTTTTATCTGCAGAACAAGTTTTTGTCATTTAGAACAAAATTAATAAAATTTTTTTATTTTCATATTAGATTTTTTGCATGAAATTTTACTATGCCCTTTAAAAAATTGAAAATCGATTTTTTGATCCACGTTGTTTATTTTGAAGAATTGATTTTTGAAGCCTATTTGCACAGCTTATTTTTAACTTATGAAATTAAAATTTTGAAAGTTCTTTAATCTTTTTGTTAAATTCTTTTAAAAAATGGTGCTGTGAATCTCGGATACGAGTTGAACAAAAATTCGTATTTTTTTGATAAATTAAAATTAAAGTTTATAAAAATATTTAAAAAAAAACAAAATTTTCATTTCCTTTTTTTTTAGTAAATCAAACCAATAATCAATTTAAATCTCATTGATTTTTTATTTTTTAAATCAGAAAAAAAATTATACGAAAAAAAGGTTTTTTAATTTGCCCGAAAATATGTTCGGAAAAAACTTATTTCAATTTTTTATTTTTAATAATAGGTCTAGATGCGCTGACCCATGGCATCAATGAAACAAATTGTAAAGCAATATTGACCAGTGGTGATTGTGTTCTTAAATTGAAAAAAATTTTCAAAAAAGTTAACAACATAAAAAATGTAGTTGTTTTTACGTAAGTTCAAAGATTTTTTTAACCAAGATTTTATTTGAAATTTTTGTTCCATTCTCAGTGACAAAATGACAGAAAGTGTTGCTCCACTGCGTTTGGAAGAACCTGACTTAAATTTCTACTCTTTTGACGAACTAAGCAAAATATCAAAAGAAAAACATTTGTATGAGTCACCAAATTTGGACGATCTGGCCATAATAATGTACACAAGTGGCACTACAGGCACACCTAAAGGAGTCATGATAACCCACCGCAACCTATTGACGCCAACAAATCCAATAATGTTCCGCATGGGACACTTAGCCCCGGACGATATTTACATCAGCTATTTGCCACTGGCTCACATATTTGAGCTTTTATGTGAAATGACATTTCTGAATGCGGGCTGTCCTGTTGGCTATTCCAATGTACTGACTTTATCCGACGCATCCACCGGAGTAAAGTCTGGTCAATTGGGCGATTTAAGAATTCTAAAGCCAACATTGATGACATGTGTTCCCACAGTGTTGGAACGAATGAGCAAAGGCGTAAAAGATAAACTGTCTAAAGAAAGCAGCTTTAAGAGAACATTGATAAAGTTGGCAGCTGAGAGTAAATTATCTTTAATAAAGTCGGAAAAGACCGCTTATCTGTTGGACAAAATTGTGTTTGGCAAGTTGAATGAGGCTCTTTTTGGTGGCAGACTGAGAGGAATAATTGCCGGAGGGGCAGTTCTAAACCAGGAGCTGCAAGAATTTTGCCAAGTATACTTTTGTACATGCAACCAAGTTTATGGTCTGACTGAGACTTGTGGCGGAGGCACAACCCAACTTGGTTTCGAGTCCGAGTCCGAGCGAGTCGGCAGTGTAATACCAGCTTGTGAGATCAGACTAGTAAACTGGATTGATGGAAACTATAAAGTGACTGATGAGCCTAATCCCAGAGGAGAAATTTGGATCGGTGGTGATTCAATAACCAAAGGATACTTTAATTTGCCAGAAAAAACCAAAGAAGACTATCATGAAGTAGATGGAGTGCGCTATTTTGCCACCGGGGATATCGGTGAAATTTATCCCAATGGAAACTTTAAAATAATTGACAGAAAAAAAGATTTGGTCAAGCTGAGAAATGGAGAGTATTTGTCTTTGAACAAAGTGGAAAATGTTCTCAAGCTGTTATCTTTTGTGGCAAATTGTTGCATAATTACTGACTTTTCGATGCCCTATTGCATTGGTTTGATCAGTCCTGATTTCCGCAAGCTCTACGAGTTTCTGGTTCCTCATGGTAGCGAAAAAAAATCAACAGAAGAGATGGAGAGAGAAATTTTTCAACTTTTGGGATCACAAATGGGAAATGTATTGAATAAGGATGTTCAAGATCACTGTAGGAAACAAGGACTGCAGTCGTTTGAAATTCCAAAAAGAGTTTATGTTGTCAAAGAGACTTGGCTGCCCGATAGTGGCCTCGTGACTGATTCTCTAAAGCTAAAAAGAAAAGCAATTGAAAATTATTACAAGGCGGAAATAAAAAATCTTTTCGCTTTTTATTAAAATTTAACCACGTCCCATAAAAAATTAATTTATTTTATTTGTTTTTTATCTAAAAAAATTTCACTTATTTATTTTATTTTTTTTTAGATAAATAAAGAGACAAACATTTTTGATGGTTTTTATTCAAATGTTGTCAGTTATAAAATTTAATGAAAGATTTATTATCTCTTTATATCTATCATGTCTAGTACAGTGGTATTTAGTTTATGACAGCAGGATTTAAAACTAAGCTAATTATTTTTAATCTAAATCATTTTATTTGTACCATATTTACCATTTCGTAGTTCATCTATTTAATTAAATTATTTTTGAGGGTAATATAAGAATAAATGAGATTTGGGGCATTTAGGTGAAACAGAATTTAGAAAACTAACATGAAAATTGCATAATAAAATTTTTTAATTTTTTAATTTACCAAAAAATATTTAAGAAATCGTATTGTACTTAGTGCTATCATTAAAGGAAGAATTTGTAACTAAAGTCAACAAGTCAAAAAATTGTGAATATAAATTAAACAATTATTTTACTGTTTCGCTTATCACTTAGTCAAGGAAAATTGCCAAAAAAATGGAAAATAGAAAATGTTACTCCAATCTTTAAAAAAGGAAGTAAACAAAATGCAAGCAATTATCGTGCTGTTTCCTTAGCAAGTAACCTTTGTAAGATACTAGAGAGCTTATTAAAGGATCACATGATATCTTATCTTCTACGGCACAATTTATTATCAGACTGTCAGCATGGTTTTATGCCTCAGAGATCGTGCACTAAAAACCTTAAAGAGTCATTAGATTTTATTACGTTAGGTCTTAGTAAAGGTTTATCTATTGACATTATCTATACAGATTTTTCAAAAGCTTTTAACAGAGTCTCATATAGATTATTAATTTTTAAACTCAAATCTTATGGCTTCAATGGACTAATAACTGACTGGGTAGTGGATTTTCTTTAAAACAGAAAACAGAGAGTTGTTTTGGGATCATCAATGTCTAAATGGCTAGAAGTTACCAGTGGAGTCCCACATGGGTCGGGTTTATGACCGCTTCTATTCTTGATATTTATTAATGATCTTTCAAATGATGTAAAAAATAAATGTGAAAAATATGCCGATGATACAAAAATTTTATCAATTGTTAAAGATGTAAATGACAGCCTTTTACTTCAGAAAGATATAGATCAAATTTCAAGCTGGTCTCTCACCTGGTCTCTTGATTTAAACATACAAAAATGCCGTGAAATGCATATTGGTCCAAAAAGTACGCTAGTTCGCGCATTACGCTTTATTTCACAGCGTACTGGAAAGTGGTCGCGCAGCGGCCTTTACTTTAGGCTTAAAATAAAATAAAAGTTGGTCCAAAAAATCCAAATTATGATTACAAAATCTCACTTATATCCCTACATATTTTTGTCCCCAATAGACTTATATCACCAAAATAGTTAAGAACCGATGGCTTTGTATTCAAACCAATGTAAAGTTAGGTTACTTATGTCACCAATAGATATCCCCAAATTCACTTATTTCACTACTTGTATAGAGAAAAAATAAATATTAAGTCATGAAAATAGCGTGCGCTTTTATCCCCACTGTTAAAAAATTGAAAAAAAAAAAATTAAATAACATGGCTAGCAAAAAAAGAAAAAGAGACAAATTATTACAATCGAAACAAAGGTTGAGGTCATAAAAGCAAAAGACAAAACAAACAAAAGTGATTATGAACTGATTATGAGCTGTGATGATTATTTAGACGTTGAGAATGACTGTATGATTTCTTATATTCCATCTGACGATGAGATAATTGATACTGTATTGGTAGAAAACAATTTAAAAATTAAAGATGAAATAGTGGATGAAAAAGAGCCAGAAGAAGATGAAGATGATGATGAGATTGAGCCTGAATTCGTGACTGCCCAGATGGGGTACGATGCGTTTGTTACTTTTATTAGATTTTTAAGTGAATGTAGTACAGTTACTAATGAAGATTTGCGTTATATAAAGAGTGTATATAGTAAAGTAGAAGTAGAGTAATTAAAAAACTTAAAACAAGTTACTTTATTTGATTTAATTAAACTTAATAATTAACCGTTCAATTAATTTTGTTAGTTGTAATTGTAAATAAAAAATTTTATTTAAACAGTTTTGTCACCTTTTAGTTTTATCCCCACTTGATACCAGAGACATTTGGGGTTATATAAGTGAGATTTTACTGTATACGATCTTTAATAAAAATGGAGCTATCAAACTATCTAAAACGACTCTCGAAAAGGATTTAGGTTTCCATTTTCAAAATGATCTTAAATAGACAAGCCAATAACGGTACTGCACAAATCGTGCAAACCGAATGCTAGGAATGATAACAAAGAATTTCAGATATTTAGATAAAGACTCTTTGAGAATGCTATACACAGCGCTCGTACGGCCCCACTGAGAATTTGCAATAATTTCTTGGTCACCATATCTAGAAAAAGAAATTTTTGAACTAGAAAAAGTTCAGAGTAGAGCAACTAAGATCATCCCTTTACTTCGCAATTACGAATATGACAAAAGACTTGAATTGTTAGAGTTAACTGACCTCAAAGTAAAAAGAATGAGTGGTGATTTAATACAGATCTATAAAAATTATAAATGGCTATGAAAGTGTTAAACTTATAAATGGTATGAACTTTTTCCCAATCAAGTATTTAATTTGAGGAAACACAAAAAATGCACGGTAAGAGAAGATGTCAAAAATTGAATGCATCGCTATCATTTCTTGACAAATCGTGAGGTTAAAAATTGGAATAGACTGCCTGAAGAAATAGTTATTTCAAAAACAAAAAACTTTTTCAAGCTAAACTATATAAATGACTTGAAAAGAATTATTTATTGCCATAGCTTGTAGAAGCTTAACCCGTCTTGGGTCGCAGTATATTTTACTACTACTACTACCACTACTACTACTACTACTACTACTAAACTAATAATTCTTTGGTTTAAATTTTTTTTCAAAAAATTGGAAAAGTTTTTTTTTTTAAATTTTCAAAAACTAGTTCAAATCAAATCTTGGCTTAATTTTTAAAATTAAAAAAAAATTTTCTAAAAAAGCTGCAATATCATAAAAAATGGGAAAATTTTTAAATTAAATAATCCTTTTTTATTTTTCGGTATTTTTTAATAAGTGGTAGCGTGGCCGAGTGGTCTAAGGCGCTGGTTTTAGGCACCAGTCGTAACAGGCGTGGGTTCGAATCCCACCGCTATCAAATTTTTTCTCTAATTTATCTTGCATTAAAAGTTATTTATCATTAACTTTGCATAGTTCAGCACAAAAATAAAGAGTTTAATAATATTTTTAAAATTAAATAAGAATGTAAAAATGAGTAAAAATATAATAAAAAAGAACCAAGTTCTAGTAATAAAAACACTTTTTAATCTTTTTATTAAAAAATGTATTGAATCTTATAAAAGAAGTGATCGAATGTTTGTTCTTTTCATAAATTTATAAGAATTTGTATTGAGTTTGATTATTGCTCAATTTTTAAATTTTTTTAATTCATTTCTTTTATTAGGATACCTAATTAATGGTTCCTTTATTTATGGGAAAATTTATTTTTGTAATTTTCAATGCTTTAAAGAAATTTCTTATGGTATTTTCACTTTTTTATTTTATTTTTAAATAATAACCAAATCTAAAGAATTTTGTAGCATAAAATAATGTCTTAATTACACAAGTGAATTACCCAAGAATTGTGATTTTTTTAACCAAATTGATTTCTGAAAACTTACCAATATACTTTACATAATTACCAATTTATTTACAAGGCTTAAAATTATATTTCACCACAGATTGACCGCCACCAATTGATAATTCATTGCTTGGTCTACTTTAATTGAATTTGAACAATTGATTGATAATTTGTCAAGTCAAAACTGTTCTAGCAAACAGAGTATTAAGCATTCTAGTTTCACAAGTTAATTCAAATATCAACTTATTTTAGGCAGTGTCAATTACTAGACTGATCTAGTTCGAATTCTCTATAAACATCATGTGAATTACTTAAACTTTAAAAGTTGTTTTACATAATTACTAACATAAAATTAATTATATTAATGTAAAGATTTTTTTTGATATTTTTTCATTAATTTTATTTTTTTTTGGTTAAAAAATTAAAAATCACCAATTAAAATCATCAGAGTTTAGGTAAGGATATTTTATTTTTTAAATGAAAATTTATTTTCAATGTAACTGAAATTTTATTGAAAGAAAAAAAAAATGGCCAAGATTTTTGCCTTTTTAAAAAATGCCGTATATTAAAGCGTTATTTATTTTTATTAAAAGTTAAAAATAGAAATTCTTTTTTTTTTGCATAAAATAAAATTTTGGTATAATTCAAATAAATTTGGTTTAAAACTTTAGTTAATAATTTTAGTTAAAATTTTTGGGTATCACAAATAAATTCACCATATAAAAAATGTCAATTAAATGTATTATTCGTCATCTAAAAGTATTAGTTATCATTTAAATTTTTTAAAGAACAATTATTAATATTAAAAACATAAAATTAAAAAGTATCAAAGAATATTTTTTTAAATGAAATATAACTTTTAACTATTGATTGTAAATAAGAATAATTAACGGGCATGAACTTGAATTAATTGTATCTTGAAAAAATTAAACTGAAAATAAAACCAATTCGGCAAAATGTCATTTTTAGGAGATTTTTACATTTTTACATTTTTGAGAATTAAAAATTAATTTTGTGTAAAACTAATTGTAAGATTTCAGAAATTTTTGAACATAAGAATTTGATTTATAATAAAAAATTATTTTTTTTTGAACATTTTTTCCATTGTAATAAAACGTTTATTATAATCAATTTCTTTATGAATTTTAAATATTTAATTAAAAAATACTATTATACTGAATTTTATTAACATACTATAAATAAAATTTCTTTTTTTTTCCATGTTAAAAAGATAGGGACAAAAAAATTCATGAATCGCTATGTTAAAGGATTTGTATACGAGGTTTGCACTCTTCCTCCATTTTTTTTAAATTTAAAACAAAAAATGAGCTTAACAAATTTTCACGAATTTGAAAAATTAAAGCTTTTATTAGGCGGTTAAACAATACATTTAAAATTGATAAATTAAAAAATTATAACGGTTAAAAAGGAAAATTAGGGGGAAAATATTAAAAATTAGAAAAACTAATTAATTTTAAGTTAAAAAATGAGTTCAGATTGGGAAAATTTTATCAAGAATTTAACACTTGAAAGCCCAGCGGGTCAAATTTGTTTGACTATTTTTGACCAAACAATCAATTAAATGATTTTCGGGTAAAATTGACCCGATCGTGCTTTAACAGTATAAAAAAAAGGACGTTCTAATGTTAACAAAATGTTAAAATGAGCAGGAACATATCCTATAAGAAGAAATTAATAAAAAAGGAAAATCACAGAAAATTCTAAAACAATATGTGTTTTATCTTGCTTTTTTATTTAATAACTTTTTTCAGCAATAAATAAAAAATTACAAAATTTAATTCTTAATAAACAAATGGATTTTGAACTACAGCTTTTCTGTGAGTCTTAAATTGTGAAACATTAAAATTTCCATTTAACAGTCCAGTTTTAAGAAAAAATTCAAAGAATTATTTGGCAATAAATTGATTACTTCTAATCAAGTTGTATGTTAATTTAGAATTAAAAATTAATTTTTTCGCTAAATTTAATTTTCAATTACTTTAAAAAAAAACAGCTTAAATATTTTAGTTTTTTCTTAAAATTTGTTAATTAAAATAGATTTTTTTTAATTTATTTTAGTGAAATTTAGTAAATGTTTCATGTTTTTCCATCATAATGTTTCATTTTATTCCATCATCAAAGTTTAAAAGGCTTGATTTTTTCAATATAAATTATTCAAAAGAATTTTATTTTTGATATTTTTGTAACCAAAATATAATTTCTGTATATAATTATAATTTTATACATATTGAAAAAATCAAGCTTTTTAAACTTTGATGATGGAATAAAATGAAACATTATGATGGAACAACATGAAACATTCACTAAATTTCACTAAAATCAATTAAAAAAATTTATTTTAATTAACAAAATAAATAAACAGTCTTCATTCAAAATAGGAACAATCTTTATTCTCTATTCAAACGAAAATAATCACCACCCGTTACATCCCCAGATGGGAACTGTCTTTTTCGTATGGTCAAATTATTTTTATTTGTCAGAACTGTAAAAAAAACTTTTCTTTGATTTCTATTTTTATCACTTATATTTAAGTTAAAACATGAATATTTAAATTTTAAATTTGAATAACTAATTAAACGACAAAATTTATATCTGAATTTTATGATAGCAAAATAACACTCAAAGGAAAGAAAAATACCTTTAACCTTATATTCTTTGTACTTGCTATTAAATAAAAAAGTTGAAAAAAACATAAACAATTCGCTCAAAACCCGATAAACGAATAAAGCAGAGGAGGTGCGGAGGGGGCGCAGCCCCCTCCGCGACTTGTTTTAATATAAAGATTTTATTTCAGATGCTTTTAAGGAAAAAGATCAATAAAAAATCTTCTTTCCTTAGTCGATTATTAATTTTTATTTGTTTTATATGTGCCGAATTAAATTAGTTTTACACAAAATTAATTTTTAATTCTCAAAAATGTAAAAATGTAAAAATCTCCAAAAAATGAAATTTTGCCACCAAATCGCCTTTCTCTCTCCTTTTCTTTCTTAATTAATTTTGTTCTATTTATTTAAATTTATAATATATTACAGGTTAAAACATTTTGTTTTGAATTAAAAAAAAATATTTCTTTAAATAAATGATTGTGTCCGCCATGTTTGCATGAAAAACTAATGTCTACTTTGGACACATTGAAAAAAAAAAAGACCAAAAAAATTTTTATCAATTACTTTTTAATAATGTGATAGAATTATTTCGGGAATTTCTTTTTATTAAAGGGTGAATTATCATAAAGCGATGAATCATTCGATTCCTTTCCAAATCAACATATTACATCCATTTAGGTAATACAAGAGGAGTAATCTAATTAAAAAAGCAGCCATAAAAATCATAAGTAATTGTTTCTATAATTTTTTCTAATTTTTTTTTACTTTATTCTTAATACTAAATTAAACATCGTCGTTTGGCGTTTATTGAATTAAATAATAATGATTTTTTTAATCATAAAATTTATTAATTAATTGATGTAATTTTTTTAACTTGACTTTGTTTGATGCAATATATAACATATAAATTGAAATAATAAAAATAATAATAATAATTATAATAATAACTAAATTTTGTGACAACTAATACTTTTTATTTACAAATAAAAGATTAAATTGACTTTTATTTTAATTGACGTTTAAAAAAAAATAAATGATGCTTTAATGTTAATTCATGAAATAATAATAATTTGACACAATTTTTTTTTGTAAAAGCATTTATTAACCGACGGTACCAACACTGATACAAATTTTTAACAATTTTTTATTTATTCATAGAATAAAAAATAAAAATTTTTCTTCTAAATGTTTAACTAATTTATTTAATTTTTATTAAAAATTTTGGGTTAATTATTGAACAAAAAGCTGTTAAAAAAAAGCAAAAATTATTAAGAAAAAAAAAAATAAAAAAAAAATTTAATCAAACTCATTTTCAAAATTTCAATTAAATGTCTAATAATATGCGCTATTTATTTACATTTTTAATTGAAATTAGGAGTACAAAATTTCGATTTCTTTCTTGTAAAATTTTTCTATTTCCTTTCGCTTGAGCTTGAGAGAATCGGTCACAAGACCGGTCTCTGGCAACCATGCTTCTCTGACAAACCTGCATCTTGACGGAATTTCAAAAGTTTCTAGTCCATGCTTTTTACAATGGTCAAATAAATCCTTGTTGAATTTGTCACTAAAATTTTTATTTTTATCCAATATGTCAATAAATTCATTGATAATGTCCAAACTGGCGCGCCTAGCGGACGGATTCACCTTGGGTCCGGTCTCAATTTCAACATGAGCTGTGCTAATCAGGCCCTCTACCTTTCTAACATCAGGACTTATCAGACACACACAAAATGTTCTAGATGAATCAGCCACCACACAGCAATTGGACACAAATGGAAGAAGTTTGATCACACTTTCAACTTTGTTCAACGACACATACTCACCTCCTTGCAGTTTAACCAAATCTTTTTTTCTGTCAATAATTCTTAAGTTTCCACTGGGAAGCATTTCGCCAATGTCTCCAGTGGCAAAAAAGCGCATTCCATTCACAGTGTGGTAGTCTTCGCTGGTTTTTTCTGGCATTTTGTAATAACCCAAAGTTACATTTCCACCACCGATCCAAATTTCTCCCCTCGCATTCGGTTTGTCATCAACTGTGTAGTTTCCCTCGTCCCAATTGACAAGTCGTATCTCACAGCAGCCAATTACACTGCCGACTTGTTCAGTTGACATTTCAAATGGGTATTGGGTGGTTGCTCCAGCACAGGTCTCAGTCAAACCGTAGGCTTGCACACACTGGCAAAAATGCACTTGGCAAAATTCCTGCAAGTCTCGATTGAGCATAGCACCACCAGAAATGATCAGCCTCAAGTTTCCGCCAAACAAAGCTTCATTCAATTTGCTGAAAACAATTTTATCCAAGAGAACACTTCTTTTTCCTGCTTGAACTCTCTTTAGTTTTTTGTCTGCCGCTTCTTCGACTAGAATTTTTTTGAGTCCAGCTTCTAGCGCAAGCTTGTCCTTGACGCCTTTGCTCACTCGTTCCAAAACTGTTGGCACACAAGCGATAAAGGAAGGCTTCAGAACTTTCAAGTCTCCCAGATCACCAGATTTGATTGCTGTTGAGGCGTCAGACAAAGTAAGAGGGTTAGAGTAGCCGATTGAGACACCGTGGATGACCAGTGTTATTTCGCACAGAAGTTCAAAAATGTGTGCCAATGGCAAATAGGCAATGTAAGTTTCGTTGTCGGCAAATTCTCCCAGCCGCATTATCAAAGATTGGCGAGATGTTAGAACATTGCCATGAGTCATCATGACTCCTTTGGGGTTGCCAGTTGAGCCCGATGTGTACATGATAATGGCCAGATCTTCTCGCAATGGTTTTTCGTAATTATTAGATGGCGAAGCATTACCAATTTCTACCAGTTCATCAAATGAGTTTATCCTTATACTCATCATTTCATTTCGTAGTTTGTCTACATTTGACGTGAACGCATCTCTTTTTTTTAAATTAATCAGCTTATTTTTTGATAATTTTTTTTTAATTTTTTGAATTAATTTAATTAGTACCAAAATGATGGCATTGTGAATTTTGGAACAAAGAACAAAAACAAATATTTTAAAAGGCATCTTGAAGTTGATGATCAATTCAAAATATTATTTCAGTTCAAAAAGTTAATCTTTAGATATTAAAAAAGATCTTTGATTTAATTTAAATAATTTTAATGTAATATGCTTTACATTCAATGTAGATTTAGAAATTAAAAAAAATTAAAAAAAACATTTTCTAAATCCTATGATAAAATCGATTTTCAATTTAGTTAACTGATTTTTTGTAGTTTTATTTTCATTTTATTACTTATTTGGATTTTTTATTTGATTCCTTGAGTCTTGTCGCCTATGTTATCGGAAGATAACCAAATAGGTTATCGAAGTGGTCACTGCTGGATAGGTTATGTACTAGATAACCTATTGGTTATCGGTCAGATATGTTATCTGAAACGATAACATAAATGTTTTACCGATAACCAAAACCAAATTAAATTTTTTTAAACACAACTTTCAAAAAAATTTGTCTTCATTGTATATTACTTAATAAATAAATAATTTGAAAAATATGTGACTCATTAAATTTGAAAAAAAGTAAAAGCAAAAAGTTTTTTTAAAATTTTAAAGAAAATTTTGAATTTAATTAAAAATGAAAAACAATGTTTTGGAATCTGAGAGATCTCTTTTTATTTCTTTCCGATTCCGGTTTAGTTCATAAAGAACGAAAATGTGATGATCCAAATTGTAAAAAATACGATCAAACTATGGCTCCATATTTGCAAAAACGTTCAAAGGTTGCAAAAAATGTATTACTTTATTGGCGTTGTTCCTCATGTTGCAAGTTTAAGACCGTTTACGATGGATCTATTTTTTCTCTCTTCCGTAAATCACCTAAGATATTAGTTGAATTAATAAAATATTGGAGCTCACAGTTGACAATAGCAAAAAGCCTTAGTTTAATTAAACTAAACTTAAAAGAAGATTTAGGAAGAGAGTTTGTCTCATTGGTTTTTTACCGTCTTCGTCAAATGTGCAGTCTTGGGTTAGATAAAGGAAGTCTTTTATTGGGTGGGAGTGGAAAAATTTTAGAGATTGACGAAAGTTTGTATGCAAGAGTTAAATTTAATAAAGGCAAATCCCTCAAAAGAGCCCAAGTTTGGGTCTTTGGTTTAGTAAAGAGAATTGAGAACAATAGTAAATGCTACATGGTGCTTGTACCTGATCGCGAGGCTTTGACTTTACTCGGCAAAATTTATGAAAAATGTCGTGAGGGTACAATCATATACTCTGATTGTTGGAGCTCATATTCTAAATTAAGTCAACTCAAAAACTTTCATCATAAGACTGTTAACCATTCATTTAATTTTGTTGACCCTGAATCAGGTTTTTATTTTTTTTTAAAAAAAATTTTAAATTTTTTAATGATTTTAACTAAAATTAAGGCGCTTGTACAAACAAAATTGAGAGCTTATGGAGGAGCTGTAAAGCTAAATTAAAAGAAATGAATGGATGCACTCGTTCAATGATACAATCTTACATCGACGAGTAAGTTTGGCGATATAATAATAATTGTACCACTAATCGCAAAAAATCGTACGAGCTAATATTACATGAAATTGCAAAAAATTACAATCCAGGACAGGCATTAAGGGATTTTGAAGAAAAATATGAAAAAAGTTATTTCATATTTCATTAAAAAATTTAAAATTTTTTTTAAAAAAAAATAAAAACCTGATTCAGGGTCAACAAAATTAAATGAATTCTATAAATCGATAACGAAAGTTACGTTATCGATTTCGATAACGTATTTTAAGTTTAGATAGCCTAAATTAAAAGAAAAAATTTTTTTTAATTTCAGATAACATATCTGACCGATGACCAATAGGTTATCTAATAGATAATCTATCCAGCAGTGACCACTTCGATAACATATTTGGTTATCTACCGATAACATAAGCGGCAAGACCCGATTTCTTTTTAAAATTTAATTGTGAATGCTAACACAAATACTTTTGAAATAAAAAATCTCAAATAAACTTTACAAAAAATCAGTTAATACATTTAAATATTAAAATCGATTATCAATGAACTGAAAAAATTTTTTTTCAATTTTTTTTTTAATTTTCTAAATCTACATTGCATGTAAAGCATATTACATTACAACTATTTAAATTAAATCAAAGATTAAGTTTAATATCTAAGGATAAAATTTTTGTATTGAAATGATATTTTGAATTGATCATCAACTTCAAGATGCCTTTTAAAATGAAAAAACTTTTATAGTCTAAAAATTTGTGAGTCTAAAAATTGTTCTGCAAAATGTATCAGTTGATACAAAGTTTGAACCACCAAAATTTAATCTCTGCAATAACTCTGCAATTTAATTTTAATGATATTCTAATAATTTTCTTGCAGTTTGCACAGACTAAATTTGGATGGTACAAAGTTTGCATCAGCGGATACATTTTGCACAAAAATTTTTGAACTCATAGTGAAAAAGTTATTTCATTTTAAGATTTTTGTTTTTGTTCGTTGTTCCAAAATTCACAATTCCCAAAATGATTTATTCTAAGAATTGCTTAAAAGGCACAAGTCTCAAGTCAAGTCAAAGTCCGGACTTGCACTTTAATTTTAGTGATTCTACTTTAACTTTCACCACCTGAAACGGCAAAAAACTCATGTTGTTCGGACTTTTTTTATAAAAAAAAAACTTTAAAGGTCTTGTGAAAAAAAAGATAAAAAAAAGTCCGTCCTTGAACTTTTTTTTTAACGACTTGGACTTTATTTTGGGACTTTTAAGCAACTCTGTTCATTCTTGAAATATTCAAATAAAATTAGATGAGTAAAAATAAATTTTGTTGATTCCAACAGAAGTGGGTTTCCAGTATCACTGAATGGTACAAGAATGGTCTAAGTAAAGAACTTTGAATATATCGTTTATATTTTGAAGATTTCAAATAAACCGCTTTTTTCGTATTTCTATAATTAATTAGAAATCAGTAAAAATATTAAAGAATTAAAATTAATTAATTTTTTTAAGAATATTTGCAACTATTATATTTCACAAAACATGATTTTTTAACAATTTGCAGCACAAAATTTAATTTTTAAATTTTTTTTTATTTATTTATTTGAGTTTAATTCTCACATTGAAAATTGAATTATTTGATTAAAAATAATTTAATAAATTCAGTTTAAATTATTTGCCTAATTAATTGTTAATTTTATAGTTATTTATTTATTCAATGAACGCCTTGTAGGCGATGTTTAAAAAAATTAAAAAAAATAAAAATAAATTTAAGACAAAAAAAGAGTAGCATCCGATAATTTTAAATTTAAATGTTAATTTTTATAACTTTCTTTTAATATGAGGAAAATACTAAAATTATGAAAAAGTAAAATTTATATCAAATTTGAAATATGAAATTTGATCAAAAATTTTACTCTGCCAAAATGAGCATAACACATCAATATATGCCGAAAAAAAATTAATCAAATCAAAAAAATAACGCGATGCAATGACTCACCCTGCTTGTAAGCAAGCTAAATAGATTGAAAAGATTGCCTAATTCATGCTTTGTACCTTTGAAACAATTATTGAAATCAAGAGAGAATTTTTACTCTACAAGCGAATAATTTATTTCTATAGTGTATATTTTTTTTCTGAAAACTGCTTCAAAGTATTAATAGGTAAACTATTAATATTAAGGTAATTTTATGAATCCTTTTAAATAGACATAATAAATAAACAAGAAATAAAAAAACTTTTTTTTTAATAATAAACTATTTAAAAGATCAAATTTAATTGATTTAAATGTAGGTTTTATCAATGAACTGACTTAACTCCCTGACTTTTAAAGTTTCAATAAAATATAATTTTAAAAAAATGTAATTTAAAAAAAATGTTTGAATTTCGTTGTGGTCAATGCTTATATTTTCAACATTTAAGTTGTCAATTTTTAATAATATTAATCAAATTTTTACATTTTTTGGACTAATTTGAATATTTTTCCTTGAATATAATAAATTTAAAATTTTTTTAGATTATTTTCTAATCAAAATAGTTATTTTCTTATTTTTTTGAACATTGTATTTAATGTTTTATATTTTTTAATTTTTATAACTTAACAAGGAGCTAATCAGTCTTCAGAAAAAAGGAAACTAGACAATTTATTAATCTTTGAATTAAAAAAAATATTTTTATTTTTGAATAAAATCCAAGCCTCATTTTTTTTTACAGTTAAACGGAATCTTCATCATAAACTGAGTTAAACTTTTGACAAGACTAGCTCTGCTAAATTGCTAACTAGTTTAAATAAAAATTAATAGCTGATATTTAAAAAGGTTAACTTTGAAATTTTATTAGCTTAAATATTTATTCTTTTTTTTTAATTTTTTTAATTATTTTTAATTAGAATGCTTATAAATCGTAAAAAAAGATTAATTTTAAAAGAAAATAATGAAAAGCTTCATATTCTAATTACGAATCTAAAAATATCAGCAAAAATATTTTGGTGCTTGTAACCCTTGAGCTTTAAAATTTAATTGTGTTTTTATAAGAAAATTTTTATTAAAAAAAATTCAAAATAAATTTGCTTATTCAAACAAAGTATAATTCAACAATGCATTCCTAATAATATAAAAATAAAGAAAAGAGAGAAGATAAGAAAAATAATGTAACCGCGACCTGAATCTCAAATCAATAAATAAGACAAATTCACAAATTTCCACTTTTTTAACTTATAGTTTTTTTTTAATTTAATTTATTTATTTATAATTTTTTTAGTAAGCTATTGAATAATTTTAGTTATTTAAATAATAAAAATTTTGTGAGCGATATTCAACACGAAACAGATTTGTTCCCATAACAAATTTAGCTTTTAATTTATTCATTTAATATTCAAAAGCTCCATTCAATTATTTCTTTTTTTTAAATAACTTGTTTTTCGAAACTTTTCAATGAATAAAACAAAGACTAGAGAATAGAAATTAAAATGCTTCTCATTTAAAGTGTTTATACAACTTGATCAAAAATCATGAAAATATTCCCATCACATAAAATTTTAAAATTATGCAAAAAGTTAAATAGAAATTCAACTAGAAATTTTAGATCTAAAATCAATCTTTAAGACTTACGTCATGACTATCACATTTGTAATAGTTGGAATTTTGTCGAGAATTTTCTTCACTTTCAAGACACTCTCTCCACTAGCAAAAATAGTCTTGGCACTGGTCTCATTAATTCCATAAGCCAAAGCATCAAT
This sequence comes from Brachionus asplanchnoidis, assembly GCA_025491095.1. Taxonomy (NCBI): domain Eukaryota; kingdom Metazoa; phylum Rotifera; class Eurotatoria; order Ploima; family Brachionidae; genus Brachionus; species Brachionus asplanchnoidis. The sequence goes on from JAILYF010000017.1 coordinate 326,479, forward strand.
ACCTTTAAAATGAAATTACTTAAAAGATAAACAAAATTTGAGAGTTTAATCACCTAAAGTAGCATATAAGGTAACAACTACTGCTTTTATTTTGAAACAAGCTAAAGCGCTCATTAACCACTCACGCCTAGTCTCTGCGAATAAAATTACATAATCATTGGATTTGATACCAATCTGTAGCATGCCATTTGCCAATCCATCTACCTTAGACTGCATTTCTTGATATGTCATCCATTTGTAGCCATTATCTAGATTATACTTTTTGAAAACTTTGCCATTCGGTTGCTCTTGGTCTTCAATGTTGAATATTTTGCGCAACCCCATTGTTTGCTTGCTTTGATGAATTTTAACCGCTTTGGTAAATTCGTAGTAAAGGTTGGTATCAGGACTAATGTCTGGCACATTTTTATAGTGTTCAGATACGTACGTGGCATACCCAGGTGTTTTTTCTTTCAGCATGCTAAATGGCCTCTTTTCAGAGTATTTGGGCAATTGTTTGTACCTTGAGTCTCGTCTTTTACAGCAGTTTAGACATGAATCGATTAATCCAATGATAAAAAGTAGAGGATAAACGACCAAAAATTTGAGAGCTTTAGACATTTTGCTTAATTAAGAACGAAATATGTCTTAAATTCTCGAAAATTAATGAAATTCTCAGGTTGTTTAAATTTTTTGGTTAAATCTAAAAATTTAGTCATGAATAAATTTTCAGCTAAATTTATAAAGCAAGATCCCATTAGATGTTGTGCGCATTGTTCTGAGCCTAATTATGCTACATTTTACTTTTTTGCCAATTCTGATTACCTTTAAAAATTTTAAACACAAATGATTTTAAGTTTTAGGTCTAGGATTTTATTCGATAATTTTTTTTTTATTTTTAAATTATGCTCAGATCGATCAGGCATCAAAAAGTGCAATAAACACATTTTTCATCTTACCCGACCAAATGTTTTTATTTACCAAGAAAATTTTGTCACCTTTTGAAAGATTTTATATTTTTTTTAGAATCTCGATTAATCATATTTGTCGAAATTAGGATTTAGTCATTTTTTTTCAGAAAAGTTTTCCATTTATAAACTCAATTTTTTCAAGTTTTTTTTTTATTTTCAATATTTTTATTAAAAAATGTATATCAAAAGCTTTTCAAATTTAATATATTTTATTTAAATTTTAGTAAAATTTTTACTAAATTGATTGGATTTTTTAGTTTAAAATATAATTTTGATAGATAACCATTTTTTAAATAAAAATGTCAATAATGTAAAAATTCAACAAATAAAATACAGCTAATTCTAATAAAATAATTTCTTTTAAATTTTTTAAAATTTAATGAGTTTTTTTTTATAATTTTAAAATTTCTTTTCTTAGAGTAGTTTTTTTGCGTCTTTAAAATTTCTCTTTGGAATTCTTTGTAGAGTTATTTTTCTTGAAAACAAAATAATCAATCATCACACTTCAATTTAAATTTATTTTTAGATATTAATTAAATGTCATAACTGCATATTATGATTTTTAGGTAAAAAAAAAATCTCTTTTAACTAGAATATTAGAATACCTGGAGCATTCTAGAAAACAGTAAAGAACATTTTCAAACTGATACTTAATTTTCAAATGTCCAGAATTACAAAAAATCTTGAAATTGAAAAATTGTAAGAGCTATAGCTTTTCTAAAACAACACTATCAAATTCAATTTTCTCTCTATTGAAATTTTTTAATTTATAGTTTGTTCCTAAGTTCTTTGGAATAGACATATCAATGACAGAAAATGCTTACTCAAGGAGAAACACAAAATATGGATTATTTTATTAAATTTTCAATTTTTTATCTTAAATATAAGCAGTTTAAATCGCTTTAAATGCTCGATAATTAAGCAAGTAGAGAAGGTTGACATTTGGCTAATTTTATTTCTTTTATTATAAGCTTTAGAAAAAAAATAAAAAAATTTATTTATGGGATAAAAGTGAAACGGGATCAAAATTTTGAATGAAATTTACTAAATTCAAATTATTAAAATTTTTCTTATAATTTTCAAATTGTTTTATTTTTTTTTGATTTTTAGCTTTTGTCTTTTTTGTAATAATTTTTTGATTTTTAAAGCTTTTTTTTTGTTTTCATCCCTTCGTATCAATAGAAGCATCAATGAGTCAACGTGAATCTTTTTTTTTTTATTTAATAGATTTTATACAGTTTACATATCATCAAAATGAGTTAGAGGTTTTTCACCGATTCTCGATGGTATTATCATTATTTATATTCTCCATAAAAAATTCAAAATTTTCTAAAATTAATATTAGACTTTGAAATATTTAGCAAAATAAACGATAAACTCTTACAGAAATGAAACTTAATTGAAGAAATTATTTTAATCATAGGTAAATCATAGACCTTAATTTGGTAATCAAATTTTCTCAATAAAAATAATATATATTCAAGGTTAATCAACAGGCTATTGCCCTTATCTTTTTCAAGACTGATTAACACTTCATTTATTTAATTATTTAAAAAATAAAAATAAAATACAAAATATTCTTTTTTAAAATAAAATTCAAATTTTACATAAAAAAATATAAGAAATCTAATTTAAATTAAAATTTTTTTCATTTAACTTTAAAATTTTTGTAAAATAAATCAAATTTATCGAATAATTTACACGCTTTTTTGTAAATTAAGTTTATATTATTACCGAAAAAATTTTAATACCAAACAAATCATTCCTTTTGTTTCATTCCAAACAAAATAAGTCATCAATGTGTTCATTTTATTTAATTGCCTAAAAATAGTCACTTTAGATTTTGTTTTAATTATTGTATATTAAATTCTAAAAAAAAATATGAAATTTTTACTTACATAACATTTTAAATATTTATATGAAAAAAAAATTTTAATAAAATTTTACTAGTAATTTTTCTATAATATTTTTTCTAGAAAATAGCCATTTTTGCGAAAAAAAAAATTTTCTTTTTCTGTGTTAAACTATCTAGTTCTATTGACAACTTGAACGTCCATCTAAAAATACAAAAAGCTGGAAAATCTTTCTTTAAAAAAATTTTCGAAAAAATTTTTTTGATATAAACTTGCATCAGCATATGAACATATTTCTAGCATTCAGTATTTACTAATTAATTTTCGGTATGAACACCTAAGATAAAAAAAAGATATTTGTTAGAAATTCATCTATTATAAAAATCAAAATTTCTCAAAATGGTTACACAACAACCGTAATTTCATCAAGCATCGATTAAATAAGATTTAAAAATTATAATTATTTTATAATTTTTTCATGAGCACATAAATTTTAAAAATTTTCACATCATTCTATCTGTTCACATTTTTGTCCTATTCACATTAATTTTCAAAATTTATTTTCAATTTTTATTAAATAAATTTAAAAAAATCAACTATTAACAATCTGGTAAAATTGAAAAAAAAATTATTTATTTTCATCTTCATTCTCTTCATCTATTTCACTTCCAGAGTCATCGTCTTCCCACTCACCATCTTTTTCTTTAAAATTAGCCTTCATCGGATGATTTTTGACCATAGCTTCCCATTCATCAAACGGATCAGTGAAAATCTCTTTCCACTTCCAATCTCCAAGCGCAAATTCCTCATCGGAAATCAAGCACTCATCTAATTTCTGAATAATTTCCTCTTTGTTCATTTTGGTACCAATGAACACCAGTTCTATTCTACGATCACCGTAGACCGGGTCCCAAACAGACTTGACCGACTCCTCCACCATCTGAATTTCTTTCTTGTTGTCACCCCATTTACTTTTTCTAACTGATGCCCACCAAATATTGTGTGCTTCCACGGTGCATATATCACCGACCACATTAAGCATGCCACACACATACATGTTGGTCGCAATCCACATATAGCCCTTGGCTCTGACCACTTCTTTAAAAATAGTAGTCTTTAGTAGCTCGAAAAGCTTTTGTGGATTAAACGGCTTTCTTTTTTTGTAAATAAAACTCGAAAAGCCGTATTCATCGATCTCAGAGTTGTGAACTTTGGACAACTCTTCGATCCATTTGTCACTGTTCTGTGCTTCCTCAAAGTTAAATTTTTCTGTGTTCAAAACTTTTTCCAATTCCACATTTGACTTGGTTGTTTTGATTATCTCTGCATGGGGATTTAGGCGCTTTACCAAAGTTTCAACAGACTCAAGCTGTTCAGGCTTTACCAAATCAACTTTGTTGATTATGATAACATTGGCAAATTCAATTTGATCAATGAAGAGCTGTGCAATCGGAACTTCTTCCATTCTTTTTTCCTTTCCAATTCTGACCTCTTCTTGTATGGTCTCTATTGAGTTGAGCTGATGGTAAAAGTTGTACGCGTCCACCACAGTGACCATGGTATCAATTTTGGCTACTTCATGCAAAGTTTTTCCCTGGTCGTCCTCGACAGCAAAAGCCTGGGCGATGGGCAATGGCTCGGCCATGCCAGTTGACTCAATGAGCAGGTAGTCGAACTTGTTATTGCGCGCCAATTTGGATACTTCTTTGACCAAGTCGCCTCTGAGCGTGCAACAGATACAGCCATTGGCTAATTCCACCAATTTTTCCTCTGTTCTCTTGAGCATGGCTTGACCATTTTTGACCATGGCTGCATCGATTGAAATCTCGCTCATGTCGTTGACTATTATTGCCACACGGATGCCCTCGGTGTTGTTCAGGATGTTGTTCAAGAGGGTGGTCTTTCCAGAGCCCAAAAATCCGCACAGCACTGTTGTTGGAAGCTTTTTTAGCTTTGATTTGGAGGTTTTGCGTTTTTTGACTCCGTGGTCATGTGAATGGTTGTGAATTTTGTTTGCTGGCATTTTAGTTTGAAGTTTTTATATTAGAAAACGTGAAATTTTAGCTCCTATTTATACTACGTGGTACTAATGAGCTTATATAAACTTTGTTTTCCCATGTGCTCGAGTTTTTCTCTCTTCGATTGGTGAAAATGAGAAAAGCTTAAATGTGAATGTCGCTAGTCGCATAATTTTAGTTTTTAGTGGGGTGAACGTAAGAGAGTGCTTTGAAATAAAATGAGAAAGCAAAGATTATTTTCACAATTTTAAAATTAAAATAAAATATTTCTAAAATAGACTAAGATAAAAAAATATTTTATTTTATACGACAATTTTAATGCCAAAAAATTTTAATCCCATATGGTCTAGTGGTTAGGATTCCTGCCTTTCACGCAGGCGGCCCGGGTTCAATTCCCGGTGTGGGAAAATTTTTTTTCAAAATTAATATTTAAATGAAGTTTTCAATAAGCTCAATGTGAAGAACATTTTCAAAAATAAATGATCTGTAATTCTTCTTTTTGTGTTATGGAACCAAAATTATATTAGAAGAACTGTTAGCAATAAATAATTAATATATAAATCATTGATTTGTTTTTATGTTAGTTAGACTCCCATATGGTCTAGTGGTTAGGATTCCTGCCTTTCACGCAGGCGGCCCGGGTTCAATTCCCGGTGTGGGAAAATTTTTGTTTAAATTCAATTTTAAACAATAAAAAAAATTCAATAATCAACTGAACTATTAATTTATTCATTTTAATCCATAAGATATTAATTTTTTTTTCATAAAATAAATCAAAATAAATACATTTTGAGGCCATTTAGTGATTTTTTCATTTTAATCCATAAGATATTAATTTTTTTTTCATTAAATAAATCAAAATAAATACATTTTGAGGCCATTTAGTGATTTTTTCATTTGACTTAGAGCAATTTAAGAAAATCATTCTAAAATTTCAATGCCAAAAGAAAAAAAAGATAAGTTTTAGGTTCTAATTTTTAAACACTTGCTCTTAAGAAGAACTCACAAATCACAACTTGTGTTTCACGGTATTGCGAATTTAATATACAAATTGAACAAAAAATTTTCTTAGGTATATTATTCTATTTTTTCGTAAATTAAAATTAAAGATAATAAAATGTATTTTAAAAAATAATGCAATAAAGTTTTGTTTAATTATGCTTGTAAAGTATAATGCTTTGTTGTACATTTTTTACCTGAAATAAAATCTTTTTTTACTTTTATTTTAGTTAGTCAAACGAAAAATTAATTTAAACCTTATCGATGTTTTATTTGTTGTCTTATTTTAACCTTAGAAAAATTATTTTAGGTAGAATAAGTGCAAAATAGTATTTTGCACTAAATTGCAGGATTTTTTTAAATACTTTTTATTATCTTTGATTTTAATTTAACAAAAAAGTAAGAATTTCTGTTCAATTTGTACTTTAAATCCACAATACCTAATTCACCGTGGAATAAAAACAGTGAAACAAAAACTCTTAATTGTATTTTATTTTAAAGAATTGAAAATAAAAGACTTGTTGGTTTGTAGAGTTTTTACAGAATTTAGCATATAGTGAAAAAATTTATGACTTGTTGTTCCAGTTTTATAAAAAGTCTTTAAATATTAGACATTTTTTTTTTCTTTCATATTTAAAGTTTGTAAGAAATTTCATAATTCCGAAAATAGTTAAGTTGTTTTTTGAACTTTGAATATTTTTAAAATTAAATTTAAACAAAAATTTTCCCACACCGGGAATTGAACCCGGGCCGCCTGCGTGAAAGGCAGGAATCCTAACCACTAGACCATATGGGATCTTAATGCAGTAGAAAAGAAAAACTTTCTTAATTAATGGCACCTTTTATTTAATTTTTTTTGGAAAAAAAGCTAATGATTCTCATAATGGAGCTCTAATTTAGAGAAATCATACGATGAACTGTCAAAATATAGAATCTAAAAAAGATCGAAAACAAAATATAGAAGACTAAAAATATAGAATCATCAAAGTATAGAAAAAAAATATATAGAATATACGAATATAGAAAAAAAAATATATAGAAAACTAAATATAGAAAAATTGTAATATAGAATTATAATTTGCTGTTTACTATGAAAATTGCAAACATCTGTTGTCAAAAATTCAAACAACTTATTTCAAATTACTTCCAAATACAAATTACATTAACTAACAACATGCAAAATTACTCTCCGGTTGTATCCAAATTGCGTTCAAACAAAGCGTATAGACCAACAGAAATAAATATTCAATTAATAAATTAGTCAATTCTATTTAATTTTCAATATAATTACTTTCTATATTTTTTTTTTCTATAATTTTTTTTTTCTATATTTTTTTTTTCTATATTTTTTTTTCTATAATAAAGAAATTCTATAATTATTCAAATTGATGATTTCGATATTTTTTTTCTACCTTTTTACCTTTCGATAAAAAAATAATTCTATATTTTGAACGTTAACCAAATCATACAATTTGATTCGACATTGAATATTTTTAAGAATAAATATCATCATGACTTTTAATTTAGATATGTGACAGATTTAAAAATATCATGAAAATTTTTTTAATTTTTTTGTATTAGAAAATTTTTTTTAACAATATTTTATACAATAGCACAATCCAATAATGTATTTTTTTATTTTTTTTTAATTTAATAAAAAAAAATTCATATAGTTTATTTCAAGTTTTTATCTATTAAAATTGAATTTTTTTAACTTTTAAGCAACTGAAACTTTGAAAAAAATTGTAACGAATTTTAGTCTTCAAAAAAATCGGTCACTTAATGATGTTTCTATTTATTTTTCAAAAGTTTAATGAGCATAATTCATGACCATTTAATTAAAAGCAATTCTTAAAAGAAACAGTTTCCGTGTTGAAAATATATATTTATTTGAATGATTGTTGTTGAAAATTCTAAGAAATTCCTATAAGTTCAGTTCTCACTCATTTGATTTGATTATTTATTTATAATTAATTTTACTCGGATAACGTTAAATAACTAAGGAAGCTTCATTTAATATTTAAAAATTAAAAAAATGAAACCCATAAGATTTTACATTATATCACTTTTGAACAAATCTTTTTAATCGGAACCTTTGAAATTTTGATTCTATTTTTTAGCATAATTAATAAGTTAATTTTAAAAAGTATTTTTCCACTTTTTAACAAATGTTTTTTTTGAAAAATCGATTTGACAACTAATTTATTTGATTTAAAAAAATATATAAATAACTTTCAAAAATAATTTAATTGAAAGTAAATTTAACATTAAAAATGGATTTGAAGAAACCAATAACTTTAAGGCGCAGAATAAAGAACGTGGTTGTCGATGTGTTACTTTCATCGACAAGTCATGGCCTGCCTAACATTGTTAAATCAACCAAAACTTCAATAAAAATAATTTGGGCTATTTTTACCATTATATCAACAGGCTTTTGTGCATATCTAATTGCCGAAAGTATAGTGAATTATTTCAAGTATGAAGTTACAACAAAAACTAGAGTGATATCAGAATACAGTCCATTTTTTCCAACAGTCACCATTTGCAACACTAATTACTTTACTTCGGAATTCTCAGTAGGATTTATTGATAAACTTAAGAACAACTCAATTTTGACAAATCCACTCATGGGCCAGTTTGAACTTTTGGCAAAAATTCAAGCAAATCAACCAGAATTAGAAAATGATAAAAAAAATTTTGGTGATTCACTAAATAAATTAATTGTGAACTGTCAATTTGCCAACCAACCATGTAATTTATCTCATTTCAGATATTTTCTTCATACAAATTATGGCAATTGCTATCAATACAACTCGGGTTTTGATCTAGAAGACAAAGAAGTTGACTTGGAAACAAGCATGTTCGCAGATAGGCTTTATGGTGTAAAATTAATTTTGAATATAAGCGTTCCAGATAGTTTGAAATTTATGAATCCAAACTCTGGTGCACTTGTTTTTGTTCACAACCACACAACTTATCCATTAATGGTAGACCCAATTGCTGTTAGCCCAAAGACTGAGACAAACATTGCTCTGTCACGAACATTCTTTCAATCTCAATCAAAACCTTACAGCAATTGTGATGGAAAAACAAATGATGTGAACAGTTATGATTCTGAATATTTCAAAATAGTTCATAAAAATACTAAAGGCTACAGTCAGACTTTGTGCGTAAACCAATGTTTTCAGAAATTATTCATTGATAGATGTGACTGCTATGTGGCAAATTATCCATGTTTTTATGAATCGAAACCTTGCAGTTTGTTCACCTCGCAAGAGTGCATCATTCAAGTTTTTCAAATACTACAAAATGAGAACTATATAGAAAATGAATGCACAAATAAATGTCCATTGGAGTGCGAAGGCATGAGGTTTGATAAGGTCACCTCTTTAACTAGATTTTCTAATAGTGAATTCGAAAAAGTTCTAAGTGAATATAGTGGACCAAGTTCGGTCTATTTTAACCAGAGTATTGATAGTAATGACCTTGCAGCAGTTAATATCTATTACAATAATTTAGGTTATACTTCAATAACTGAGAATCCAAGTATAAATGTGGTGGGTCTTTTTTCAAGCATTGGTGGAGTTGCAAGTCTTTTTCTAGGAGTTAGTGTTCTGACTTTTGTCGAAATAATTGAAATTCTGATGCAAATATTATTTGTGATAGCAGAAAGAAAAAAAATAACTATAAATAATTAAAATCTAGTATTTGTTTTCTACTATTAATTATTTCTATCCATTTTTTTTTAAATCCAGGCAACACAAATAATAATTTCAGATTGAATTGTTTTAATGAGGATTAAATTTTAAAAAAATTTAATTATTGCACAAAAAAGCTTTTTTATGAAGTAACTTTGAGAGTTGTTTAAAAGTCATAAAGTCAAAGTCAAGTTAGTAACTTAACTTAGAAAAGAGTTTAAAATGACTTTTTTTTCTGACTTTTACGCAAGTCTGGTAATTTTTTTTAAAAAATTTCAAAAAGACCAGTAATTAAATTAAATTTATAGCAAATTCCTAAAAAAATAAATACGAACAATTATGAAAATCTGAGATATTATGAAATTTTGATTCTGTTTGAATAATTTTAATTATTTATATTAACTGTTCCAAAGCAATATTTTTTTAAATTATTTGGTTTAACTAAAAATGGAAGAATTTTATCAATTTAACAAATTATTTATTAATTACGAGCAGAGATTATAATTAAAATCAAACAAGATCATTTTATTATTTAAATTCGATTTTTTAATGACTGATTCCGAAAAAATGAATCGATAATTGATTAAGAATTCAGTTATGCTCGCCTCAGATCAGTTCGAGGACCAAAAAAATTAAAAATTGTTAACTTTATTTTTTTTATTTTCTAGATTTTTCAAAATAAAATATTCTTAAAAATTTTTCAATTTTTTTTAAAATATAAAATCTAAATAAAAAATATGGAACTTTTTTAAGAAGAACTAAGATGACTCAACTAGAGAACAAAGTAGAGAAACAAGACAGTTTTAATTGTATTACAAAGCTTCATTCGATTAACCATCTAGGCAATTTATTACCTATAGATGAAATCGACGCTTCACAATACAACCATGAATACTTTATGAATAATTATTTGAGCAAATCCAAACCATTAGTGATCAGAAGTGCTTTAAAGATATTTGACTGTGGTGAAGCTTTTAGGAACTGGTCTTTGGAATACCTTAATGAAAAATGTGGTCAAAACCGGGTCTTTGTTCGAAGAAATACCATGCATGAGAGCTACAAAATGGGAAAAGCTTATAATGTGCAAGAAATTAAAAACCTAAAACTTATCTTTTTTTTTCTTTTGGCATTGAAATTTTAGAATGATTTTCTTAAATTGCTCTAAGTCAAATGAAAAAATCACTAAATGGCCTCAAAATGTATTTATTTTGATTTATTTAATGAAAAAAAATTTAATATCTTATGGATTAAAATGAATAAATTAATAGTTCAGTTGATTATTGAACTTTGAATATTTTTAAAATTAAATTTAAACAAAAATTTTCCCACACCGGGAATTGAACCCGGGCCGCCTGCGTGAAGGGCAGGAATCCTAACCACTAGACCATATGGGAGTCTAACTAACATAAAAACATATCAATGATTTATATATTAATTATTTATTGCTAACAGTTCTTCTAATATAATTTTGGTTCCATAACACAAAAAGAAGAATTACAGATCATTTATTTTTGAAAATGTTCTTCACATTGAGCTTATTGAAAACTTCATTTTAATATTAATATTGAAAAAAAATTTTCCCACACCGGGAATTGAACCCGGGCCGCCTGCGTGAAAGGCAGGAATCCTAACCACTAGACCATATGGGAGTCTAACATGAAAACAATTAACATAGCAATTTAATATAACATTAATTCTAAATTTTCTGACGAAATAAAAGTTAAAATAAGCAAATAAAAATAGGTAAAAAATAATTACTTGTTATAAACAATTCTCAAAAATTAATGAAAAATCACTAACTTTTATTGAATATCTAAAAATTACAACTCATTTATAAATTTAATTTTAGTTACAAAAATAAAATTTAGCTTTAAAAATTCTGTTTCCATATAAAAGTATATAAAAAGATTTTTTAACAACTTAGTCTTTATTATTTTTAACTACAGTCAAAACTCGTTATAACGAACTACTTGGGCGGAAAATTCGGTGTTCGTTGTATCGAATTTCGTTATATCGAAATTCCCATTTAAATTGATAGGGAAAAAAATAATTTTAAACCGAATTTTATTGATTAAAAAAATTAAAATTGTTGTGTCCGAGAGATAAGAACTTTCCTAACTGAATTTAATTTATGCTGATTCTAAGGGTTCTAGGGTATACTAAGCTGAGTTTTAATTAGAGAAAATAACTAAGTTTTTTAATTAACTTTTATTTCAAATAACAAATAATAACAAAAATAACAAGAACAAAAGGAAAAAGTAAATGGTTAATCTTATTAAAGGCCGGATCTCGTTGTGTATAGGATGAAACGGAACATAAAGAAAAAGAAGAACAAATAAGTAATTATAAATAATATAGAAAAAGCATATGGAGTAAACAAAATTATAAAGAGGACTTCACTATAAGTTATGTAAGAAAATAAAGGGAAAAATTATAAAAATGTAAAAGTGATCCATCGTTGTGAAGTGTGTTGTTTAAATATATAAAAAAAAGACTAAGTTTAGAAAAATGAACTTAAACTTGCTGAGTGCTGCAGTTTATATTTGCAACAGTTAGAAATAAAGACTGGTTGCGAATGCAACACATCTCCCTTGCCAATGAGAAAGGCTCTCCTGAGACTTTAAAAAAAGAAAAAATGACCAACGAGTCCAAAAATGTGTTGGTATATTATCCACAATCTTAAAACATTCTTCATCTAAACACGACAACAACACGTTCTTCTTATTTCTCATTTGATTGGCGTGGATGTAAATATCAAATGTTTTTAACCAGGGCTCTACATCGCTCTACAGGGCTTGTATATTTGAACAATTATATACCATTATTTGTTGATCCATTTTACTTCGTGATGAATGACTCTGGTTTGGCGAACATACATGTTCTTCCTGATTACTCTCAGTGCCAGAATTAGATAGGGGCAAATTCATAAATGTACTGGTGTTTAACTCTCTCCGCTTTAAATTTTTGCTTGAGTGAATAATGATTGGTTCAATTTCACTATCACTGGACGATCCAAACCTTAGTCGTTTGCTAGCTGAGTCAGGCGTCTTCTCTATCATTTGCGCTCTTGCTTTTGGAACACTTCTATTAAACGCACATGTTGAATGACCGGATGGCTTATTCACAGATCGCTTGACGACGGTTTCATTGAACGGACTATTGAACAAACTTGAACTACCACTAAACGAAAATTCACTTACGTCTGGCGGCACAATCGAGCTAGGACTTGCAGCTGTCGTTGTTGACGGTTGAACAAGAATAGGCTGAGTTGAGGCAATGACAACGCTACTTGGTTTACTGCTAGCTAACTTTTTTGGACTTACGTTTTTTGAAAAAATAGAACAAAAATCCGGGGAAATCAATAAATAAAGTAAAAGTAATAATAACCCAAGGTTTAAGAAAAATCCAAAAATATTCATAAAGTGTATCATAATAAGAAGTTTTATTCCTCTCATTAAACTTAGCTAGATATCAAATAAAATCATAGAACTCACCCATATTAAAACTGAGTTTTTACTATCCACGTGTAAGGAAAAATTACCAACTTAATCTTTAATATCAATTTATACTAAATAAAGAACAAAAAAAAACAACTGGAGACCTGACAACTATCCTCTAACCCTCTGATTAAATAGGATATTTCAACCCCTCCCTTCCAAAAATTTCACAAAAAAACAAAAATAGAACAAAAATCTAATCTCAAAATATAATTTTTAACTTTCCTGGCACGTGTTTTCAAAGTAAATGAAAGCACATCTGGTCACGGCACCAATGTTGTGTCCGAGAGATAAGAACTTTCCTAACTGAGTTTAATTTATGTTGATTCTAAGGGTTCTAGGTTATAAAAAATCGGTTCCTGGATTCTTATTCGTAATATAGAGGATTTCGTTATATGGGGGTTCGTTATACGGAGGATCGACTGTAACAGGTTTTGAACACAATAAAATAGAGTGCAGAATGAATTCTGCCATAAAGAAAGTTTTCGATCCATTTGACAGTATGTTTTCTAAATTTTCAATTATTTTGGTTTTTTAACATCTTTAGATCATATTTTTGAAAATTGATGCTCATCTTTTGTTTAAAAAATTGAGTCAAATGTAAGGCCGACTTAAAAGTCGGGCATATTGAAAATATGTTTTTATTAATATTTTTAGAAAAAATATTTTATTTTAAATTATTTTTCAAAAATAAAATAAGCAATGAAAATACGGAAATTTTGGTGAATTTTTTAGAAATATTGGTATAAAAAAATAATAATCACCAAAAAAATTAGAAGCACAAATTATCAATCTTGATACTCAATTATTACATTCAAGCTTATCTTATATTTTATTTTTTTATTTATAATATAATTTAAGGAAGTTTTCCTTCCCAAGGCTACTCAGAATGGATCTTAGTCTTTCTTCTCAGCCTCGCAAAATTGAAGAATTGATAATATTAGTAATTTTTTTTTTTTTTTAAATACAATTATCTGCAGGTTTTCGAGTCAAAAATAGATAAATACATAAAATTATATAGATAAAAACAGAAGTTCAAAATAAAAAGAAGGAAATTAAAAAAGAAAAAATTTTAACTAAGTTAGGTCAATTAGGAAAGAGATCGTAGAGACTTGTAAATCGCTTCATATTTGGAATTTGTTTTGATCGAAAATTGGTCAAATCTTGTTTTATTTGTTGATGGTCATATTTTTGTATTATAAATTTTTACATTAAATAGATGGTTCGGTTCTCTAGAAGATCGATATTGAGTGTCTAGTGCATATACGTAATCCTTGTTTCTAGTGGAAAAAAATTTATCGATCTCAATACTTTATTTTGACTTTTTTGCAGTGAGTTCGATATCTTCTGAGTTGAGCACGATAGAGGAATAAAATAATAGTCGGTTAGTGATCGAATAAAGCTCTTAAAGATAATTTTGCATAGGTTGATTGAGTTGCTAAGCTTGAGTGTTTTTAGACGTCGGATTAAGTTATATTTAGGTAGAATTCTCTGGGTAAGAGATTCCAATAACATGTTGAAGCAAAGTTTTGGGTCGAGAATCACCCCTAGAAAGGTTGGATGCGGGTTAAGAGGGATTAGTTGGTCATCGATAGTTAAAGTCAATTTGTAGAGTCTAACGTAATTTTCTCTTCGGCCAGCGGTTGTAAAAACCGTGTAGCAGGTTTTTTCCTTATTTATTTTGAAACCCCAATTCGTACAGAATTTATTGATTTTATCTATAGCCAGTTGAATTGCTCTCTGAATTTCTTTGAGTGAGTTTGCACTAAACCAGATGCAAAGGTCATCCGCGAACAATGCTACTTGTATATTTTCTGGGATATATTTGGCGATATCACTGAAAAAAATAAGAAATAGTTTTGGTGATAGACAACTGCCTTGTGGGACTCCGTTTGTGATATCGTATTCATCTGAAAGGACTCTGTTGAACTCAACTATTAATTTACGATCATGAAGAAATTGTTCGATCCATTTAATAAGAGAGTTCTCAAGACCAAGATTTTTTAGTTTACGGATTATTCCGCAGTGAGATGCCTTGTCAAAAGCCTTTTTTAAATCGAAGAAGACTGCTGCCGTGTATTGAAGTTTGTTGAAGCCATCTATCACACTTTGGGTCAGGCGAAAAATATGGTCATGAGTTAACTTTCTTTTACGAAAACCAGATTGACACGGTAGGAGAAGGTTATTTGTCTCTAGCCAGCATTGAAGTTTGGAATTAATTATTTTTTCAAGCCATTTTCCCATACAGTTTAAAAGTGAAATGGGCCTATACGAGTTAACATCGTCGGGAGGTTTATCTTTTTTTGGTAAAAGAATTATTTTGGAAAATTTCCATTTCTTTGGGATGTAACTGAGTTTAATGGAGGCATTAAATAAGTTGAATATTCGTTTAAGGATCTTTAATGGGCAGTTTTTAAAGGCAACGTTGTTAACACCATCCAAACCTGGCGGTGCTTTTGATTTTAACTTTTTGAGACTCTCGAGGAATTTATTTTTGTTTAATGAAATATTTTTTGAATTTTTTGGTTGTTGAAAAGTTTCTGGATTAATTGAGTCTTGTTCATTGAATATTTTGGCTAAATTTTCCCCGAAAAGATTTGCTATTTCTTCATTGTTCGAAGTTAACTTACCGGTAGAGTCTTTAATTTTCTTTCCTTTTTTTGATTGATTAGGCGAAGTGGAAGTTTCGAGTCTATTTAATAATTTCCAGCATTTAGAATCGTATTGATTAAATGTGTTACTATGATCTACGATCCTCAAATTCAATAACTTATCAAGTTATTTATCTTGATGTTTTAATTAAATTAATTTAATATAAAGTGTCATCGTTATCTCAATGACCATTGTCTACAATCTTTCCTACTTTTAATATTTTATTTGATATTATCTTGATTTGTGATTGATGTTTTTTAATTATTTCTTTTACTATAAAAATGTAATACTTTATTTCATTTATTCGTCTTATTCGAATATTTCCACAAACAACTTAAACGTTTACCTAGGCCTATTGTCGTATTTGTTATAAGTGTAATTTTATTATTTAATAAAATAAAATTTAAAAAACAAATAAACTGAGTTTAATTAACTTAACCTTATCCGAGGGTTAACAGAAATGGTAGCAGCGAAAAACAAGAAAAACAATAAAAACAAGAAATACAAAGAAATACTCCTAAGCGATATCGTAATAAATCGTAACAATCTCACACTCAAAGGATCCTATTCAAATAATCAACTGACCAAAACTCAAATCAAGAATGGAAGGTAAGTTAAGAATTTTAGAAAGATTACCAGATAATTTTGATAAGGAGGGGTTAGAATCGGTTAAAAATTTAGTCAGGCGTATCGAAGCATACGCAATACATTTGGAATTAGAGAGAAAAAATGACGCGTTAAAATTAAATAAGTTAAAAGATGACTTATATAACTGTGAGAAAGGTTACAAAAAACTAAAGTCTCAAAATGATGAGATTAGTAAAATAAATGAAAGACTTGATTCTGAAAAAGAACAGCTTTCTTAGGAGTTAGCAATTGAAAAAAGTTCTCATAAGGAGAAATCTGAAGAATTAGAGCTAGCAAAAGAAAAAATTCAAACTATAAATAATGAACTTTTCGATGATAGAAAAAAAATAGAAATCATTGACAACTATAAAAATAGTTTCGGAGAAACATTAAAGTCCAATGATGAACAAATAAAAAAGCTAGAATCGGAAAATAGTGAACTAAACACTAACCTAGCAAACTTAACAAAAGTTAACGACTCGATAGAAATAAAATATAGTAAACTAAATGAAAATTTTGAAAAGTTAAATTTTTCCCATAATCACATAAAAAGTGAAAACATGACTTTGGTTAGTAAAATTTCAGCATGTGAATCAAAAATTAATTCATATGAAAATGAAATTTCTCAGTTTAAATCAAATAGGGAATCAGATGTGACAAAAATTGCTGATCTCGAATTCGAAATCAATAATTTAAGAAATGAAAACGACAATCTTAATAAAGAAAATTTGACTCTAAATATAGAAAGAACAGAATTAGTAAGGACAAACAAGGAACTACTCACTTTAAAGAATAATCTAAATGACAAATTAAGATATTCTGAGAGAAAAATAGAATTAAATAGATTAGATAAAAATGCTTTAGATCCAAATTTAGAATTTTCTTACTCTTTACCTATTAATACACCTAGTTTCTCAACAGGTAAGAAATCGTTAGGTACTGAATCTTCAAAAGAACGATCGGTCGTAGATTATAAATTAACAAATAGAAGTGAAATGATACCGGATATTGAAGAAAAAATAACCAGTAACAATCTTGAATTAGGCTCTTTGTACGTTAAGGATAAAGAAGAAAATAAGTTTTCCCAAAATCCGTCGCCTTACTTTACCCATCTTCCCTTTCCTAAAACAAATAATAACATAAGCCCCTTTCATGGAAAAGAAAATGAAAGAATTGAAGATTGGCTTTACATTGTTGAACTAATACTTGAAGGACATGGAGTAACACAAGACAAGTCCAAAATCCTTTTTGCCAGTTCATACTTAAGAGATTCTGCGCTTCACGAATATCAAGCATTTACCAAAAATAGAGATAGGAATTCTATTAGTTGGGTTCAGTTTAAAAACATGCTTAAAGAACGTTATAGACGTAAAGATCATGAACTTTACATGAGAGATAAGTTAAGAGGACAATCTAAAGATATAGGAAATTATATCAATGACTTTAGAATAATATTAAATCAAATATCTGAAATAAGTGAATATGATCAAATTACATATTTTACTCAAGGATTATCTGAACTTACTGAAAATTACGTCAGACTTCGCAATCCAGAAACATTGCAAAAGGCAATTGAATACGCAGAAGATTATAATAGGTTTAATACTTCCCGTCATCCAAGAAATGCAGATATATTAATGATTAACAGAAAAAATTTTGGAAACAAATTTTCTAAGGTAGGAGGTAAACATTTCAATTATCCTTTTTATAATAAAAAAGCTAATAATATCAGAGATACAAAAAAACTTTACTGTAAAATTTGTAAAAAAGACAACCATAACACAGATTCTTGTTACAATAATAAGAAATCAAAACCTAAAGTAGATTATAAAAGAGGTAATAACCAAAAAACAAAATTTAAAAATAAGTTTAATAATGTATTACACATTAATGAATTATATAAAAGTAATGAACTACTAAGACATTTCACTTATATCAAAGGAGAAAAAATAGAAACTGTATTTGACACGGGTGCAACTATTTCTTTAATTAGTCTTAGTGTAGCCAAAAAACTCAATTTACATATAAATCCATCACATCAGAAAATTAACACAGCTGATGGAAATACCCACGAAGTGTTAGGTGAGACAGACTTAATTAAAATAGAAATTGAAGAGACCGTAGCTTATTTAAATTTCGTAATAACTAATATATTACACATCGAAATCCTATTAGGATTAGATTGGTTTGAACAAACAAAAGCCATTATCGACCCTTCTAAAAGACAGCTTTCTATACCAGGAAAAAGAATATGTCTAAACCCGAAATCTGAGGAATCAGATGATGATTATTCTTATAATTCTATTTATAGTATTGAGGATGATGATCTAACAAACGAGATAGTCGAATTGAACTATGATGATTATCCTCCCTTAAGTGATAATAAAAAACTTAATTTTCTTTTCGTACAGAACAAGAATTCTTTTTCTTTAAGTCTTAATGATCTTGGTCTATGTAAATCAGTTACTTTTGAAATAGAAACGACTAGTGAAAATCCAATAATGACACAACCTTTTCGCCAACCCGTAGGTTTAATTGATGAAATGAGAAAAGAAATTAAATTGATGCTAGACGCAGGTATAATTAGTCATGGTAAAACGGGTACTTGGGCTAGTCCAGCCTTTCTTATTAAGCAGAAGTCTTGTTATCGTTTCGTTGTAGACTATAGAAAAGTTAACAGTATAACCAAACAATATTTTCATCCTTTACCAAGAATTGATGACATACTGGACAAACTGTCTAAAGGTAGAATTTACTCGCATCTTGATTTAAGAAAAGGTTATTTTCAAATTCTTGTAGCAGAAAATTCAAAACATAAAACTGGATTCATAGTTCCATTTGGAATATACGAATTCAATAAAGTTCCTTTTGGTTTGACAAATGCACCAGCTTTTTTCAGTGCAACAATGCAGTCTATATTAGGAAACCTAGAATTTGTGCAAGTATATATTGATGATATAGTGATTTTTTCAGAAAATGAAGATGAGCACCTTGAACATATTCAAATTGTTTTTGATAAATTAAATGAAAATAATTTGAAAATTCATCCTAAAAAATGTCAATGGCTAAAAAAGACAATAAAAATTTTAGGCCGCATTATTGACGAAACAGGTATCAAAATGGATCCTGAAAAAATTTCTGCTATTAGAGATATGAAACCACCAAAAACAGTTAAGCAACTACAAACTTTCTTAGGATTATCTAATTACTATAGAAAATTCATTGAAAATTATGCAAAAATTACTTCACCCTTACATTATTTGACTTCGCCTAAATATAAATGGTACTGGTCAGAAAAATGCCAAAATGCTTTTGACACATTAAAACAAAAATTAATAGAGTATCCCATTCTTAGAAAAGTAGATTTTAATAATAGGTTTATCTTATACACAGACGCATCAACAACTGCTTTGGGAGCTATATTAGCACAAATTGATAACCAAGGTAACGAATATGTAGTAAGCTACGCTTCAAGATTACTTAAATCCAATGAAAAACATTATTCCGTTACTGAACTTGAATGTTCATCTGTAATTTTTGGCTGTAAGGAATACAGTAACTATTTATTTAATATCAAATTTCTAATAGTAACCGATCACTATTCCTTAAAATGGTTATTAACACTTAAAAGCCCCAACGCTAGACTAACAAGATGGGCGATACTTTTACAAACTTATAACTTTGAAATTATTCATAGAAAAGGTAAAACTCATACAAATGTTGACCCTTTAAGTAGACCCATTCTTTTAAATGAAGTCGATAATATTAATGATGAAAGTGAGGACTTATCTACTAAACATTTAGACCCATATCAAGACCCATATCTAATGCACTTCTTAAAATATAATAGACATACGGAGGGATCTTCCAAAAAGCAAGTAAAAAGAATTAACAAATTAATTAAATTTTATATATTAGAAGGAGACTTACTTAAGTATAGAAAAAATATTAAAGATGAACATTTTAATTTGATAGTTCCAAAAATGGAAGAACGATTGGATATCATTAAAAACACTCACAATTTAGGACATTTTAAGAGTGAAACAGTTTATTCCAATATTTCGTCTAAATATTTTTGGAAATCAATGAAAAAAGAAATTGAAAATTATATAAATAGATGCAATACTTGTCTAAAATATGATAAAAAAGGAGTCGTAGAACATCCTGCTCTTGCTTTACCTATTGTAAGTGTTTTAGATCGTGTAAGTTTTGATCTTGTTTTAGGTTTTCCTGAAAATTCAAAAGGATATATCGGTTGTCTTGTAATTACCGATCACTGTTCTAAGTTCCCATTTGTTTATAAAATTAAATCCAAATCAATGGATGAAATTTTTGAAAAAGTTTTAGATTGGATTTCAATCTTTGGACCTCCAAAAGAATGGCTTTCGGACCGTGGCAAAGAATTTGTCAATGAGCTATTAGATAAGTTATGCTCGACTTTCAATATTAACAGAAGATTCACTTCTCCATACAACCCAAGAGCTAACGGTTTAACCGAACGCTTTAATCAAACATTAGTTTCTGCTTTAAGAAAACAAGCAGCAAATGATAAGGAAAATTGGGATAAGTATTTACCAATAGTTCTAATGTCCTATAGAAAAAAAATTCATTCCTCAACAAATTTTACCCCTTATGAACTATTATTCGGAAGGTTTATGAATAACTTTGATAAAATAGATTCAAATATAGCTGATGAAGAAGAATTAACTCTGTTAAGAAGAACAGCTGAAATAAAATTTTTATTAGAAAATAAATTACCTAAAACAATAGAGAACTTAAAGTCTTCCAAGATCAAGCAGATAAAAACCCAAAATAGACAAAAGAAAGTTACCTTCGATACTCTTAAAATAGATGATGAAGTTTATATAAAAAACGAAAAAATACAGAATAAATTTGAACCATCATATACAGGTCCATTTTTCATTGACAGAATTACCGAGTACGGTAATTATAATTTGAAAAATGAAAAAGGAGAAAGAATTGAAGAAAGTTACCCTAGATGGCGTTTGAAATTGGCAAAACAAGAAGTAAGTACAACTAATTCTTATATTTCAGATGACAAAAATGAACAGAAAGATGAAATATCTGAAATTGAAAAAATTCTTGACCACAAGAAAATTGGAAGAAGTTTTAGATACCTAATTAAATGGAAAAATTTTCCACATAAGAAAAATGAATGGAAAAAATCCACTGATATTCAAGATAAGAATCATATCAATGAATATCATAACAATCTTCAAAACAGGCCTAAACGCGGAAGAAAAAAGAAAACAATAAATTCTAATCTTCTTCTTTCTATTCTTAGTTTCTTTTCATTCTTTCATTATCTAAATGGTCAAACAATAAATGACAAATTTTACTATTGTGAACACAATGACAATAATAGATTAGCTGATTTAAATAACAATTGTACACGTTCAAATTTCCTTGACAAAACATATTCATTCAATGAAAATTTTAACATTTGGATTCTAGCAAAGCAGAATTATGTAATTAATGATTTCGGACATCAGTGTTTTAAGAAAAAAGTAATAAGATACATGAATACTTCATTTTTTCTAGGAAAAACAGACAATATTATTAAAGAAAC
This sequence comes from Brachionus asplanchnoidis, assembly GCA_025491095.1. Classification (NCBI taxonomy): domain Eukaryota; kingdom Metazoa; phylum Rotifera; class Eurotatoria; order Ploima; family Brachionidae; genus Brachionus; species Brachionus asplanchnoidis. Next base: position 348,363 of record JAILYF010000017.1, read on the forward strand.
TATACGATTAAGTCGAATTGAATGTCTCGCAATGGTAGAAACAAAACTTTGTGAAAACAAAATAATGGAATGTGATGATAGTTATTGAATTTACAATAAAATTCCTGATGGTGATTACGCTTGGTTAGAAAACAAAATATTCACAAGTTTTGAATGTATTTTTCATAAAAAACACATTTTTGCCGACAATTTGAACAAATCAATTTATAGCATTGGAATTTCATCCTGTTTGCCAGATGATTTATATTGCCATTTATTTGACTCAATCGTTGTTTGGAATAAAAATAGTGTGAAAAAATCACCATACAAAAAAATTTATCATGGTTTAAAATTTATGAGAAAAGGAAATCTAGTTTTCTCTGCATCAGAACAATACCTTTTTCAAATAACAACTAACACGAGTTACAAAAATTTAACAATTTATACTACAACTGATGGTCTTTACTTAGTATTTGAACCTAAACAACAATCAGAGAATTGGAATACTATATCTAAAATTCCGTATTCACCTGAAAATGAAGATTTAATCACTCAAAGGGACATAAATGATTTAATGATTGCCGAATCAGATTATTTGAAATATTCAATCGAAAATGAACTTTACAACGAGCATGAACACAATCTTTACAGATTTTGTGCATTTTTCAGTAATCAACTAAACTTATTTGCCTCGTTTGATGACAAATTTCATTTAATTTCGGATTTTAATGGTAATAAACTTATCGTTTACTCCAAAAATCAACTCTTATACATACCTATATGTCAACCAGTAAAAGAAATTACATTCCGGGCATCTAACTCATGTCATGTTGATTTACCAATCTACATCAAAAATGCTGATAATAAATCAGTACCAATGTTTTTGTCGAATAATAATTTCATTAAGAGCTTTTCACATGAAATCCATTGTTCCCTAATTAACGACAGAATAATTCTACCATCACATAAATTTTCAATAGTAAGAATTGGCAACTCAATTAAAATTTTTAATATATCAAATGTAATAGTAAAACAAATTTACATCGATCATTACAATTTGTCAACGTTAAATTTCAACCATCACAAGGAAATTATTAACGATTTTAGCACTTTAAGAAAACAAAATGAATTAGATAATAACGACATAAACGGGAATTTCTATGTCTTACCAAACGATGATATTAACTTAACAAATAGTGCATTTAGCAAACTAATCAATTCTAAAAATATTTTGTATGAAGAAATCAACAAAATTAAATATTACCTCAACATTGCATTAACAATTATAGTTGTAATAGTGATAATTACTTTATTTTTACTTTCTATTAGATTTTATAATTCAATATTAAGTAAACATTATGCTGTTCGAAACTATAATATTCCAAACATATTACCACTAGAGCAACTAGCGAATTTAATTATCAATAGAGAGTCATAGGGACTATGACTATCTTAACGGGGGAGATCTGTTACTATGATCTACGATCCTCAAATTCAATAACTTATCAAGTTATTTATCTTGATGTTTTAATTAAATTAATTTAATATAAAGTGTCATCGTTATCTCAATGACCATTGTCTACAATCTTTCCTACTTTTAATATTTTATTTGATATTATCTTGATTTGTGATTGATGTTTTTTAATTATTTCTTTTACTATAAAAATGTAATACTTTATTTCATTTATTCGTCTTATTCGAATATTTCCACAAACAACTTAAACGTTTACCTAGGCCTATTGTCGTATTTGTTATAAGTGTAATTTTATCATTTAATAAAATAAAATTTAAAAAACAAATAAACTGAGTTTAATTAACTTAACCTTATCCGAGGGTTAACAAATGAATTGAGATTTTCGAATTGGTTTGTGAGTTTTCCAAGCTTAATTTTTTTTTTAATATTACTTTTAATTTTCCTGTTAATTTTTTTTAGAATACCAAGAAATTTTCGGTATTATTGTAGAAATGTATCTTTTATAATTTATAATTAATTTTTTTTAGATTTTTAATTCAATCCTTTATTTTGCAAAATGAAATAAACAAAATGGCTGAATAGCGACAAAATACATCCAGTGCGGACTGAATTTGAATGACCCATTACAATAATTATCTTTGGTCTTCTAATCACTTTTTCCCATAAATCTTCATCAATTTGTATCCTACTTAAATAATGAGACGAGATGATGCTAAATAAAACAACAAAAGTTTTTTTATCATCTTGGTAATATTTTCCAATAATTAAGTCAAGTTGTCTTCTTAAATTATTTCCTGGTTGTTCATGGTTGCCAAGAGCAAATAATTATCATTATTTTTATTTATTTAATGTATAAGCCAAATCGAAATTTAAATTTTTTATAAAATAACATAAATAAAATAAATTTAATAACGATTATTCATCAATTATAGATTCATTTATTTTTGAATTTAGAATCAAATAATATTTTCTGCTTTTTTAGGTATCTTATGGTTTTGATTCTTTTAAAATATTAGAAAAAATCCTTTTGTTGAGTTATGGTAAATTTTGTCATAACTTTTATAAAATTAAAATTTTTGAAATAATTTTTTATTTTAAACCTTGAATTAGTATAATTTTAAATTTAAAAAATAAATTCTAAAAGTCAACTTTTAGATCAAAAAATGGAACTTTCAAAAATATTTTACGACCAACTTTTCACCTAAAACTTTTGAATAAAATATAATTTAATTCAGAAATAAATTCAAGTTATTACTGATAAAAAAATAAAATTCATAATTTGAATACAAATTTTAGAAACAGAAGCGTTTTTTTGAACTATACAAAATATTCAAATAAAATGGTTTTAATTTTACAAAAGATTTTACGAATCAAAAAATTACAGCCATTTAAAAATGTTCGATTTTATAATTACGACCATTGGTACAAGGTGGAACACGAACGTCAACGCCGATTGAAGCAAAAAGGCGAGCAATTCATCAAGGATAAATCAATTTTCGATCTTGCCAAATTTGTAGCCTCAGAAGGCGCTGTTGAGTTTAGAAAATTTTTTAATGAACTAAAAAACCCAGAAAGCAATCAGTCCAAGTAGCTTTAAATTAACAATTTTCCAAACCAAAATTAAAAATATTCCAGACCATTTTTAGAACATGGAGACTTTGATTACTTGTTCAAATTCAACTGCAAGCAGGACATAGAAAATTGGTTGGTATCCACAGACTCGGGCTACAGAATTGGCAAATCCAAAGCATCTCTTCAACTAACGCAGCAAAATACGGGTCTTTTCAGCGGCTATTTGTCCAATGACTATGACAAACCAGAAAAATCAAAGGCTATCTACACTGGCTACGTCAATATCTCCTCTATCACTCCACTCAAGTCTTTTAAACGCGAAAAACGCATCAATATAGACCAGTTCAATTGCTTTATGCTCAAAATCCGCGGAGATGGAAGGTCCTACATGCTTATTTTGCACACTCCTCAGCGCTACACTCTAACTTATACATACATGCACATGTATCCGCTGTACACACGTGGAGGACCCTATTGGCAATATGTAAAAATACCATTTTCGAAATTTTTCCATGTTACACATGGAAGAGTGAGTGATAAACAATATAGGTTTGAAGGCCTGAATGTGAAGAGTTTGGGCATCACATGCATGGACGGAAATGAGGGACCGTTCTCGCTGGAAATCGATCACATTGGCGTTCTCAGAGACAACGAATGTACCGAGCATTTTGCCTATGAAACTTATAAAATTCCCAAATACATAAGCAATACATAGAATTAATTTAATGTAAATAAATTGATTAAAATAAATTTTATTTAATAAAAAAAAATTTTTTATTCTAAAAAGGCTTAAAAACTTTTTTTTTTAAATTAAAATATTTTTTTTTTCTATTTCTAGTGTTAAGATTAGTAAGAGAAAAAATTATGGCATTGAAAATCGGCACACACAATGGACAGTTTCATTGTGACGAAGTCCTAGCGTGTTTTATGCTCAAACAACTGCCTGCCTACAAAGACTCATCAATTATAAGGTGAAATTGAAAAAAAAAATATTTTAGGAAAATAAATTTTAGGTAAAATTTCCTCTTGACAGAACAAGAGATCCCATTGAACTTGACAAATGTGACATTGTGGTCGATGTCGGAGGTGTTTATGACCCGGCCAAGAATCGCTTTGATCATCATCAGCGTTCTTTTGGTGAAACATTTTGCTCACTGGACCCGTCCAAGCCGTGGAACATTAAGCTGTCTTCTGCTGGTCTAGTTTATGTCCACTTTGGCAAACAGATAATTGAGAGTGTTTTGAAAAAGTATTCATTAGAAGATGAAAAATTGGTCAATATTCTTTATGATAAAATTTATGAGCAATTTATCAGAGAAATAGATGCTATAGATAATGGAGTCGAAATAGCTGAAACCAAAAAATATGACATAACCACTAACTTGAGTTCCAGAGTATCTTATTTTAATCCAGCATGGAATCAGGATGACTTGAATGAAAATGTAGGTGATTTTTTTTGGCGTGTGCTAATTCATTAGCTAAAATTACTGATTTTTCACCAATTTTACTAGATAAATAAAAAATTACTTTTTATTTTAATTAATTTAAAAATGTGAATTTTTTTTAAAAATAAAGTTTGATGCTAGATTCAATATTTAATTAAATTAAGAAAAATTATTTTTTTTAAACTTTTTAAAATTTTTTGTTTATCCTTGTCACTTTACGAACCGAATTGTATTAAACAAAAAATTATTGAGATCTTAATTATAAACCAGATTACAGAACTCACATTTATCATCAAAATTCATACCATAATATTCTAAATTATCAAAATATTTTTCTAATTCAAAAAAGAATTTTCTAATGGTACAAACATCCAAGTCTGGCTAAAAAAATTGCTAAAAATCGACTTATACATCTATATACTGATTTTTAGCTTTTTTTATGATTGATTTATTATTTTAATACGATTTAGAAGAATTAAAAAGAATTTAGGAAAAAAATAAATTTTTATTAGTAATTTTAGTTAAAAAATAACAAATCGCCATTTTTTTTCAAGGAAAAAATAAAAAAAAAAAATTTTTAGGCTCAATTTCAATTAGCTTGTGATTATGTGGGCAAAGAGTTTGAAGATAAAATAAAATATTATGCTATGGTTTGGTGGCCAGCGCGTACTTATGTAGAAAAAGCTGTAAAAAGTCGCCATGACGTTGATGAAAGTGGGGCTGTAATTCGACTGGAAAGAGCAGTGCCATGGAAGTCTCATTTGTTTGATCTGGAAAAAGAGCTGAACATTCCAAAAGAAGAAATAAAGTATGTTGTTTCACTAGACCGAGTTAGTCAGACTTATAGAATTATATGTGTCCCAGTAGCGGATAATTCTTTCGTTAACAGGCTTTCATTGCCGGCCGACTGGAGAGGACTGAGAGATCAGGAATTGTCGGACAAAGCCAGTATAGCCGATTGCATATTTGTTCATGCGAATGGGTTTATTGGCGGAAATAAGACTTATGAGGGCGCTTTAAAAATGCTTCAAAAAGCGCTCGAAATGAGCAATATTAAAAAAATTAAACTTTGAAAATTTTTTATTTAAATTAAAGATAAAAATAAAATTTAAGAGTTTGTCATTGACAATGAACTGCCATTTCTTTTTCCAATTCCAAATCGCACAATTTCATTTTCTTTATTTACTCGATTGATTATGTTCTTATGCTCTTGGCGCATACGAACCTCGTAATCTAGTATATATTTTGGAAAAAGACTTTTTTCATCAAATGCACAGCGAAGAGCTTAAAAAGAAATTATTGAATTTTTTTTTATCATTTAGGAAAAAAATAGGATTTAATTTTAAAAATTGATTTTTTTTTTAAATATAATTTGAAATCCATTGAGTTAAATGCTTGGTATAAGAGAAAACTTTTGAAAATAATTTTCATTATATTTTTTTCATCTAATTCTAATTAATTATTAAGTCATTCCAAAAAAGTTTATTAAAAATATCTGAAAAATATGGATATTTTTATTCACTTGATAAATTCTTCCGAATCCGAATTTTTAAATATTTAAATAAAAGAATCAATCTTTTATAACAAAAATATATTTGTCAAATATTTAGACAAATGCCGCAAATCTAAGGTAAGAACAAATTAAAAATAAACTAAAAAGTTGAAATTTTAAGCAAGAGAGTTAGTAGTGGTCTAAAAAAAATTTTATTCTAGAGTGAAATTGATATGAGAGTGAAACATCTATGGTTTTCCTGCTTATAAATTATCTACATTATTCAAATTAAAAAAAAACAACCTTATTTTTTCTAGAAAATTATTTTAGAGCTTTATATAAAACTCCAATACTATCAAAATAAAAGCTTTTTTTATTCTCAAATAGATAGAGTGAGACAAAATAAAACTTATTTTTTTCATTTTTTTTTCTAATAATTATCACAAATTGTTTTTTGTCAGAAGAATTTTGCAATAGATTTTCTATGAATTATTTATTTTATTTAAAATCTTTTTTTTATGGAAATTATTCACAGAAAAAAATTCAAAAATTGAACATTCACTCTACTACTAAATAAAAGCTTTTATTTTACTTAAAATCTTCTTATTCTAGTTTACTCTTTTTATTTTATTTATTTATTTATTTGAAAATTAACCTCCAAGAAGGAGAAGTTTAATATGAAAAAGTTTACAATTACACAAATGATTTAGAAAAAAAATAAATAGGAAAAAAAACTATATTAAAAATACATGTTTAAATTAGATGATTTAAAGAAAAATTACATTATACCATTCTGCATCAAATGATTTAGTTAACTCCAAAAGGAGATAATAATATCTTTTATCGCCTATGTTAGAAAGACATAAGTTAATTGAATCTTTCAAGCCATCTTTAATATAAAACTGTAGCTTTAGGCTCTTTTTTAGTTTTCCAATCTTTGTACTTATGTTAACAATATTTGATTTAAAGAAATACTCTAAGATTGTTACGTCTTGGTCAAATGACTTTAGTCTTGACCCGTTAATCCTTGGGCTAATAGAAAGATCATGAAAGATCTGAGATGCCAAATAGTTGTATTTTAAAGTCTCAATAAATGAGAGTTTTGATTGTATGTAAAGTTGTCCAAAATTAAAAATTTTTAGACATTTTAGAATATTTGACACATGACACCTATTTTTAAGCCCTATCATTTGTCTTAACAAATTGTTTTGTGTAATGTTAAGACACTCATTTGTTTTGGAATTAAGTGTAGCGGTACCTAGAACATAGGTAAATTGAGATAGGCAAAAGGTTTTGTAAATAAAAGATTGTAAAAAAAGGTGATATTTTACAATTTTTTAAGCCAAGGTATGAAAAAGAAAAAAAAGCTTGTTGTACTTTTGAGAATTTTTTAATTGCAATACTATCAAAATCTAAGTTTGCTGGAATATCAACTCGCAGATACTCTAATTTATCGGATTTATTCAATTGAATATTACCCAGAGTAAATTCACTGTTGAAAAAATTATTTCCAAATTCGATTATTGAAGATTTATTAGGATTAAATTATCTATTTAGATTTAAGTCATTAATACTACTGGATACGAATTTAAATAATTGAACTTTCATAACTTGTATTTTTTATGATGCAATAAATAATAAAAATAATTTTTTTTGTATTTGTCTACAATTTTTTTCTACGCTTTCTTAAAAAAATACAAAAAATTTTTTTTTTAATTTAAAAATGGTAACTTTTGAAGGCTACTTGAAGTTAATGATCAATTTTTGATGCTCAAACGATCAAATAAATCTTAAACTATTAAATAAACTGTTGTTATTTAATTATATTAATTCATTTATACATTTTTAAAATAAGGTAAAATCTGAAAATGTCTGCAAAAAGATTATCTACTACAGATCATTTCGATGATGTGCACTCTGAAATTAGCATCTTGATTTACAGAGTTTACCTTTTTATTTAGCATAGAATGTTAAATTAAAAAATGTATCTCTGCAATAATTTTATTAAGAAATAGCAATTTATTTCATATTTTAAACTTAATTTGATCTTTTTGATCATAAACTTCAAATTGCTCTCTTGAAATGGGCGATACACCAATTTTCAAAATACAAGAAAAAGAAGGGAAATAAGTGGTTTAATAGAAAACTAAATGTGTGAATAAAATTTTTAAAGGTTATTTTTATTTTTTTTTAATAAAAATTAAATCTATGAATGATCCGTCATTTTTATGATTCTTAACTAATATCGGTGATTTTTCAGAATTGATTTTAACAAGTCGTTTTAATCTAAGATTAAGAGTGTAATTTAAAATTTTCTCTATAGCTCTAGCAATATTTAAATTAATAAGAAAAAAATTAATGACTTTTAAAAATTTTAGATCTCAAATGAAAATTTAATCATTCTTAAAATTAAATTTCAGGATTGTTCTTTGATTAAAATCATTATGTAAGCAGTATTTTTAAAAAAATTTAAAACATGAATTTAATGAGTTTAAAATCAAATAAAATTTATCCCAGTTTTGAGTGAGCTCTAAGATTCCTTTAAAAAAAATTGTTCAATCTCTCAAATAAATTTAAATCAAATTTTATAAAATAAAAATAATATCTTACATTCAGCTAGAGATTTTTCTAAACTTTTATTTTCGAATAAATTTGGAGCATTGCGTTCTCTAAAAAATTTGCTTTCAAATTTTTTTTTTTGTTCAACATTTTCTAATTCAACCATCTTAAGAGAGCCGTAAAGACCACCAGGAACTTGTCCAGTTTTGTTCCAAATTTCATACTCTCCATTTGTTATCAAAGAAGGCTGTCTACGGCCTCTTTTCTTGGTCTTAATTTCCTGATAGCTTTTTCCCAGTAGTGTCTTAGACCACGGATTGTACCTTATGCTAGTGTCTTTAATTAATTCATTAGCATCATACTTAAATGTTTCCTCTATGTCAAATCGATTGCTGGACAAACTTATTTGACTGTTCCACTCTATTAGATCATCATTTTGACTGATTTTTTCTTCCACGTGACTCAGATCTATCCTGGGGACCTCAAAAGTTACATTAGATGCTAGCTTAGTATCCGAGGCAATTTTCATTTTGTTAGGGGTCGAACGCAGTGAAGTAGTCGGACTCTCGAGCTTCCAGTGAGAGTCTTGACCGAATGTGCCTATCAAATTTCCGTTCAAGTCATTCAGTGACACACTACAGTCCGACGAAGCTAGTATTACATAGGTTTTGTTGTGTTTTGTGCAAAAGTTTATCGAGTTTATTTGGTCCGAGTGAGATTTGATTGAAGAAATAAGAGGCGCTGTCAAAAATTAAATTAAATTAAATTAATATTAATGATTAATATACGCTCTGTATTTATGATGTCAGCCTCTAATGTTGAACTTGGGCAATAAGACTGGATGTTCCATACTTTAACTAGACCATTTACGTCACCTGTCGCCAAAAATCTTTCTTTTTCATCTATATCCATTATCACGCTATTCACTTAATTTGAAGAAAATTTTTTTTTTTATTAAAACAATAAAACAAAAAGAAATTTAAAAGTCCCAAAAAAAGTCCAAGTCCAGACTTTTTTTTTTAATTTGCTAGATCAGGCTTTATATCAAAAAATTCATATACTCTTGGGTTGTCTAATGCAATAGATCTGCCATATATCAGAATTTTCTTGCAATTTTAGCAAAAATTTCTTCTTCAGTATTCAAAAGTTCAAAGCCTGTACTTGGACTTTTGAATGAAAATTAAAAAAAAAAGTCCACACTTGGACTTGACTTTAGACTTGTGACTTTTAAACAACTCTGGTTAAAATTTAAAGAAATCTGTTTGATAATTGAAATTGAAATTATTTTCCTAAATTTAGACAAAAAATAAAAAAGTGCAATTAAGATATTTAGAATTTTTAAAAATATTACCGGAAAAACTATCAAATGATGTTATTTTATTAAAAGAGATATTTTGAATGTTATCTTTTATTGATACACTTTATTTTTCATTTTGATTTTTTTAATAACAAAACCACTTCTTTTTGTGGTTTTTTTTTTACTTTTAAAGTATTATTGAAAAATGTTAAATAGTAAAAAAATCTTATCATATTATAAAAATTGAACTAAAAATATATAAGTATATTACGTTATATGATTTTTAAAAATTCTATTTTATTTTCAAACTGGCGGTCAGGGATGAAAACGTTTAGTAAGTTGAGATGATTGTATAAATTCAACTAAATGTGATATAAGAGAAATATCTATTGTGATTTTAATAAAATTAAAAAATTCAAAATTTTAAATCAAATCACATGATTTTGATACTTTATTTAAATAAAATAAAAAATAAATTCAAAAAAGTAAAGCCATAGATTTGTTCAGAATTTTGTCAAAAAAAACCATAAAGATCACTTTTTTCAGTTTAATCGTATGTAGTCCCAGGGGTTACTTAATAAATTTTTATTTTTTTTAAACAAAACTAGACAAAATTCTGAACAAATTAATGGCTTTTCTTTTTTGAATTTATTTTTTATTGGCTTAGTTGGCTTTGTGTCTTGATTTATAGTGTTTTAAGATAAATTATTTTACCTTAAAACCGCCTGGTTTCAATCTTTGATAAATAAATTCAACATTTTTTAGAGAATACATATAATTTAAAAAAGATTTTAATTTTATCTTTAAGTAATTAAGTAACTTTTTAAAGGGTTAGTTCTTTTTAGACACGTGGATAAAAAATTTTTTTTTAGCCCCCCCAGAAAAAATGAAATTTAGGGTTTCAAAGGACGTAGTTTACGAATTTAAAGTCAAAAATAAGAAATTCAGATAGCACTTAAGTTTTGAATTTCCGGAACCTTATATAAGATCATTTATAGTAAAAAATAAAAAATCATAAAAAATCTAAAGCTTTTTGGTTATATATTGGATATATTAATAATAATAATAATATAAGTGACTGTATATTTGAAGTTGAGAGAAATTTTAGTTTAAAATATAAACGCTAAAAAATTAAATCTTTCAAGTAGAGTAAGATTTATTATGAATTTGTTGTGATCTAGAAATTAAAGTTTATGATTGTTTTTACTAATTTATCAAAACATCGTTCATAATTCAAAAAAATTTCTAAGTCAAGTTAAATGACTTAATCTTAAAAAAATATATATTAAGTCATTGACTTCACCAAGAAATGACTTAAAAATGACTTAAATTTTTGACTTAGGCTCAAGTCTGATTCAAAGAAATACAAACAAGTATTCTCAAATTAATCACACAAAATATAAGAATTCTACAGATTTATCTCAAAAAAATTTACCATGTTTATGAGCAATGAATTCGGCACAAAGTCTTCCGCTATTAACTTCCCAAAATCTGACCCATCCATTTCCACCACAAGAAACCAGATTACAGCTTTTTCCATGCGTTCTAGTGTTCAAAAATTTGACACAAGTAATAGCAAAGCCAAAGTCATTCTTAAAAAACAAAAAAAAAATTAAATTTAAGTTTTTTATGAACTGGGGATTTTTTAAAACGGGGTAAGCTTTATCGTTTGGGCATGCTAAAAAAAAAGTGATTATAAAATTCCATGCATCCTAAAAAAAAAATAAGCATTAGATCCTTGGGCATAAAAGTGACCAATTTCAAAATAATGTGACCAATTTTTTATTCATGGGTTTTCATTACCTGTTTGATAAACCTCTGCACATATAATTTAAAAAATCAATTATTAAGCCTGGCTATAAATAAAACCCTCGACAAAAAATTAAAAAAAAATATACCTCAGTGTCAACTACTGGCTCGATTTTAGAAAACCGCCTTCCAAGTGATTTATAATTTTTGCTAGTTCTTGCAGCCATGTTCGGCTCCTTAAGCCACTTTTAATTTATTTTATTGATAAAATTTTTCAAAGTTTTACAATTTTAGCGCTTAGGACTCTTTTTCTAGCAGATAAATGTCTGATAGGATACTCAGTCACCGAATTCCAAATAACAATATCACCATCAAATCCACCAGTGGCCAGAAGCAAAGGCGGATTTAGCATTATGTCAGCACAAAGAATGTCTTCTTCGTGTTCTTCTTTTCCTTTCCAATCAGTCGGCTTGACTATGTTGTTATTCATCATGTTATCACGGAATATGGTGATTGCCTTTTGCCAGCCCACTGCCACAATGCGTCTTTTAAGACTCAGTATTTGGCCCACCTCACAATTTTGTCCACTATTTGCCTCTAGTTTGTGATAGCAGTTTCCGTTCAGGTCCCAAATTTTGATGAGTCCATCGGACGCAGCGGTCAAAATGCGTGTCTTAGTCTCATCAAAATCCATGGCTATCACTTCGTAGTTGTCATGCAGCTCGCTAAATGTTTTAACTCTCTGACCACTCTCCAGCAACCACATGTACATTGTTCCGTCCTGGGACACACTCACTACTTGATTCATGTTTTTGTTGTACTTGGCACACACGACCGAGTTCGAATGGGACATAACTCGGTCGGTTATCTCGGGCTTTATTTCCATCATTAGCAGTGTGTATCGGAATGCAATGAAAAATCTCATTGTCGACTCATCATAAAAACAGGATGTGTCGACTAAAAGAAAATGTGAATTTTTTTGGTAACTTTTTTAAGGTGAATGTTCAATTCATCCAATTTTTCTTATTAGAATGTTTATTAGCTTACTATTTTTTTCACCTAAAAATATGCTTTTAAATAAAACATATTTATGTTTTATACAAAATCATTTATTAAATAAGTTCAATTCATCAGTTTTAATATTCTGTTAATGTAGAAAATGTTGTATATTCAAATTTATATTCTTTACGTACTGGTCTTTTAACTTAGGTTTCCCATCACGCTTCTTTTTGAGATCAAAATTTTTAAAGCTAAAAGCGATTAAGATCTGTTAAGTCTTAATTGCAGGTGGTATAATATATTTGCAAATTTTTCCCAAATAATTTTTATTAATATCAAATTTTTTAAATATTATTAAATACTTTTTAAATATTATTAAATAATTTTTAAAATAATTTTTAAATGTTATAAAATAATTTTTAAATATTATTAAATAATTTTTAAATATTATTAAATAATTTTTAAATGTTATAAAATAATTTTTAAATATTATAAAATAATTTTTAAATATTATTAAATAATTTTTAAATATTATTAAATAATTTTTAAAATAATTTTTAAATGTTATAAAATAATTTTTAAATATTATAAAATAATTTTTAAAATAATTTGTTAAAAGTGCAGGTGCTAAATTGTCATTTTGCTTTATTAGACTTTACCCACTTATCATCAATTGAATAAAATTGATCAAAATTAAATTAAAAATTCTTTATCACTTTTGAATTCAATCATTTTATAAATGCTTACATAAGTGGCTTTTGAAAACGAAACTAATCCTATAAGTATTTAATCGAATTATTTTTCAGAATAATAATCTTCCAAAAATCTATCAAAAATAAAAATTGAAGTTCGAAAAAAATTATTTTATTTTGTTTTTTTATTGTTGTAAATTATTATTATTGCAAAAAAATGTAAAATTTGATCCAAAAGCAATCTTAAATTAATTAAATTTTATCAAATTTAAAGAGTTTTTTTTTTAATATTTTTCTATTAAGCTGTTCAAACCTTTCTATGTTAAAAATTGAAAAATTTATCTCTATTATTCAAATATAAGAAAAAAATTTTCAATATTTATAATACAAAAATATTTCTCTCTTTGGTTCACTTGACGAACCATTCGAAAAGGAAAGAAAATATTGAATATTAGCAATAAAATCGTTCTAAATTTGTTTTTGCTCAATTTAAAAAAGGTAAAATAAAAAAAAAATTAAATGGCAATTTAGCACCTTTTACATGTAAAAAATAATTTGAAAAATTATTCATTAATACCAGTCAAAAGTCTAAATGATGAAAAGTCTAAATCAAAGTATGGCTTTGACTTTAAATTGAAGATTTAGGTTTCATTAAAAACCATAATTTTGAAAAAAATAAATATTATACTAAAAAATTTATTTTATCGGTAATGAATATGATTTAAATGGAAATCTATCAATTTTTCTTACATAAAGAAATTAAAAAACTAAAGAAAACATCTATTAAGACTTTTTTATAAAAAAAAATAAAAGTTTAAGTCCAAGTCCGACTCCACTTTGACTTTTGACAAAATCTGATGCAAACTGGCCCAAATCGATTTTAGCTTTAAAAACATTGGTCTCAAAAAAAAGCGTGGTAGGAAACCCAGAGCAAAAGACCATTACTTAAAGAATATTAATTTAAATAAAAAAAACAACAATTTGTACATTAACAGCGTGTGCTAATTCATTAACTAAAATTACTGATTTTTCACCAATTTTTCTAGATGAATGTAAAAATGACTTGCATTACATAAAATTACTTAATTTATCTAAAAATGTGAATTAATTTTAAAAATCAAGTTTGATGCTAATTTTTTCAATATTTAATTAAATTTAAAAAAAATTAATTTTTTATTTAACTTTTTTAAAATATTTAGTTTATCCTTTACCAGTATAAAAAATTAGTGCCGAATTGGAACCGAATTGTAATAAGCAAAGAATTATTGAGATCTCAATTAGAAACCAGATTACAGAACTCACATTTTTTATCAAAATTCATACCATAATATTCTTAATTATCCAAATATTGTTATAATTCAAAAATAAATTCTAATAGTACAAAACATCTTTCTCTGGCTTAAAAAAATGCTCAAAGTCGACTTAAACGTCTATCTGCTAATTTTTAGTTTTTTTAAAGTATAACTATCTTTAATTTATAATTTTAATGCTAGTTAGAAAAATTAATAAGAATAATATCAGTTATGCAAATTTAGGAAAAAAAATTTTTTTTAGTAATTTTTGTTAAAAAATAATAAATCGCCATAAATTAAACTGGTAAATTGAACATATTTAATAAACGATTTTTTATAAAGCATAAATTTTTCTTGTTTTATAATAAATTTTTTGGTAAAAAAATAAAAAGTAAGCTAAAAAATTCTATAAATTCATGTTTTGTCTTATTTTATTAATTTTTTTATGAATTGATACATCATTCAAGTCTAAAAAAAATAAAACTTACCATCAGGACCTTTGGGAAAAATATTGGGTATGCGCTGGATGCATATTTGAAGCTGCACGTTCCAAATGCGGATTAATCTGTCAGCTGAAAATGTAATGAGTTGATAGCGGGCGGGCATGAAGCGGACGGCTAGCACCATTGCCGAGTGGCCCTTCAGAATCCCATTTGGCTCATGGACATAGGGATTGAACAGATTTACCAAAGTGTTCTGGTTAGCTGTGGCAATTATTTTCAAATTTTCATCGTAGTCAAATCCGTTTACTCCACCATTAGACACATTCATGTGAGTCCTAGAAAAAGTTGATTAAGCCTTAGCGGATAAATGCACATTTTTCAACATCTAAAGGATGTTCTCATTTCAGGAAGTTACACAAAAGCATGCTACGATATTTATTCAATAGTCTACCATGTATTAATCACTTACACTTTTTCGAATCGTCTTACTGGTACAGAGTAATTTCTTTTTATTTTTAATTAAGTAAATAAAATTTTATTTAAATTGTTTTGGTTTATTCAGCTTTATTTTTTAATCAATTTAATAAAATAGTAAGTACTTACACCTTTACTTGAGAGCTTTTTTTAACAAACCAACCGATTGTCAGTGATTGTTTGTTTGATGTGGCACAGCTAACTATTGCGTCAAGGTTTTTTATCCATTTAACTTAAATTTAATTTGAAAAAATCATGTTCATTTTTATTTTTAAAACAATATACCTTGTCTAACCCAAGCGTTATGTGCTTTGTAATTCATGTATACAGCATTTTTATACTTTTCTTTAATTTCGTTTATAGAAATGTCCAGTGATGTATCTAAGTTAAAGAGATTTAAAAGATCAATATTAGTATTGTCATTTGGCACAATTTTTTTATTTAACTTTTTATTTTATAAATGTTTTTTTTCAAATTTTACATCACCATTCGGGAGAAAAGCTTAAAATTTAAAAACCTTTAATAATAATAATTATCATTTGATGTATTTTTCAGATTTAATTGAAATATTGACAAAAATATTCAATTTATAAGTAAAAGCAGTAAAATAAATAAAGCTTTTTTTAATTTCTTTTTAAATGCTCCATTAAATCATATTATTTGAAAAAGAAGACCTCGGTCTTCTGGGTCTTTGCTCGATTACTTTAAATATTGTTACATTAGCTTTTAGAGTTTAAAAAATAGAGAAGTAGAGAAAATCATCTTTTATTTTTTTCCCTCTCTCTCTCTTTTATTGAAAAGCGCACGCTTTATGACAGCGGTTAAGCTTTAAAAAAAAGAGAGAACACGATGATAGATGAACACTATGATGAACACACAATTGACACAATTGATCGTACAGTTGTGTTTTAGCATAGCTGTGCTGTCTATAACTATGATTGTTGTAGCTAGTGCTTTTAAAATTATTACAAACCTATGGAATGGTCAGAATAAAAAGTCAAATTCTGGTTTCTACACGCTAACAATAATGAGATGTTTAATGGGACACCGAAAAAAGTTCGCTAAGATTTTTTGGAAAAGTCAGCGATTAAAGCTGAACCAAGAAACATATGGCGAGATGATGATCAAATAGGATTCAGTGGGTATAGTCGGGGACGCTACGATTAATAAATAATTATTTTTCTGTCTGTCTTTTATTTGAAATAATAATTATACATGCCAAAATTTGGACTACAGTTCTGAGCCGGGACAGCAGGAAAAAAAATCTTTGTTAGAGCCTACCATAACACAGAATGTTTCATTTAATGACGATAATGATAATGATATAAATGGCACCAAACAAATCCGTTCATTGATTCTTGGCAAATTTGACATTGAGCACACCATTAAAGAAGAATGTGGCAATTTCTAGAAATAAGGGGCAAGACTCAAATTGGTATAAGACTCCAATTAATCCTTTAAGAAGTCCCAGGGTATTTAACACTTACAAAGAAAAAGTTAAAGGTAAAAGTTACCAAGAGTTCCACAACAAATATACATGAAAAAACCAAATCTACAAGCAGGCTGCGAGATTATGACTGTCCTGCGGAAAATATGGTCATTTTGGATTGGACTGTTTCTTGAGAAAACAAATGAATGTTGTCATTCCCGAAAAACGAAAACAAGCTGTTACATCGACCCTGCAGAAAAGCAGGAAATTGTGTATGTACTGTGGAAAGTCAGGACATTTGGTAACAGACTGTTATTCCAGAAACAATCAGATGAAAATGATAACTTAAAAAAAAGAGAACAAACGGAGCAGAAAATGTCCAATGGTTCAAGAAGTCGGGAAAATAAATAAGAAACATTTGGTTCCATTAATAAATTAAAAAGTTGTTTAATACCTCCATATATGTTATCCAACATTGGTCGATGAATCGATGGCAAGTCAGGATAAAGTGAAAACCGAACTGGTATCAAATGCAGCAAGTTACGTTATGGGAATGCATCTCGAGCCGATCAGTACTATTTTACTGATGTTGTAGGAGCCGGCACAACCAAGGGAAAATCGTAAACCGTTGTACGCAAGCTGCTCATGTCTCTCAATTTAGAACGGAACGTCAGGAGCCGTTCTGAGGAGATGGGGACTCTTGTAAAACCCGATGGAGCCAACCGGGCTACGCCGAGTTTTAATACTTATGTTTTAAGTTTTTTTTTAGTTTTAGTTGTGGTCGCAGAACCACATTAAGGACATCACTGACCAGATTGAACACTAAGTTTCATTTTTTTTTTGTTTATTATTTTTTCTTATTTTACCCTGAATGTTGGGAGCCGTTCTCCCACGGCGAGGGACTAATTTAACGACCCCTCCAACAGACCCTGGTCTTCTGGGTCTTTGCTCGACTACTTTAAATATTGTTACATTAGCTTTTAGAGTTTAAAAAATAAAGAAGTAGAGAAAATCATCTTTTATTTTTCTATCTCTCTATCATTTAAAAGCGCACACTATTAAAGTTATTTCATATAGAATTATTTTCATAGAAAATTTTAAATAAAAATATATAGAAAAAATAATTCATAGAAAGTTTATCATAGAATTTTTTACCAAAATAATAATCTCTCGTAATATTTTATAGTTAATAAATTGAAAAAATATTTAAATTTTCCAAAAAGACACTAAAAACAAAAATTATAATTGAAAAAAATAATTTTAGGTGTTACTTTTTTGGCTTATTGATTTTGTTAGTTATCATTCTTGCAAACAAATTTAAAATTTGTTCCAAAAAGGCTCTAAATTGATCAAATTTTTTATGATATTAAATTTTTTTTTTAAATGTTGTTTCAGACTTTCTATATTTCTATCTCTTAAAAATTTTTATCAAGTATTTTTCTTTTATAATTTATTAATATTGAGTTTTGTCTTATTTTATTAATTTTCTATGAATTGATACATAATCAGATTAACTATCGAATGGTGAAAAAAAATTAAAAAAATCTATTTATATGCTCGGCAAAATAATTATTAAATCTTTAAAAAAAAAAAGTTTAAATAAAAAAAAAGTTGCCATTTACCATTTGGTTTATTTTGATTCTTCATGTCATTGGCATTGGAAGCCGGTCTTTCAAACAAGGATATTGTGGCCGAGTTGAAAAATATTTTATGAATGCATCCAGCAGTGTCTCCCCAGGTCAAAATTGAATCGTTTGGATTATTCGGATCGAACCAGTAGTCCAAGCATAGTGGTGTAGCCCTGAGATTATGAATTCTATATTGACAATTGAACTCCAGCTTGGTATTCAATTCATAAATAGCTAATTAAATAAATTATTAAATTAATTAAATAAAAATTTAAAAAACAAAATAATTTTTAAACTTATTTCTTTAGTTGTCAAAGCTAGGACAATCTTGTTGGCATTCTGTAAGTGCACAAAATCAGTCACCCACAAATCTTTGGTCCTGCAAGAGTCAGTGTGAATGCGCGCATGATTAGTCATGTTCAAATTGCGGTCAAACAAGCAGCAAGTGCCTTCTTTGCTTATGGTCAAGTAGCGGGTAAGATTTTTGGCATATTCAATACGCTTAATCGAATCCCGATGCAAACTTACAATTAATTGATTACTTGATACACAAATAAAAAATCTAAATTTACTTATAAATATTTTTGACCGGCTTCCAATTAGGTATAGAAAAAGCCTTTATTTTATCATCAGATTCGTAGAGCATAATTAAAAGATAGTTGGTAAATTTGTCCCAATCCACGTAGCCCGACTGGGTCACATCAATATTATCAAATAACTCTTCATACTATAAAACATTTTAATTACAGAATTCAATTAAGAAAATGATCAAAAACCTCTGGTTCGGTTCCAATGGTCAAATTGTTGTTTAGCACGCTGACAAACTCCTCTTTGTTCAATTGGTACAGTTCTTCTTGGTCGTTTTGAAAGCTCTAAAAATAAAATAAAATGAAAATATAAAGAAAATGATTTAAATATTTATTAATCACATCGAAAACAATTTTTAGTATCTCCAGGTCCTTTATTCCGAGTTTAAATTCCAATTGAGCATTGCTTAAGTTTTCCTCTTTCAGATTGTTGTCGTTGATTGTCACTTGAACTTTGCTCATACCTGGTTCTCTGAGAAAAAAAATAAAATAAAATTCCACTATTCAAGGTAGCAGATTGAATTACTTGTTGCCAAGATTGGGAGATATATTTAAATTAGTCTGCGCTGGTGTAGCGTACATATTCAGCGATGATTTTGTATGTAGAATTGATTCATTAGAGCTTTTTCTCGACATTTTTGGCTCATTAAATCCAAAGGTAATGGAAAATAATATCGAAAAAAAAACAAACTGAGTGCTAGTTTGTTATGAGAAGGGAAACCTTAGAGAAAATCTTGAATTACAACATAAAAAAAGCTAATTAGAATTTTATATTATTCAATATTTGTTCTGAATTAACTTTTTAGGAAATTTTCCTTGACATCAAGTTTACATGGTTACCGAAGAACGGTGTTTTTTTTTTCAATGAAAATAGTGAAGTGATTTAGATTGGAGATGGATATTTTTTTTCCGGATTAGAAACCTAAGTCAAATTATTAATCTCAAATGTATTAGACTACAAGTCTAATGAGAAACAAAAACATAATTTAAATATTTAAATCAATAATTGTTTGTTTTTTAAAACCTTTATTCAAATTTGTATTTATTTAGGAAAAATTTAAATATTTAAAATTTAATTGACATTAATATGTTGAATAAAAAATCAAAATTGAATTTTTTTGAGTTCACACTTGGGTTTTTATGTATAATGAATTTAAAAATATTTTTTTTTATAACTTTATAGAAAAAATTAGAACTGGTCAAAATTTATTGGTAATAGAGTTATTATGGATTGTTTGACTACAAAAATTCTCAATTCAAAATCAAAGTGATAATTAAATTTTTATTGCTTTAAATATTAAAAATTTAAAAAAAAATTAAAAATATAAAAAAATATCAAAATTTTAAAATGTTTAATAGCAAATGTTGATATTTCCAAGTTTAATCTATTTACATGAATTTTAATCGGAACTTCAACATTAATATTTAAATGAATGCTAATCATATATATAATAAAATCTGGTCATTGTACAATGTTAAAAGTAAAAATGTTTACTAATACAGCTTTTTATAAATTTTTAAGAGATTTCAAGTTCTGGTATTGTGAAAATCAAATACAAATTAAACAAGAGATCTTCATTTTTGATAAATTAAAATTTTATAAAAAAAATACTGTTACATTGTGCAACATACTTTTTGGCAGCTTTTTTACCTAAAATAATTTTTCTCGTGTAAAAAAAAGACAAAAAATAATGAATCAATATGATTTAAAAAGGTTATTAATTTGATTTATTAATAAAAAAGAAAGTAAAAATTTTATTTTAGTAAAAAAAGGTGCAACAAAGTATGTTACACTATGTTGTAGCATTTTTTCTAATATTTTTTATTAATTTTAAAAAATCAAAAAATGAAGAATTTTTGTTCAATTTGTATTTGAAATTCACAACACCCAAGTTTTGGTCTAGAAAAATTGTCAGGTCGTTTTACTTTGCATCTATTTGTCCAAATTTAGAATTGTTGATTTCAAAAAAGTGGAAATAGTGCAGAAAGAGTAATTCTTAAAAGCATTATATATATTTAATTTTAAGAGAATTTTTTAATTTTGGAACTACTGAATGGTTAAAGGAAAATGGAGATGAACGAATACTTACACATTGCTTACAAGTTTACTGATGAATCTGATTGTCCAGCTAGTGGTATCATTGAAAAAAATTAAAGATTGGTGAAATAAATTACAAGGATCTTCGAACAGAGAACTTTCTGTCAAGCAGATTGGTAAACAATCAAAACCATCTAATGGGGGACATCTTTAGAAAAAAACTTCAAGATTTAAACAAACATATAAAAATAAACTTTTTATTAATATATTTGAAAAGTATCATAGCAAAAAAGTATATAGCCTGTAATATTTTTAAATATTTTTGAGAAAATAATTTTTTATTTTATAATAATTTTAGCTGAATTATATGAGTTTTGGGATTTAATGTGCCAATTTTTAACAATTATTTTCATTGTTTATGAATTAAGGTTCTATTCAAATTTTTAAGTTTGTTTTAAAAATAATATTTGTTTTATAGAAATATACGTCTTGAGAGTAAAATGTAATTTAGCAAAAAGGTTTCTTAGCTATTAATAGCAGATTTGAAATTGATATTTTTTAGCTACAATTAAACAGCAAGCGATCACTTTACCTGTATATTTAAATTTAAAAAAAATTTTAAATTTATTTATTTACGGATAAAATATTTTGTTTATTAATTTATAAATATGTCGAGTTTTTGTTTAAATTTTTGAATATATGGTATTGTGGCGGTACTGAGAAAAATATATACAAACCTATTGCGATTAAAACAATTAAAATTAGATTAATATTGAGGATTATTTTTGATCGTTTTGATTGATTTAATGAATAAAAGTTTTCTATTCTGCGCTTTGCCTCTGATTGTTTTTGTGCTTTGAATTTGTTAGAATCTGGCTTATCTGCTTGTTGACTTAATTCTTCAAATCCGCACACAAAATTTAACAATCCACTCATGCACTCATTTTTCCTTCCATCCTCAACTACCACTTCTTTGCTTGACTTAAGCTCTATTTCATTTAAAATCACTTCTGAGTTTTGATCCATTGATTGATTCAAAATTCTATAATCATCGGTCTCATCAGGACGCTTATCTGAAATCATTCTCGTCCAGTAAGTTGTCCGAATCAGCTAATTAGAAAAAATTAATAAAATCTTTTTTACAATTAAAATTTTCTGGCTAGAAATTATTTTTGATACAAAAATGAATTTACCCTATAAAAATGATCTATGAATTTAAAATGCTTTTTTTGATTTAAGAATTATTTCCAAAATTTTAATATAATTTTTTCACCAAATCTAAAAAGACTGAATATTTTCAAGCTTAAAAGTTATTTCAAATAACTTTAAAAAAAATTAGATATCTTAGGGTGCCCCAAGTGATAATCCGTAGTAAATCTTAAAAATTGAAAAAAATCATCTTTGGGTTTTCCACGATGTAAAATTCAAATTTGTCAACAAAAATTCATAGGTTCACTATTTTTCGTGTCATTAAAGGGCCTATTTATTTTAAGTATTTTTACGGATATTTTGCATTTACATAAATTTTTTCATGGGTAATTCTGAAAGTTTACATTTTTTTTTACTAGAAACACAAATCTGTATGCCTGCAGTAAGTTTTAGAGTATTTTTTGAACGAAAAAAGAAAAAAAAAACTTGCTATTTTTTTCTTTAAAATCTGTTCCGAATAGGGCATAAATATCCGGAACCCTAATTTTTCTTTATTTTGCACCTAGACATATTTCGAGTAAAAGATAGTTTTTTTTTAATCCATTTGTTTCATAATTCAGAAATATAACACCACAATCTAAAACATATTTTTAATAATTAAAAATGAAATTATGAAATCGAGTGTTACTACTTGATTTTGCCCGAATAATTCAGTTAAATCTTACTGGTAACTTTTACCACTGGAATACATACAGTACTGCTACGAAAAACTGTTTTTACGTGAAATTACGTGAAATTACGTAATTTTACGTAATTTTACGTAATTTCACGTAAAATTAAAAGTTAAAGATTAAACTAGTTACAAACTAGTTAAAGATTTCGAAAATATTTAACCAAAGAAAAATGCCATAATTATATAAATCATTTAAAAAAGGTTTTTATTAGTTTTTGTTTTCAATTAAATCTTTAAAAAAAATTTTAATAAAAATTAAGGTAATAAAAGTAGTTATAGAAAAAAATGGAGATTGGTCGAATCATTGAATTGTATTGAGATGTATCTAATTGAAAATTTTGTTTTTGCATTTTTGTTTATTGTTTATAATTAACTTTTTTTAAATTTGTACAAAATTTACTTTTTTTTACTTTTTTTTACTAAAAATTACAAAAATTTACCACTATTAAATAAAATTTCACGTAAAATTACGTGAAAAAAAGTAATTTTTTTTTTTTTTGAATTCAGGACCAAAAAATTTCAAAAAAGTCAAAAAATGTCAAAATTCTCAAAAAAAGTAGTATTTTTTGGAATTTTTCTTTTTACGTAAAATTACGTAAAATCCGGTAAATTTAGTTTTTTTTACTTTGGTAATTTAGTAAAATTACGTAATTTCACGTAAAAACAGTTTTTCGTAGCAGTACTGTATCTAAAGCCGACCAAAATCTATTCCAAAGTTTAGCGTTTAGTTTTTTTCTTCAATAAGCCTTAATCCGTCATTTATAAAGTCTAAAAGCTCGCTAAAATCCTTATCATTGTTTTTTCTGACATTAATTTTTAAAAAGCACCAAAGTTCTTCAAATGTCTTCAATTTCATGTTGCGAAATGTTCATGTATTCACGCGGCTCTTCACTAAATAATTCTCCGTCATTTGGTTTAGATTTTTTTGCATTTTTCCTAATTGAAATTTTCGTTTAACTAACTCTTCCCATTTTAATTTATTACAAAACTAGGTTTTTGCTTTAATCTGCAGGAAAAATAAAAGATCCAGTTAAAAAATAGAAAATTATGTTTTAAAAAAGAGAGTCCAAAGTTTATAAAACTGATTTTTTTTTGTTGGCTAGAAAAAGTTTCAAGCGAGAAATAGGAATTATAAAAACGTGTCAAAACTGATTTTAATCAAAATTAAAAAAAAAAATCTAATTTTGTAATAAATAAAATGGGATGAGTAAGTTAAAAGAAAATTTTGCGAGTGAAAAAAAAACTCGGTCCAGAAGACATATGAATCTTGTAAAATTTATTCAAAGATGATTTCAAAAATAATTTTTGCAAGGTTATGTAAGCATTTTTTGTATTTAGAATTCTTTTAAAAAGTATAATATAAAATTAGTAAGTTTCTGTTGTCATTTTCGAGAAAATAAAAAGTCCTATACAAAAAATAATTCAAAATTTGAATTCAGCATAAAAAATTACCCCAGAAAACAAGTTTTAAAAATTTCCAAAAATTTATTCAGCTAAACTACGGTTCGTTTGGGGCACCTAACTAAGATATTTATTTTTTTCTTCGAACAAAAATAAAGTTTATTACATTGTAATAGCCTTTAAAAGTAAAAATTTTTATATTTAAAAAGTAATTTTATCTTAACAAAATCTTTTAAACCAGCTTAAATTTATTTTAAATAGAAATAAGTAAATTTACACAAGTGAAGTTAAATTAGTGTTAAAAAACGTATAGGCAAAATTTTTTGCAAAAATTTTTTTACAATTAAAAATTTTTTTACTTACTCTAAAATTCTCTAATTTTCCGCTTAATAAACTAATAACTATCATTGACAGAACAGTTATCCAAAATAGCACAACAGCAAAATAAAGATAGTGAAACTTGAACAACAAAAAAATTACATAAATTAATTATTAATTTTAAATTTTACAT
The DNA here is from genome assembly GCA_025491095.1 of Brachionus asplanchnoidis. Classification (NCBI taxonomy): domain Eukaryota; kingdom Metazoa; phylum Rotifera; class Eurotatoria; order Ploima; family Brachionidae; genus Brachionus; species Brachionus asplanchnoidis. The sequence goes on from JAILYF010000017.1 coordinate 373,306, forward strand.
TTTTAACAATAGATGGTCTGTCATCTATTTCGCCGCATGGCTTCTCAAAGTAGACAAAGTCCAAAAACATGCGCACTATACCAACAGCCATGCCAATCATAAGACTCCAAAAAGCACCTTTTTCATTAGCTCTCTTCCACAAAACAGCTAGCAAATAAACCGCGGCAATTGGCGGTGACAAATAGGCAGCCACACTTTGTATATAAATGTACAGCTGGGCTCCTTGCATATTCTTTATAACCGGAATCCAGACTATTCCGACAACAACCATGAATAGAACAAACAGCCTGCCAACTATCATAAGCTGTTTGTTCGAAGGGTTTTTTTTAAGCTGAGAGTAAATGTCCACGGTGAAAAGAGTGGACGAACTGTTGAATATTGAAGTCAAATCGGACATCAAAGCGGCCAGCATGACAGCTAGCATTACGCCTTTTAGACCAACAGGCATCACGTTCATAATCAGTACTGGATAAGCTATGTTCGAACAACCATTTGGGCTGTCACAAACCTGCATACATGTCTGAGGATCACTGCAGCCAACTGTGTCCGGAAACAGAGCTCGACTTTTAAAATAAACTTTTTAAAAAAAAATTTTTTTTATTTTTAATTTTCTACCTTATCATGCCTGGGATGACAATCATAAAAAGAGGTAAAATTTTGAGATAGCCAGCTAGAAGAGTTCCACCTTGTGCATGGGACAAACTTTTAGCAGCCAGGGTTCTTTGCACCATCATTTGATCTGAACACCAGTACCAAATAGAACTGGGAGTTTGGCCCAAGAAAAAACCAAGCCATGGCATGTCCGGATCGGACACATCGCGCAGTATCTGAAACGAGTTGTGCTTGGGCAAAGCGCACTCTATATTAGGCCGAGACATGTTTATGTTTGAAGTGTCCATGTACTTTAGGTACAAGTTTTGGTAGCCGCCTATTTTGTGGAAAGAAATGATCATGAGCGCCATTCCACCAGCTATCATGATCACAGTTTGAATGGTTTCGGTGTAAATAACTGCAGCTAGACCCCCTGTTATGGTGCATATACCGGTCATGCCAAGTACCAATAAGACCGAGTAGTACAAGTCCCAGCCTAAGGCCAATTTGATAAACAAAGCACCTGAGTACAAGTTGACAGATATTTTTGTGAAAATATACAAGATCAGAGACAAAACAGATAGATAAATTCGGATGCGGCTGCCTCCGAAGCGTTTGTTCATGTACTCGGGCAGGGTGGCAACACTGCTGGCTATGAAAACTGGCAAAAATACCCAGCCTAAAATTTGGATTACAACCATGGCCTAAAAATTTTATTAATTTTTTTTTTTAAATAAAATTTAATTCACATTTAGCTCAAAAGCAGCAACCCCAAGACCGCTGGCAGCGCCTGAGCCTGCCAGCCCGATAAAATGCTCACTGCCAATGTTGCTTGCAAACAGACTAGCACCCACAAACACCCATGTCATTTTGCGGCCAGCCAAAAAATACGAATCAACTGTGTTCCGTTTGTTCTTGATAGTACTCTAAATTTTAAGTTAATTCAAATAATTTTTTATTAATTAAAATATTAAATTTTTTTACATAAAAACTAGTTGCGATAATTATTAAAAAATAAATGACTATAACTAAAATGTCCCATGGTGATAAAGTGTCGACTGGTTTGTTCATTGTTTGTGACACGTTGTTGCACTGACTTTTACCAATTTTTCTAGATTTTTTGTTGTGTTAAAAAAGTTTGGAATTTGCTTTTGGATTTGAATGTCAAAATTTAGGTAAATGTAAACTAAAATGAAATTTATTTTATGGAATTATTTCTAACAGGATTAATGCATAATTTTAAATTGAAATTTTCAAAGCATGTATTTTTTTTCATAAAATTGATTTTTTATGTGATTGTTGTTGCTACCATGTTACGCACGGCTTAAATGATAAATTTTTTTCTTGCCAAACATAGTCTTATTATTTAGAATGTAGAATTACCTAAATTTAGATAGCATTTTTAAGTCTTAATTTATTTTATAAAAATAACTGAGTCGGCTTTTTTGCTAAATAGAGCAAAGATGGTTTTCAAAAATGTGTACAAATATCATTGCTTAGTCTAAGCATATTTATTATTAAATTTTGTTCAAATAAAATTTTGTGATTTAAAAATTTCACAGATTTGGTTGAGTTGTTTTTGAGAATATTTTTAGTTTAATTTTTAAATAAATTATGACTAAGAATGACAATAATTTTAGGAGAAGCTGAATACGCTGTCAAAAATTATTTTTTTAAAATAGATTAATTATTTAATAGAAATACAATTTAAATATTTATAGTTCTTGTTTAAAATTTATTTTTAATTTTCCGAAATTTTCGTTGTACTTTGAAATCTTATTAATTTAGTTCTAATGCCACTTTTATTGATTTGTTATCACTACGAAATTTTTTTTTTGCTTATTGAACATCTATTATATTTAAAGAAATCATTTATAATTTTTTTGTTATTATCTTTCAAAATTTGCAGAATTTCGTCAAACTAATGGTTCAATTGCAATGAATGGGAAACCATCGTTCATGAAAAAAGTGCGTTTGTGAAAATCTTATCGAAAAAATTAATTAATAAAAAACTTTTAAATATAACCAGACTTGTACAAAAGTCACGAAAAAAAGTCTCAACAAGTCATTAAAAAGTCAAAGTCAAGAATTTGACTTTAAAAATTTAAAAAGTACAAGTCTTGACTTGTACTTTTTAAATTTTTCAAAAACAAGTCAAAGTCTTGACTTTGACTTGTTTTGATTTTCAAATGCTGGCTATATAAACAGACCACATAGATCAAGAATGACAGTAAGAAATTTAGAAAATACTACACTTTTGTGGTGTAATTTTGATCTTCTAAAGATTTAAGCTAAAACTAAACATTTTTTAAATAAAAGTTATCTTTAAGTTAAATAAAAAAATCCTAAAATTCTAAATTACTTTATTTTAATAAAATATATGAGATGAAAATATTTTTTAATTAATAATATTTCTTAATCAATAATTAATTTCTTTAAATAAATTAATAATAACTTTAAAGTTACAAAGTCAAGACTTGTACTTTTTTAATTTTTTCCAACAAGTCAAAGTCAAGACTGTGACTTGACTTAAGACTTGTGACTTCTAAACAACTCTGAATATAACTACAGTGCTCAGTGCTAATGCGTTAATTGGGAATTTTTCTGAATTTTGCGTAAAAAATAGCAAATTTTAGTCAAAAAATTTTAAAATTTAAAAAAAAATTCAATTTCATTGGAAAAACATGTATCTAAATATATTTTAATTTATTAAAAAATACTGCTCAAAAATATCTATCTTTAAAATTTTAAATTGATGTCGATGAAAACAAAAGTACATTTGAGAAACAAATCACCTATTTCCAATAGTCGAACAATAATAATAAGTTCACTTTCAGCTAATGATACCTTGAAAATGAGAGTCAGTGGTAAAGCAAATACTTCAGCACAATTTTTAAGCAGTGATGGATGGAGTTTGTCAGCTCCGCAAGCTTTATTTTGATCAAGTTGCTCAAGTTTATCTCATACGTAATCTCTTCTGGAGACAGAAATTTATTTTAATTGATTCAGTTCTGTTTTCAAAAGAAGGTAACTCAGTATTATCCTCAATCACAAATACATCTTGAAAACATTTATTAAGAAGATTTACTATTTCTAAAGGCTCTTGTGTAGTTGTTCCGCTTGTTGCTTTAATAGCCTTGATTAAATCTTTGACATTTTGTTGACTATTTAGGTATTTGTATAAAATTTTTATATTTTGTTTAGCACTTTCAACAAGTTTTTGTTCATAAATTATATAAAAATTTTGTTCATATACATACAAAACAAAAGTTGATTGAATCTATGCCAAAAAGAGTTTTGGCTTGTTATAACGCCAAAGGCGGTCATTTTAAATATTAAATTGTTAAAATTTCTAAACTTTTGAACCGTTTTTTTTTTTTTTTTAATTTGTTGTATCCATTTTTTCTTTTGTATTTTTTTTTTTTCACTTAATTTTTTTTTGATTTTATGATCTTGGATTGATGAAAAATAAAAAATTGAAAAAAAAACGCTTTTTTTTTATTTTCCCGCCTATTATATACACAAAAACAATTCTTTTATTAACGAACAAAAAATTTTCTAAACTTTTGCAGCATACTGTATATTATAAACATACTTATAAAATGTCTATGTTTGATTCTTTTTCAAATCAAATTCCTGTTGTTTTAAATGCTGAATCAAGTCGTCTTTACTGATAGTAAGTAAAAATATATCAACTTTAGCATCCAATTCTTTATTAATAGTTTTTAAAGAACTAGATTAGTAAACTGTCTTAACCGCTAAATCTGTTTTTTTTTTGAAGTCTTTTTCTTCTAAAAAAATGAATTCCCTTTTTTAATATCTTTATTATTTTTCTTTTTTTCATTCATAAGAATTTCAATTAATTCATATTTTTATTTTAACTAACGATGATAAATATCAGTTTTATTTGCTTTTCTTATTCTTTTTTATTTTTTTTTATTTTTTTTGGTTTAATAGGTGTTAAATTTTGGTTACTCAAATTTTTTTCCTACATTAAAGATTGAGAAATTTTGTTCGACCACAAAATTTTAATAAAATGCCCCAAATTTTTTATTTTTCTCCCTAATTATTAAGATTATACGTAAAAAAAATTAATTAACACTAAATTAAATAAGAAAACGATATAAAATTTAAGAAAAAATACCTAAAAATGTAATTTATTTACTATATAATTAATTTATTTAAGTCGATTTGAGACTTTTTGTAGTTTAGGTTTGTTAAATACCTCTTGTTGCATAATATTGGAGGGCTTTGACTATCGGACCGGCTAGGATGGACGGTCATCGTTTTTCAGACGGCACCACTTATCATTATGAGCCTACAAAAATGCAATTTTTTTTCATGCAGGCTATTTTTCGTAGAACTGTCAAAATTGATTTTAAACAACATTACTCTAAATTAAATCAAAAAGAATTTATCAAATTTTTCGGGGAATTAGCATTAGCACCATTAGAAAAAATCAAAGATGGTTTCGAAATAATAAAAGGATATTTCCAGAAGATCCTAAAAGTTAACAAATAATTATTTATAACAATTTAATATTTGAAAAACTGTGGATAAAAAGCTAGTTTTTATTTATTTTTATAATTATAGTCAAACGGGGTAAAACCGTGAATTCTTTTAATTAATCGCTAATTAGTTGTGAAAAATTTTTTTTTCCGAAAAAAACATAATATAAAAGAGAAATTTGTCTTTAATTTAAAAAAACTTTATTTAAAATAAAAGAACGGTTAAAAAGTTATGGTTTAAATAAAAAAAGATGTTTCATTAACGTTTCAACCCTTTCATTGGGGTATATCATGAATTAGATAAATTCAAGCAATTGAAATATAAAAAAAGTTTAAAAAAATATATTCATGCTATTTTAAAACAAAATTAATCTATTTAGAACACATTTTTGAACAAAAATTCTAAAGTTAAATCAAAGCCTCTTGGAAGGCATTTGAGTTTCAAACGTTTTATTGATTAAAAATTATTGATTTGAGAATTAAATCTAATTGTACAATAATTGTTATTAAAATATAAAATAAGAATTGTCAGACATATCGTAAATTGCTACAAAAATATAAATTAAAAGTTATAAACTAGTTATATGATTAAACAAGATAGAGACTAGCTCTCGCGTTTTGGCTGTTGGAATCGTTGCGAAGTTTTCGAAGGAACTTCTGTAAGAAGCTGTTGCGATAAGCAGCCTTGTTTGCTTTTCTTGTTTGGAAAGGGAAGCGTGAGTTCAAGCGAAGGTTGCGTGGTTGACATGACGTGATGGGATGGTTTGGGTCAGCCAGAATTCTATTGAGTGTTTGTTCGCAGACATGGTCTATAAACTCGGCGATTGAGAGGAGTTTGTAATAGCCTGCAGTCTGATCATCGATTCCCATGATTCGCCATAAACGAGAGTTGAAAGCGTTCATCTCACACTTAGCAGCAACAGAGGTTTAAGTAAGCATTACGGCGCTGTACGTAAAGTGGCTGAGACAATATGCTCGGTATACACAAATGAGCATCGGCGTAGACCAGCCATTGAGTTTAAGCTGCTTTAGCAAGAACTCGACAGGGCTGACAATTGAGCGTACACGTCTCCATTGGAGATCGAGGTCGAGCGAGTCAGAAAGCTCAAAGCCAAGATACTTATAGGACTTGACTGTCTCAAGCATTTGGTCGAGCAAATAAACAGTAGGAACACTTGAGCCGAGTACGCGCGGGGGATTAATGAAGATCACCTTGCACTTGCCCACGTTTAAGCGTATCTTATTATCAACACACCAGCGTTGAACGGCATCAACTATCTCTTGAGGGAGGTTGCCAAATGTGTTTCCTACAATGTAAGCTAGGATGTCGTCGGCGTACTTTACTAACTCAACTCCAAAAGGCAGGTACTCATTGATGTCGAGTATGAAGAGGAGGAATAGGATAGGTCCGAGGACACTGCCCTGAATAACACCAGCACGTACATCTCGCCATTTTGTTGCCTTACCTCTGTAGACAACTCGTTGCTTACGATTTGACAGCCAAGTTGCAATCCAAGTGATTAGCCATTGAGGAAGCATAGATTTGATCTTGATAATGAGTCTCTCATGGTCAACTAGGTCGAATGCCTTGGCGAAGTCGAAGAAAATTCCTATCACCTTCTGGTCCCCACTGTCTATAGCTTTTCCCCATTCATCTAATACCATAATCAATGCATCGGTGGTGCTTCTACCAGTTAAGAGGCCAAATTGCTTGTTCGTGAGAAGCCTTACACGAACAAGGCGCAGTATCTGCTTGGTGATAATGCGCTCCATGATCCTACATGGCGTCGAAGTGATGACAATTGGTCGCATTTCGCTAGGTGTAGCTGGATTCTGCACTTTCGGGATTTCCGACAAGACCAATTGCTACATTTCTCACAAGAAATTCATTTGTTTTGACTTTTCCAAAAACTGATTTACATTTGAAACAACTTTTTTGGTCATCCAGTGGATATATTTCAATTTCAGAATCTTCTTCATCTTCTTCATCACTGATTATTGTCACTTTTTTACTCTTTTTGTTCAACGTTTTTGTCTCTTCATCTTCTAATTGTTTCAAATCTTGATTCTCAGTAAAAACTTCACCGTACTTTCTTTTAATCCTCATTAACCTTTTAAGCTTCAATTTCGGCAATGGATTTATGTAAAGTTTCTTCGCTTTAAGCTTTTAGGGTTTTTGGAAGTTACTTCTCGCCATTTTTAATACTAGAAAGCCCGTCGGTTCTTTCTGACCCTTTTTGTCCATTCTAAAGACCATAACTTTTTTTTAATTTTTTTATTTGACTTAATTCTTTCTAGAACAAAATACTGCATAAAAATGAATAAATAAATTTTGTTTTTGAAAAAAAAAAATTTTAATTTCTCGCTTAAAATAAAAACATTACTTGTAAAAAAAAATCGGACTTTCTAGTGTTAAAAAGTTTTTTTTTAAATATCAATCAAATAGAAAATTGACCCTTTTTATTGCAATAAATGAAATTAAAGGTTTAACTCCAATCTCATTTTTTTCTAAAACTTATTTTATTTTGAAATAGCAGAAAATCGGTTAAGTTTTTCAATTTTTCAATAAGAAATTCGTAATCAGCATTAAAAAATGTATATAATTGTGTTATTTGTTCAAATTTTTTACCAATTATCAATAAAGATTTTAGTAGCGAAGATTTAAATGAAATTTGAAAAAAAAAATCTTTTTTATTGGTTATTTTCATTAACAAGGACGTTCTTTAAATGATTTTTTTATTTAATAGAAAAATTTTTTTTCAAAGAAAAGTTATAGTCATTCAAAGAAGAATTCACGGTTTTACCCCATTAACGGTTTAAATATATTATTTTTTTTGTAACTAAAATATTTCTTCATTAATTTTTTATTTGTATTTCATGATTATTTTATTTTGGCATTAAATTTTTCTAATGAGAACAACATTGAATAAATTTGGCATCATTATTTTTTTTATCATTAATTTACTAGCTACCCTTTAAAATATTGTTTTGATGTTTCTTGTAAAAACCACAGAAAATTACGACAAAATAGTTAAAATATTTTATCAAAAGACAAAATAAGCGCTTGACATACAAATTTGAGCAAAATTTTAATCACATTTAAACTGGAACATTTTGAATAAAATTTGTAAAATTTCAAATTATTCTCAAGCATTCACTGACACAAAATCTTCCAAAAAAATTATTTAAAAAAAACAATCTTTTCCCAAACCTAAAGGATGCTTCGCTTGCTAAGTCGCAAAGTAGTCTACCCTTTAAACCAGGTAAGGCCACGATTCAAAAGTCAACTTTCAGTCGCTTTTAATCAAATACCAGCAAATAAAATGCCCAGATTAAAAATTCCATTTGTTTCTCCATCTACTTCATCAAGTGGTTTATTTGGCAAAAAAGATTTGTATAGCTACGAAGGATTCTACGATCTAGGGAAACAAGCTGAGCATAGAGTTAAGGGTCTAATAAATGAAGCGTTTAGCCAAGAGTCAGCTAAAAAGCGAAAAATGGTCGAAATATTCGACGACATATCTAATGAGCTTTGTTGTGTGGCCGATTTGGCAGAGTTTGTGCGCACATCACATCCAAATGACAACTACAGACAATCAGCCAACTTAATATTTGGCCAAATAAGCCAAATGGTTGAGAAATTAAACACTAATTTTGAGCTTTATGTCAAACTAAAAGATTCATTAGATACAGAAAAATCCAAGCTTGACGAATGTGATACGCGAGTGTGTAAATTATTTTTGGCTGATTTTGAACAAAGCGGAATACATTTGGACCGATCTTCCAGGTCGAAATTTGTTGCCATCAATGACCAACTGGTTAATTTGCTGATGAAGTTTCAGATTAATTCCCAACAACCATCTCTGATCAATGTTAATGATTTGGACCCCAAATATCACGACGTGTAATTAACCAAGTCAAGTAATTGACCACAGTCAGTTGTAAAAAAGAGTTTTGTTTAAGGCTTAAATATTTCCGGGATCCGATACAAGTAGATACAATGTATATAAATAGTGACGATGAGCTGATCAGAGAGTTTGTGTACAAGAGCTTTTTACAGGAGAACAAAGTTCAAGAGGGATTTTTTAAAAGTATTATTAGTAAAAGGTAATTTTAAAAAATTCATTTAAGGCAGATTTTTTTTTCTTTTCATCTTTACAAATAAAATAATGAATATTTTTAAGTAATAAAAAAATTTAAATAAAAATAAAAAAATTATACAATTAATAAAGGGAAATAATTGTCATTATTTTGGGTGAATTTTGGATATAAAGAAATTAAAAAAATCATCGGGATTTTATGTTAAAAGAATTTATTGTGAACGCTAAATTTGATTAATTTTTAGAAATTTACAACTCGTTTTTAAGTTTGAACTTTAAATTATAAGTTTCTAATTTTAGTTCTTTCTATTAAATCCTTTTCAGTCACATAGGTTTTTAGATTTAAAAAAAGTCTTAAAAACACCTGGATCTGGAAAAATGTAAATAAGTTTACATTAATAAATTTTCATATTTTTTATTTACTAATATTTTATGTGCAAAATTTCTGAGAATTTTTATTTTGGATTTTCATTAGTAAGTTTTTATTTTAATTTTGCGAAATATTGAACAAAATATTAGAAAATGTAAAAATTTGAAAATGTGAAACTATTTTTATTTTTCCCTGGACCTTTTAATGTTAATTTTTTGTATTTTTGTTATTTTGCAGTCTGAATTTTTCGAAACATTTAAACAGTTAAGAATTAAAATTTTTTAATTTATTTTACTTATTTCTGTACTAATACAAATTTTGTTAAATTTAAATTAGACCATAAATATTTTGACAAGGTGGATTGTTTATAAATTTTTGATTATTTCCTTAACAGTTATTTTTATTCTAAAAAATTAGTGAAATTTAAAAGATTAAATATTGCAGATTTGCTTTTAAGCCACAAATTGAAGTTAGAATTTTAAAATTTGCGACTTAAAAAGAAATATTAAAATATTCTATGAAATAGACAAGTATTTTACAATTCATTTTTTAATTTTTTTTCTTATTAAGGTATCTATCATAGTTTAACCCTTATCTTATGACTGATTAAAATTTTTTCACTATTCAAGAATTAATTATCCAAAAGTGTCATTCTTTCCAAATTTATTAAAAAAAAAAATTAAAAGCTTAAAATTGCTTATGTTTACTGTATCAGATCAATATTTTGAAATAATGAATAAAAATTTTGTTAGATCTAATTTTTTTGAGAAGTTAATATGATCCCATTAAAAAAAATAAAACAAAACAAAAAATGTTTTATTCTAAAAATTTAAAACTGGTTCTATAAATTGTATCAGATAATATATTTAATGTTCCAATTTATTCCAGCATTTGAAAAAAAATCTAAAAAATGCATTACGTTAATTTTGAAGAGTAATAGCAAGAGTTTGAATTAGTTGTTACATTAAATTATCAGTTGATACAAAATTATATTATATTAAACAAAAATTTTGTATGAATAAAATTACTTATTAAAAAAATCCAATTTTAAATTCTTAGAATAAGATATTTTTTATTTTTTTTTATCGGACTATATGAACTTCTCAAAAAATATAAATCTATTAAAATTTTCCTCACTATTTCAAATTAATCTCTTTTAAAGGGGAATTTTGATAATCTTGATGATAAAAAATGCAGCACTGAGTAAACCCTTTGCTTTCCTAAGAAGAAGAAGAATTTAATGCTACAATAATTATCAATTTAAAGCTGCTTTTTAAATAAATCTATAAAGAATTTTTCAGAATCGAGAATCTATTAGGAAATATAAAGAATTTTTTTTTATAATGAAGCCTAAATTTTATTTTACTAAAAGTAGAAAAGCTCTGTTGGCATTGTTTTTTCAGAATACGTGATAAATTATGATATAATTCTTAATTAAATTAATTTAAAAAAAAAATCTAACTTTTAATAAAAACAAGGAGGGGGGCTTCGCCCCCCTCCTTACCTCCCCCCACAACATGGATATATTTAGTTTTGTTTTTCAGACTAATCAATAATTATTAAAATTAGGTTTCAATTTTTAAATACTTTTATTAAAAAAAATAGAAAAATACATATAATACAAAAATAAAAAAAAGATAAAATTTAATGATAAGAATTTAATGATAAAAAAAATTAAGTAAAAAAGTTATTTTTAGGGACAAACTCTTAGCTTTTAGTAGAATTTGGGACAATGGCTGTGTAATGGAATTTTCCAATTTGATTATTATAGAAACCACAAATAAAATTATCGGTTAACTCTCCATTTATTGCTATATATTTTAAACAGGAACATAAATTTAAAGGGTTATCATTAAATTTTGAAAAAAGTTGTTCAACAGATGTCAAGTCATTTATATCATTCATTTGATAATAAATATAAATTTTAAAGTTTAACACAGAACTCAAAGCTGATAAACGATAATCATTACACCATACACCATTCTTCCTTGCATCATGCAACAATTTTCTATAATTATATTCGACATGAGAAATTATATCTAAGTTGAAGCCATTAGATCGTCCTTGGGTCACTATTGATCTGATAACGTTTTTGTAATAATCATTTTTTTTACAATGTAGAAAACCGTAATTAAACGTAAAAGATTCGAATACATCTTATCACCGAAGAAACAAAGTGAAATCATATGAAAAAGACAATTCCCATCTCCTGGGATTTTTATTGGTGTAAATTCTTGAAGAAATATTCGATTTAACTTTGATTTAACTTCATTATCAATATCAAAACGATTTGTAAAATTTTGCTTTTTTAAAGTGCTTCGCAAACTTTTTATTACATTTTCAATGAGTTAGGACTTTAGGAAAAGCTTCATGAAAAGTTAAGTTAAGTTAAGAAAAGTTCTTATGAAAAGTTAGGGTAATAAAATAGCTTCAACAATCCTTAATTGTTGAAGCTTCATTTAGTTTCGGAACTGAATTTAAATCCATTTGGCTTAAAATCATGTCAATCTTGTACAAATTGATAAAACTCTGTAAATGGAATTTTATATTTATTGAAAACATAATCTTTCAAATATTTAGTCTTTTTTTCATTTGCCTTATGCATTCTTTCAACACGCAGCGGATCTACCCTTTTTAGCAACTCATTGTAATGGCTCAGAAAATTTAGATAGTTTCTAAATTTTCGAGTGTCCAAACTAATAAGCTCATCCAACTGTAAATGAAAATAGAGTTTAATAATAAAAAAAACATGTAAAAGTGAATACCCTTCTGTTTTGAAAATTTTCAAAGGCATAATCAGCTAACTTGGCCCTCATTTCGTTAATTCTAGATCGCTTCTCTGAGAGGTTTTTTAAAATTTTTTCTTCGGTTTCGAAAAAGCTTTTAGTACGCATCATAAATTCATGAAGTTCATTGTTGTTAATGAGTGTATAACCTGTTTGAGGCATTTTTAGTAAATTTTCCGAAATTATTATTTGTTTTTTCAGATGAAGCCATTTATTTAAATAAAAACAATCAAGTAAAAAAAAAATGGTGCGCAAATGATCAAATTTATTAGAAAGTAGAAACGTCTTTTTAAATTGAGCGCATTTTTAAAAAAAAAGAACAATGATAAAAAAAAATGTTAATGAAATCTAAACTTCTCGTATACCCATCTTTTAACATTGCCAAAAAATTTTCAATTCAAGTTAATAGGAAAACGAAATATTAATTTTATATTGTTGTAGTGAAAAATTTAAAATTTTCATAATTAATTTAAAAATTTTTCAAAAAGGAAAGAAATTGCCAAATTATGCGGCTACGATTCTTATTCGCACCGGGCCAACATAAACATGATAATGGACAGTCCGCCTAAGATAGTAAAATTTTTGGATCAATGCTCCAAAGTCATTGAACAAAAATTGATTGATGACTATGAAAAAATGTCAAATTTCAAACGAACAAAACTAAACTCAAGCCAACCACTACACCAATGGGATGTTCCAATTATATCATCCCGGATCAAAAAAACTCTTCTGGATCTAGACCGGTCCCAGTATTTGAATTACTTTTCACTAGGCACTTGCATGGAAGGCCTTAATTTAATACTTAACAATGTATTCAACGTTAATTTAGAAATGCAAAAACTAAAGCCTGATGAGTCCTGGCACTCGGACATTTACAAACTAGCCGTAAAAGAAAACTCAAACAACAGTCTATTAGGATACATTTACTGTGATTTTTACCAACGAGCAGAAAAATTTTCCAATGTCGATTGTCACTTTACAATTCAATGTTCCAAACTTAAACAAGACAACACATATCAATTGCCAATTGTGGTCTTACATTTGAATTTTCCACCTCCTGGCAAAGATCGGCCAACTTTGCTTTCATTTGAAATGATGGAAAATCTGTTTCACGAGTTTGGCCATGCTATGCATTCAATGTTTGCCAAGACCCGGTACCAGCACGTCAGTGGGACCAGATGCTCAACCGACTTTGCCGAAGTGCCCTCTCAGCTCATGGAGTTCTATTGCCGCGATCCAAGAATTTTGAAAAAATTTGCCAAACACTATGCCACCAATGAACCACTGGATGATCGAACAATTGAAAAATTGTGCCAGTCTAAAAAAATGTTCACATCATGCGAGCTGCAAAATCAAATTTTGAACTCGATGTTAGACCAAGCGTTTCATTTGGAAAATATATCCGAGAGACCAGTGGATATAATTGAAAAATACACTCAAAAATACCATCATTTGCCATATGTTAAAGATACTTATTGGCATCTGAGATACACTCACTTGGTCGGCTATGGTGCTAAATACTATTCTTATCTTGTTTCTAAAGCGATTGCTTCTAAAATTTGGACTGAATGCTTTGAAAAAGATCCGCTAAACTCGACTGCTGGCGAGCTTTATCGCAAAAAATTGCTTGAATTCGGTGGTGAGAAACAGCCTCTGGAGCTTATAAGCTCTCTTATTGGAATCGATGTCGGGAGTTCTAATTTGGTAGATTCGCTCACAAAAAATATTTAATTTTATCTTTTTTTTGTTAATAAACCAATTTTTTAAATTTACTTAAATTTATTAATTTTTATTTAATTAAAAAAGGTTTAATTACCTTTAAAAAATAAATTTTGAATTTGCGATCATTATTTCATTTTATTTTGATATGAAAATTTTTTTTTGATTTATGACTTTCTTCACAATTCAGTATTTTTGATGTTTAATCTATTTTCAGGTAGGTTGTAAAATAAATTAAAGTTTTTTAATGATGAAAGAAGGGCGTAATGCTGAAAGAAGGGCGTTCCACCTTCAAGCAGCTGACTTTCACTAGTCATTTTTTTTACTAAAAAAAAAAAAAAAAAAAAAAAAAGTTTTTTTAATTTATTTTTTTTTTGAAGTTTCACAGATAGTTCTAGATAAATAATTCAAAATGCTTAGTTAGCTAATTAAAAATATAATATAATATTTTTTTATAAGGCAGATTTATTTTCAAAAGAATTATAAAAAAAAAATTAATAATTTTACTTAGATATATTTGAGAAGTACATATCATTCTTTGAAATTTGTTAAATTAACAATTAAACTTTAAAGTCATTCAATTTTTTAAATTAAACAAAATAAAACGATTGGAAAATTTTTTTATAAAAAAAAAATTTGAATCTTTTATTGATAAATCGAAATAATTAATTACTATTTATTTAAATCGATTTAAATAATAAAAATAATAATAATATGTCTGTCGACGCGTTTCGGCAAGCTTTTGCCTTCTTCAAGACTATCTAAAAGCAATCAAGAAAAAATCAATTTAATTTCAAAATTATTTCTGTTTATTTTTCAGCAAAAAAATTAAACATCTTAATAAAGATAATAGTTTAGATTTTGTTTATTTGAGAAGTAAATATCATTCGTTGAAATTTGTTAATTAAACTTTAAAGGAAGTCATTCAATTTTTTAAAATTTAAGAAATACAATGAATAAAAAGAGAGATTTTTTTTTAATAACAAATTTTATTTAAACTATTCTTTTTTATTACTTAAATTTTGTATTTATTGAAAAATTAAAAAAAAAATTAAAAAAGATATATTATTATTTATTTCAATGAAAAGGATAAAGATAAATACGATAAAGATCTATATAAATAACCAATTGTCGTTGAATCAAAATATAATGATTTTGAAATTTATTTAATTTTAAATTAAAAATAATATTATCATATCATTTTATGAGATAATTTAATTAGATTTTTCTGCGAAAATTTTAAACAATTTAAATTTTTTTGGAGAATTACAAAATTAATTTTTATTTTTAGAGTTATGAACACATCTATACAGCCTCCACCAGTCTTAGCCGAATGCCACGACATATCCGAAAAAATCGAACTATGTGAAAATTATGTAATTTTAAAAAATTCATTAATAAAATAGGAAATAAGCAAATAAAAAAAGGGCATTTATATAAAACCAATCGCTCGGTTAAATATCACTATTCAATTGCCATCAAACAAGAATAGCGGTCAAACCATCTCATTCCCAGAGATAGTGGATAAACTAAAACAGCTCATACTACCTGACCAATTTATCTATTTACGAGTTATAAAATCATCATTGGAATTTATTCGTCTAGAAGGAGAAGTAGAAAATAAGTCCTCATTTAAAAATTTGCTGTCAAAGTTAGAAAATGTCACAATAAAACTTAGCTCTTATGTTGATGTTCTGAAGATCCGTGCTGCCGAATCAAAAATTGTTTATCCCAATCGGCATGACTGGGACTCATTTTTCAAAGACTCGATCATTCCTAATGATGAACTAAAGCCTGGTGAACGAGCAGACACCATTCACTTGACTGATTTGCCCTGCAAGTGGTTTGCAGATAAAAAAATGTACTCGCCTGGCACAGACCTAATGGTCATAAAACCAAGTGAACATGTTCTTAGAGAAATTTTCTCAATTTTCGGAGAAATACGCCTAATAGATGTGCCTATATTGAATAATTGTTTCACTCAGTTAAGACGCCAGCCGGCCATTGAAGTATTAACCTCAACCGGAATGCTTAATTTGCCCACCTTTGAGGCCTATATTCAATACAAAGACTACATTGGATTTGTTAAAGCAATGGACACTTTTCGTGGTATGAAACTTTTACATATTGATGAGCAAAAAAATGCTTTCACTGCCAACATTCGTGTAATTATCTTTTTTTTAATTAAAAAAAATTAAATTTAAAATTTAAATTTTTTTATTTTCAAACAAAAAGTTAAGAAACAAAAAAAATTAAATTTTTAAAAGGATTTTATTTTTTAAAGTAGTATCTTTTAATAATCTTTTTATTTTTTAATTAAAAATTAAAAAAAAATACATTTTCTAATAATTTAAATTATATTTCTTTTTGTTTTTTTGATAAAAAATTTATTTTTTTTTACTAAGAATATAAAAGAAAATATTCATATTAATATTTTAAATTTTAACAAAATGTATCCAATGTTAAAAAAACATTGAAAAAGTGCGATGTTCAAGATATCTTTTTCAGTTTCAAATATAAAAAGAGAAATTTAGTTCGAATACCGCAAACTTTTAATAAAACACCGCAAATTTTTAAGTTTTTACCCCAGTTTTATTAGAATAACCACAAAAAATAAAAAAATACATAAAAATAAAAAAAAAACACTTTTTTTATTATTTGACATTAATTTTTTTTATTTGACATTAATTTTTTTTATTTGACACCATTTTGATTAAAATGACAATAAAAATAAAAAAAACATTTTTTTTTTACTTGTGACACTAAATTTTTTAATTTTTTCCACATTTGTTTGAACAAGCCCAGTAACGTCTTTTCTTTATATGCGCACCGCACACGATTTTGCTTCTTTATCATAATAAAAAATATTTTAAATTTTCAGCAAAATTTCAAAATTTAAAAAATTTTTAAAAAAATTTATAATTTAAAATTTAAAACTATAAATAATTTTAAAATGTCACCTAAGCTTAAAATTTTAAAAATTCAAAAATTTAATACTTAAAAATTTAAAAAATTTAATACTTAAAAATTTAAAAAATTTAATATTTAAAAATTTAAGAAATTTAAAATATTTTAAATTTTGAAACTTTGGTGATATTTTAAGATTATTCTAAATGTTTAATTTTTTTAATTTTTTAAAATTTTGAAACTTTAAATTCATTAAATTGGTTTCCTAAAATGCTGACTGAACTAGACATTTATTTTATTTTCCATTGTTTTTTTTTAATTAATAAGTGTCAAAGATTTAAAAATGGGGTACTTTGTTTTAAATTAGGCTTCAATTTTTAATAAAAAGTGAAGTTTTAATCAAAAAAGTGTAAATAAATAAAAATTAGTGTTTTTTTATTTAATTTGGTGTTAATTAATTTTTTTTGTATAATCCTAATAATTGGGGAATTTTATTTAATATTTGGGGGGAAAAGTTAAAATTTTGGGGTATTCTATTTAAGATTTGTGGTATCGATTTTAATGGCCCACATAAAAATAATTTTAAGTTAATATTGCAAGCATGAAAAACTTTCTTTTTTATAAATTTGACACTGGTTTTGTGATATGATAATCCTTAAGATAATATTTGTAGTTTAAAAAACTATCTTCGTTCTGTTATCTATTTTTTATAAATTGAGTTTTAGTTAAAATTCATTAAACGAACGTCAATTATCACTAATTCAAAATTTATAAAAAAAAGCACAGTTTTTCGGGTCTAGTCGGTATTGTGAACTATTAGTTCTCCTTATTAAAAAATTGTTCATCTATTTTGATATTTTTTCATCTTTTTAGAAAAATATCTATATGTAATATTCATAAAATAATAATTCAATTAATAAATAAAAATTAAAAAATAAGATAGAAAAAAAATACACTAATAAAAAACTTAAAGCCTGGCGGAGTAGGTAAAATTTGCGAAATAGATGAATCTATGTTACCCAAAGTCAAACACTTGAAGGGTGAAAAATTAATTTTATTTTTCTTTATTTTTCATTATTTATTTTATTTAATGCCAGGTCAACTAGATCAGAGCAAAATCTATTTCTAAAACTACTTCAAATTAAAAAAAAAATTTTAACTTCATTTTATTATCAGTTTTGAGAATTAGGCATTCTATTAAATAGATATTCTATTCAATTTGTTCACAAAGTCTAAAAGTTTTTCACCTAATTAGACATTTGATCAGCTAATTCTATTTTGGCTCAACTTTAGTTCATAAAACCCGAGAACAAGAATTGTTCGCATAATAGTTTTTAAACGATTGAATATTAATTTAAATTATTTATCTTTTTTTTGTCATTTAATTTATTTTTTATCTTATTTAACTCTGATTTCTTTTTTTTTTTCATATATTTTTATTCTGAAGGAGCATTAGCTTCGTACAGATAAACAAATAACCAAATAAATTATTTAAAGGTTAAAAAAAGAATTTTCAATATTTTTCTTAAATTTTCAAATAAAAATTAAACCCATTCAATTTTACCAAAGAGTTTAATTTAAAATATGAAAATGCTTAAAATTATTTTTTTATTTGAAACTGAAAAAAATATTTGAAACATCGCACTTTTTCAATGTTATTTTAACATTGGATACATTTTGTAATTCAAACACAAAAAACCATACCAAATATTAATAAAAATAATTATTATAATAATAAGCTACAACAGATTAACTGTAGAGCAAGCTTTTGGATGCTATGATAGCAGTTCCCACTTTGAAGACTCCCTGAATCGTATAATCATTTGTTGAGGATTTAATTGTTTCTGGATGTGATAGTCTCTGTTGTTAAATTGTTCCAAGTGTCATCAACTCTATTCAACAGAAAATGTTCTTTGTATACATTCTTTGTGAATTGCTTTTCCAGACTGTGTTTGTTTCTGCGAACCCTACGCGCTGGTCCATCGACTGTAATGGAGCTCATTAACTTATCTGGGTTGTGCCAGTCCACCCTACTTTGATCCAGTATTTATTTTGAAGAACTCAATTAAGTCACCTCTCTGTCTCCTTTCTCTTAGCGTTGTCAAGCAAGTCTTTTATGATCCTTACCAGTTAAGTTGCTCATCCATGAACACTTTCAAGCGCTGCAATATCCTTTTTTATACAGTATGTGTCAAAAGTTTAGAAATTTTTTTTTTTTCGTTAACAAAGGAATTGTTTTTGCATATATAATAGGCATAAACAACACTAATTGAACAACTAAAAACAGTCAATAAAAAGTTACAAATAACTGACTGCACTCAGGATGTGGAAAAAACGATAAAATCGCTTGGATTAATAGATAATTGTGACAATCTTGGTTTAATTGACTCAATCAAGTTTACTCTTTGTAATGGAATGTGGGACTTTAAACTTAAAATTAAAATTTTATCCGGATTGTTAAGCAACGGATTTAGTTAGTGTTTTTATCTTTTAAATTTTATAAATTAACTTTTTTTACAATATTTCTTTTTGTATTTTATTTAAAAAAATTTTTATAAGCATGAGCCTATGAGGCTCAGAAGTTTTTTTCTAATAATAAATAAATAAATAAAATAGGCGGGAAAATAAAAAAAAGCGGTTTTTTTTTTCAAATTTTTATTTGTCATCAATCCTAGATCATAATATTAAAAAAAAAAATTAAGTGAAAAAAAAAATCCCAAAAAAAATACAAAAGAAAAAATGGATACAATAAATTAAAAAAAAAAACGGTTCAAAAGTTTATAAATTTTTACAATTTAATATTTTTAAATGACCCCCTTTGGCGTTATAACAAGCCAAAACTCTTTTTGGCATAGATTCAATCAACTTTTGTACGTACTCAGTCGGAATCTTTAACCACTCTTTGTGTAAAACCTCTTTTAAATGCTCGATTAAGGTTACCTTTGTGTTTACCATTTTGGCATCCGTGTATGACCATAAGTTCTCGATTGGGTTGAGATCTGGTGAACGGGCACACCATGGCAGAACCTCAATGTTCTGTTCTTTCAACCAGTCCCTTACTGAGTGGGCAGTATGTGCCGAAGCGCTATCTTGCTGAAAAATCCAAGGATCATCTGGCTCAAATAGCAGTTCAACAGATGGTAAAAGGTTGTTTTCCAAGGTGTTGATGTAGACAAATTGATTAATTCGTCCTGTATAAATGTAGCTTATACCAGTGCCTTTGTAGGAAATGCATCTCCAGATACCAGCTGACCCTCCACTGTTTTGTAACCTTGGTATACAGAACTTCGGAAGAAACTTTTCATTTTTAAACCTTTTTACGATTACTCTTGACTTACGATTGAAGACCTCAAAATTGGACTCGTCACTGAAAATAACTCTGGACAAATTATTAACTGTCCAATTAAGCCTTTGTTTACACCACTTATATCTTTTTTGTCTATCTTTTATGGTTAAAAGGCGTTTTCTGACCGCTGTATGGGACTCTAAACCTTTTTTTTTGAGAAATCTCATTACAGTAGACTTACTTATCCTAACCCCTTGAGTCTTAGAATTTAAATCAGTGGCGAGTTTTTGATAGCTATATGTAGGGTCTTTTCTAATCTCTCTAAAAATGTAATTTTCATCCCTAAAAGTCAGCTTCCGAGGTCTACCAGAACGACTTCGATCAGACACAGTACCAGTCTCATCATATCGTTTTTTAGTTGAAGAGACACATTTTGGAGATACACCTAACATGTTGGCTATCTCATTTTGCTTTTTATCTCCACTTTTTAGCAGACCCACGATCTGCCATTTTAGTGGGCCTGAGACGTTTTTTTTACACATTTTTTGGTAATTTTTTGGCAAAATTAAGATTTTTTGGTTAAGTTATTTTGAAAGGACCTAAGTAGTTGGAGAGTATTTTTTTTAATCAGTTTAAGAGCACAATTTACTAAAAATTAGAAGCTATTTAAGAATTAATCATAAAGGTGTGAAAAAAGGTAGCAATGGTTGCTAAAACTTTAGGATTTCCCAAATTTCTAAACTTTTGCACCGACTTTTATTTTTTATTTTTTAGAGGAAGTTTTTTCATTATAAATATTTAAAAGTTAATTATATTTTTAAGCCGAGTGTCATATATCAAATTGTAGAGAAAAAAAAAATCTACAAATTAGTGCTTTTTTTTTGCACTCAATTTTTCGTAAAATACAACAAATAAACAATTTAATATAAATAAAATAATCAATTTCTTAACTTTTGACACATACTGTATAAGGGCTTCACACTGCCATGGCGTATGCCAAGTGTGGCCTTACAAATGCAATATATAATTTTCGAAATGTCTGTAGGGTTCAGCATTTGAATGTTTTTTTCAGCGAAAAATGAAAAACCTGAGTGTTCCATTTAAGATTGTTATTAATGATGATGCCAAGGTCCCGTTCTCTTTTAGTTTGATTAAGTGGTTTTTATTCTTATTAAAATTTTTAGTTTAAAAAAAATAAAAATTCTAATCTAAAAAAATAATTTTGACTATTTAAAATAATTTCTTTTAAATTAAAAATAAAATCTATTTAAAAATTAAATTACAATTTGTTTTTTTGTTTTTTTTTTAACTTAAAATTTAAAAACAAAATATTAATTTAAATTTTTATTAATAAATAGTAATTAATTTTTTAATAATTTAAATTAAAGATAGACTTTGATCGAACTAAACATTTGAGTGATAGAGAAATAAAAAAAAGAGAAATTGATAAATTAAAAGCCATTGAAATAGAAAAAATTCGCAATGCAACAATTGAAAGAGAAAAAGAAAGAGAAAATAAGCAAAAAGAATTGACAAAGTAACCGCGAAATTACCGCGGAGCCTTGCTGGAATCCCGCGGTAGTCTGATTTTATATTTTTTAATAAATTTTTAAGCTACAAGGCAATGCTGGACGATTCGATCGAAGATGACGATGATCGAAAAGCCGGAATGGATGAAAAGTCTAAAGAACAGAGGAGACGTGAACGAGAAGAAGCACGGCGTCAGAAACGACTGGCCAAAAAGCAACAGGAAGAAGAGAAAAAACTTGAGCAAAAAATTGCCTTGGAAGAAAGAAAAATCTTGATCGCTCAGCGCAAACTCGAGTCCATGCGGCTTTTGGAAGAGCTTTTCAATCGGGTTAAGGATAAAGTAGAACAAGAAGAGAATGAAACTAGACAGAAACAAATTGAAGAAGAAATTCAAAAGCGACAAGCCGAGGAAGCTGATCTTGAACAGGCCAAAAAGCTCAAGATGGAACAGGAAGAAGCCGAATTGAAGGAGAAAATTGCCAAAAATTTAGAAAAAAATAAAGAAGATGATGAAGAAATAGAACATTTTGAACTGAGGAAAGACACTGTCATTCAATCTGAAAGCAAATCACCTAAACAGTCTTCACACGATGGTGTTGTTTTACCACCAAGATCAGTCTTGTTAAACAACCCAAAAATTCAGCCAATTCAAGTCAAGCCGTCACTGTATGACGATGAGCCCAGTAATGATCAAAAATCAGATGGTGAAATAGACAATGTGAACGAGTTACAAAACATGTCAGGATCTAGTGATCACACTGAATCTGCTCAGCCTCAATAGAATCACAAAACTTGTCTCACGTGATCCTATTTGTTACATACACTTTTTTTTAAATAAAATTTTTAAATTTTTAATTAAGAAAAAAAATCTAATTTAATTTATTTCTAGCAATTAACATTGTTAAATTTATTTAAAAAAAAAAAAATTTACAAAAATTTAAAAATTTAAAAATTTAGATGAATCGAGTGATAGCGAAAAGAGTTTATCTGTTAAGACCTTTATCAGCTCGACTTTCTTCGTACCAGAGCTCGGACGACCGGTCCTTGAAGCAAAAACAATATCGCTTTCCCAAATTAACCCAACAAGTCTACGTTCAAACAGAAGAAGTGGCCACCTACGATGGATACAAAATAGTTGAGCCATTAATCGATCCAGAACAAAAGCCACACGAACTTCACTTGATTAAAAAAACCGCAAAACTGATAGGCGAACCATGGTGGGTCAAAGATGCCATGAAAAAACTTGGTTTTAAGACTTATATGACCAAAGAATGGGACGTGGTTTATAATATAAGACCAAATACACCCGAGGTCAATAAGTTGTTGTGGTATTGTAAGCATGTGGTCAAAATTTTGCCAGTAACATTTAAAAATGGATACCCGAGCCAAGAAGATTTGGGAAATACGAAGCTTAATTTGGAAACTGGTGAGTTTGAGATTGTTAAAGAACTGAACACGAATGGAGTCAATGTTACCGAAGAGCTTAGTCAATCGAGTTCGTTTCCATTGACAAAAAAAGACTTGTTCCAAGATATGCATAGGAAAAAACAACTTGGAAAACTAAATGACGAGTACTTTCCCACTGTTTATGACTTTAAATATGACCAAGATAAGCCAGGAGTTATCAAGCTAAAGGGTAGACCTAATACCAATATTATGGAAGATGATGTAACAGACGAGCCAACTCAATAATCTTTTTTTTTTCTAAAAATTTGAATTAAATTTTAAATTAAAAAGTTTTTTATGTTATTTTATAGTAAAGGCTTAAAAACCTGTGCATAGAATTTTTCAAAATTATCTGAACAATTTTTTTCATCATTTTAATATTACAATTAATTTTTGACCAGAACTTTTATTTTGAACTATTCATTTTATTTTTGAAATAGAATAAAATGATTTTTTAAATATAAATACAAAATAACAGATAAGATAAGTAAAGAAAAATTTAAACAATTTTTTTCTAGTAATAAAAAATTAGTCCTGTGAATGCAACATGGTGCAATATAAAAGTTTCATCAATTGTCAAGGTCTGCCAATGATGTGCAAAATGCACTACCCTTCAATTTATTTAAAATTTTTTCTGCCATATTGGCGAAGTTTTACTAGAACATGCTAAATAATGTAACTATGAATGTAGCACCATGTTGCATTTACTTAACTAATTTGAGTTGATTATTATTATTTATTTTTAATTTACACAAATCTGGCGTTGATAAAATTAAAAAAAAAAAGTAATTTAATAAAAAAAAATTTATATGAATTGAGTAGAAATGAATTTGAGCTTATAGGAAAAAAGATTCAATATTTTATTTTTTATTCAAATCTATAATTAAAAATAATGATTATTTTTTTTAAAAAATGTTTATTTTAAAAAAAGTGTTGAATAAAAAGTATATTTGTTACGACGCCTTTTTACCAAATGGCCTTCTTCAGGTTTTTAGATTTTTTAAAGTTTTTTAAACTTTATTGTTTATTCAGAAGCATTAAAAGTGGTATCTAGACTTGGTAAATATATTGTTCAAGCCATTTCATTTGTCCATTTATTATCAGAATAGTTAAAAAAAAATTAATCTCCAAAGAAAAAAGAAATTAATATTAAATTAATCAGATTGAACTACTTAGAAATTTCAAAGACATAATCATAAATGTAACCTTTTAATCAAAATTAATTTTTTATTATAAAGTTATTTATTTATTTAAAAAAAATTGAAAATTAAAAATTAAAATATTCTATTAAATTAATTTTATGGTTGTTTTCAAAAACAAAAAAATCATAATTCATCAATCATAATTTAACAAATAATTTTTGATAAACATTTAAATCTACTCAAAATTATTTTAAATATTTTCAAAAAGTTTCTATATTCACTGATTGTAAAATTCATAAAATCACTAATAAATTCAACCTAGTTAATTATAAAAATTTTCAACAAGCATAATTATTAAAAAAATTTACAGAAAAATAGTCTTTTTTATTTTGAATTTTTTAGATATGCTGATGAAATGAGACCCAAGTCAAATTCTATTAAAAATCAAATAAGATTAATTTATTATACCTTCTTTTACAATGAAAACAATGATTCTTTAACTTTAATCGAAGCATTTTTGTATCCTTTTGTTGAATATATAAGCAAAATTTTCAGAATTATCGGATGGGTAAAAAACACTTTAAATTTTTTAGAAAGAAATTGTTCTATCTTTTAATTTAAAAAACAAATTAAAGATTTTAGTATGTCTGGTCATTTTACTCATTACGAACATGATTTTCTTGTACTTTAGTGTAATCTTACCACAAATTTATACAACCACCCTTACAAATTTTTTGATTCATTTCATAATTGGTAACTGGCTAGCAATCAACACAGTTTTCCACTATTACATGGGTTTAATGACCAATCCAGGTCAGCCTCCAAAGGTAACAAAAATTAAATAATTTTAATTTTTTTAAATAATGCCTCTTAAAGAATAATATAGACAATATAGCAACAATGTGCAAAAAATGTATTACACCCAAGCCAGCTAGAGCTCATCATTGTAGCATATGTAACAAATGTATTCTTAAAATGGATCATCACTGTCCATGGTTCAACAACTGTATTGGGTTTTACAATCATCGATATTTTCTCATGTTCTGCGTTTTTATGACAATAGACTGCATTTATCTTACAACATTTGGTTTTTACTATTATAGTGCTTATATGTATCCACAAACTGAGCTGAATATTTTTTCATTTATAATAAATCTAGGTTCGATTCCTAGCCCTCGTGGTCAAGGCATTTACTTTACTTTAAATGCCATTGAATTTTTTCTGTCATTTGTTGCCATATTTGCTGTTGGTAAAAAAAATTGTCAATTTCTAGAAAGTTCAAAAATATTTTTTTTTTATCTCAGGTGGTCTGGCAGCTATAAACAGCTTTATAATATCAAATGGTGCCACTAATATTGAATTGAGATCAATGAGGATACCATGTGTACCGACCACGTACTCAGTAAGACCTAAATTTTGAACTAACAAAATTGTTAAGTTAATTTTTGTCTTTTTTTGTTAGAATGCTCGAAATCCATACGATCTTGGTTTTCGTGCAAACTGGAAGATATTTCTCGGCTTCAACGATTTTAAATCTTTTATTCTCAAAGTAGTTCTTCCATCGACCCATAAGCCTCTGGGTGACGGCATAGACTGGTCCGATTATTTCAATCAACGTGAACACAACATTTTCTTAGTTTAATTATTTATTTTTTTATTTTTTATAATAAATTTTTTATATATTTTAAATTAAAATTTTTCTAGACTCAGATGTAGCCTTCTGAACAACAAAAAAATGTTAAATTTTATTTAAATTTTTCCATAGATATGACTGAAATAGTTCCATTGATTTATTTCTCTCATGCCGAGCTTAAACAACCAGAGGATATTCACGCTAAGCTTGAAGTGATTACCACAGAAAGCAAAAAA
The DNA here is from genome assembly GCA_025491095.1 of Brachionus asplanchnoidis. NCBI lineage: Eukaryota > Metazoa > Rotifera > Eurotatoria > Ploima > Brachionidae > Brachionus > Brachionus asplanchnoidis. Next base: position 399,560 of record JAILYF010000017.1, read on the forward strand.
TCCTCCTTGACCAAATCAAGAGTCAGCAAAAAGCTCAAGTTGAGCATTCAAGATGTGGACATGAATTACGAAGCAGTGGAGGAAGACGAAAGTCCATTCATGGTTGGCATTTTGGACAAAAACACCCATGATATTGCCATATCGGACACAGCCTATTTTATCATGAAGCCAGAGTGTTATCTTGGAAGTCGAACCAAATCAGAAGGCCTAGCTGTCGATCCGGATTCAACTTACTCGGAAAAATTGAACGCTTTGACAGCAGCGTTCGGAAGCTCTAAAAAAAGAAAGGCAATGCAGACTAAGCTCAAGAATAAAATAGACTCTGGAACACTTGAGTCAGCGGTGAACGCTGCAGTGGAAGAATCTAAACAAAATGTTAGTCTAAGCCAGTGCGAAGAAAAACAAGAAAATGGCCAAGATTTGGAACAATTTTCAATTTTACCAGTTCCGAACAAAAATGCCAAAACACCTTCAGAAGTATATGATTTGAATGAAATTTTGGGAATCAGTCAAGCCGAGTTTGATCGATTCACCAGCGAGCAATCATCCAAATTTGCCTCAGCAACAACTGAATTGATCAAAAAATGGAAGGTAAATCAAGTTTTTTCCGAATATGTGTGCGAACATGCAGTGCTTATATCTGGCTCCAAAAGTAGTCACCAATATAAATTACAAAAAGCTAAACAATTGGTTTACATGAATTATTTGATGTCACTTTATAAACTTAAATCGTCTCAGTTGCGAGCCAGAAATCCGTTCAGTGGCTCATCCGATGTACCAGAAGTGGTAGCTAATCGTTTGCTAGAACAATACACAGTTTTGTCTTCGTCGAATGCTCAAGCTAAAAATATCCGGTCGATGCCGCGGAGACTAAAGGACAAACTTGTTTGTAGCATTCTCATTTTGGCTCTTTGCATTGACGATTTTGTGACTAGTTTGAACTTTTTTCAAAAAGATTTAAAGCTTTCTATACAAAAAATTAGTGATTTTTACCAAGCTCTTGGTTGTTTTATTAAAAATACTATCACTAGTGTCAATAATAAAAAGGTTGTTGTCAAAAAAGCTGAGCTCAAAATTCCCCTAAACGAAATAAATCGTTTGGAGGGAAAAAGACGAGCGAGAAAATCTTAGCTTTTTTTCCTTGTTATTAAATAAAACAATTAAAAATAAATGAATTTTTAATGTTTGAAAAAAAACAAAAGTTTTTATTAACATTCGAGTTTTTTTATTTTTTTAGGATTCAAGTTTAATCAACAGGCTAGTGTTACTTTTTATTTATCTCATTTATTTAAATTTAAAAATTTAAAAAAAAACTCTGAATTTTAAAAAATTAAATCAATTAAAAAATGACCTATTAACATATTAACAATAAATAAAAACCAAACACCCTTTTGAATAGAACGAAAAAATTAAAATTGATCATCAATTTATAAAAATCTAGAAAAATTTATTTAAAACTCAAAGTTATCAAATAATAGGCCATTAAAAAAAAGGGCGATTTATTATTTGTCAACTAAAATTACTAGAAAAAATTTTTTTTCCTAAATTTACATAACTGATATTATTCTTATTAATTTTTCTAACTAGCATTAAAATTATAAATTAAACATCGTTATACTTTAAAAAAACTAAAAATTTGCATATAAACGTTTAAGTCGACTTTGAGCATTTTGTCAAGTCAGAGAAGGATGTTTTGTACAATTAGAATTTATTTTTGAACTATAACAATATTTGGATAATTAATATTGATAATTTAAAAAAGATAATAAATAATTAATTATTAATTTAAAATAGATAATTTTGATTAAAAATGCGAATTCTTTAATCTGGTTTCTAATTAAGATCTCAATAATTCTTTGCTTATTACAATTCGGTTCCAATTCGGCACTTAATTTTTATAGTGGTAAAGGATAAACAAAAAATTTTAAAAAAGTTTAATAAAAAATTACCTTAAACCTTTGCCAACTACTCCAAGAACAAACCCCAAATCTTGACTTTGTTCTATATGGAACTAATACCATCTAAACCATGTTATAACAATTTTTTTTTACTTTATTTAGAACAAACCCCAAATCTTGCCTTTACACTAAGAGTAAGCGCGAAAGTTCGCTTTTATTCTTAGATAATCTTTGAATATGTTCTAGAACAAACTTAAAGAATTCTTGAACAAATTTTGAAATTAAAAAAAATTAAAAGAAAATACTACGACACCAAAAAAAAGAGGTAGAAAAAGGCTACCTCGTGACGAAAATGGTAAAATAATTAGACAATAACATCGATAAATTTTTCAAAACTGTATTTTATGTATTTAAATCGATTTTTTTTTTAACTTTTACTCTTAGAATTAATACCAAAATTAGAATAAAGATTAATTTTTTAATTTTTTTTAATTTCAAAATTTTTAATTTTAAAGTTTGTTCTAGAACATATTCAAAGATTATCTAAGAATAAAAGCGAACTTTCGCGCTTACTCTTAGTGTAAAGGCAAGATTTGGGGTTTGTTCTAAATAAAGTAAAAAAAAATTTTTATAACATGGTTTAGATGGTATTAGTTCCATATAGAACAAAGTCAAGATTTGGGGTTTGTTCTTGGAGCAGTGGGCAAAGGTTTACGGTAATTTTTTTTAAATTTAATTAAATACTGAAAAAATTAACATTAAACTTGATTTTTAAAATTAATTCACATTTTTAAATAAATTAAGTAATTTTGTGAAATGTTAGTCATTTTTATATTCATCTAGAAAAATTGGTGAAAAATCAGTAATTTTAGTTAATGAATTAGCACACGCCAAAAAAAAGCTGCACAAATAGAGAATTTTTAACATTTTGTTTAAACTCTATTTTGCTTGAAAAAAAAAAAGTTCTTTTTTTTTACTTGGTAAATTGATAAGCCAACAGTTGGTTCCCAAGCCTGAAATCGGTACTTATAAACTTATAAACTTGTACTTATAAAAATTTTTGCTATTTTTTAGAAAAATTAATGAGTTAATAAATAATTTTAGTCTTTTTTTTTATTTTAATTTCATTTGTTTTTAATAAATAACGTAATCATCCAAATTGAGTGACATGTCTTTAAAATAGAGTAATCTATTTTAGTGACATGTTATTCAATATTGAGCGCTGTTTTTGAAAATAATAAAAATTCATTATTATTGACATGTAATTAAATGTGAAAAAACTTAAAAATTATAAAAATAGTTTCAGCTTTTATGAAATTATTTTAAAAATGGAAATTTAATTATCTTTTAAATCCGAATATATTTAAAACCGGATGTTTTCAAAAAAAAAATTTACTTATTCATTTTTTAAGACATGTTATATAAATTGAAAATTGTTTTTTTTTAAATCAATGCTCATTATTTACTGACATGTCATTATTTCAAATATTGACATGTCAAATCAAATATCATATTATATTATCATATTATCATAGTGACATGTCATATTAAATTCGGATAATTACGTTAGTTGTCTTTAATTATTTTATGTAATAAATAAAAAGGTATTTTTACAAATATGAAGTAACACAAAACTTATTTTAGTGAAAAATTAAAAAATTCAAGATACGATTAATTTTTTTTTTAAATCGTTGTGAAGTTCCAGAAATTCAAAACTTAACTGCTATCTGAATTTATACTTTAATCTTTGGCAAAGATAAAATTTAATTTTCAATTTATTATTTAACACCTAGGCCTGAAAGAACTACAAAAGAACTACGCATTTAAAATCCAAAAATATTTTTAACAATTCAAACCAAAATTAACAAACAACAAGCAAGAGATGCTTCATTACTTTTTTCATAATACTAAAAAATTAATTCAGAATTACAGGAAATGTTTATGGTCAAATTTTCAAGATCATGTACAAAAATTATCTTAAAATTATTTTTTACAATTAAAAACATTTTGCATAATACTACATGTATTAATTTTTTGCAGGGATTTGCAGTAATAAAAATATAAAATTAAAAAGTGTTTTACTAAGAAGGTTTTTGCATAATTTTTAATTTTTTATAAAGAGTGGTGTTGTAAGTTGGACCAAGGTCTGTTGCAAAATATTTTAAATTTAATTGAATATAAGCTTTATTTTAATGATTATCAATTTTTTTAATAATAAATGCTTAGCATTTTTAAACGTAATTTGTTAAAAGTAAACAGAAGAAAAAATATAAAAAATCTTTTTTTTTGAAGGATAGATCGAATATTGATGGAAACAATATCATTTAAATAAGTTATTTAAGCTTTTTTGGATTTTGTGTAAAAAATTTTCAAAATTTTCAAAATTATTATATTGTTTTGCTTTGCTTTAATTTTTTTGCTCCAATGCCGCTTTTAGAAGTAATTTTTGGGAAAGATTATTTAATTTTGATCATAAACTTTATTTTGCCTTACTTTATTTGATAAAAGAATTTTCTAAAGATAAGATTTTTTCAAAAATTTTGTGAAAATCTAGGATTCAATTTTAAAATTAAAATAATTATTAATTTTTAAGTTTTTTTTCAGAGATTTTCAAGACTATTTTTTTAGTGATTTTAAACTTTTAGATTTCACTAATTTTTTTTTTAATTTTAAAAATTAAGATATAATCGATTAAATTTCGGATATTAAAAATCTAAAAATTTCTAATTTGATCCAAACAAAATTTAAAAAATTATTAACAAAAATTAATTTTTCACAATTCCTTAATTATGGAACAAAAAAACGTTTATCGTTAAAAAATCATTGAACAGGTGCTACACACAAAGTATTCCTGAGTATTTCTGTTTCCTCTAAAAGTAAAATAATAAAAATTTCATTTTTTTTATTTCAATTAAAATTTCTAATCTAAAAAATATTTAATTAGTAAAAAATAGCGCCATTCATGAACGTAATTTCTTTTTCGTTGTGATTTGGAGGAAAATTACCATTTAAATTTCGACTTGGTTTCGGATAAAAGCCAACATTTGAGCAACACAATGCATCTAGATTGCTCATCGACAAAGAGAATGAGTCTTTGTTTAATGTAGGTGCTGAGGGAAAAATATTTGGCAATGAAGCATTTAACTTTCGTTTAACAATTATAAAATTTTCATCTTCATCTATATCTATGTTCATCAAACCTTCAACTGACTTGAACAAATTACTTGAATACTTCTCTAAATACTTGTTGATGGTTCTAGATCCTATTTTATATTTAATCTTCTTCTTAATGTAGATATGGTGTTTTTTATTTCCTTTTCGGTATTTTTTGCCTAAGTCACAGTTCATTTTTATATATTTCCACGAATTCTTGGCATCAGACTTTGCATCCTGAACACTTTTTTTTTCTTGCTCAGGCTCATAACACTCATTCTTTGTTCCACACTCAACAATTCTTTTCACTTGACTTCTCTTTCCTCTTTTCAAACATTCTTTTACACACGATCCAAATAGAAAAAGAGCAAAGACCACAAATGCTAGTAAAGTAGAGCCCACAAATAAACCTCTTTGGGTCAAAGAATAAGAAATTTTTTCACAATATTTACCAGAATAATAATAGACCATAATATTATGGAACATTAGTTGGTAGTCTAAACATTTGCATGTAGATTCAAGGGCATAGTTTAAGTAGCATGTGCCAAAATTTTGGCAAAAATTAGCCTGGCATGTAAAATTTTGTTGAGAGAACAAAGTGGTAATGATAGAATTGACTGATGTGACTGATGTGACTGATGTGACTGATGTGACTGATGTGACTGATGTGACTGATGTGACTGATGTGACTGATGTGACTGATGTGACTGATGTGACTGCTATTGATGCATAAGTATTTGATATGGTTGTGAGAATTTTTGACTCAGATAGAATTACTGGAAAATTTTCCACGTTCGTAGACTTTTCTATTTCATAAGTGGTGGTAAGCTCTGTGGACTCTTGCTTGGTAAAGTATATTACATTTTCTTTTGCAGTTGTTTCATTTAGCTCTAATTCAAAATATTCATTTGTTTTATTTGATGAATGGATTTGATCATCTTCTTTCTCAATTGAACTTGTGGTAGATGTAACCATGGACTGTGTGTCATTAATCATTTCGGTGTAGCTATTTGAAGTGCTGAAGGTGTCTAACCAAGTTAAATTGAATGAATCAAAAGTTGAATTTGAAGTCAGTGGTTCTAGTGTTTGGTTAAAAGCTTCTTCTGTGGTCAAAAGGCTTTGTTTGTTTTTTAAATTTTCAATCAAGTATTTGAAAGGGGAAATTTCGATTAGCTGTTTTAAGACTTGGTCTTCTTTGGTCTGGTTTTTTGGGTCCAAATTTGCGAGATCAATAAATTTGTTCCAGAATAGGAACGATTCCACGGTGACATTCTGGTACGGGTCAATTTCTGTGGTCTTTTTAAGCCGAGTGAAATAATCAATCACTTGGCTTAGGTCAGTTTCGCTGCTATTTTTGACCAATTTGAACTCAATCTTGATCAATACACATTTTAAATTTGTTACACTCAAACAAATTAGCAAAAAGTAGTTAAGAATTTTCATTTTTTATTTTTAATTTTTCAAATAATTTTTACACAAATTGTACTCATTATCAAAATGTGCAGCTAATTAGAAACAATTTGTACTATTCAAGATAATTTTTTTTATTTGTTTGAATTTAGATAACTCAAAAAAAATAGAGGAAACTTTTAATTAATTGAAAAAAATTTATTTTAAAATTATTTGAAAGAGCAGATGAATAAATGAAATAAATGAGGCCAGCCAGTTGATGATGAATTGCTTTTTAAAAAGGTATGAAATTGCTGAAAATTTGAAGTTTTCTATCTTCTGGAGCGCTTGCGTTGTGAATTCCTAGGCTCACTTGTGTCATTTTCATCCGATTGACAAGAATCATTCATGAGACAAAAAACAAAATTAATAATTGAATTTTTTCTTTTGTTCAACAATAAAATAGATTTAAATATAACGATAATGGTATTAAATAGACCTATTAAGGCTAAGATTGCAATCAGCAATGGAATCATTCAACTTTGAATTATTAATCACTCAATTTCTTGTAAAATAATCAAAATTTGATTTGGAAAAATTTCAAATTTTGTCATAGAAATTCAATTTCCTCTTTCTCTCAAATTAATTGATCGTATTTGGCAACACATTAATAAATTTGTGAGTATTGTGAGTGTTCATTGAAACGTAACTTTCTGTCAAGAACAACAGTAAGTCACTCTAGCATTAAATTCTTGTTTACCTGTACTTGGCCAGAAGTTTTATTCAAAAGTGTGTCCAATACTCTTGAATTTTCAATTAAAATACTTGAGTCACTCGAGATTTATTTGTTTTAAATGTTCGATTAGCCCTCAAGGTTAAATTGTATGATAGCAATTATATGATTTCGAGAACTAATTAGCTCCCTGTGCGCATTTGTTTATCTGATTGACTTTTTTTGTGGCTAATGTTCGTCCAGTATTGTTCACTCGGCTTTGTTTGAAAACTTCTCATCCATAAATGTCCCAAAAACAATCTTGCTTAATTTGTTTATTTCGTTTCTACAGTCAACTGATTAAATAAATTGAATCTTTAAGCTTTTTTTTTATTGACAAAGCGTGTTCAAAAATATTGAAATTTATAAAAAAAAAATTAATTGTTTTTTTGTAATCGTTTTTTTTAATTGCTCTTGGACTATGACCCTTGTCAATAAACAATTCTTAAAAATTATATAAATATTTTGTTACAATCTGCATCAAAAATTATGCTTCTTGAATAAAAAAATAGAATTCAAAATATTTAAAATTTTTTAGACAATATAATATTTTATTTTTAATTATAGTTTTGGATTAGCCCAGGATTTGTTCGAATGGCTTAAGTATTCGTTTTGACCATCTTGATTTCGATCCAAATGACATCAACAAAAAAGAAATCTCATCTTAATTTCGAAAAATATGTGGCAGTGAAATTTGAATAAAAAATGTTGCTAAATATATTTTATTAAATTGAACAACAGTTTTAATTCAATTATTAGGAATTATTTTAAAAATAAATATTTAACAAAATTAAGCATAATTTTTTAAACTTAAACAAAAAAAAATTGAATATATCTTTATATTTTGAAGGATAGATCGAATGTTGATTGAAAATAAATATTAAGTTTTTTTGATTTTTATAGTAAAAATATTCAAAATAATAAATTTATTTTTTAATTTTTAAAATATTTTGCTTTGCTTTAATTTTTTACTCCAAACTTCACCACTGCGAAAAATATGTAAGAAACTAATATATTTATCGAGTATCTTACCCTTTTCAAAACTTGAATTTATTTATAATTTACCACCAACTTAAAAAAAATTTAAATTTTGAATGAAAGTAAATCTTGAATTGCGACTTTAGTTCTTCTAATTATTTTTTTATTCAAAATAGGGAATGTTTTTTTTCTTAAAAAATTTTTTTTTATAAATTTTGAATACAAAAAAAAATCATTTTTTGGCTGAATGAAGGGCACTAAACCTTCAAGCAGCTGACTTAGCGATTATTTTTTGTTAATAATTAAATAATCCTGTTTCCTGAATATGGCTGACTTATTTTTATGGAATATAAATTTATAGATTTTGGGGATGATGTTCAAATGGAAGTTAATGGTGTTTTGAAACTTTTGATAAGTGAACTAAATCAATAATAATTACTTTAATTTTAAAAAATTTTTTTTTAAATTAATTTAGAATTATGCTTTTTAAATTCTATTAAATATTAATGAAAGCAGTCAAATATATTAATTGATAAAAACGTGGTAAAAATTGCTGCTCATACCAGCTTTTGTATCATTATTAAAACTAAATTTTTTTTAGCTGATTTGTTTGATACTGTATTAGATGATAATTACTCCAAGTAGTGAAAAATAATTTATTGGCATTGGCTTTTTTGTTGAATTTTCTCATGAGTTTCTTGTATAAATTTTATAGAAACTTTGCTTATCTCTTTAAATTTTTTATTGTATTTATTTTACATTTAAGTAAATATTAAAATGCAATTGCATTAATTATTTACAAAATCTAAAAAAGAAAAATAAAAGTTTCCATATTTCCCAAAATATTAAAGATTAAAATGAACTGTTTTTTTTTAATTTTTCATTTATTAATTAATTATTAAAAAAATATTTTCTATTTATTTGAAAAGCAATTTTTAAATTCGTCTCCAGAACAGTTTTAAATAATATTTTTTTTAAGCCTCTTTTTTAGTATATTTTTGATTAAATAAAATTTTTAATTAAAAAAAATTGTTATTAATATCTTAAATGAATAAATTTAATTCAAGTCATAACTATTAGGCTTGAGAGAAAAATTACCAACCAAGATAGACCTCGTTTAATAAGCGAATTGGAGAAATTATAAAAAAAAATAAAATAAAAAATCGTAAATTTTAAATTTTTAGGAAAAAACTTGTTGAATGAATAGTACTTAGTTCAAATTTGGAAAATGAATCTTAAAAAGTAGCTAAACATGAAGTTTCTAATAAAGACAGCCGTTCTTTTGATTTATTTTTTTCTAAAAGAACCATGAAAGTCAATAAATAGTAACATTAATTTCGCCTCTGCTGTGAATTATGCCGCCTGGTTTTGGTCAAAAAAAATCAATTATAAATAAATTCTAATATTTTTATGAATTTAATTTCTCTCAAAAGAAGGAATTAAAAATTAAAAAAAAATCATTTTCAAAAATTTGCTAAAGATCGTTCTTTTATGCAATGTAGGCTTTTTCCTTTAAATAGAAACTCAAGTATTTTTTAAGCAATGACTCGGTGCATCTTTTTTCTCTACAAACATTTTTTACTTTAGTTTCTCAAATTTTAATCAGTAATTCTGAATATATTTTTAAGCTATTCATTTTTTATCAGCAAAATCTTGGAAAAAATTTAAATAAAAAATAGATGTTAATTTTCAAAAATGTACTTGATTCATTAAAATGATATTTAAAAATGTGATTTTCAATAGAACAACAAAATAAACAGATATATATACATTGAGCCAGAGTACGGAATTCAAACATAGAATTGAGAGAAAAGGCAATTAAAATCACATACACTCACATCGCCAACGGACTCGAGTTACAGTGTTTTGAAAGCAAATTATCAGCACTAGCTTTTAATGTGTGCCAGTATACATTTCAGGTATCAGTTAAGTGATCTGATGATGCTAAAAAGTCATTAATTTAATTCACAAGTCCAAAAGCAGGTGAAACCAATAGTCAAACTTGTGACTTGAGCTTATTCATTGAATACACACGGACAGATGTCCGACACAGAGAGAAATAGAGAGAGGAAACAAAATTTAGCTGTTTATTGCTCGTTAATAAAACATCCATTTATCAATGACCAAGAGTTTGACCGCCGGAACTCAACCGAAGCGTGTTTATAAATTAATTAAATATTTAACACTAACCTAGTCTAACCAATAAGTGATTATTTTTCTAAAGTATTAGCAAACAGGTCGCGATTTTTTTTGTTTTCTTCAAATTGATTCTAAACAAAAATTACTCAAACAAAAACATCGACCAAATGCTGGTCGTCCTCTCTCTATTTGCTCTCTAGCACTAAACTTGCGCAAATAAAGTCAGATTAAGCAACAAGAAGCTTAACTCTATTTTTTCTATTTTATTTAATTTTTTTTTATTTTAAAATGAGCATTAGCTGGATAAGAAAATAAATAAATAAATAAATAAATAAATAGGAAAAAAATTTATTTCATTTAAAATTTACTTTAATTTTTTCTTTTATTTATTTAAAAAAATACGCCAGATTCGGCGATTACAAAAAAAATTATAAAATTAATTTTTTTTTTAGTTTTGAGCTTGTTCCTTTTCTTTTTTTAAATTATAAGATTAAAACCCAAGTCTTGACATGTCTCTTCTTAAACTAGCCTCAACTAAAGAACATGTTCTGTCATTAACAGAAAGGAAATCCAGGAAAAACTTCTAACCCTAACCTACAATTTAAAATATCCCAATAGACCCGTTCCCAATTTTTTTAGGCCTACAACTTGACCCTAAATTGAATTTCATACCCCACCTAAAGCTCATAGAAAAAAGAATAGCCATTAAAATTAACACCATTAGTAAAATCAAACGTCTAAAATTCAAAAACAGCACAGGGTTAAGGCTCTTAATTTTCAAATCTATGATCCGATCAATTTTCGACTACAGCTTTGTGATTTACCAAGTTGGGTTGCCGAGTTTCAAATCAAGATTGCAAAAAGTACAGAACAAAAAACTTAGACACATAAAGTTCTTTCCACTCAAGACATCAATTTTACACATACACCAAAGCCTTAAAATTGACCAAGTTAAAGAACGAATGAATAAACTTTTTATCAATTACTGTGAAAAGCAAATCATTCCAAATTTTTTGATTAGAGAATTAACTAGATAATTTTTATTTATTTATTTCTTTTTTTTTCTTTTTTTATTTTATTCGTTTTTTACAACTCTTTCATTTGTAATTTTAATTATTTTATATTTAATCTTTAAAGAATGCAGGCTGAATAATTCTGAATAAGGCTGGATAAGCCTGTGAAGTTCCTCTCCAAAATTATTCAATGAAAAAAAAAGAACATGTTCTAGCTATTGTATAAACCACTACTTTTTTGTAATAACTTCGGATTCCATTTAATAAACTTTGAGTTAAATTCAATTTACCAAGAGCTGAGAGTTTGCAGCAATTGAAATAAATAATAATTGGTCACGGTGTGTTCAAATAACTAGCCCGAGGTATTGACAAGTCTACTTGAACGTGTCTTGGGCTTATTTGAGCTGTGTTCATACAAACTTTCTTATCCAACAAGAAGCACTTAATCCTGAAGATTAGTGGCAGAAGAAAGCTTGTTGCCGAAAATTAATAAAAAGCACATTCTTGTAAGTGAGTAATGGAATTTTATTGGAATTAAAGTGTATTATTAGAAGAAAAGTGTGTTTTTATTTGCTTATGTGACGCTTGTTTTAATGTTCGATTTGTAATCGATTGGACAAATAGAACTAGCTTGAAATCAGCGAGTAGCAAAATATGTCGCTATCGATTGATCTTGTTCAATACTTTTTTTTTCTAATTTCTTATATTAAATGCAAACAATGGCCAAACTTGCACATATCAATGCATCTATTTGCATTGAGCAAATAGAATTTTTTTTCTCAGAAAATATTCCGACGACTTATCATTTCTTGTTATCTCAATATTTATGAAAGGAAATTCGATTTATTTGGCAGTTTATGAGCCCTCAAGGCTCTGCGAAAAAGTAGAATCAAAAGAGAGAGAGAGCTTGATCTGAGCGTTGTGTTTTTGAATTTAAATGATTTCAATTAATTGCACCTATTCGCATTAACTGATCTTCTTTTATCAGAGAGATTAGAGCCAGTTTGCCCTGAGCAATTTGTTAGTTTTTGAAAAAAAAGCTTTTTTTCTTCTAATGATAAGTAGATTTAAATTTTATACTTTAAAATATTTGATTACATAGAAGTGTTAAAAAATAAATGATAATAAACACTGTGTTCTAAGACGTATTTAACCGATTTCTCTTTCAATAAAATAAATTTGACTAATTTTTTTTTTTAAATAAATTTGAATTCTATGAATGTTACAATAGATTAAAAACTGTGTTAGATCTTAAAATATAGTTTGGGAGTTACATGGACATGTTGAGATGGAACCATGCACTCACTTTCAGCCAAATGTTATTAAGTATTTAATTTTAATCAATGTTTCATTTGACAATAATTTTGATATGCTATTAAAGTAGCAAAAAAAAAGTTATTTAAATTCAATAGAAAAGATCAGTTTAAATGGTAATTAAGATTTCGATTGAATTTATTTATTAGTAGATTTTTTAAAAATGTACAAATTATAATATTTTTTAAATAATTAACAAGTTTAAAAATTTAAATCCATCTTAGGAAATTATTTAGAAAAATTAAAGTTTTTTTCAAAATTTTTAAAAAAAGCCTTGCCTTGGAATCTTGAATGTTTTCTAATTTTTTGGCTTCACTTGAAAACCAAATTGTGAAGCTGAATAAATAGTTATAATAAAAATTCATTTAAAATTCTATTTTTACACATCTTTCATTACCAGAATTGGCAAAAATAGAAATAAAACACTAGTTAAATATTGAACTGGTCAAACGTGTTAACTTTGACACAAAATGTTACCGGAGGATTCTAAAATTTGGAAGACCACAAAAAAATTTGTTTTAATGTTATATTTTTTTTATTTTTTATTTTTGATTTTAACTTTAATTTATTTCAAAAAATATACAAAACTTGGTTAATAAAAAAAAATGAAAAACAATGAATAAATTGTAAATTAAAATAAAGCATGAGGACAGCTTATCTGTCTATTTTAAATTAACTTGCATTATTTGAGATTTATGAGTTTCAAATAACTTTATTTTTAATTTTATTGTCATCGCCGAATCTGGTGTAAATTTTGAAATTAATTAAAAAAAAAGTAAATTCCATTAATGAAATCTAAAAATTTAAATTTATTAATTTTTATTTTTTTCAATGAACACAATTAATGTTCTTTGTATCCAGGTTCGGACTTTGAAAAATTAATACAGGTAATAAATAAAACAATTAAATATTTAGTTTATAGTTTATTAAATGAAATCTGAAGTTATTACAAAAAGTTAGTGGTTTATATAGTAGCTATGTGTTTTTTTTTAGGCAAAAAAAATCATATTTTGATCACGATGTCAAGTTTGCAAAGTGATGTTTTGCGATTTTTTTAAAATAGTTTATTTAATAAATCTTTTAAATGGCTTTGAGTAATTAAGCTCTTTTTGCCATTAATAGATAAACTTTTTAAATAGTGTTAGAGTTTAAATAATTTCAGAAAGAACAAATGGCAAATACGTTTTAGAAAAGTTACAAACTTTGAACTGTCCACTGCTGCAAATTTTTTGAGACAAGTGACAAAGGAGTTTTAAAGTCAGATATTCTTGAGCTTTCAACAAAGACATCAACGTATTCTTTCGAAGGGCTTAAACTGAAACATTTTTTATTTATTAAGCAAATTCTAAATTTATTTAAATTTTTATTTATTTAAAAAAGAAACAATTTTTTAAGTATCTAACAAATAGTTTTTCTAGCCTCGAACTGAAAGGGCAAGTGAATAAATAATCGAGTTTGTTCAAACAGTGTTAGACCAATGATATCTTGCATGACTATTACGTAATATGGAATCGCCTCCTCTATCTTTAGTTCACTCTGTTATAATGTCTCAATTAACTCCCCATGTTCTTCTGTCTCCTATGAAACAGACATTAAAAGACTATGTTCATTTTTTAATTTAAACTTATCTTCCCTACTTGAAAGAGTGAATGGGCTTAAAATGGAGATGAAGCTGCATTTCTACCTCCGTGATGGTGTCTCTGACTCTATTGAACTGTGTTTGAGCAACTTAAAATTTAAAAACTAGAATTTTATTAAACCAACTTATTGAATCTAATTGAGACTCACCTTTCTTGGTCAACTAAACTTTACTAAACTTAAACTGTAAATTCTTTTTTCTTTCTTTTTCTATTTTTTTCTTGACTACTTATTTTATCTATTTGTATATTTGTATCGAGCATGAGCTCTTTCATGAGTATAAGAACTTAATTGACTTTTTTACATTTATTTAAATTCTAATTTTTTTATCTTTACTTTACTTCTCCTGAAGGAGGTTAATTATAAATAAATAAATAAGTAATAGCTAGGATTGCATCTTCACTGTTTGTTCGAAGCAATTCTGATTAGCTATTGGAGTAGATTTCTAGTCGAAGGACTTTGAGTGAATTGGAGGAAATAGATGAATTTGGGCTGCACGTGTAAAGTCTTTAATATCTAGGGATGCAATTAAATTTGCTAATTAGACGTACGCGTCAATAAATTTCAATTTTCTTATCGAAGCCAATTCGGCTCTATTTCAAAATTATCTAATTTTTTATTTTATCTTTTTTCTATTCTTCTCTTGCGAGAAAATTTAATCAAAAAATCATCAGGTAGAAAACAAAAAATCGACTCGAAAGCCAATCGAAAAAAAATTCCATTTCTAAGCCAATTAATCGATTGTTTTATCTCGAGTAGGTGGGCTCGACTATTTGATTGGCTTTTAAAATCACTACGAAACAAAAAAAACAAAATAAATACGAGATTTTTTTGTTATTATTTCTTCTAGATTCATTGCTATCCCACTTGAATTGCAACGAGCAACCAAAATGCAAAGTTACCACATTAAAAGCGAGCTTAATGTTCTAGTCAACTCGACGAATAGCAAACTGGAGCCAGATTGCCGCAAGAAACTCGACTTTCAAACAATGAGCGAGAAAAAGAGCGCTGACTCAATCCAGTCGTATGAGCTGAGCGCGACAAGCTTTAAAAAAGGCCACTTTGCCAAAGCTCCGTCGAACTCGAAGCGAAACGCTCGTGAACGCCGCCGAGTCCGGACCATAAACGACTATTTTTCTCAGCTACAAAAATATTTGCCTCATACCAAGCCGGCAGCGAACGGCTCCAGTCTTCAGTCGGCCAAAAAAATGAGCAAAGTTGAAACTTTAAAAGCAGCCATTGAGTACATAGAATATCTAGTCAAGTTCGCTCCAGCCAATTCTCAGCAATTGTTTCAGCTGAGCAAGAGTGGCTCGTCTGCTTCGTCGCTCATGTCCTCTCCAGCTTCGTCTGTGTGCTCGAACAGCACTCAAATTCTGGCCGATAAGTTCAAGGCCACACTGAACAAGACTTGTTCGTCGCCGAGCAAAGCGGCGCCCAGCTCCCCGTCCACCATTCAGAACACTTCAACATGCTCCACTCCCAAATCAAATTGTGCCGAGTCTGTGTTCGCCACCTCTCATCTGCAACAATACCAAAACTCTTATCCACCCAGCTACTATAATTACACAGAGTGCAATTATTACAACACTAATTACTATTACAACAATCAAGGATATAGTGCATACCCGGAAAATTACGAGAACAGCAATTCGTTCAATGGTTATTATCCGAGTGAAGTCGGCACAGCTCAAATTAACATTCAGATGTCGCCTGTTAATAAGTCAAATATGTCGTCTTGTTCGTCGTCATCGTTGTCATCGACTGCAGGCTCAAATTTCTACCATTATAACAATAATGACGTCAAAGCTGAATATTATTTGCATGAGTGCGAGTCGGGACTTAATATTTGAAATTGTTTCTTTTTCCTTTTGTGTACAAAAATGTGATTTTTTCTAATGACTATTTAATGCCGATTAAATTATTATTTTTTTTTAATTGAATTAATTAATTAAATTTATTAAATATTTTTAAAAATAAATCTTAAAATTAATTTTTAGCTCGTTTGTTCACTCTTATTTTTAACTTTATTTAAACTTTATGCTATGCGTAGATACTACTTTTTTCACTACTGCTTTTTTCACCAAACCAAAATGACACTTTTTTCGTTAGTGAAAATTTTATACTTTTCAATGAGACTTATCAAAATTTAACACTTACAGAAAGAAAACTTACAAAAAGATGTTAGACGAGAATCATATTGACGTTGGTGTTTACATTAAGAACGTCATGCCATTGTTCAGCTTTAGAAACAAACGAAAACAACAAAATTCCGATGAAAAAGAGCCTGAGCCAGATAGTGATGATGAAGATGTAGACTTAGTGGACATTTCTGACGAAGAGGACGTAGTTTAGAGTTTTTTTTTGGCACTAAATTTCTACTTCACCAAATAATTATCAAATTCTTCACCAAAATAAATCACCAAAAAATATTAAAAAATGAACCAAATAAATATATTTTTCACCAAAACAATTTTATTTCACCAAAAAAAACATAATTTTTTCACCAAATTTATTAATTGTTTTAAACCAAAAAATTATTTATTTGTTTCTGTACCGAGCTAGAGCTCCTTCAGAATAAATTAAAAAAAAAAAAAAATAAAATAAAAATAAAATTAAAGTTAATAAAATGAGATAATAAAATTAAAAAAAAAATAAAAATAAAGTAAAATAAGCTAAATAAATGAAAGTTAAGAAGACATGAATTGGAATTGATTGTTACATGTGTTACAGCTTTTTTTTTTTTTTGATATGTAGTGAGTTAAGTAAAAACAAATTAAACTGAATGGACGAAGACAAGATATTACGCTATGGTGTTTGTATAATAATTTATCATTATTTTGAAATGTTAATTTTTTAATTTTGATAATTATTATTCATTGTGTTTTTTTTCTTTTTTTTTTTTTTTTTTTTTTATTATTATTTTTTGTTGTTGTTTTTTTTTTTTTTTTTTGAACCAAACCGAATCGAACCGACTCAAACCGAATTAGGAGTTAGCATGAGCAGTCCAACAGCGGCGGAGATTTTCAATTTTTATTTTAGGTAAAAACCTTTTTTTTTTTTTTTTTTTTTTTTCTCTTCAATTGGACATTAAGTTAGACATGTTTTTATATATTATAAATCAGGAAAAAAGATCTTATAGATTAAAAAATAAAGTAAAATCGAGTATGATAGATATGATACATGTTTACAGAGTTGAAGTTTCAGAAAAATGAGAAGAAATAGTTAGGTAGCAATTACACAGTGGAGTCGGGTATTCGATGAATCTTGATTCGAAACCCTTCGTGTACTCCTCGACCAGTCTGGTTACTAATGGAACTGAATGGCTCAGTCCTACTCCAACATATCTCTCAGCCAACTCAAAAAGTCGATTAGAGACTTTTAACAGTTTTAGTTTATCAAAGGCCTCATTATATAATATGTCGGAGGGTGTATCATATTTTAGTTTAAGAATGAATCGAACTGCTGAGTTTTGAATAGCCTGAATTCTTTTTATGTTTGATTCTGAAAATAAGTTTAGACAGGGAAATGAATCAATCACGAAAGAGCTCATCGAAATGGGAATGACATGGGGAGAAGCAAGGGTAAAGGCAAAAAATCGACTTGAGTGGAAATCAAAAGTAATGACCCTATGCTCCACAAGGAGTGAATAAGGAGAAAAAAAAAAAAAAAAAAAAAAAAAAAGGGAAATGAATAGTCTAATATCGAGCCTATTAATGATTTGTAGAGATTACTTTATGTATAAGTATTTAAGCCCCATTTTTTGTTTGATAATATTTTAATTAAATCTAATCTTGAGTTGCAGCGTTTTTTTATATCTTCAACCATAGAGTTAAAGGTTAATTTTGGGTCAAACTTAATGCCAAGAAATTTTACATTTTTTTGACTTTCCAGTTTATTCCCATATATCTCTAAGTTAAGATTTGAATTTTCCTTACTATACTTGGAAAATACCATATAGCAAGACTTCTCTAATGATAATTTCATTTTCCACTTGCAGAGCCATTTTTCTAGTTCTTTTAGATATTTGTTTATCTTATTTTCTAGATTACCCTTTTTTTTATAAATAAAAAAAGTCACTAGATCATCTGCAAATAAGAGAGAGTATTCACTATTAGTTTTATTTCTCTTTGGAATATCATTAATGAATATACTGAACAGAAGAGGACTAATTACTGAACCTTGGGGGACACCTGCAGTTATTAAATATTCATCACTTATATGACCATTTACATTTACTTTGAATGATCTGGAATCAAGAAATGATTTTATCCAGTGGATAAGATAGTCAGGCAAGTTCATTTTAATTAGTTTATAAATTAATCCGTCATGCCACACCCTATCAAAAGCTTTTGAGATATCAAAAAATAAGGCATTGACTTTTTTCTTTCTATTGAATGATTCAGAAATTTTTTGAATCAAGAAAATAAGATTGTCGGCGGTTCGTCGATATTATCTGAAGCCTGATTGCTCTTGAATTAACAATGAATTCTTTTCTAGGTGATTATATATTCTAATGTAGATAAGCCGCTCTAGGAGCTTACCAAGACAGTTTGTCATGCTTATTGGTATATAGTATAAAAAAATATTTGTTTCAACCTAAATAATAGTTTTTATCACCAATAATAATACAAATCAAACCAAAAATAATTACTGAATTATCAAGGCTTGTTTTGCCTTTGCAGGTCTTCCAGGTTTTCTTTTTTCGCCGATAGGAATATTTTTCGCTGATAATGGTATTTCACATTCAGCAATATTAAGAATTTTTGATATACCAATTAATTGCTTGCAAATGTTATTCTTGATGTACCATCTACATGAACATTTTCCGTTCTTGAAATCGACTAAATCGGGTACTATGACATATAGTAAAGGTTCGTGCTTTTCTTCGAATTCATCCCAATCACAATTAAGGTGAACAGTCATCAAGTTGTCAACATATGTTTGATCGAATCTACATCATCACTAGTATCTTGATAAACAAGTACGTTTTCACTTGATGACGATACTGTGTTATCTTGTTTTACTGCTGTTGCCATCGTATCGATAGAGTTTCAATTGATTTTTTAGGGATTTGTGGTACGAAAAATACTATTTATAATATTTTTGGTGGATAAAAAATTGAAATGGTGAAGTATAAATTAATTTGGTTAAATTAATATTTAGAAACCTATTTTGAATTGGTGGTTTGATTTGCACAGGTAATTGTGATTTTTTGGTGTCAATTAAGAATAGATTTGCGACAAAAAACACCAATTAGGTGTTAAATTTTGGTAATCGAGTTTCGCCTTAGATTATATTTTTTTGGTGATATTCTTTATTATTTTGGTGAATAAAAAAAATATTATTGGTGAACGATAATTGTATGCCTTTTTTTTTTACTTAAAATAGACTAAGATATCCTTAGCATAAAACTATTTTTTTACATTTATCATAATATTAAATAAATACATCAATTATCATTTGTCTTTTTCTATAAGTGAAAATTTTATACTATTTTAGGGGACGCAAAAAAGATACTTTTTTCGCTAGTGAAAAAAGTAGTATGACTCTATGCTAAGAGATCTTAGGAACCAACTAAGAAAATTTGGAAATGTAATGATTGTTCTAATTAGTTAATCCTTATTGTTTATTGTTTATGGTTCATGTTCATTTTTGAAATTTAATCGCGGACAAAAATTTTCTTCGCAAAATCATAAAAAGGATACAAAAAACAATAATTTCTTTCTTCTAAGAAAAGAACATAAAACGACAGAATATTCAAAAAAAGGACACAAAAGAATTATGAGAGACTTCCTATGAGAGATTCTGTTCCATTAACTGTTAGACTGGTAGAAGAATATAACAAAGGTTTCGAATCAAGATACATCGAGTACCCAACTCCACTGTGTAATTGCCACCTTAATATTTTTTCTTTTTTTACTGAATCATCAAATATTTAATAATATGTATTCTGTTACTCTCTGTCAAAATTTATCTAATTTTAATTTTAATATTTATCTACTTTTTAACTTTATTTTTTTCATATTTTTTATTTTTTATTTTATTTTATTTTATTTTATTTTATTTAACTTTATTTAACTTTATTTTAATTTTTTATTTTTATTTTTTTATTTAATCTGAAGGAGCTTTAGCTCGGTACAGATATACAAATAAATAATAATTCCTATCAGGTCGAAAGAAGCGAGTAGCAATAGGACAGTTTGTGGCAGACTGGAAACAAGTCACTAGTGGAGTCCCTCAAGGCAATGTTCTAGGATCGCTCCTGTTCGTTATCTTCACCAACGACATCCCTCATATAGTAAAACACGTCATTAAGCTATTCGCGGACGATAGCAAGCTCATCGCAATTATCCGTAATGTAAACGACTTGGAATCGCTACAACGGGACCTTGAGGTACTCACTGAATGATCCATTTCTAGACGGATACATTTCAATACCAAAGTAATGGAGTTCAGCAGATCCAACCAGACTTGTGCGTAAGTCAAAAGTCATTTTTAAGTCATTTTTTGGTAAATTCAAAGATTTGACTTGACTTAAGATGTTTTTTTTCAAAGTTAAGTCATTTGGACTTGACTTGACTTAGAATGACTTGAATTTCAAAAAAAATAATTTGTGTTTTCGAAGGAATTTGATAAAAAAAATCATCTAATTAATTTTCTAATATTATAACATTAAAATTTAAAGAATCATAATTAGGATTGGATGATTGTTACCCGTTTTTTATTGACTTTCCCAAAAAAAAAATCAAGTCATTCTAAGTCAAGTCAAGTCAACTGACCTAACTTTAAAAAAAAAAATCTTAAGTCAAGTCCCTGACTTGACTTTGACTTTGACTTACTGACTTACGCACAAGTCTGGATCCAACCAGAACAAGTTCTCCACCCATATCAAAGCCCAAGCTAATAAGGCCATCTCCATCCTTGGACAGCTAAGAAGAACGTCCTGAAATTATGTACTAACTCTACTTTCACAACACTATACTGCATATATGTTAGACCCCACTTAGTGTATGCAGCTGTGGTCTGGTCCCCCTACACTGCCATGTACAGCAACATTCTTAAGAAAATGGGCACAAGAAGCATCTCTCCATCCAAGCACCTACGAACTGCGCCCAGCGAGGAATCGGTGCCTGGACTGTTAATCAGCTCGATAACAGATATCCTGGTGCATGGAAATATCTTGGTGGACATGAGGGTTATCCAGTGTAACAGAAAAATTATTCCTCAGCGACCACCGGGACAGCAGCGCCGTCTACACTCCAAGTGTCCAGAATAGCCACACACCAACCTATTTTTCATGAACACTATTTTTTAAAAACACACTGTAAAGCAGCTACCATGGACGGCTTCCTTAGTAAGTCGTCTCCGCAAGCCTGCTTGCTGTAGCTTATTATTATTTTTATTATCAATATTAAAAATGAGCTCATTGTCAATCCATTTATTTATTTATTTATTGGGTTTGGCTTATTTCATCCAAGTCTTTAAAGAAGTAAATGCACTTCTTTATAGACAGCATTTTAGAAGTAAAAATAAAATCAAATTAATAAATTTAAGTTGGAAAAATTTGAAATGAGTTAGGTCTAAACAATATAACTAATCAAAAAAAAATAGGACAATAAATTAGATAGTTTCTAAATAAATATATAAGAAGGAATATATAAGAAATATGTGGAAGATGACGACAATTAGGACTGCAACAATTTGGACTTGTCAATCCATGTGTCTTGAATATTTAACCAATACTCCGAGTCCATAAGAATATTGCGTAAATTGATACAAATTTATTCATTAATTTGTTTATTTAACTGAACCGAACGAAAGCTCCCTCGGATTATAAAATAAAAATCACAAAGCAAACTCCACATTTCTTACTGATTATTATAAAAAAGTATTATGACTCGGCGCTTGCTGTTATATCCCTATCTAATAGCTGTATCACTGAGTCATTTTAACCCTTTAACTACCACACCCTCTAGAACTTGTCAAAAAAATTTCAAAAATACACTGTAAATTTGATTTAATATGAAAATAAGTTTTAGAAAAAAAAAGTAAAAAAATGCGAAATTGCAACATAGGTTTATAACCCATTAAATAAAATTATTTCAATTGATAAATTTTTAAAGAAATTTTTTCGAATTTTTAAATTATTAAGGTTTTTTATATCTGATTATAAAAAATATATAGTTATTCGTTATGAAATTTATAGAAACAGTTTTGTTCGGATGTAAAGCAAAGCATAACTTCACATTTTGAACATTTATATTGAGTGGTACTCTGACACAATTTACATCGATTTCTTTTATCTGCTGATATGATCCAGTGGCCTATGTTATCATGCCTTATATCTTCACTAATTCTGGTTCTGTTGTAAGATCTAGGACCATTTATTGAATCATTTGTATCGGATTTCGGTCTACCTAATTTTGGTGCTTGAGTGATATCCTTACCAGCTCTCATTAGACTGAAGGAAATCATTAGAGTAAATTCTCTTAAACTATGTAAACTTTTGGCCCCTGAATTCATTTGTTTATATACATATAATCCAACTGTTTGATACACATACACTAAACAAATAATAAATTATTCGCATGTAATATTCTTTACTACGTCTTTCTATTCTAAATAATGCGTGAAACATGTCGCAAAAGTCTACACCATCCATGTGTACATTTTTATACATTTCTGAGTAAAAAAAAATTTTAACTAAAAATTTAGAAATGAAATAAAAATTTTAAAAAAATCAATAAAAAACCAATGTTGCATCTTTAATACAACATTAAAAATTAAAAAAAAAGACAATTTTAAAAACCAAGTCTCTTTTTTTTTTAATTTATTATTCATCATACTTATAAGTGATTAAAAAATTTTTTTTTTGCTATTTACAAGTTACAGTTAATTAACTAGCCTATGAAAGGATTTGAAAAAATTTAATAATAAATTTTAACTTACTTTTGCAAGTTCAAAGTAGCTTAACTTAAATAATTTTTATTATTTGGAAAAAAAAATTAAACATGGTTGTGCTGAGTTTAGGAAATAAAAAAAAAAATTTTGTATTTTTATAACTTTATTTAATGAATTTAGGTCTGTTTTTATCGTCTGTTGCAATTTTTGTACATTGGTAGTTAAAGGGTTAAGTGGAACCTGGTGTCAAGGAAAGCGGGGTCCTTTCCTCCTTTCTGTTCAATGTCTTTATTGACGATATCATAGAGAATATATAAAAGAAGAATTGGTGCTGAATGTAAAATTTTAAAAATCCCAATTATGGTTTATGTTGGCGATATCATTTTCGTTAGTCTTAATGTCTCTCATCTTCAGAAAATTCTAAATATTTGTAACACCTTTGACTTAAAATGAAGAATAAAATTCAGCCCCAGTAAATCTATAATCAATTATAGACTTTGATCCCATATTATTCAAATCTGATTCTAACGGCATTGTGAATTTTGGAACAAGGAACAAAAACAAAAATTTTAAAATGAAATAACTTATTTACTTCAAGTCTAAAAATTGTTCAGCAAAATGTATCAGCTGATACAAACCTTGTACCACCCAAATTCAATCTCTGCAAAAACTCTGTAAAAACTTTGCAAGTCTGCAAAGCACTAAATGAATTAGAAAATCATTATAATTAGATTGTAGAGTTATTGCAGAGACTAAATTTGGGTTGTAAAAAGTTTGTATCAGGATATTGTTGTTGTAAAAAACGGACTATCTATCTCAATTTACTTATGTCATTGAAACGTTTACCCTAAACAAGAACTGGAACCAAAAAACCTCAATACCCTCCAAAATAAACTAATTAAATAAATGTTTAAACTAAGATCAACTATTCGCATCTCTAAAATCCTCAAGATTTAGAAAAAAATTAATTTTGATGAACTCTATCTGTTTTCAAAATTGTCCTTCATCAAAACGCTAAAATTTAACTGTCTCTAATATAAAATCGCTAGCATTAAAACTATGAACCTTCATCAAAAAAATCTCTTTCTTATGACCGAGCTTTACTCTCATAACACTTCAACTTGAAGTTGAAAAACTTGCTTGAAGCAAGTTTTTCAACCATATTTAAAATTTTTTTTGAATTTGAAAAGTCTTTAAAATGGCATTAATATCAACAAAGGTATTTTTGATTCCATTGAGCTATGTATTAACAACATTAGATTCGTTATACAAATATTAACTAATTTTTTTTTTTTTCAAAATTCTTTTTAAATTTATTGTTCCTTAAAGGAGGCAAATTAAATAAATTAAACAGTTCTGGTTCTTCATTTTTTCCTCTGTTTTTCAAAAAATCGGACCATGTCTTGACTATTCAACTAATACTCACAATTTATCGATTGATGTAATGTAGTGAATTAAACATTACATTACATTACCAACATCTCATGAAAGTAAGTTAGCTTCGATCCGCGTGCACATGCGACACCAAACATGCGATTCGCATACGCATCAGATGAAGCAAGTTTGATGGATTTTTTTATTTAAAGAAGCTGAGCTTGTTGAGAAAAGAAGAAGAGAGAAAGATTCATGTTTTTTTACTAATTTATTAAATAAAAAATATTTATACAAAATTTTATTTATTTAAAAAAATTAATTTAATATTAAAATTAAATTAATTTCACCAGCCACCAATCGACAACAAGCAATCTAGAAGATTGCTTAGTTAAAAATTTTTAATTTTAAAATTTGTTTAGCTGATTTAAAATAAAAATCCCAAAGTGCAAGAAAATTAAAAAAATTAAAAAAAATTAAAGTAAATTTTATTGATGAAAGATGCTTCATGTTGGGGTTATGAAGTTCATTTCAATTCGATCGTTTCAATTCAGAAAAATTTGAATAACTTTTTTACTGCAATGTACTTTGATTGTGATACTTTTTAATGGTGTGCAAAATGCAGAAAATTGCAGAGTATTTTTCAGATTTATTTTACTGCCAGTAAGGTTTTTAAAATTGTCTTTTTTTTTAATTTTTAATGTTGTATTAAAGATGCAACATTGGTTTTTTATTGATTTTTTTAAAATTTTTATTTCATTTCTAAATTTTTAGTTAAAATTTTTTTTTACTCAGAAATGTATAAAAATGTACACATGGATGGTGTAGACTTTTGCGACATGTTTCACGCATTATTTAGAATAGAAAGACGTAGTAAAGAATATTACATGCGAATAATTTATTATTTGTTTAGTGTATGTGTATCAAACAGTTGGATTATATGTATATAAACAAATGAATTCAGGGGCCAAAAGCTTACATAGTTTAAGAGAATTTACTCTAATGATTTCCTTCAGTCTAATGAGAGCTGGTAAGGATATCACTCAAGCACCAAAATTAGGTAGACCGAAATCCGATACAAATGATTCAATAAATGGTCCTAGATCTTACAACAGAACCAGAATTAGTGAAGATATAAGGCATGATAACATAGGCCACTGGATCATAATGGAACAGAGTGATTGAATTCTGCCCTGTTCCTTTTATGGAGACTTTTGACTCAATAAAAGACCGAAATGATTTTGAATGGCCTTTTTTCTTCTGATATTAGTTTCTGATAATGAATTTAAACAAGGAAAAGAATAATTTAAAATTGATCTAATTAGGGATTTATAAAGATTTCCAAATATTTTCGGTTTAAGACTCTATTTCGTTTTTGAGAGTTATTTTAAGTCTATCGTAAATGGACGTTAAAAATGATAAAATACTTATAAAAGCCCAAAAAAAAATTTTTTTTTGAATTGACTTTTTTCCCTTTTTTTAATAAATAATTTTACCATTTTTATTAAATTTTACGTATAAAATAAAAACATAAAATAATAGAATTTTATTGAAAAAAAGATGGGTCCAAAGTTTTAAAAAATTTTTAACTTTTTCTAAATATTTCAAATCGAGAAGAAAAGCGAAAATATTAAATAAAAACATATTTTTTTCTCAATTTCTAAGTGGATGATAATATTTGGACATTTTCATGAAGTCAATAACTTATGAAATTATCAAACGACATCTTTTTCTTCTAATTTCACATTTTAGGTTTATTTTTCCTAAAAATTCCTTTAGGTCATTCCATCAATTAGAAAATTTTCTTCTATAATTTTAAAACAAATAATTATCATATTACTGATTATTTAAATTCTATTTTGTTTTATTTTAATTTTTTTAAATTTTGTAATGAAAATTTGCAATTTTTAATGAAAAGTCTAGTAAAAAAATCCTAAAAATAAATAAAAGATGTTGATTGTTTATAGGTCTTTATTAAAGAACGAGAAAAAGTACTTTTGAATCGTTTGAAGCTTTTGGTTGAATCTTTATGGGTTCCAATCGGAAATGTTTTTCTTTGTTTAGTTTTGTCTGTTCCTGTTTGACACATTCATAATCTATCAATAATTCAACTTCTTTTTTTATGTATCTGATCAGTATAGATAGAATTGGATGATTTCTGTTGATTATCTTGTTTAATCCTGAATGGAATATTTTTCAAAACAATTTTATGAGCATATTTTTTAGACATTATTCAATTTTCAAACGAAATTATTAAAATTAAATTTTAGACCTAAAAAAAAGAAGTTGATTTAACTTGAAGAATTAATTTAATAAAGAACATTTTAACTCTTTAAATTTATATTGACATTAAGAAAATTATTTTTTCTAATAATTGTTGACTATTTATTTGAAAATATATTAAAATAATCTAAGACTCATTTTTCGAATGAAATTAGAAAATGGTAGCCTTTAGTATGAAGAATATTACCTTTCATTTTGAAATATTTTTTTTTAAAGGAAAAATGCGAACTAGAAGAAGAAAAATTTTGTGATGAAATTGCAAAAGAAATTGATGATTTCATTCAAGGTTAAATTTTTTTGTTAGCATCAAAGTATATAAAAGTTTGTCAATTTTTTATTTCAGATTCTAGAAATTTATGTCATTTTTCTACACTTTGGGTTAAAGAAATCACAGGTATTCTAAAATTAAGCAATTTAAATATAAAATTAAAAAAACTTCAACAAAGACATTTCAGTAAATGAAAGAAATAGCATGATTGGCTGTTGTAACCTTCTTTAAAAAATTTAAATTAAAATGAAACTGAAAATATTTTTTAATGCACTCAATCTCATCATAATGCATCAAAATGACTGTAATATATTCTAATCAACTGATAAATAAAGAATTTATATTAATGCTGTAATTAAACCAAACCATTTCAGCGTTTTATTTTCTGTTATTTTCCCTTTTTTGTTTTTTAGCTTTATTTGAACTTAACCAAATAAAAAACGGAAAAAAAATTTTTTTGATCAATCTTAAAGATAAGTATAATTCAGATGCACTTTTGATTTAACTTTTTCGCAACATTTCAAGAATTAAAGAATTTATTTTGAATTTAAAATTTGAATCTGTAAGTAAAATCTATTGTTAAAATTATATAATCGAATAGCCAAAAAGAAGAAAAATTGATAAATAAATTTAATAGAACCCTTTTTTTTTTAAATAAATAATTTCAAAATAATCAAAATTTTTAAAGAAAAAAACAAAGTTTTTCGGGTCGGTTAAGTGAACTATGGTTCATTGTTAAGTGGAACAATTCTTGTTCCCAGATTTAAGTAGAGAGGACATTTGGGTATTTTTGATTGCTAAAAAGGTAATACCAGGTCAACTAGATAAGAGCGAGTGCTATTTCTAAAGCTCATTCAAATTAAAAAAAAAAACAAAAAAATTATTGAATTCAATTTTTTATTTTTATACCAGTATCGAGATTTAGGCATTCTATTTAATAGTTTTTTTATTCTATTTATTCTCATGGTCTAAAAGTTTTTCACCTAATTTGAGATTTGATCACCTAACTCGATTTTGGTTCACCTTTTCGTGAAAGTGAATTTAAATCTAAATGAATTATCATGCTCAACTTTATTTTTAATTTTTTTGTTTCATGTATTTTATTTTGAAGTTTGGTAAAGATACAGAAAAACAAATAAATAATTTAAAAGCTAAAAAAAGAATTTTCAATATTTTTCTCAAATTCCTAAAAAAAAATTAAACTCATTCTATTTGACTAATTATTCTTTTTTTACCAAATTTACTGAAACTACCACCAAAAATTAAGAAAAAAATACAAAATTTCTAAATTATCCTAACAAAATATTATTTGTTTTAAAATTACTAAATTGATTCAAAAGCACTTTTTTCATTCAAATTTACTGAATTTTGACAAATTTTGGAATGTTTAGAATGTGATAAAGGATGTTTAACCGATTGTGACTCGTCTATAGATATGACATTCGATACTTTTTTGAGTTAAATAATAGTATTAGGATTGTTAGAACTAATCCAGATAATTGGAAGTTTTCCAAGTGTACTTGCTATGATTATTTTAAAACTTGGATGTGCAAACATATATTTGTAATTGCTATTGTTAACAATCAAACGTATTGATACATAAATAGGTTCCAAAACCAAACCAGGTAAAAAGAAGAAGGCTAAACACTGGCATGAAAGAGACTAATTTTTTTTTTATAACTTTGGGATTTATGAAATAAAATTGTGTTTTTGTTTTCATCTAGTAAAATTGGTGATAGTTTTAGTAAGTTTGATGATTTAAAATTAACTAGCCATTCTATTTCACTAAAGATATCAATTTCAAATATGAAAATGATTGCAATATTAACTTACCGTAACCTCTTGTTTACTACCTCGGGGTACAAGTATGATTTTAGCTATTGCCCCACCACCATAATATATACTAGAAGCCCTGGGTTTTTTAAAAAAAGTTTCATTATAAGCCCGGGATTTTAATTTAAAAAACTTTGAAATACTTATATGAAGTTTAGCTGAATTTCATCATAGCCCCAGTGTGTATTATAAAAAAATTTTTCATGTAGTCTCATGGGATTGAAAAGTCACAAGTCACATGTCCGGACTTGAACTTTTTTTTGGGACTTTTAAACAACTCTGTTCATTTCCGATTAAAACAAATTTTTTTAATATTATTTATTTTTTCAAATTCTGGTCTTTCATGAAAAGTAAATCTTCAATTTTTAAATCAAAGTAAGACTTTGACTTTTCACCAACACTGCATATAGATTTAATAAAAATATTAAAATTAAGACTTAATTAAATGTTTGATGTTAAAAAATTAAATTTTTTTTAAAGAAAATATTTGAAATGAAAAAAATTGAATATTTATTCTATTCGACATTAATTTTCTAGATAAGGAATAATAAAAAAATAAAGAGATCTACTGGTGCTGACTATCGACAATAATGATAAGCCGGTAAGCTAACTTAGATTTTGGTTAAGTTTTATTCTGAATTCTACAGAAAATTTATCAATTTATATTTTAATTAAACAAAAATGCTATGTTTTTTTTTTAATTTTATTGGCAGGTCTTCTATATTTTATCAGATAATTTTCACTTAAATACACAAAATCGCTTATTTTTTAAATATTTACGATTTTATTATTTTGCAGACCTATTTTACTGCATTGAGCAAATTTGCTTATAATTAAGCATTTTATGGAACTAAATTATCTCTTTTAGTAAAAAAGTAATTCAAGTTTTTCTGAATTGAAATGATCGAGCTGAAACGAGCTTCACAACCCAATAAATAAGTTTCTTTAACTAAAATGTTAAGTTGAGCTGTAAATAAATTCTTAATGATTTTTTGAGTTAGTATCTATGTTTAAGATAAATTTTTTCTTTCTCTTTCAATTAATTGATGATTTAATAAAAAATTTTCATAATTTTCATAAATTTATTAATTAATTTTATAAATTTCAAGTTCTTTTTGAAATTTACTTTTAATATTAATTAAAAGTGTTTTGATTTATTCTAAATACAAACAAAAAATTCTTTTTAGTAAAATAAAATATTTAATAAACTTTGATCAAAACCATGTATTATAGAAAAATGCTTAAAATTTTAAATTATTTTAAAAAAATAAGTTGATTGTAAAATCTACCATTCATTTTTGAGTACTTATCTAAAAAGAATAGATAAGATTTTTTTTTAAATTTTATCGAAAATAAACTGACTTGCTTCATTGAATTTGAAACGATCATTGAAGATTTGATTTTCATTCTCATATATGCCATACAAATAGCGTTTTTCCCAGAAAATTTTGAGTTCTTTTTTATCTTTATTGTTAATTGATAACTAAATAATTAATTTAAGTCGATAAAAAAAATAATTTAAACCCATATTTTCAATTTTTCGATTAAAATGTTCATATTCTTCTGGATATTTAGCTTAAAAAAATCAAATAATAAGTTAAATAATTTTTACATATTGTATTTCACTTTTAACTTTTGATTCGATTTTTTTCAATCTTTCTATAAAAATTTCATATTCTTTAAAAAAAAAACATTTATTCTCTTTGAATTTTTAATTAAACATTTCTATCGTATTTCAAAAATGTGCAATTGCAAACTGCTTGTTCTGAGTTTGATTGCTTTTTTTTAATTTAAATGGGATATTTTAAAGATTACCTTTTTTCATTGATTCAGAGAAAAGAAACAATTCCTCTAAACTTGTTATTTTTTTGCCTCTCATTTTAGTCTAAAATTCATACAATTTTTCGTTTAAAAATGACAGTTTAAGTTTAATTTGAAATTTATTTTAAATAAATAGATTTTGATTTCTTTATGTCAGAACATTCCATATTTAATATTTAATTAGAAAAATCTACAAACTTAAAAATATATTCAATGTCATGTTGTGTATCTTATTTTGGACTTAAATTTAGAAAAAAAATAATAATTCTATCACATATCACTCAGATCTTAGGAAAGGCTTAATTTGAAAAATCATACTTCTTGATTATCTTTTGAAATTAAAAAATAATTAAAATTTTTTATTAATGATAACTTTTAGAATTTTTGATCATGAAAATTAAATTTTTGACTTTATTTAAAATAATAAATTTTGTATATCTCCTAATGTTGAGTTTTAGGCCGAATCAGACTTGAGCAGGGACCATATGAATGATCTTTTTCCTCAAAAATAAAATTTTCTTCCAGTTAGAGACTAGAATTTGAACCCTTGTGAGACTTAAACCATTTCCAGTCCCATACTATTATGAGATTGAAACTGCGTAGCTTCTGGTTCAAATATCAGTACCATAATATGACTGATAATCGGATTATAAGACTGAGATATTAAGAATCGAGATTAAAAATCTTGGTATTTTAGTTTGAGATTTAAATTTGACGTCAGCAACAAGATATCTCATCTAGTTTTAATTTGTTTAAATAAAAATTAGTGTGTATCATCAAATGCATTCTAAAATAGAATATAAAATAAAAAATTAAATTTACAAATTTTTAGTCATGGTCAACACCAGTATGAAAAATAATGAAAATTTTTGAAGGACTAAAATACTTAATTATATTTTGAGATTAATTTCAAGCTATTTAGGTTATTATTAAGCCATCATTTAATCACATAGAAATCTGGTAAATTTTCGACCCGTGGTTAAGATAATGCATCAACTCTGATGATGAACGCGAGTCTGAAACATAGTTTTTATTTTGAAAGCCACCATTTTTAAGATCCTAAGATATTTAAAAATATTGAAAATTCTTTTTTTAATTTTTGAATAATTTTTTATTTATTGTTAATCAGTACTGGGAATAATAATATATGACAAAAAACAAGAAATTAGAATTTCTGATTGAAGCTAATCTGCGAAATCACAGATTGAAAACTTTTTATTACAAAAGTATATTTTGGTTTACCAGTTGTATATACTGAATTACTTTATTGCAAAGCATAAAATCAAATTCTTTATGATGCCATCATAAGTTAAAAATCTTGTTTCGACGAATTTCTCATGTTAAAAATAATAGGTTGATCAGTGAAACATACCGAGCCATTATTATTACGTGTATCTTATAAATGGTTATTTCACTTGTATGACAAGCAGTCAGCTTTATTAATTATACCCTAAATTTGATTCACCTTTTAAAATATCACTTTTCTTTTCAAATATGAAATTTTATGAAGTAATTTTCTAGAGTGGACATTCGTGATAAATAATTTTGTTCCATATTATTTTTGAATAATGGAGATAACAGAAAGGTTTTCGATTTAAAATTTTATACCTAATTTTATACGTAAACTCAGTCGTCTAGAGCTATTGGCATGATTAGGAACTCTTTCAGAAAAATTGGTCTCGAGTCGCTCAGGATTTTATATTCATCTCTTGTTAGACCTCATTTGGATTACGGTATAAGCGCGTGGTTCCCGCATCTGAAAAAGGATATCAAATTATTAGAAAGCGTTCAACGCAGAGCAACAAGGCTGGTCAAAAGCATCAAGCGCTTAAAATATTCAGAACGTCTGAAAAAGCTAGACCTCACTTCCTTGGAGTTTAGAAGAAAAAGAGGCGATTTGATCCAAATTTATAAAATTATAAAAGTAATGGAATCAGTTGATTTCGAAAATGGATTAAATTATGCCTCTTCATTCATTGTGGAAATTTCGCCAAAATTTCCTCAAAAATATAACTAAAAAACTTAACGGTTAAGTTTTTTACTTATATTTTTGTTTAGCAAGAGGGCTTTATTAAAGGATTAGGAAGTTGTTTTTAGTTTATTTTTTTTTATCTTTCCTCCCCGTTTTCTTCTCTCTCTTAAATTTTTTTTGAATAATCATTGCATTTGAATGATCCCAGGTGCCGATGGAGATACGAGTTGACTATCTCAAGGACAACCACCAAGAGAAACAAGAATTCTTTGACTTCATTCAGACCATACATTCCGACACGAAAAATCGAAGTGTTCGAGTACGTGTACGTGTACGTGTACAGTACCAGTACACGTACACCTACTCGAACACGTCGAAATTCCGGGTTTGTACTCTTACCCGAACTCGGGTTTTTGGGTTTTACTCGTACTCGAACTCGGGATTTTGGGTTTTTACGTGTTTTTAAAAAATTTGAATTATATTTTTTTTTAATTAAGTTTTTATATAGATAATTTTAATAATAAATAAATATTGTTTCTTAAAATGTCTTTTTTTATTTTATTTTTTTACGATCGGTATTCGATTAAATCTATGTTTACCCTCATTATATCCTTGTCTATCAACGTCTCAGTGTTCATTGATCGTTTGTCAGAAGCAAAGCCACAAATGTTAAAAAATCTCTCGATAAATGCGCTTGATGCAGGAATTGAAAAAAGCTATACTGATACTTTTGCCAAGTTTGGAAACTTACAACCAGAGATGGTGACTCAAAAATTTGACTCAAGTCGAGTACGACTCAAGTCTGACTTAAGTCATTTTTTTTTGACTTGAGTCGATTTATTTTCTTTTGGTAAAATTGACTTTGACTTGAGTCAAAATTGACTCTAAGTCAAAAAAAAAG
The DNA here is from genome assembly GCA_025491095.1 of Brachionus asplanchnoidis. Classification (NCBI taxonomy): domain Eukaryota; kingdom Metazoa; phylum Rotifera; class Eurotatoria; order Ploima; family Brachionidae; genus Brachionus; species Brachionus asplanchnoidis. The sequence continues at coordinate 433,207 of JAILYF010000017.1, forward strand.
GCCGACTCAGACTCGATTCAAGTCATTTGACTTAACATGACTCGAAAATTATTTAAGTTTCTTGAAATTATTTGTGTGCAAATTTAATATATAAAGATATTTCTTATACATATACGTTTTTTTTTAATGCTAAACCTCTGTTATAACTAAAATAGCTACACATTTTATATATTGGTTAAATGAATAAGTAATAAATAAATGAAAAATAATAACTTTTTTAAATTCTCTACAAACAAAAGATATAATAGGAGCTAATTGAAAACTTTTGTCACCGCTCTGTTTTCTTAATTGATTTCACAATAATTAGTTAGATTTTAGTTTGAGTGAATCTTCTAATTGATACATTTTTCTAATCATTTTTTTCAGAGTTGATTCTTCAAAGAGTCCTCAAATAAATACATCTGGTAAAATTTCTCTCCCATTCACTTCAAATATTCTGCCGTCAAAGTCTCGAGCAGAAATCGATTCATTAACATTCCCAACTATTTTAAATTGTTATCATTTTGATTTAATTGAAGAATACAAACAAAATGAGCCAAAAAAATTAAATTAGTTTTAAAATTTTGCCGTCGTATCATTTCATTGTTTAAGAAAATGAAACCTTATTGTCAAAATTATATAACTTAGATTAACAAAATAGCAAAGATATTCAATTAATTAATTCAAAAATTAATTATAAAAATTTTAAAAAATCAGACTTTAAACTTTTTTTGAACGCTATTTAAAAAAATAAAATAAATCTTCAATAATTTTTTACGTTTTCCTTTTCGTGAGTCAAATGACTCAAAACGAGTCTGACTCAGACTCGGACTCTTAAGTCATCCTTAAATCATCATTTGATTCTGACTCGAGTCGAGTCATTAGAAACTGAATGATTCAGACTCAGACTCAGTCATCTCAAAAATGTCGAGTCACTATCTCTGCTTACAACTATACTCACTCCAATAAGCTTGAGTAGATTTTTGTCTGTTTGTTATTTCTTCAATGAATTCTAAATATTCAAGGCATTCAACTCTTATTTCATTTAACTTGTTTATCCTTTTTGTATCCTGAGGTAATTGATAGGATTTAGATTTAAGAAAAATTCTTAACGCTGCGTTGTCACTAGATTGGTATGGATTTGGAATTTGCTGACTGGTAGAAGTTCGAGGTTGACTTTGGTTTGTTTCCTGCTTTTCATCCAACAGGAAGAGCGCCGTTTCAACAAAGCTATTAGATGCTTTGTTTTTAAATTCGACTCCATATTGCTCTGAATACCGTAATTCTAACTTCGAGGTATTTGAAAGAGCAGCTGTCAAATATATTTTTGAGTTAAGTTCGAATTCGAATCTTTTTTTTATTTGATCTTTAATCTGATCTACTATTTTTTTCTCTCACCACGCTCATGCATTTCATCGAGCGTTCCATGTTAAGTTATTATAAGAGCAGGAATCAAGTTACCAATAGTCCAGTCAGTTTTTTGGATGAGGATTGAAAGTGTATATACTGGATAAAGGATTCGTAAAAATAATACTATTTTTTCTTTAGAAACTGGACAAGGATTATCATCTTTGAATGCTTTTTTTTCATAAGCCGTAAAGAAAGATTCCAACATTAAATAAGATGACCATCTTGTCCCATTTTCACATCTTAATTAGCATTTTTTGCTTATAAAATCTACTGAATTTATATTCTAGTTTCTTATTGAACTTGCAAATTTAAAAAGTTTTGCAAGAATCTTACTAAAATTTTTAAAATTCTTAATTGATGTACGTATTGCTTGGCTGATTTTATGAGCAGCACATGAATATCTAGGAACTGAATTGGTTCCTACTGAATGTTTAAAAAATTAATTGAGTCCGAATTTTCTTCATAAATATTTTCGTCCGATTCCAATTCAGTATCTGTAACATTATTCACTTGAAAAAAAGTTGCTTCGGTTGTTTGAGACACAGTTTCAATTACTGCAATTTCAGATTGAACTTACTGAATTTCTTCGTCTACTTTACTTTCGTTTTCTGATTCTGATTCAGGAATTGAGAAATTTAATTCCTCTTCAACAAAACTTTGAATCTCTCGATCAATCTCATTAATTAAGTACTTAACCTCATTATTGTTTTGGTTGGGATCAGGTTAAGGATTATTGTACTGCCCGATTATTTCGTCAAAAAAGTAATTTTCATTTTGTTTGAAAAGTCTTACCAACGCAGAAGCTTGGCACAACAAATTCCAGAAATTTTCGTCTTGTCAAAGTTAAACTTATTGATAATAGTTTCAACACATTCCTTGATTGACTCAGCATTAGAACCATTCGTCGGAACCATGCCAATAACACGAATTTTCTTGGTTAAATTGCTAAAAACCATAGATGCTACCAATGCTGGATACTGTTGTGCTGAAATATTTGACCAAAGATCCGTAATTAGACAAATTGATTAAGCCTCTTTTAGCATTTCTTCAATTGACTTATAAAGAATATCGATAAGCTCAGCAAATATAAATGTCTTGAAAGTATCCTTACAAGGAATCTCAAATTTGAGCATCTTTCTTAAATAAGGACTTGAAATTTCATTGATTGCTGTAGAAGATGTCAAAAAATATTTTTCTAAATTTGTCAAATTTTAGTTTAATTCCGTTTTCGTTGAGCACGATCCAACTGAGATGTATATGATCTAAGTTTTTTGCTCTCCAGCCATTCTCATACACTTTCCCTTTTAAAATGGACCAAAAATCTTCAATTGGTCGTACTTCTGGCACATTTGCAGGGTTTTCGCATTTTTGCACAAATTTGATATTTTGGTCAATCAAGTAGTTGACTACTGTATTGGCATAATGAGAGCTTGCCAAGTCGGGCCAGAACTTACAGTTGCCGTCTGAATGATGCTTTATAATAAACAGAATGACTCCACGCTTTATAAAGTCTAAATAGACAGTTTGGTTGACTGCAAGTCCTTTTTTTCGTATGATTGTCGACGAAATACCCCTCTCAGAAATGACCAACTAAACAAGTATTTTCTGCTCAAATTTCTTAACTGGGGTATATTTTGTACTTGCTGGTGTTGCAGCAATGTTACTTGAGTAAAATATATATCATTTCAATTGATTTTACCATGACTGAGAGTGAAATTGGATTCATCGTCTAAAATCCAGGAAATATTTAGATTTTTTAAATACAAATTTCTACATATAGCTCTATCTACTTTTTTTTGGGTTTCGGTTCGGTCAGGAATTTTCATCTTTTTTCTAGATGTTATTTGAAGCTTCGTCAACAATTTTGACTTGAATTTAGGCTTAAATTTAAACGTTTCAAACGAAATGTTTAAATTTAGAATTAATGATAAAATTGCCTGCATACTTGCTATTATTATAACAACATAGTTAAGTATAGATACACTCCCGAAGATTTCAACATATCGTTAGTGACTCCAATTCCCAAAAAGGGGGAAATGAGAAGTTGTAGTGATTTCAGGCCTATATCAGACTCAACTACATTTGCATCATTATTTGAAAGTTCAATAAAATAAAATCTTTAAATTTTTTATTTTTTGCGAACAATTTAAGATGGCCATGCAGTTCTGGTCTTAAAATTTTAAGATCATATGTTCTGAACTGCTTCTGCTTAGATATTAACAATTGTCCGACAGTTTTGAGCTGAATGGTCTTCCGCGCAGTATAAAACATTTTTTTTTATTAAAATTTTCTTCTTCCTTTAAATAAATTTTATTAATAAAATAATTTGAATTTGAATTAAAAAAAAATATATTTCTTATTAGGCAAAAAAATTTAACCATATTAATTTCTGACCACATTCATTATGGTTCGTACCGTTTTAATTATTTATTTTTATTATTATTATTTATTTCATAAAAATTACGCCTGTCTTGGCGGTGTTTAAAAAAATTAAAATAAAAAAAAAAGTTTTTAATGACACTTGTTAAGAAATTCTTGTTTCTAGCTACAAAAAAGATAAAAAATATATGTACAAAGTAGTTATAAATAATCAAAATAAAAATTAGCTTTTACCTAACGTATCTGCATGAATTTAGTGACATGTCACTAAAATTGATAAAAAAAATTAACTCGGTAAACTAGCTCTCTAAAAATCGCGAAAAAAAAAACAAAACAATTTTTTTGCTAATGTTTTTATTAAAATAAATTTAAAATTTAACTTTTACTCGAACAAAAACTTTTGTTTGGATATAAAATTTAAAATCCTGTTCAAAAATTAGAAAAAATATAAAGACTTCATTTCGCGTAATTCATGCAAAAAAAAATATGAAAAAAAAATTAAATAAACTATATTGAGATTTAAAATCCAAGAAAAAAAATCTAAAATTAAAATTTGGTTAAAAATGGATAAAAAAAATTTAAAAGCCCAAAAACCATCGTATATTAGATTGACTTAAACATCGTTGATGTTATAAGTAGGCTCATTGGTCTGATTCGGGTTACCATACGCTCCATTACTGCTGTAAAAAGACAATTTGGATTGTCGATGCGCATTTTGTATATTGCTGCTGACTTGGTGCAAAAAAATGTCATTGACTTTGACGCGCGGCTTCTGCTTCAGCTGATTGCCCTTGCCCTGACTGAGCGCGTGCCATCTTCGTCTAAAGACCACGTCCAGCGACTTGTTATAAGAGCCCTTTTGTCTATACTTTGACTGCAGATAATTGCTATTGTAGGTTTGAACAGAATTGGCGCCAACAGGCATGTAGACCGATGCTGCTGCGTCGCCATCATACACTTTCGAGCCCATTGAGGTCAAATCTAAATTGAATAGAAAAAAAAATAAATAAAAAAATTTTTTTTTTCTCTTTTTATTAGGGGCGATTCATTTGAGCAGTGCCTAAATTAGTATATTCAAATTAGCAGGTTTATTTTAGCAATTAAAAATTAATTTTTAGCAAGTTTTTCTCTAAAAATCTAAAATTTCTGACAAATTTTCGCTTTTTTTAATTTGCAAAATTCTCTTTTGAATACATTTAACTAAAGGCATTATGTCAAGTTTCGGTAAAATTGTTTGTTCTAGACAAGCATTCTTTAATCCTACCAAAAATATCCCATAACTAGGTAGAGCTTTAATCTGGACCGCCTAAAACATGTTTTGTGAATTGTAGCAATTGAAACATCCCCTGTACTACCTCTTAAAGTTGAGTTGGATTTTTTATATAATATAATATTCCAAATTTAAAATTTTCTGAGTTTTGCAGAATAAGTATATTGGTGGTACAAAGAATGTATCAGTTGCTACAATTTACAGAACATGTTTTGGTCCTTCAGAACTAAAGCTTGGCACTTTAAATATTTTGCTTTTGTTCTTTTGTACCAAAATTCACAATGCTTGATACAGATGAGTTAATACAGTATACATATATATATTGATTTGACACAATGTTTTTGGTAATTTTTACCGAAAATTATGTAAACCTACGTAAAAAAGTAAAAATTTATGCAATTTTACGTAAATTTACAAAAGAAAATTCATCTGAAAAATTCCAAAATTTAATTTCTAATTTTTTATGCTAATCGTAAAAAGGCCAAAAATTGTCGTTTTTTTTTTAATTTTCGAAGAATTTTGTAATTTTTTCAATTTTAAGTAAACAATTTTAGCTAAAATTACGTAATTTTTCGTAAATTCACATTTTTCTTCAGTAAAAAATGTAAAAAAAGGTGAAAATAAATTAAAAAAAAAAGTAAAACAACTGATAGAGCTTCCTCGCAAAAATAACAAATAAAAAATAAATGATAAAATTTTTCTAAAATTAATAAATTAATGAAACAATTTTTTTTTTGAAAATAATTTAATTTTAATTAGGTTAATGTTATACTTTTTTTTTACTTATTTTTACCCTTTTTTTTTATTTTTACTGAGGAAAAATGTAAATTTACGAAAATTTACGTAATTTTACGTAAAATTGTTTAACAGAAAAATACCCTCTTTTATCGAGCAAAATATAGAAAATTCCAAATTTTTCGAAAATTAAAAAAAAAACGACAATCTTTTGCAAGTTAAAGTTTATGATCAATTGTTGTTGCTCAAAATGATCAAATCAAACTAAAACTAAAAAATGAATTTTAATATTTTAATAGAATTAGTGCAGAGGTAATTTTTTGGTTTTAACATACTTTGTTAAATCTAAAGTTAAAATCTGCAAAAGTCTGCAAAAAATTATCCACTTAAAACAGCGTCATTTCGATGGTGTGCACTCTGCAAAGTTCATTTTGATATTGCAGAGTTAATTTTTTTATTTAACATGGTTTGTTAAATCTAAAGTTAAAATCTGCAAAAGTCTGCAAAAAATTATCCACTTAAAACAGCATCATTTCGATGGTGTGCACTCTGCAAAGTGCATTTTGATATTGCAGAGGTAATTTTTTGCTTTTAACATGGTTTTTTAAATCCAAAAATGTATCTCTGCATTACCCAAAAAAGGGGAAAAAATCACATAATATTAATGTATACTAAATAAAAACATGAACTTACTAGATAAAATTATTAACTAATAGAATTAATAGACACATTCATAGAGAAAAAAATTAAAATGCTAGATAATTTTATTAATTAACTAGATATAATTGAATAGTTACTCAAAATTTCATTTGATTAATTAACTTATTTATTAAACTAGATCAAATATAGGTTATAGATCCTTTTAAAATTCTCTTAGCTTTTCTTTGCTTTACTAATTACTTTATTACAACAAATTACTTAACTAAAACAATTGAAAAATGATGTACCCAGGCACCGACTCTTCGAATACGACTTGTATCGAGAACACCGAGCCTAGCAGTGAAGACACTGATAATGAAACATACGAAGTGGTGCGACGACAAACTTGCACGAATGGCGCAATAAAAGAAGAAAAAATTAAGTATTCATTTATTTTATATATTTTTTTTCATTTTCTTGTCTATCAAATATTTTCTTTATCTAGAAAAAAATATTTTTATATAGTGTTTTGTCTTTTTTTCTATTAATTAATAAAAATATCTAGTTGATTTCATCAACTTTTAATCTATTATAATTAATCCTATGCCGAAAAAAATGCTAAGAGGGAAAAAAGTTAAGAGGAAAAAGTGAAAAATTTTAAATGACCGATTTGACTAGGCTAAATTTATCCCAAATATTGCCAATTTTATTATAAAGAAAATTGGATTACTTTTATTTCTATAAAATTTTAAATGATCTTATTAGAGTAAACTTTTTTACTTAGAAACACTAGTGCAATTTTCCTCTTTTTTTAATTTAACCCTTTAACTACCAATGTCTCAAAATTGCAACACAAGATAAAAACATACGCATTTTCATCAAATTTATTTAAAACAATATAATTTTTTTATTTTTTAATTATTAAATCTCATCATAACCATATTTAATTATTTTTGGTTAAATAGAAAAAATGCGTTAATAGTTATGTGATTTCGGTTAGTCTAATGAGAGCTGGAAAAGATATCACTCAAGCACCAAAATTAGGTAGACCGAAATCAGATACAAATGATCCAGTAAACGGTCCAAGATCATACATAGAACCAGAATCAGTGAAGATATTAGGCATGATAACATAGGACACTGGATAATATCAGCAGAAAAAAGAAATCGATGCAAATTGTGTCAAAGTACAACTCAATCTAAATGTTCAAAATGTGAAGTTATGCTTTGCTTCACATCCAATAGAAACTGTTTTTATAAATATCATAACGAATGATAATTTTTCTAATTTAAAATATTGACATAAAACCTTAAGAACTTAAAATCAATAAAATTTCTTAAAAAATTTAATAATTTAGAAAGTTTTTTTGTGTGAGTTTTAAACCAATGTCGCAATTTTGCAACATTTTTTTTTTTCATAGAAAAAATAAGATTTTTAAAATTTTTTTTTTCCAAAAAAAGTTTCAGATTTAATCAAAAATATGGTCAAAATTTGAATTTTTTATGATGAGTTCTAGAGGGTGTGGTAGTTAAAGGGTTAACTCGAATTTAATTTTTTGAAATTTTGCCTATGGGGCTTTAAACTAATAAATAATAATAATAATTATATAATGCTAAATCAAACTTGCTACCATCAATTTGCCAACTTTGCTAATTAGACTAATATTTGCTAAAAAACTAGAGAGCGCTTTTAATAATGCTATTACCAGGATGATTGTTGTAGGGATATTGGGTGTTGTACTGGGACTGGTTGTAGATGATCGAAGTGGCACCATTGGGATTGTAGACATTGTCCTGATAGTTGTAGTTTTGCTGGTCGCCATTTTGGTTGTACTCGTTGTCGACGTCATAGTCGGGCGCTGGCAAATCCTCCTCTTCAAAGCCCTTAATCTGCTGCAGCACCTTTACAGTCTGCACCACGTCCTCCACCTCCATCTGATTTATGTTAAACTTTCTGGCGCACACTTTCAAGTCAGTGGAGGCCAACAAATGCAACACGGTGCCATACCGATGCCACAACATGGACACAAACTGAATGATCAAAATGGTGGCAAAAAAAATCAAAAATCCAAAGCCTAGCGGCTCGAACCTGAGCGGCTCATAATTCAGCCTGGGTATGGGAATGTAAATGTAGTCTCTTACTTTTGACTGTACCAACTGCAAGTGAAATATGATCACCATCCACAAAGCGTTGATCATAAAAAAAGCAAAGCAGCCATTGTTGCGCAGCGCCTTCAGATCTCTGGCCACTTTGGCCTCGTAGTTCTTGTCCGCGATGAGCGGATGCAAGTAGCGCTCAATGAGCTTGTTGTAAAAGTCAGTTTCTTTGGCGTCCAAAGAGCCAAGTGGACACTGGTCCAAATAGGCCACCTCAATCCATGCCGGATTCACCAAGTCATCTCTCTTCTTCGTCTCTTCTCTCTCATAGTAATTATTGCTAGCGCAACTCTGCGTGCCATTTCTTCTTCTCACATTGGACACACTCAACTTGGACCTGTTCTGATAATTGTTGTTTGTTCTGTTCATTCTCTCCTCCACTTCCTCCTGGTTCAAAAATCCCAAATCAACACCGTCAATTTCCTCTTCGTTTTTGATGCGCTCAATCCGCTCCAAAGTGCCCAATATTTGCTTCAAAATAACATTGTTGGTCTCGTTGGTCTCGATGCCGAGCCAATCGCGCAAAAAGCCCTTCAACGACTTGCTATACTTGGACGGATTGACAATGTTGATGGTAAACTGGCCCAGAAAGCTCTTTTGCTTGGCCTTTTTGGCCGCTTCTTTTTTCGCCTCCAGCTTTGCCTTTTCCTCTTCCTCCTTGCTCATGTTTTTTTTCACCGCCTTTTTTTTCTCTACTTCGCGCGTGCCCCACGACACCACATTCAAATTGCACAGCGAATAGATCAACAGGAGCAAGTAGCCGGACGGAATGGTCAAAAAGTAAAGAGCGCCCGGCACAATGCACCAAAACTCCTGCGGGTGAGTGACCGAGGCGATTATGAAGATGGCAAAGAGCATGATGAGAAAGACAGCGTTCGGCGAGGTCCACGAGTCCTCGGCTATTTGAATGGTGGTGCCGACAATCACAGCCATCATGATCACGGCATAGATGGCGCTCATGAACGCGGCCACTCGAATCTGAAAGTCGGTGGTGGTTATGTAGCAGAGGAGCAAGTAGATCATGGCGGGCACCACCGACAACAAGAACGAGTCCCACAAGCTGGTGCCGAGACACGCGTTGAACGCGCCGCATATCATCAACAAAACAGTGGCCGGTCCCAGCACTGTGGACACCATGAGCAGCAGCTGGTACACAATGTACAAATAGGATATGCTGTCGTTGACCTTGACAATGTGTTTGTAGTCGGCCAAAAAGTCGAGTATGTTGGCTATGGTGGAGGGGACCCAGCGGCGCCGCTGGTTGTAGAACTCGTGAAAGGACTCGGGCGCGTACGTCAAGGCGTCCGAGGCGGCGCAGTACTCGACCCGGTAGCCTTCTTGCAAGAGGAGGGTGCAGAGCCAGCGGTCTTCGCCTTGGTCGAACTGGACGTAGTGGCGCGCCTCCGACGACTTCATTTGGTAAGTGCGCAACACGTGATCGTCGACGACTGAGGAGCCGCGGAACAGCGAAAAGCAGCCCGGCGAGCACATGACGCAGCCGAGGATGTGCTCGGCGGCCTTTTGCAGCCAGTGGCCGATGGCGTACTCGAATTTTTGGTACCAGACCATGGGACCGGAGCCGATGGGGTGGATGCGGCCGCATGCGGCGCCAACTTTTTTGTTTTTTTTCATGCGGTCGATGAGCAGACGGACGGCCTCGGGCCTAAAGTCAACGTCGCCGTCCAAAGCCAGCAGAAATGTGTTCTCGGCCCGGATCCGGTCCAGGTCGTCCATGTTGTTGAGCAAGTTGCCAAAGCCTTTGAAGCATTTTGACTTTGATTTGCCGTTGGATTTTTTGCTATTGTACTTTTTTTTGTAGAGTTTTTCCATTTTGTCCAAGTTGGCAAATATTTTCCAGCCGATTAAATAGTAGATGTACATCACTTGGCTCCAGCGTTTTTTGTGACGGATTTTTGTTTTGTCTTTGAGGTGAGCGATGAGCAGGTTGCCGCCGGGCAGTATCCAGGTGAGGCGGCCGCCGTACGGCGTCGGCTGTTTGAGCGGCGCCGCTATTTTCATGGGCACCTCGTGGACTGAGGTGGCCGCCTGGTCCATTACGGACACGAGGATTTCGACGAATTGATTGGGCACCATTTCGCCGTCGTCGTTCTCTTCCATGGCGTCGTCGAAGAATATGTGGCCTTCGTACTCGTAGTAGTCCGGGTCCTTGATGCCAAAGTACTCTTGGGCCTTGCGTCTCGCGCTCTGGTCAATGTCCAAGCGCATTATTGACTTGAGCAATTGCAGCATTTCGGTCTCGGTCTCGTGCCACATGGTCGCACAGCTGTAGATCACGATGTTCACGTCTTTTTTCAGCTTGGTCTCCATGTCGCTGTCTATTGAGTCGTTTGGTGAGCCAGTCTCTGCCGAAGCTATGCATTAGAATTACAATTAGTTAGCGTCAGTTAAAAATTAATTGTCTAGTATTATATTAATTGTCAAATAAATGATTTAAAAGTGATATAAATTGATAATTATTTAGAATTTTTTATTAATTTTTATTTTTTTCCTATTTTATTTCATCACATTTTACTTTATTTTATTTTTATTTTTTTTTTGAAAGGAACAAAAGCTCGATACAGATAAACAAATAAATAATTGTCAAATAAAACATGGGTCGTTATACAATTTTGGGATGAATTTTTTTGATCTACATAAATAATTAATTGAAAAATATAAAATAATAAAAAAATCATCAAATAATTTTTTGGAAAATAAAAAAAATAATTGATTTCTATAATTAATAATCGATGTACATATCTAATTAAAATGAGATTCACTCATTTTTGGTTATTTAAATTAATCTTTGGGTCGTATTTATTCGGGCTCATCCAGTTACTGAAATGGGCTCATTACACATTAACAATAATTACTAAGTTGGTCTCATAATTTAATTAAAATGAATAACTATTTACTTATTCTATAATAATGATTAATATTCATGTCCTCAACTCATTTTCGGTCTCAATTATTACTTAAATGAACTTATTAATTACTGATATAATATACACAAATAAATTAAAGTGTCCTCAAATAAATAATATTCAATGATTACAAGAGCCGCAATGGTTTTAAATTGGTTTTATAATTTGAAAAATTTGAAAAATTTCAAAGAATTTCAAAGAAATTTAAAATTTAAAATTAAAAAATTCAAAAATTTATAATTTAAAAAATTTAAAATATTTTAAAAAATGAAATTTAAAAGAAAAATATTTTTTCTGACCCAAATTTTATGAGGATTCCAAAAATTGAGTCAAATATATTAAAATTTGCTTAATTTAAATGATTTAATATATGTTTAAAAAAAACTTAAAATAGCTTCAAAATAAAATTTAGTTTTAATTTTTGAATTATTGTATAGGATATAAGGGTGTAATAGGACCTTTTTTAAATCAAAACTAATTATAAAAAATTATGCGTTAATGGGGGAGAGGATTTTAGAAGGGGACACAATTTGTTTAAATATTAATAAATATAAATAAATATTAAAATAAAAATTGTTATCGTTTAAGAAATTTCGTAACTCTTATTTAGTAATTTTAGAGGCCAAAAATAATTAAAAAATGAGTCCAAAGTAGTAATTATATATCCCGTAATTAATTAACTATTGAGTCCAAAATAATTATGAGCCCGTTTCAGTAATAGAATGAGCCCATTTAAATTATTCCCTTAATCTTTTAGTCATCAATATTAATTGAATTATTTTTAATCTTAATATTATTTTATTTTAGCATTAGTAGTCGGATAACATGCAAATTGGACAACCAAATGATCAATGATTACATTAAATCCATTCAAAATATGTCATTTGAAAGCTTTGATGAATGTAAACGAATTTGTTTTGGTATATGGTGTACAAATTTAAATGAGCCAAATTGGAAGCTATCAACCTGCACTTGTCCTCATTTTTTCAAAAAACATACGTGCAAACATATAATCGGTATATCATCTAGATTGAATTTGGTAAAAATACCGATAGAAGCTAAAAATGTCCCTATAGGCGAGAAGCGACAACGTGGTAGACCTACTAAAGCCAAAAGAGCCATTGAATTTCAAGTTGGTGAAAAAGTAATAGATGATGAATCGAATGAAGATGAAGTTGATATTATCCAAGAACCACCAACTAAGATAATTGCTTGTAATCAAATAGATAAAACTTCATCAACAATTCAAGTAGAACAAGCTTCTTCTGGTAACGCACAAGAGTCTTCAGTCACTCAGCCAATTGTTAAAAAAAAGAGGTAGACCAAAAGGTTCGAAAAATAAAAAATAATAAAAATTTTATTTTTTTAACAAATCATTTAATTTATTTAATAGTATACAATTAAATTTTTTAAGATATAAAAACATCATTTTCGGTTATCATAAATATTTTTTATGTTAATCAAAAAATATATTAATCGAAAAAAATTTTATGTAGATCAAAAAAAATATTCTCATATAATTTTTTATTAATTTTTTTTTTCCTATTTTATTTTATCACATTTTACTTTATTTTATTTTTATTTTTTTTTTGAAAGGAACAAAAGCTCGATACAGATAAACAAATAAATAATTGTCAAATAAAACATGGGTCGTAATATAATTTTTTTTTATTAATTATTTATCCTTTTTTTTTAATTTTTATTTTTTTCTTATTTTATCTCATTTAACTTTATTTTATTTTTATTTTTTGAAAGGTATACCTAGCTCGGTAAAGGTAAACAAATAAATAATTGTCAAATAAAACATGGGTCGTCATATAATTTTTTTTATTAATTATTTTTTTTTATTTTATTTTATTATATCTTATTAAAATTTATTTTATTTATTATTTTAATCTGAAAATTCTTTGTCTCGGCACAGATAAAACAAATAAATAAAATATAAATTTAAGTAAAAAAGGTAACTAATTTGGAAGCATAGTGAAATTTACATGTACCGATAAAGCAATGAAAATTGCGTGAATATTTGCAAAAATTCCAAAAAAATTTTCTTAATTAAATATTATAATCTCGAACCCCTAATTCACAGCATTTTAGTCCGGACAAACCAATTATAAAAATCGGTGGTCCCAAATTACATGTCTGAATGGAAATTCCGGAATAACCAGGTTTCACTGTATATCGTAATACGGAGTAAAACCAATTAATGACCTATATAATAAAAGATATTTAAACTAATTGTAGGATTATTTTTTCAAAAAAATATATGATATTTCTGTTCACAATACTCTTAGCTAAAATTAAAATAAAATCGAAAATCTTCTATACTTATTGAAATTTTAATACTAATTGATCAAAAATTCTTCATTTTTTTTCATCAATATGTTTTAAATAGATTATTGATTTGATTTTCTGTAAAAGAGGAAAAAAATTATTTTAGATAAAAAAAGTGGTACAAAGTATGTTGCATTATTTTGCAGTATTTTTTCTAATATTTTTTATTAAATCTAATTTTAATAAATCAAAAAATGAAGACATTTTGCTCAATTTGTATTTGAAATTCAAAAAACGCAATAAATTTTATTTTGCTATAATTCATTAGATAAAAAGAAGGCTAACTTCTATTCGGAAATTCCTGGGTTTTACTCCTAAAGTCATCTTTAAATAAAATTAATAATAAATTTTTTTTTAAATTAATTAATTATTTTTTCTATTTTAAATAATTGTGTTCCTTTTTTAATAATAAAATAAATAATAATTATTTTTAAAATTAATTAATTAAATTTAAAGACTAGTGCTATTATTTATATATTGACTTTTTTTAGTAATAAAATAAATAGTAAATTTTTTTAGAAATTAATTAATTATTTGTTCTATTTTAAATAATTGTGTTCCTTTTTTAATAAAAAAATAAATCAAAATTCTTTTTTATTGTGGCACATTTTTAATATTAAAATAAATAATAAAATAAAACTGACAATTACCTTCATCTACTGAGGCCTTGTTGTCGAGGACCGAGTACGCGTCGCTTCGTTCATAGCGGCGCCGGTTCATCATCAGCGATTGTTCTGTCAAAATGGCACAATAGCCAGGCAATACAAACAACCTGTCAGTAAAAGCCAATCTTTGGCCCTTGCCGAACCACACATGTCCACCAATCCACAGCTGCGACAACCACCAGAAGCCAAGGCCGCATATGACTTGCCATTTGAACGAGCCCGTCTGATATCCCTCGTGGCACGTCCAGTACACAAAGTCATCGCTGAGCACAGCCGACTGCGGGAACCATTTGCAAATGATGAGCGCCACGGACAATGTGATCGGCGTGACCAGGGTCAGCGGCAGAGCAAAGCCCAATCGCTGCATGCACAACTTGCACGCCAGTCGGCCCGTGTAGTAGCACAGAGCCGAGCAGACCACTTGCAGAATCATGGGCGCCAAATACGTGATCCATCGGTCTTTGTAAGTGGGCTGATCGTCCACTGTGCGCATCGGCACACTGGTCATGGACGGCACAAACATCTGAGCGGCAGTGTACGCCATCAGAGTGTCGTTCAAAAAGTCAGCTGATCTTTTTTTGAGCGGCAAAGGCGGCGGAGGCGGCGGCAGAGGTCCAAAGCCCGCCATCTGATCGCCAGACCAAGCACCGCCATTGGCGCCGTACTTAAATCGGCTGTCGGCAACCTCATCAATTGTTCTGAACACTTTTCCCGAGTTGAATATGCCCGGATGGAATATGTAGGCGAAAAGAAGCGTGATGCCTATTTTCCACACGCTGGTCATCATGCTTGTCTTGATCCTGGTGGCGGCGATGTTCTCCTTGAGCAGTTTTATGTTGACGAATTTGTACGAGCCGCATTTGATGTCGCGGTCGACAAAGTTCTCCCACCAGACTAGCGAGACGAGCATGAGCGCTATGGGCAGCTCCCATTCGATTTGAAACGAAGACAAAATGTCCTGCAGGATCAAATTGGACCGGTTGTTGGGGCCGGACGGAGCGGGCAGTGGCCGGGTGGTGTCGAACGCGTCCAAAAAGTAGTCTGCTTGACGCTTTTTGAGCGTGTCGAACGAGTCGTAGAGAGTGTCGGTGGTGAAGAGGTCGCTGGTGGCGCCGCCGGCGTCTATGTGCACCGATGGAGTTGCTGTTGGGTCAGACTTGAACATGTACTTGGACGCGAACACTATGCCGAACACGGTGCATTGCATGGCCACGGCGCAAAAGTCCATCACGAATATGACGAGCTTGCGCGCGGCGTTCACGTGGTTTTTGCTCAGCAGAAATTTGAGCAGTCCTGGTATGGTGCAGACGGCGTTCATGATGAGGATGGCGCGAGACACGTCCAGCTTGGGCAGCACTCGGAACACGAATATGGACATGCCGAAGCTGTGCGCTGTTTCGATCACCAGAACAAAGAGCATTATTTTGAGTGTGGGCCATGGCTTGTTGCCGAACAAAGCTTTGAAAATGCTGTCGCAAAATGTGAATAGATAAGGCGCACAAATGCTCGATATCAACATCCAGACCCAGCGTTCTTTGTACGCATTTTTGTCACTCTAGACCAAAAAAAATTTAGTTTCTTTTTTTTTAATTTTATTTTTAGAAAATTTAATAAAATGTTTTTAGTAAAGAAAAAAAAAATTTTTTTTTTAAATTTAATTTTGGAAATTCTAATCTAATTTTTATTTGGTTTGAGGAAAAACAATAAAAATTTTTAAGTTTAATTTTATAATGAAAATCTTATATATTCAATGGGATATATTATATATTATATATTTAATTTTAATTTTAGGAAATCTAGTAAATTTTTTCAATTGAGTAGCAGGAATTTTTTTAAATTTCACTCTTTGACTATTATTTTTTTTTGAGGGTAACATAATGAGAATATCAATTAGTTAATTTTCATTTTTGTATTCTTTGTAATTTTAAGAGAATTTTAATAATTTTTCTCTTGTTTTTTTTTGTAGTCTTTGATAAATAAATTAAAGATTTCAATTAATTGATAGTTTAATTATCAAATTTAATTTTATCTTAATTTTCCTAGACCTTTTAAATCTAAATATAATGGTTAAAATAACCAAAAAGTAAATAAAAGAGCAGGGTCAAATAATATAAAATTGCCAAAAAATCCAAAAATAAAAAAAAAAAAATTTTACATTATTTATCATTTAAATGAAATAAAATTTTATTTTTTAATTTCAATTTCTATTAATTTTGAAATCAAAGCTGAAGTTTTATTGAGAAATCTTAAATTTATTTTATTAAATTTTTTTAAAAATTAAATATTTCGTTTAGGCTTATTTCAAAATAATTTATTTTGTTGCCTAGAACAAATGTTACTATTGAACAAGTTAAAGAAAATTTAACATAGAATATTCGATTTTCTACACTTTAACAAATAGGTTGTGAAGAGAGACTTCTCATTCAAGTTTATAAACACTAAATAGAAGCAAAATTAATTTTAAGTAAATAATTCATTTAGCTGGCAACTTATTATTTTAGAACAATTCAAAACTTTAGAATCATTTTGCCAAGTTTTTGAAAGTAATTTTCCTTTTTTTTTTTGTCACCATTTCAACTATTTAATTATTAAATATTTCAGACCGATATTTGAATTGTTAAAATATTGGCATTTTTCTATGCAGTTAAAATTAAGACAAGATTGATTAAAAAATACTTTTTTTAAATTTTTTAAAATAGCTTTTAAAGATTTTTGAAAAAAAATTAAAAACCCTATTTTCTAAAAATTAGTCGAATTGTATACAAAATTTTCCACTTATAATAAATTAAATACAATAAGTGAAGTGTCATCTCTTGAATAACTTTTTTCACATTCGAAATGAATATTTTATAAAAACAAACGCTTTTAATGAAATTAAAAAAAATAATTAAAATAATTTTATCAAACTATCTTCTTTATTTTATAAGGCTAATCTCTCATTTAATGTGCCAGACACGCAATAGCTTATTACTAGTATAATTATTTTAAATAAAGTCATTGGTAACACATTTTTTTAAATTCTTTAAAAAATTTGATCCTTAAATCAGAAAAATAGACTTAAATAATTTTTTTTTATTTTTTTCTATTTTATAAACTTGTTATGTTTATTGTAAAATTAATAAATATCTTTAATTTTTTCTAATTTATTATTTTTGATATTAGTTTTTTTTTTAAACCAAGTAGATGGGTAAACTTAGCAATTAAAAACTTTACTTAATTATTTGTTTATCATTAAAGCCTGTAAATCCTTGAATATCAAGTTAATATTTACAATTTTTTTTGTTTACCCATCTAAATAAGATTCTGAATTTTTGAACTGTAACAAATAAACCACAATTAAATACAAATTGAATAATTTATCTTAAAAAATTAAACCCTCCTAAATAACTTGTTGACTTAATTTTTTTTTTAAAAATTCTAAAAAATAATAAATTTTAATTTAAATAAAACTTGAGTTAAAATATTTTTTTTAATTTTAATTACCGTTTCAACATGTCCGACAGCGTTGGTCATCAGCAAAAAAGCTCCTTTTCCAATTATAGCTGAAGCAAGCACTACCAAACCAAGCACTATATAAGTACACACTTTCAGTATTTGTAGTGACAGATGAAAAAAATGAACTCTTTGTTCATAAGTCTCTTCTGTGTCTACACACCGAGCCGTGTCCCAAACCTCATAAAGCATTCTGTAAAAGTAAAAACCGTCATTTAATTTTTCTTTAAAAAAAATCATAAAAAAACATACTTAAAATTGGCGTCCATATCCGGTTGGTTCATAGATTTTATTTTATCTTCTGCACCTGAGCCTCCCACATGTCCACTAATTTGAGAAAAATTGGATATGCTAGTGTCGTCAAATTCATTTTTGGCCTTCTGCAAATCAGCCTGTTCTTTCTTGAACAAAAATTGTTTTCGCTGAGCGATCATCAACTTTCTGAGAATGCTCCGCTTGTGGCCATAGTTAAGCTTCAAATTGACCATCTCAGTTCCTTGCTGGTTGTCTTCAGGATTAAATGGGGTAGATTGTCGATTCTTTTGGCCAAGGTCTTGAGCCAAAAGGGCAATCTCATCATCGGTCAAAAATCCCGCTGTAGACTTGTATTCGTTCACATCACTGTAGTCCAATTTTTCCACCTCGGACTCCAGCTCTTCCCATTTATCATCAGAAATTAAGTTTAGCTTTTTGACCAGCTTAAGCATCTCATTGTAGTCCTCTCGGTCCACATAGTCCTTCATTTGTCTCTCAATTTTGTTCTTTAGAGTCTTTATTTTTTCTTTTTTGTGATGGTGTTTGTTGGCATCGGACTGGTTGTTGTAGTGGTTGTGCGAGTTCATGGTGAACGAGGTGTCCGAGTCCATTTTTTTAAACTTGGACGATTTGGTATCAGTCAAATTGTTGTCCTGATTATTGTAGTTATTGTAGTCATTTTCGAATGATTTTTGCACCTTGGCAAATTTGTTGGTTCTGTTTGAGCTTTTAAGGTTGGAATTGGACGAATCGTCCACAAAATCAGACATTTCGTTCACTGTCTTTATGAGAATCAAGTCTTTTCTCTGCAATTAACAACTCCGAATTATTTTAATGTAAATGTAAATCAAAGCGACAAATTTCATTTTAATTCATCTAGAAAGTTAATTTTTTCTTAAATGAACCTTATTTTTATTTTAAAATTATAAGATAATTTTTATTCATTGTCTTTGATACAAATAAAGTTAATAAAATGTTTTTGTTTTTTTAATACACTCGATTTATTTCAACTAAACAAATTATTAACATTATAAAAATTATCCAAATTAAAACAAATGAATATAATTTCAAGCAAAAAAATTTTTTTTTTCTTCGATATAAAACCCTTATTTTTTAGAATTAAAAATTAATAATTTTTTACTTGTCTTAATTGCTCCTAATTTAATAAATTAAAAATTCCTTACAAAAAAAAAATTCTTTTATCCTCAAAAGCTAAAAACAAATTAATATTAAAATTCAATATAAAATAATTTCATTTAATTTATCTAAAATTGAAAGTCATTTCTTAAATATTTTTACTAATGACTTAAATAGAATTTTTAAAATTGTAAATTTTTTAAATTATTCTCAATAAGTTAAAAATATTCACTGTTTAATTTTAATATTAAATAATTTTCATTTATTTATCTTAATAATTAATATTGATAGTATTATTAATTTTTCAACCCCTTCTCTTCATTTCGCAATTTAAAAAATTTTTCAACTATTTCTCATTTCACTAAAAAACCAATTAAGATTAAAATTTAATATCTATTTATCTTAAAAAAAATGAATATCCATTCTAAATTTTTTAATCAGAATTAATAATAATCTTTTTTCTCATTCAATAATAATTTTTTTAAATTATCAAATTAAAATTTTAACTAAAATTTTAAATTTTAATAAAAACTTCCTAAAAATTCATCGCTTTTAAACAAAACAAGAAACAAACTTTAATTGTAAGTCTAAGACTTGAGCTAATTTGTTCGTAAGCGGCCAGACCGAGTCTTTGAGCCAGGCTTACGAAAAGAATTTTGTCTTCGGTCTGATCCTGGACCATCTCTAGCATTCTTAAGAGTCTTCTGCGGCACAGGAAACCCCGTACCATTTTCTGGCACACTATCACCTGGCTTACCAAACTATCCAACTGTTGATTGAGTATTTCCGGGTGCCACATTTTCAAAAAAACCTACATAACAAATAATTACGAAAGGGTTATAGTTTAGTGTTGAATCAAGGAGAGCAATTGTAAACTCGGGAACCCCCCCACACACACAAAACATAAAAATAAACACTTTCATTTAATTTAAATTGAAATAAAATTTAAAAGACTTAACCTTTTTAGTTAAAATAAACGTTCGAGTTATAATAGGAGATAAATTTTTATTAAATATTCACTAATACCCTAAAGACTTATCTATTTCTAAACAAAAGAATTCGTTTTAATTAATAACTCGATCCGTAAGTTTAGGTTGCGCAATGGCTCAGTGAAGAATCCTCGCGTAATCCTCCGCGAAAATATTCAATTAATTTAAAGCTTTTTCTTTCTTTTTTTTTTTAATTTTTTTCTTTATTCCTAAATAATTTTCCAATTAAGATCAAAATAGAAAGAGTTTTTTTTTTACAATCGACTGGCAAATAAGCAAGAGTAAGCTAAAACTAAAAATTAACACGACCAATTTTTGACAATATTTATTAATCTGATTAAAGCCTATTAGTCGGGATTAACCCCGGCAAAATTTAGAGATATCGATGGTCGTGTCTATTTTAAAGATTAGAAAACATTTAGTAAACAAAAAAACAACAAAATCCCAGCAAATTAAATGTTTTTTATATGAGAAAGAGAAAAAAATAAAAATGAAGCTAACCTAATTTTTGCCTAAAGTTTAATAAATGCTAAAATATTGATTTTTAATTTAATTCCGCCCTTGTTTACATTTAATTAATATCCTTGATTCAACCCCCGATTGATTAATGCTTACTTTGGTCTTTCCAATTGCGTAATCCTTGATATCAAGCTCTTTTAGAATGGACTCGCAGTGTTTGCCAATGGGCTTGAGCTCTTGGCACATTTGAAACGCGATTATCTGGTACTTTTCCAAAAAGTCCTCAAAGTGCATGCGATACGGCCAGCCTTGGTTGCGTATGTGCGCTATGTCCAACAAGCCATTGTACTTTAGCTGCTGGGATATGAGGTCTTGGTCAAATTTGTTCGACTTGCGCTCATGGTTTGGCTTCAAACACCTGAAAAAAAAATTGCTTAAATTTTGTTTTTAAATTGGCTTCGATTTGACTACTTTTTGTCGCATTTTTTATCAACTTTTCTAAGACTTTTCTTATTAAACTCGTTAGATAGCAAATTATCGCCGTACTCGCTGTTAAAGTTGAGCACGCTCTCACTCTGGTCTATTGATGTATTTACGTCATTGGAATATTTGGTGAGGTTTAAATTTAAATTTAAATTATTCATTAAAAACTACTCTTAATCTTTTATCTATTCTCTATTTATTTGAAAAACTAAAAGAAAAAAATGTTTAATTATTTATTTAATAATAGATTGAAAGAGATTTTTTTTATTTGTATTTTTAATAAACATTGCTATTCTTTGAATACTAATTTTTAATTTTGTAATTATTTCTCAAATAAATAAATATTACTTGATAAAAAATTGAAAAAAAAAAATTTATTTCTAATAAATATTTTAATAACTTGCTTTTCCTTTAATTTTAATTTTTTTAAATTATTTCTCATATAAATAAATATTTAAACTTTTTACTAGATATAAAATTGAAAAATAAAATTTAATGTTTTAAAAATATTCGAATACGTCTTTTTTCTTTGAATATTATTTTTTTATTTATAATTATTTCCTAAATGAATAAATATTACTTGATAAAAAATTGAAAAAAAATTTTTATTTCTAATAAATATTTTAATACCTCGCTTTTTTTAGAATACTAGTCAACAATTGTGTGCCTTAAAAATATTGTCTCTGACAAAATCCCTAATTTATTAGATATTTTTTTCAAAAAAATTTAAATTAAACACCTATCTTATATAAACTAAGAAGGGATATTTCCGCAAATTAATTTTAATCTTGATTATTCAATATTAAAACATAGCTGAAATATTTGTAACCCATAGATAATACAAACAAATACAAGTTTAACAAAATATTTTCCTAAACACTTAATTTGGGCCTTTGTTAACAATGTCCTTAGTTTAAACAAGCAAATATTTGCCATCAACTAGCTCGCATTTGCTCGCTAGGGCGTTGCCGCTAATCAATTAAGACCCATAATATCAATAGAGGACCTCAGTAGTCTCAACACTCAATTGTTCGGCTAAAATTTCAAAGTTGTCTCTTAATTAAAATATCCGTTTATAATTGAAAATAAATTGTTTATTTGCTTTTTAGTCTATCTATCTACGTTACGAGTATGTTTACTCTATCTTTCTTTTTTAAAAGTTAATTGTTCACGGCCTAAACCCGCTCTTTAAAATAGTCAAATCTAAGCTTTTAATAATCTATTTTTTTACCGCACAAAGAACGGCTCCGCGTCTTTCATTTTGTCCAGTAGTTCGGCCAACGAATTCTTTATTTAAAAAAAATATAAAAAAATCAAAAAATTAATTTCTTAATCATACTCTAAAATGACAAGTCACTGTCACTTGATTTAGCTTATCTTTTTGAATTGTATTTGTTTTAAGAGTTTGACTTTTAAAATTAAAAAAAAATTTAAATTTAATAAAAAATTAAAAAAAAAAAATTACATTCTTTTTTTGATGCTCTTGGTTCTTTTTTGTGTGAAACTGTCCCTTAGTCTTCTCAAATCGTTGGATTTGGGCCGTGATGGCAAATACGGCTTGGCAATAAAGGCAGTTGCCGAGCGCGAAATTGAGCCAGACTCGGTTCTCTCCACAGAAAAAAGTTCTGACACCACCTCTATATTTGAGTTTTTCAGGCATTCAATAATATTCTGGCTCAGGTTGTCGCGGTTTTTCTCCAAAAATCCCTTGGCGTTGTAGATCACCCTGCCAGCGTAGTGGTTGATGCCAAAAGTGAGATCAGTGGCTCTTGAGCGCACATATCTGTCCGAGTTTTTCCAGTGAGAGTAGAATTTTTCGACCAGCGAGCTGTCGGAGGCTCGCGGAAACTTTGACTCCTCGTCCAGCAAAGCAAACAGTCCCAGAGGACCCATGAACACTTCTATTAAGTCTTCGTTGTTTTGAAAATCAACAATGTCAAACTCAATGCCTTCATTGTAGTATTCCTCCTCTTCTTGTAGAAAAATGTGCTCATTGAAATAAAACTGTAAATGTTCATTAGCTGCATTGATGCACAATTGTTCGAAGCTGTTGAGAGAAAAATTTTCAAAGCCGGACATGTCCAAAATTCCAATTGACGGCAACAAGTCAAGCTTTTCCCTACAAAAATTTAATAAAATTGTGTTTTAAATTTTTTATTTTTAAATCCAAAAGTTAAAAAGACTTGTCACTATTTATAGTTTGACAATCACTTTGTATCTTAATCCGCTATCCGTGAAATTTTTGTTACAAATTCGGGATTATTTATAAATCAAAATTGTTAGATTTAAAACAGGATAAAAATATTTCCTAAATAATTTAACAAAAAAAAAATACGATTTTTTACTTTTCAAGTATTTTAAATATGAGTAATTATTTTAGTAAATATTTTTTTCTAAATTTTTAAATCTCCATTTTAAAAATATAAATACTAAATTTTTTGAGAATTTTTTTTTCTAAATTTTTAAATCTCCATTTTAAAAATACAAATAATAAATTTAATGAGAATTTTTCTTTCTAAATTTTTAAATATCCATTTTATAAATATAAATAATAAATTTAATTAGAATTTTTTTTTCTAAATTTTTAAATCTCCATTTTAAAAATACAAATAATAAATTTTTTGAGAATTTTTTTTCTAAATTTTTAAATATCAATTTTAAAAATATAAATAATAAATTTTTTGAGAATTTTTTTCTCTAAATTTTTAAATCTCCATCTTAAAAATACAAATAATAAATTTAATGAGAAATTTTTTTTTTAAATTTTTAAATATCCATTTTATAAATACAAATAATAAATTTAATGGGAATTTTTCTTTCTAAATTTTTAAATCTCCATTTTAACAATAAAAATAATAAATTTTTTGGTAAAAAAAAAATTACCCAAGCGCACTATTCGGCTGCAAAAGCTCATTAATTTGATGAACAATCCATCCAAACAAGCGTTCATACAAAGCTTTGGCAAGAGCATCGCGTCCATCATTAGCCTGGTCTTTATTCTTTAGACTAACCACTTTTTCTCCTTTGGTAACATTCGAGCTGGATATGAGCGCAGTGGCCAAAATTTCCTGGTCTAAACACAACAAATTGGACACAACCTCAAGAGGATACTCATCATCAATGTAAACACCGTCAGTTTCTTCATCTTGGCAGAAAGAAATGTTGGTCAAGTGCAAAACGGCAGCTAGAATGGTAAAAATGAGCGTGATGTCCTCGTCCAGAAAGCCAACTCTTTTCATTATGTCTTTCTGAGCCTGGAACATCATTTTGCAGTACTTAATCTCGCTCTTGGTCAAGTAGGCCTTGCAGCCCGCACTAGTTCCAAGGATGCGAAAATTTTCCAATGAGTCAAGATAGTAATAATCCAATTCCTCTTTTTCCAGCCCACTAAACATGTAATAAAAAATGTGGTAGTTTCTTTCGCCCGGTCCGTGGTTGACCACCCGCGACTTCTCCAGCAAATAGTCATAGACCTTGGCACCAAGTATTTGTCCATCATCTGAAAAAATTATTTGAACAAACTTGCCGAATCGGCTCGAGTTGGAGTTCATGCATGTCTGCGCATTGCCAAACGCCTCTAACAATGTGTTCACATCGACAATTTTTTTCTGCAATTCCTTGTCAAAATCACTCTTGCACAGGTAAATAATGTGCTGAATCATCAGCTTGGTGCTCTCAGTTTTTCCTGCTCCGGACTCACCCGACACAGCTATGCACTGTGTCGCTTTGTGGAAAAGCATGCGCTGGTAGGCCGCATCAGCCACCCAGAACACATGAGGGGTGAGCAAAGAGCGGAACCTCACTTTCGAATAGGCATTGTGCTGCTCTTTCTCATAAATATTCAGCTGCTTGAATGGATTGACCGCAATCAGCACATCACCAATATAAGTCTTTAATTTAATAAAATAATTTCAAAAATATTTATTAAAAATTTTAAATAAAATTTTTTTTTAAAATAAATTTAACACAAGAAGACATAATTTTTTTTATCATTTAGAGTCGAGAAATTAAAAAAATTCGTATTAAATTACAATGAAACAAGGAGGTTTTTAGGGTTAGATTTTCTTATGGAAATTTTAATCATGTGGAATTTATGTTATTAAATTAAAATTCAGAATTAGTTCAAATTGTTACAAAATTGCAGACTCAATAGAAAAATTAAATTCAAAAGAATATAAAATTTTTGACAAGTCTAAAATAATTTTCGGATCTTTATATAAATTTTTTTGATGTTCTTTTTTAATTGTGATAAAATCAATTCTATACAAAATTTAAATTACATTTTTGAAAATAAATTAGAGAAAAAAAAATTTCGGAAAAATTGTTCTTTGGTTTACTTTAATTTAATTTCTTTTCGTCAAAGAAGTCTAAAAAACATCTTGGATATTTATATTAAATTTATTTACTGTTCATTTTTATTAATGATAAATTAAATTAATTATTTAAAAAAATTTAAATTACATTTTTGTAAATAAAAAAGAGGAAAATAAATTTTGAAAAAATTTCGCTTGGTTTACTTAAAATTAATTTCTTATGTTTAAAAGAATTCTAAAAACTTCTTAGATCTTTAAAATAAATTTTTTAAAAGTTCTTTTTTATTAGTGATAAAATTAATTCTTTAAAAATTTTTAATTACATTTTTAAAAATAAATTAGAGAAAAAAGATTTTGGAAACTTTTTGTTTGGTTTATTTAAAATTATTTTCTTATGTTCAAAAGAAGTCAAAAACTTCTTTGTTTTTGTATTAAATTTTTTTAATGTTCTATTTTATTAGGGATAAAATTAATTTTTAATAAAATTTAAATTACATTTTTGAAAATAAATTAGAGAAAAGAAGATTTTGGAAAAATTTTTGTTTGATTTACTTAAATTTAATTTCCAGTGTTCAAAAGAAGTCTAAAAAACATTTTGGATCTTCTAGTGTTAACAAAATTAAAAAAAAAAATTCTTACGTATATTTGTCCATTTTTGTAGCGAACATAAAGTTCATTTATAAGAGCTTGTTCGTCCAGAAACTCAAGCTTGGACAAATCGTCCACTTCGCCTTTTCCGGCAGTTTTAAACGATTGATCGTACTCAGAAGTAACTCGCATCCTAATTTTGTTTTATTTATTAAAAAAAAACATGTCTAAAATTAGATGAAAAAAAATAAAATAAACAAAGGTGTTTGGGAAATGCACAGGGTCCTTGGCATTAACTTTTGACTGTTGTAAAGTAGGGGCTTTGCGATCAATATGTCACTAAAGCCATTCTTAATCAATATTTTATTTTAGTTGGACTTAACAAGATTTTGGGGCGTATTTACGCTAAAAAGCAAATAGTTTAAGCTTTGGCGCTAAGTGGTCAATGTAACATATGAAAGCTAGACAAAGAAAGTATGTGAGCAGTTATTAATTAATTTGTTACAAATGTCCGACTAAAAGTGGGTCTTGAAATTGTGTAGCGATCACTAAAATACAAAAATTAAAAGTTTTTTACTCGATTATTTATTCAAAAGGTTGTTGTATGTAAAAGGATTATTGAAAGAGAGTTTTGTGTTCAGCTTTGTTGCCGGTATAAATTTGTCATAAGGCCTATTAAGAATGTCTAAAATTAATTTATCCTAGGTAGTTTGATTTTTTGAAGATGGTAATTGCGAGGTTTTTTACAATTAAATCAACTGATCATTGTAATTGTGTCCTCGTTTTGTTTCTAGCAAACAATTTTTAATTTAAAGCAAACATGGCTAAATGAAAATTTGGAGCCTTAATTGCATGAGCAATACAAATAAAAATAATTTGTAGTCAACTTTTTCATTGACAAAAAATTGCAAATTATTTACATTGTATTTAGAAAACAAATTTATATCAATTGGCCTATGCTAAAATAAAAGGAATAAAATCATCAAATTAACGCAAAATTACGCATGATTTTGACAAAAATTGAATTAAGATCTTTTATTGAAAAAAAGAGGCTTTATATAAAAGATCTGTTTCCTAATTGGATTATTTGAACAGGGTTTATATTGAAGTTTTAAAAACTCTTTACTAATCATAAGGATGTTTAAAATATGGAATATGATTTGTTTTTTTTAAATAAAGTTTGATATTTTAAATTAATGATTTTTTGTTTTATATGTACAATGATGTTACGATATGTGGATTTTTGGTAATTTAACGTTATCTTACGTTAACTGACGTAAAATTACTAATTTTAGCTTAAAACTAAAAATGCTGTTTGTTTTAAATTTAGTTTAATATAATTAAAAATTATTTTTTTATAATTTTATAGTGAAAATAATGAAAAAAGTTTAAATTAATTAATTAACGTAAAATTTTAAATTTCTAAAGGTAAATTGAATTAAAAAAAATTGTTAATTATTATAATTTCTATTAATTAATATTCTGATTCAATCTTAAATTCTTTTTTTATTAATTTAAAAGAATTTTTAGACGATTTGACCTGTCATCATTTTTTCAATAAAAATTTTAATAGCCCAATAAAAAATTCTTTAAATTCTAATTTTTTTTTTCCACATTTAACTTCTTCTTAAATGATTAATATAAGACTGGCACCTTTCAAGTGTTAATGTCGTTAATGAAATCCAAAGTAGAACTTCAATTGCTAGTCTTTCATTTTAAAACCCTTTAACGTTCAATTTTCTGACAAAATCATTTTCAAAGTAAAAATTTTTATTTGTTCATGTGATTAATTAATAAGTCTAATAGGATAAAAAATGATCAATTTTACACAATATTGACCAGCGCCCAAGATTATTCTAGAATTTTTTTTAAAATTTTTAAAAGGTCCCTTATTATTTTTATTAATAAATTTCTCAAGATTTTTACATGTAGCCTCAAAAGAATCTAAATAAAAATTTTTAAAAATTCTTCAATAACAGAAATTTATATGAAAATTTTCATGATTTATTAAAGATCTTAGAAATCATTTTAAGCGATCGTATAGGATTGTAATTAAAAATGATCATGTTGTGGATTAAATCGAATTAATGAAATGCTTCTCAAAATGCGTTTACTTTTTTAATTTAAAGTTAAAAGAATTTGAGAATTTGATTGAAAAAAATGATTCTATGATACAAGTTTTTAATAATTTACTTGTTTTTTTTTCTCATTTTTGAAGCTCTTTTTATATCTTTACATTTATTTATTTAATAAATTTGAACAAAAGTTAAGCAAGACAATCGTATATCTGGTATTTGTTTAACAGTTAACTTTTTAAGTTAAGGGCTTATTAATAATTTTATCATTGAACCCACTGTAAGTAAAAAAAAAAGTAAAAAAGTAAAAAAAAGAAAAAAAATATAAAAACGTAATTACCAATAATAATTATTAATATCAAAGTATGAAAAATGTGGTTTAATTTTTTTAGTTTGAATTATAAAATGTATCCAATGTTGAAATAACATTGAAAAATTGCGATGTTTCAAATATCATTTTCAGTTTCAAATAAAAAAATAATTTTAAGTTAATATTACAAGCATTTTTATATTTAAAATTAAATTATTTAGTGAAACAGAATGAGTTTAATTTTTACTTGCAAATTTGAAAAAAATATTGAAAATTCTTTATTTAACTTTTGAATAATTTATTTGTTTATCTGTATCTCTACCAACCTTCAGAATAAAAATATATAAAACAAAAAAATTAAAAATAAAGTTAAATAAGATAAAATAATATTAAAAATAAATAAAAAGAAAAAAAAGGATAGGTGAACAATTTTTAGATTATGTGAACGAATTGAATAAAGTTATTTAATAGAATCCCTAATTCTCGAAACTGATATTAAGATAAACGATTGAAGTTAATAATTTTTATTTTTTTGTTTTTTTTTTCAATTTGAAGGAGCCTTCGAAATAGCATTTGCTCTGATAAAGTTGACCTTGTATTACCCTTTCATCAATATCGAATACCCAAATGTGATCTCTACTTAATTTTTTACCTTTATACAAAATTTATAAAAATAAAGAAAACTAAAATTAATTTTTCAACCTTAAAGTGTTTGACTTTATGTAATGATTTTTTTATCTATCTTATTTTTTAATATTACATTTAGCTTTTTTCTAAATAGATCAAAAAATATCAAATTAGTTGGACAATTTTTAGATTAGGTTAACAAATGGTTCATAAAACCTGAGAACAAAAATCATTCCAGGAATAGATGAACCATAGTTCCCTAACCGACTAGACCCGAAAAACTTTGTTACTTTTTTTTATAAATTTTGACTTTAGTGATAATTAACATTCATTTGATGCATTTTAACAAAAGCTCAATTTAAAAAAATGCAAAACAGAGCTTAGATAGTTTTTTAAACTACAAATATTATCTTAATAGTCATCATATCACAAGCCCAAAGTCAAAATTTATAAAAAAACAAACGAAGTTTTTCACGCTTGCAATATTAACTTAAAATTATTTTTTATTTGAAACTGAAAAAGATATTTGAAACATCGCACTTTTTCAATTTTATTTCAACATTGGATACATTTTGTAATTCATTAAGAATTTTTATCAAATCATATTCGGATGGTATTTTACCCAAAAAATGGAAGTTAGCAAATGTAACCCCATTGCATAAAGGTGGCTCAAAAGTTGAGTTACCCAACTATAGACCCGTTTCGTTAACCTCAATAGTTGGTAAAATAATGGAAAAAATCTTAAGAGATGAGCTTATGAACTACTTAATCAGTAATAAATTGAAAGCAACATGGTTTTATGCTTGGAAAATCATGTACAACGAGCTTATTAGAGTTTATTGATAAAGTAACATACGGAAATCGAAAACGGAAATTTCGTTGACATCATTTAAAAAGATTTTTCAAAAGCCTTTGGCAAAGTGTCAGATAGAAAATTGCTGGTTAAATTGAGAGGGTATGGTATAGTCGAGGAGCCGTACGAATGGATAAAATCATTTCTTGTAGGAAGAACACAAAGAATAGTCCTTAGTAATGTAACATGAAAGTGGGAGGAAGTTTCAAGTGGTGTTCCACAGGGATCGGTCTTAGGTCCTATTTTGTTCGTTTTGTACATAAACTACCTATTAGAGTTGATTCAAAGTCCGAGTCTCTCTTACGCAGACGGTTTAAAGATTCTAGGGATTTCAAGTAAAGTTCAAACAGGATCAATTCAGTTACAAGACGATTTGAATGTTTTAGACAGTTGGACAAAGACGTGGTCTACCGAACTGAATGTATCGAAATGCAAGGCAATGTATATAGGAAAAAATAGAGACAAAATGGCCTACACGGTTTCAAACGCTGATGGTGAAGTCATTTTGAAAGAAACCAATGAAGAAAATGATCTCGGTGTCTTGGTGTCGAATGATCTTAAGTGGAGCAAACAATGTTCAGCAGCGGCAGCAAAAGCTAACAGAATTTTAGGTCAAATTAGGAATTCATTCGTGTATTTGGATAGTGAGACTCTTAGATTTTTATACACCGGACTTGTCAGACCTCATCTCGAATATGCCGTTCGTATGTGGAATCCTTCAACCAAAGCAAGTATAAATATTATTGAGAAAGTTCAGAGACGTGCAACCAAATTGGTCAAATATTTAAAGAAAAAAATATACGAAGATAAGCTTAAATCGCTAGAACTAATGAACTTTGAAGAGCGCAGAACAAGAGGAGATTTAATTCAAATGTTTAAAATAGTCAACGACCATGAGAAAATCAACTTGGTGAATGGAGTGAATTTTGCAAAAAATTTTTTTAAAGAGAAAATATTTATATTTGTATTAAATTGTTTAAAAAAAAAACTATTAATAAATTTAGTGAAAAAATGTCCAAATGTTGATTTACCAAATTTCCGCTGTGAAGCTGGTTCAATAAGATGATTCATGTTCCTTAATTCAAAGGGTAAATTTTTAACTTAGTTTGTTTTTAGTTGCTCTGCTAAAATTGGTGGATTTTGAGATGAGAAAATCTTGAAAAAAAAAAGTTCAAGTCTAAGAAAAATTCTCTGATGAAAACTGAAGAGTTTAAATTTTTTTATTCATTAATAACAGCATGATCATAATTTGAAAATTTAAAATTAAATAGCTTAAATAAACAAAAATAATAACAGTAAGCTAGTCTTTGTATACTAGGCTTGTGTAAGTAAATAAAAAAAAGACAATAATCAAAGTAAGGAAGGATAAAAGTTTTAAAGCTTTAAAGCTAATAAGCTTCCGAATTTCACTAGTTTGTTGACAAAATTCTAGTTTTAAATCTAGAGTAACTCCAAGTAATATAAATCTTGTGATCACTTCAATTTTAATACCTTCAAGTATAAGAAACTCGTTTGTTTTTAATAAACATACAAGAAGTCTTAAACCAATTAATATCTATACAATTAAAGTAAAAATAATAATACATTATATCTCTTACTCTTAATCCTCTAAATTTAAGACAAGGTGTAATTATAAAATAAAAAATAATATTAAAAAAATTTGCAAAATTATATTTTTTTATTAAAAAATTTTAAATTTATTCAATTAATCATTATTTTAATTAATTTTAAAATCTCATTAGTCTACCAAGTTGGCTTCAAAGCATTTGTATAAGTAGGGTCATAAATAAATTGCTTGACAAAATTCTCAATTGAATCAGGTTTTGGATAAAGATTACTTAAATCATGTTCAAAAGCATATTTGCCAATATCAACCGCTATTTTGAACGATACCTGTTGAATTCTGTTTAGATTTGGATAAACTCTGCCTTGGTCAAGTTCTTGTTCTGTTACTTGATTTGACAAAGACTCTGCAGCAATAAGAAACAATTTCTCAGGTATATGTTTTAGATCAAAGGCCATAGCTGCTAGACCAACTGCTGGAAATATGTAGCAATTGTTTCCTTGGCCAGGATGATATGTTTTTCCATTGTACTCAACTGGATCGAATGGACTTCCACTTGCAAACACAGCTTGGCCTTTGGAGAAAGTATACGCTTCGTGGGCAGTACATTCGGCTTTTGAGGTCGGATTACTGAGAGCAAAAATAATTGGTCTTTTATTGAAGGTTGACATTTTTTTAATTATTTCCTCGGTGAATTTTCGGCCTTGAGCAGCAGCACCAATAATGGCTGTTGGTTTGACAAAATCAATAGCTTCCAAAAGACTCTTGATTGGTTTTGCGTTTTTGGCATAGGGCATTTTTTCATGATTAATTCCTCCTTCAGGTCTGTTTTTTACCACTAGTCCTTTTGAGTCAAACAACCATATTTTTTCTCTAGCTTGTTCTTCACTGATTCCTTTTTGGCTCATCGCAAATGTGATCAAGTCAGCAGTGCCGATGGCTGCTTCTCCAGCACCATAAAATAAAAATACATTATCTTTCACTTCCAATTTAGTTATCTTGAGTGAAGTAATCATTCCAGACAAAACCATACCAGCTGTTCCTTGTATATCATCATCGTATAAACAAGCTTTGTATCGATACTTTTCTAACAAATTAAATGCATTAGATGTATGGAAGTCTTCCAATTGAATTAAACAAGTGGAACCAAATTTAGTTTTTACTGCGTTTATGAATTCATCAATAAAATCATCATAATCTTTAGCGGTGACTCTTTTTTGTTTGAGACCTATGTAATTTGGATCTTTGAGGTAAACTTCATTATTTGTACCCACATCTAAAGTTATTGGTAAACATTGGTCTGGTCTCACTCCCGATAAGCCTGTCTAAATTCAGTAAAATTTTAATTAAAAAATCATTAGCAAAGTTTTTTTAATTTTTTTTAAAATTTTTAATTTTTTTATGATTTTTTTAGAAGTTACTATGTAAAAAAGGTTTAAATTAACTTTTTACACATAAAAACACTACACCTATCAAAAGCACAATATTTATTAAACAATTCATTAAACTTGAATTGAGACAAAATTTCGGTGATTTAAACTTTTTATCAGCTGATACCTTTTACAGAACGAGCTGAAATAAAAAAGTTATTTAATATAAAATTTTTTTTTATTTGCTTTTTATTTTAAAAAGCTAAATTTTTAATTTAACAAAAATTTTGAACTATTTTTTATTTTTGCATTAATTATCAAAACTTACATATAAAGCCAGTTTACCAACTGGTATTCCCATTCCTTGTGCTCCCAAATCACCAAGACCCAAAATTCTTTCTCCATCAGTGACACAAATTACTTTTACTTGTTGATTTGGCCAATTCTTGAGAACATCTAAAATGTGACCTTTGTCTTTTATTGAAATAAACATTCCTCTATATTTTGTTTAAAATTATAAAAATATAAACTTTTCCAAATATTTAAATTACTTTGGTTGATTGTAAATAAATCCGTACTTGATGCAAGCTTCACCAACAGTCGGAGTGTAGACCAAGGGCATGATTTCTTCCACATTTGATGACAAAACTTTGTAGAAAAGACGCTCATTTCTAAAAATTGATAAATTTTTTAATAAGAAAATTTTTAGAAATTAAAAAATAAAACCTGTCCAATAGGTGCATTAAATAAATGTATTTATCAATGTCTTCTTTGATTCTTTTCAAATTCTCCAACACAAGCTTTTCCTGGTCTTTTTGAGTTTGGACACATGGTGGCAATAGTCCGTGAATACCAAGACGCTGGCGTTCTTCGACACTGTACGCGAGACCCTTTTTTACTTTTAAGTTTTAATGAATAAAAATTAATATTAATTTTTATTAAGAATACTTTATTTAATTTTGAAAAAAATAAATTTTCCATTTTTAATTTTTAAATAGAGATTGAAAAGTGAATTTTTATTCTAAAATAATTTTATTGGAATAACACTTGGTATAAGGGATTAAATTATTAACATTTTTTAAATTTTCTTTTCTATTTTTGAATGAGAAAACAATTCTAATATATTTTTACATTTTGTTCCATCCTTTTGATCAGTATAAAAATTTTTGAGACTAAAAAAAACCTTAGCAATTTCAAATATTTTTTGGGCTTAAAAATTAAACTTTCAAGCTGAAATGAAAGATTATTCTGTTGAGAAAAAAAATTTCATTTCTTAATGCAAATTTTAGTGGTAGAATTTTAGCTGAGAGAATAGTTAAATTTTCTTTGGTGACACAACTTTATAAGCTCCACTCCTGTTCAAAAAACAATTGTCCATTAATGTATTGAAAATGTTTAAAAAATTTCTTGTCTGTATCACAATAGTAATTAATTAATTGACACTGATTACCATAAAAAATGGTGTATCATGTTGTTTCTTCTTTCCATGTGAATCTTATACTTGCTTTTTCTTAAACTTGATAAACAAACTAAAATTTTGCTTCAAAAAAATTTCAAAGCTTATTTTTTCACTCAAATTAGTTAATTAATATTTTTTATCTATCAGACTTTTCAATTCAGAAAAGTTAAAATAACTTTTTTACTATAAGAAATAATTTAGTTCTTTTAAATGCTTACTTTTAAGCAAATTTGCTTAATTCAATAAAATATATCTGCAAAAAAAAATTTTAATTAGAAAGCAAAATTACTGAACAAATGTATTTTTTTATTTCTATTATAATAAAAAGGGAAATAAATAAAAAAAAGTAATACAATTTCTATTAAATTTATTAAATTAGAACAAAAATAATTAAACATAGACAATAATAATATTCAATTGACTTTTTTTTTGTTTTTCTGATCGAACTGGTCTGTCGTGTTAAACTTGGGCTGTGGAGTAACGATTGGGGTCCCTTCAAGACGAATTCTTTTTTATATCACTTGAACAGGTGGATCGTCCAAATCTGATTCTTCATATACGCTGATTCCCAAATCATTTACATTTTGAGTTTCATTTGACTGACGAGTTATGACGTTGGTTGTAGCTTTTGGGCGACCTGTTTCTTTCAACTGGAATGTTCATTGCTAATTCTTTGATATGACAAAGTTCTAAAAAAAAAACAGTAAAAGTTTTAGAGAATTGTTAGGTGAATAAAAACTAAATTAGACGAGAACAGACTGCAATCACATGATCACATTTATAATTCTCAAGTCAATCTTTGTAGCTGCAAGTGTTTAGCTTCCGTATGTCTCAATTAAATTGAATAAAAGTTATTGAATAAGCGTTTTTCATAGCTATTTGTCATTGAGCTGATTCTAAGTTACAAAAAATACAGAAAGTGAGGTTAACTTCACTAGTTTTTTTCACTTGTTCTTATTCAATGGACCCATTTTGACTTAAGTTGTTTGGAATTTCTACGATAAAAGACATTTTCTGAATGGTGAATATTGTCTAGCTCAATAATTTCCTTTATGCATAACACCAAAAAATTCTTCTTGTCGGAATCAGCTTATTAAGGTCTTAAATTAATTATTGAAATAAAAAGTTATTTAGATATATATTTGTTTCAATTAAATCAAATTGACTATCAGAGAAATAAAATAGTATCCCCAGTCAACTTTATTTTAAAGGATCTTTAAAGAAATTTTAGAGAAATTTGTAGAGTTTTTTTAGAGGTTATCGTACATTTTTCTCTAAAATATCGTTAAAAATTTCTTTTAGATTTCTCTAAAATATCTTTTTAAGTTTCTTTTATTTTTTTCTAAAAAGTCTTCAAATTTTTTTTCAATTAAGATCAGTAAGCGGTATATATTTATAATTAGGGTCAATAAACATTATTTTGTGCCTCAAAAAATTTTCAAGGAGCAAGATAGTCAAGATCAAAACCATGATCACTAAAGCTGCCATAAAGCTAGATAACCAGTAAAAAATAAAATTATTCTTGTGTTTATAATATAAAGAAAACGTATAATAGGCAATTCTAATAAAGTAATACATTTTTTGATTATCACTTGCCAAATCCTTAAAAATTAAATACAGATGAAATATGTCCTATGGTTTTTGTTCGACCATAAAGTAATTAGCAATAATTTTGTTGTGGTTCGGGCTAAATTAAGAGTTATGATATCTAAACGTTACATTGATATTTTTTTCATTTAAAAATCTAAAAATCAAGAAATTAACAAAAAGCTAAACATTTTCAAGAAAACATTAAAAAGAAGAATTGCTTAAAATTCACAAGTCTTAAGTCAACTCAAAGACTGACTTGGACATTAATTTCAGTGACTATGACTTAAAATAGGGCGCCAAAATAACTAACAAGAACGATCATTCACTAGTCATGATCATGGTCTCTTGAATTTTTTGACGTCTCAGGGAGTTATTTTGGCGGTAAATTTTAAGACAAAGCTAAAATTAAAGTCCAAGTCTGCAATTTAAAAAAATTATTACAAGTCCGGACTTTGACTTGACTTAAAATTTATGACTTTTTAACAATTGTATAAAAAAGAAAAAAATTTCCTTATTTCTATAATTAAATTTTTGAAGTAAATAAAAAAATACGCTAAATTAAATGATATAAATTTGAATTGCTAAAATGTAATAGCATGCTATTTATTATTACATATAATAATTTATTTTTTGGAATTAAATAAAAGGATGATATCCACAAAAAGATCACAAACAAATTTCGTAAATTGCGTAGAAGCTCGACAATCAGAGATTCAGACAGCGTTAAAAAAAGGAGAGAAATTTTTTCAACTAAAAAATCAAAGGCATCCAGTGAAAGTATAGAATCTGAGCCTAGTAAAGACCCAAATAAAAAATCAAAAAAGTGCTTAGAGTCAATCTTTAATCAAACCAACTAAAATTAAAAAGCATTTTGGTAAAGACTTTTTTATTATTTCTATTTTTATAATAAATTGAACTTAAATTAATCACAATATATTGCACTTCATTAATGTATCAGATTTGTATTATAATTATTTCATAAACGATTTATTAAGATAATTAAGTCAAAAAACTTAATAATTTATTTTTCTTAAATATCTTAATAAATCGTTTAGTAAATAATTTTAAAACAAATCTGATACATTTACGGTTTTGTGGGTTAATAGTCGGGTTCGTTACGGGAACGCGTTAATATGGTAGAAGTGCAGTATCATGTAAATCAATTTGAATTTTGAAATTTGAATAACTTTTTTTTTTATGTATATACATTTTTAATTTTCAAAATTTAAGCTTAATATTTTGTAATAATTTAATTGAAGCATGGCATTTTTTTTATTTTATATTTTTATTTTGACAATTTTTTTGTATGTATTTGATTTTTTTTACATTGACTTTTTGTATGTATTTAACTTTAAAATAAAATTAACTAAACATATTTTTAAAAGTCTTTCAAATTTTTTCAATTTAAGATTATTTAAAAAAAATAAGAAAATGTTTAGTTGCTAATAGCTAAACTTAATACAGTTTAAGTTTGAAAAAAAAGGACTTTAAGAACACACATATATCAGTATTTAAATAAAACGCGCATAATTGTAAATTAATAATTACTTATACGTGGAATTTTATTGTTAGTTATATGTGGATATTCCGAAAATACAGTTCAAGCCTTGTCAAACTTTTTTCCAATACAAAGTGTTAAATCCACTTAAATCCACTTAAAATATTAACAGTGCAGATTATATTTCTTTATTTTGAACTTATGACCCTTTAAGAGTATGTATAATGATTAAATTATTGTCTTCTAAATGGGAGAGACTTGCTTGTTAATAATTTAACTGTATCTTGAAAATTAAAGATGTGATAATTAAGTGAACTGTGGCACCTATCAATAAAAAAAGTAACCGCTATCAATTCCGTTAGTAAGTTAACGTACAGTACTATTCAATTAAACATTTTATCAATTAAGTAAAAATTAAAAAGCTTTTTGATTTAATTAGGAATGGTTGTTGAGAAAAAACCTAAAACTCACATGTTTTTTGAAACACCGCTTTTAATAGTTTTATCTTTCCGACCTTTCAAATTTTTAACTCGAATTTTATTCTTCGTTTAAAAACTTTTTTCTCCTTTGTAGTTAAGTCTAATGCTCAAATCTAAAAGTCTCTTAAGAAAAAAGAATCAGTATGTTAGGGTATTTTTATTTTTTATTTCTTAAAAAAGGAGATAAATAAATTTTTTTCATTTATTGGCACATAAAATAAACAAATAAAATAATAAAAAATAAATAAAAAAGAATCTGTAAAGAAACTACAAAAAATCTCTAAAACTTTTTGACTGGTAGAACAGATTAAAAATTTTCAAGAGAATACAGAGAAAAAATAAAGATTTTTTTAATACAAATTAATGATTGTTTTTTCTCTAAAATATCTCCATTTTTTCTTCAAAATATTAAATTTATAAAGATTTTTTAAAGAATCTTGAAAGAATTTACAAAATATCTTTTTAAACGTTTTGACTGGTATAACAGATTAAAAATTTTAAAGAGGATATAGAGAAAAAACAAAGATTTTTTTTGTTTAATTAATGATTTTTTTTAATCTCTAAAATATCTCCATTTTTTCTTCATTATAGGCCAAATTTTAGAGATTTTATAAAGAATCTTTAAAGATACTACAAAAAATCTCTATAAAATGTTTGACTGGGTCTAACTCAATCATAATTGACATTAAATAAGATACAGACCCGTCGGGTTAAATAAGCGAGTAACGTGCCGTCATTTATTTACGTTAATTTATTAATTAGAATTAATTAAATTCAATCATATTTGATAATTAATCTTTAAAAAAATCAAAACAAATAGTTATAATCGGCAATCGTTTTGAGTTCCATTTGTTTAATTCTTTCTTCTTCTTTTACTTGAGGTGCTAAACAAGACGATTCGCCCTAATAAAATTTTTTTATAAATAGTTTTGTAATAAAATTATAAAGTCTTTCTAATGTATGGAATTATAAGGAAGTCTTTATAACTACACAACCTCGACAAAGCTACAAAATGCAATTCTATGTTTTTTCACTTTTTCCTAAATAAATTTCAGCTATTTAAAGTGTTGCTCCTTGACTTTTATGAATCGTCAGTGCATACGCTAATTTTATTGGAAATTGTTTACGTGAAGCTTTAGTTTCAGTAGAATAACAGTCATAAATACTAATTGGTATCCAATCTTTTCTGTGATCAACTTCATAAAATAATTTTGGACTACTGTAGTTTTCAGATTGAAAAAGCAAAGCCGTTGGATTCGGATTATTTGTTTAGAATATAACGGCTTTAATGATTCCTTAGAACCATTAACTAGACCTTTAGCTATCCATATATTTGTTGTTAACGTTATTTTCGCATCAACTGCTAAATTGATGACATTTTCAAGACCTAATTTTGTTTTGATTTGTAAAAATATAAATTTGTAATATAAATATTACTTTATAGCAGTCATTTTTTTCTTATTACATATTATTCTTTTTGTAACAGCTACAATTTGCATATTAATTGTGGTTATGTCTTTGTTAATATTTACGGTTTCATTTAGTGCTGCTGAGTGGCTTTCGTTGTGTTTTGCTAGAGCGATTTTTTGTTTTTGGTCAAATTCTAAGTATTCTGGATTTTTTCCATCTACTATAGATTCTGGTGATTCTGTTTTTTTGACGTGTTGTGTGTTAGTTGTGGATTGTAGCTCTGAGTCGTCAAAGTTATCTAAGCTTATCATTTCTAAAAAAAATTATTTATTATATAACACAAATAAAATCAAGGATAAATCAAAAAGAAATCAAAAAGGAATATGCTATAATTTATTTATTTGAACAATCGCATCGAATAATTGTCACGTGTATACATGCATGAATAAAAATTTGATTTTGAGTCATGAATATTAGTTTTTTCCTCTGGCTATATTGAAATGTTAAGTTAGCTTTTTATTAATTGAAAATAATTTGTGGTTATTGAAATTTAACACTAAAGATTTATTTTAATTTGTATACTCGCTTCTCAAATTTCAGTCATGAATTGACGGATTTTGTTCTCGCAGTATTAAATCTCTATGCGTTATGTCTCTTTAAAATGCTCGTTCCTCGCAGATAATCTAATCTTATTTGATATATTTTTTGCAGTACCGCTATTTTGAACGATACCCGTTGAATTCTGTTTAGATTTGGATAAACTCTGCCTTGGTCAAGTTCTTGTTCAGTTACTTGATTTGACAAAGACTCGGCAGCAATAAGAAACAATTTCTCAGGTATATGTTTTAGATCAAAGGCCACAGCTGCTAGATATGCTAGATATGTAAGTTTATTTTAATTGTACTAACAAAAATAAATGACACTAACATCAGTATTTTTGTTATAGAGAATATTATTTTTGTTTTTTTAATATAATATACGCGATTAAAAATTATTTAATTAACTATTAATTGGGTAATGTATTAGTAAGACCTGCTAAAATTAGTTCTGTTAACTTTTCATATACTAAATGTATCATCTTAATCTTACTTTTTCAATAACTTAAAAAAAAATGCACAATCAAGAAATGAATATCATATTTCACATTTATTTTTTTTTCATTTAAATTAAAATTCTTTTAAGATTTAAAACGATATTGAAATTTGTCAGCTATAGCAAAATATTAAAAAGATTAAATTTTCTTGATATTTTTTGAACACACTTGATTATTATTTTTATTTTAGATATGGTGAAATTCATCTAAATTCTAGAAATTTAATATATAATAGCAAGAATTTGAATTTATGCAATAATTTTAACAAAAAACTTAAAATATTTGATAAAACACGATCTTATTTTTATAATTATTTGGCAAATAATTAATCTAAATTATAATAATTCAAGATATTATAAATTTACACTATAACATACAAAATTTTCCTTTATTTTTATTGTAAAAATCTACTATCTAATTAAAATAATTTAACAATTTTTATTCCATTAATAATTAAGTTTAAAAAATACATCATTTTTTTACAAGATTTAAAACCGTAGAAGTTTTTCTTAACTAATTAATGGGTGATATATCAAAAAAAATGTTAAAAAGATAACTTCAAATAAGGGGATTTAGAATTTTGTTTAATTTGAATTGATTGCCTTAAGTAATTATGGAAACAATTAAAAATAATTAAATGATCTGTGAATTTTTTTTAAATTCCTGAAAGTAAATGATTACAAATACTAGTTCCAAATGTATTTCAAATAATTGTTGTTGAAAACAAAATTTTAAATAAAAGTTAGTCTTTATTTTATATTTTTGTTTTTACAAATATTAATACTAATATTAAAGAAACCACAACGAAATTTAATTTTGAAAAATAACTTAAGTATTTTAGAATCTTTATAAGACAAAATTCCGATTGATTCTTAAAAATTGATATTTTTTATTATTTGGAGGTTTAAGAAGAAAATTGAATACGTCATAACTCTTATTCGTAATCCCTTGAATTTAAGACAAGGTGTAATTATAAAATAAAAAATAATATTAAAAAAAATATGCAAAATTATATTTTTTTATTAAAAAATTTTAAATTTATTCAATTAATCATTATTTTAATTAATTTTAAAATCTCATTAGTCTACCAAGTTGGCTTCAAAGCATTTGTATAAGTAGGGTCATAAATAAATTGATTGACAAAATTCTCAATTGAATCAGGTTTTGGATAAAGATTACTTAAATCATGTTCAAATGCATATTTGCCAATATCAACCGCTATTTTGAACGATACCCGTTGAATTCTGTTTAGATTTGGATAAACTCTGCCTTGGTCAAGTTCTTGTTCAGTTACTTGATTTGACAAAGACTCGGCAGCAATAAGAAACAATTTCTCAGGTATATGTTTTAGATCAAAGGCCACAGCTGCTAGACCAACTGCTGGAAATATGTAGCAATTGTTTCCTTGGCCAGGATGATATGTTTTTCCATTGTACTCAATTGGATCGAATGGACTTCCACTTGCAAACACAGCTTGGCCTTTGGAGAAAGTGTACGCTTCGTGGGCAGTACATTCGGCTTTTGAGGTCGGATTACTGAGAGCAAAAATAATTGGTCTTTTATTGAAGGTTGACATTTTTTTAATTATTTCCTCGGTGAATTTTCGGCCTTGAGCAGCAGCACCAATAATGGCTGTTGGTTTGACAAAATCAATAGCTTCCAAAAGACTCTTGATTGGTTTTGCGTTTTTGGCATAGGGCATTTTTTCATGATTAATTCCTCCTTCAGGTCTGTTTTTTACCACCAGTCCTTTTGAGTCAAACAACCATATTTTTTCTCTAGCTTGTTCTTCACTGATTCCTTTTTGGCTCATCGCAAATGTGATCAAGTCAGCAGTGCCGATGGCTGCTTCTCCAGCACCATAAAATAAAAATACACATTCCTTGAGAGCTATATTGGTCATTTTAACAGCAGTCAATAAACCTGATAATGCAACTGATGCAGTTCCCTGAATGTCATCATTAAAAGTACAAGCTTTTTCGCGGTATTTTTCTAGTAATCTAAATGCATTTGAATTGTGAAAATCCTCAAATTGAATTAAACAAGTGGAACCAAATTTTGTTTTTACTGCATTTATGAATTCATCAATAAAATCATCATAATCTTTACCGGTGACTCTTTTTTGTTTGAGACCTATATAATTTGGATCTTTGAGGAAAACTTCATTATTTGTGCCAACATCTAAAGTTATTGGTAAACATTGGTCTGGTCTTACTCCGGCCAACCCAGTCTTTAGAAAAAAAAGATTATGTTTCTTTCAAAATTTAGATAATTTTTTATCTTATGGGATTTTTTATTTTTTAAATTTTTTTATCTAAGAAATTTTATTCATTGTTATTTAATTATCTTTCCAACCGAATCTCATAAAATTTTATTGTCTTTTAATTTTAAATCATTTCTTATTCTTATTTTAATAAAATTCTTGAACTATTTTTTATTTAAGTAGAGTCATTACTTAAAATTTTAATTTCTTAATTTGGCACTGTGAATTTTGCACAAAAACAAAAACAAACTATTAAAAATACCAAAAATTAAGTTCTGAAGAACCAAAGCATTTTCTGTAAATTTTATAAACTGATAGATCGTTTGTACCACCAATATAATGATTCTGCAAAACTCTTCAATAAATCTGCAAAATTCAGAAAATTGTGAATTTGAAATATTAAATTATATTGAAGATCCAAACTAACTTTAAGTGGTGGTACAGAGGATGCATCAGTCGCTACAATTTACAGAACATGTTTTGGTCCTTCAGAACCTAAGCTTTGGCATTTTCAATATTTTGTTTTTATTTTTGTACCAAAATTCACAATGCCCTTAATTTCATATCTAATAATCATTAACATTTCCTAGCAAATTATGTATTAATAAAAGCTTTTCTTTTATAAAATAAACCTTATACCAAAATTTTTTTTACACTTAATAAAAATTTTGAACCATTTTTTATTTTTGCATTAATTATCAAAACTTACATATAAAGCCAGTTTACCAACTGGTATTCCCATTCCTTGTGCTCCCAAATCACCAAGACCCAAAATTCTTTCTCCATCAGTGACACAAATTACTTTTACTTGTTGACTTGGCCAATTGTTTAGAACATCTAAAATGTGACCTTTGTCTTTTATTGAAATAAACATTCCTCTTTATTTTGATTAAAATTTTAAAAATACAAACTTTTCCAAATATTTAAATTACTTTGGTTGATTGAAAATAAATCCGTACTTGATGCAAGCTTCACCAACAGTCGGAGTGTAGACCAAGGGCATGATTTCTTCCACATTTGAAGACAAAACTTTGTAGAAAAGACGCTCATTTCTAAAAATTGATAAATTTTTTAATAAGAAAAATTTTAGAAATTAAAAATAAAACCTGTCCAAAAGGTGCATTAAATAAATGTACTTATCAATGTCTTCTTTGATTCTTTTCAAATTCTCCAACACAAGCTTTTCCTGGTCTTTTTGAGTTTGGACACATGGTGGCAATAGTCCGTGAATACCAAGACGCTGGCGTTCTTCCACACTATACGCGAGACCCTTTTTTAATTAATGAATTAATAACATTGACTAATAATTTTCATTACTCGTACCTTGTTAAGTTTTGAATTTAATATGTTTTCCATTTTTTTTAAAAATAATTTAAAAAAGTATTTTTCTCTAAAAATAAAAATCTTAATATTAATCAGCTGATGTAATCAAATTGCTGTTAAATTTTTTTGTTTAACTCACGTTTTGTAAAAAGGTGAGCTGTTCTTTTTTTTACTAGAACTTAAATAATCACATTTATAATTCCATTATAACAAATAGAATTAAAATTAATTTGATAAACAATTTGTGATTAATCTTATCTCGAACACCATGGCGTAGTTTTTTTTTCTCAAAAAAAATGTCCGAATAAGCTTTGATAAATTTTAAAATTTTTAAAAAAATTATTCAAAAAAGTTATTAGAGGTTTTTTAGACTCATGTTGAAAAAAAATGCCGAGTCATTATTTTTTCATAAATTATAATCAGGAAAAAATCGATGATTTAGTTGTAAAATGAACAATGAGTTGTTTATTACATAATGAAAAATTGTAAATTATCAAAAAATTAAAATCGGATTTCAGAATTTTATTTTGATAATTATAAAAAAATATATTTTATTTAGCTGTGAAAAAAACGCATCTACAAGTTAAACAACCATCAATTTTTTTAAATTCAGAGTTTTCAACTTTAATCCTGTTATCTTTATTCAAATTTTCTATTCCCAAATACATATGTTCATATTCTAGACATGTAAAAAAATTTTTATT
This sequence comes from Brachionus asplanchnoidis, assembly GCA_025491095.1. NCBI lineage: Eukaryota > Metazoa > Rotifera > Eurotatoria > Ploima > Brachionidae > Brachionus > Brachionus asplanchnoidis. The sequence goes on from JAILYF010000017.1 coordinate 478,033, forward strand.
AAAAACTAAAATATTTGCTGCACAATTTTCATCAACCTTGACGAATTGATACTCTGAACCAAATTTTGATTTCATAATGATTTGTTCTTGGATCAAATTAGCTTCTTTGGTTTGACTAATAATGATAACTCCAGGCGATATCATAGACATAAAGGATTTTAAATGTAATCCTTCCGAAACTTGGCAAACAGTGACCGGGTACTCACTGAAAAAAGTTTTAAATTCATCAATTCCCTTTTGGTTGGTTCTGGTCGATGTCCCGATGATAAACTCTTTGCCAGTGAACATGCAATCACCTCCTTCGATAAATGATTCATTGGAGTTCTGAACCGTGCCAATTTGAAGATTTAATTCCTTGGAAATTTGTTCCAACTTTGATTTGACTGACAGAACTTCATTTCTTCTTGATTCAGCGCCTGGATTGGTGATGAAAATCTTGTTTCCTAAAGCAATGCATGTGTCCTCGACAAAAACACAGTCCGGATGATTTTCATTACTTTGAATTTTGACCAATTTTATGCCACAGCTCTCAAGATGCTTCAAGTAAGATTCATGCTGGTTTTTGGCCATTTCATAATCAACTGGTTCATGTTCGTCTAAGCTTAGACCATTGATAACACTCTTGGGAACATCATCACATACTAAAGCATGAGTATATTCAAAATTCATTTTTGATAAAATTAAAATAAAAAAAATAAATGATTTTTTTTGAATAATAACTATAATTTTGTCATGTGATTTCTAATTTTTTTGAAAAAAAATAACCCGAGGCGGGACTCGAACCCGCAATCTTCGGTTTAGGAGACCGACGCCTTATCCATTAGGCCACACGGGCTTATTAAAATTAATCCTTCAAAGCCATCATTAGTAACAGGAAGCGAAAATTTATTTTACTAATATTAAAAAGGGTTAAAATGCTAATTGATCATTTAAAAATTAATTTGCTGAAATTGAATTAAATTTTTAATCAAGACTGTTTGATTACTATTTTATTTGAAAAAATTAGATTATATGTAAATTAAATCTAGGAGTTAGATTTGATTATAAATTGAATAAAAAAGCATTAAATTTTATTATGATATCTTAATTTAGAAAAATACAATTACTTAAAATTTTGAGAGAAAAAAATAACCCGAGGCGGGACTCGAACCCGCAATCTTCGGTTTAGGAGACCGACGCCTTATCCATTAGGCCACACGGGCTTGACTTTTTACTTTTAGTAAAAAACAGTAAATTAAACTTAAATGAATATAATGAAAAATTATTCTAAGCCAGGTTTAAAGAAATTTATAGTCAATGAAATATTAATTTTACAATGTTATTCAAATAAAAAATTTAAATGAAAAATAAAAAAGCTTTAAATTTTAAATTTTTTCTAACTTAAAAAAAATTCCAAAGTATTGGCTTGATTATTTAATAGAAAACACAATTTCCTGCATTTTGAGACCAAAAAGGCAAAATGTAAAAAATTTTACATTTTAGATTTTCCCATTTATTTTTATAATTTTTTTATGCAATATTTCAGAAAATTTTTATTTTACATTTTTATGATTAAGTTTTTTTTTATTTCCTGAAATATTGCACTGAAAATATTAAAAAAGCTAAAAATGTAAAATTTTTTATATTTTGTCACCAAAAACTTATTTTTTGAATTAGATCTTGAATTAGATCATTAAGAGTGTTTGAAAAGAACCCTGAAAACCTATTTATTGTAAGACTACAAATTAAATTACTAGTAATTTTTTTTTTCTAATAGTAAAATCGAAAATAAAGTGGCAAAAAAATATATCAAAAGTAGCAAATTTAATTATTTCGTAGAAAAAAAATATTATAATAATGAGCAAAAATAAAAATATAAAAAATTTTTCATCTTTTCTAACACTATAAAAATTGACAAGATCATAGTATAGTTTGTTTTGATAATAATAAAAAAAATTAACTAATTTATGCTTAATTGACCTGTACTTTTTTAAATCAAATTAATTTAATTTTTTTTTAATTAAGAGTTGAGAATGAAAATTTATTCTTCATTTTTTTTCTTAAAAAAAAATAACCCGAGGCGGGACTCGAACCCGCAATCTTCGGTTTAGGAGACCGACGCCTTATCCATTAGGCCACACGGGCTTCAGAATAGCATAATAATTTAGTTGAGTATCAAACAAAAAATTGACCCTGAGTAAATAATGTTAGATCTAACTTAGTCAAATTATTTAATTAGTCTAAATTTTTAATTAAAGCAATAAAAGACTTTTTCTCATGAATAAAAATTTTAAATAAAATGAGCAAAAATGAATATTTTTATGAAACAAATTTTATTTTTTACAACATTTAAAATAACATAAATTATTTAGATTTTAAAAGAGAAAATTTATTAACTAGATTATTAAAAATAGAGCTTTTTTGCGCATCTTGTCGACAGCTTTGACTTAATGCAACGCATTCATGATCTTCGGGTATTCTGTGTTTATTACAAAAATTTCTGTGACAAGACAAACATTCAAATTTTAACATATCTTTTGTTTTACATGACTTAACCGAGCATTTATTTGATGAAGACTTTTTGCTCTGTATCTCATTGAATTGACACTTTTCCATATGTTTTGCCAAACAGTAGTCGAGATCTTGACCACGTTTAAACTCAATAGTTTGGTTGCATAATTCACAAGTCGGAATCTTGTAATCAAATTTCTTGTACTCTTTACAACCATGAGCCTCATACTTAAAATGCTCGCTGCAGTAAAAATGATTACATGCTTTGCATTTCATAGGCAACAAGTCAAGTTGGTGACAGAATTCTTCTTCACAGTGTTTACCTTTATCTAACAGCTCCATTTTAAAATTAATTTTTTAGAAAAAGTTGGGTCGTATTTAAATAGTAAAAATTCATTTTTGCTTATATCATAATTAGGAATAATTTATAAAAATGACTCATTGCAAAATTTCAAAATTGCGCCGTAATTCGAACTTTCCAGACATGTCCCAAATTTAAATACGGCCCAACTTTTTAAGAAAAATTAATTTTAATGGAGCTGTTAGATTAAGGTTTTGTCAGAGTATAAGAAATTTTCACAGACTCATCTTGTTGCCCATGAAATGCTAGGCAAGTAATCATTTTTACTGAAGTGGACTTTTAAGTAGTGATGATATGCACATTCGAACCAATATTCGAATAAGTAGCATTTTGAATTAAAATTAAGTTTGATTTTAATTTCTGAATACAAACAATTTTGAAAAATTTAATTGAAAATAAAATTATTTTAATAAAAATTAAATCTTTAAAATATTCGAATTAAAATTTTAAAATATAAATTTGTTGATCAAAAACTGAATGTAATTCGATTTAATATCATATTAAATCGAATATTTATTATTTTAATTAATATTTATTTTCAAACTTTGAAAATAAATATCATTTAAAATAATTCAAATATAACTTGTGTTGTTCTACAAGAGGTTAGACTTGTCACAGAAAACTACTACTCCTAATTGAAAAAAATTAAATTAAAAAAGAATTCAAAAAATAATTTTGAATTTCAATTTGAATTAGATACTAAAATTATGCCGATTTTCACCAGTCAACACAACTCTTCTAACATTTTCTGGATTACGATAGTCCCATCCACCTTACTCGGCGCCAAAAAATGGTTGTTCTGATTAAACAAATACCATCAGAGTACAAAAAAATAATTATTCAACTACTTCTTTTTCAAATGTTTTATTCAAATTTTAATATTTTTTAATTATTTGTTGAATTTAACTAAAATTCAAGTTGTTTTTTAAATTAAGGTTAAGGTCGAATTCTAATCTAAAAAAGATTGTTTTGAATTTAATTATAAAGAATAAAAATAAATTTAATATAAATCCAAATTTATCTTTTATTCAAGAATTTATGCGTAATTTTATCCAATATTTTTCAAATTATCACTTTAATCGCCAATTTACGTAAAAATACGAGTTTTTACGATTAATGGAGGAAATATTTTGTAAAATAATTTTTTTTAATTAAATTTTTAAATGTTTTGAAAAATTTTATTTTTTTTTATATAGAAATTTTTAATTTAAGCTAAGTAAGGTGTAAAATTCAAAAATTTTATCACCTTTATTTGATATAAATAAAAAATCTATAAAAACCTTCTGTTTTTATTTCATAAAACTTAAATTTGATTTTTTTTCTAGAATAAAATTTTAAAATATTTTTTTTTCACAATGGGACAAAGCTAAAATTTGTTAAAGGGGTCACAAATTAAATTAAAATAAATACAAATTGCATAAAATTTAAAAGTCTTTTTGGCTATTAAGCAAAAAACAAACAAATGAATGATATTTTAAAAATTTTAAAGTTATTATAGTGGATAATATACATATACGGTTAAGAGTTTTTGAGGTAAAATGAATGAGTTCATGCCAAAAAAGGGTGAAATCCAATAACCTTTTAGATATCTAGGCTAAGAAACTTTATTATGAAATTTAACTTGTTCTTTATTCAGCGGATAAAAAGGTTAGTCGACTGAAAACAATTTGTATCATATTTGATTAAAATTAAAAATTAATAATTGAATCGATTTTCACCTCTTTAACAAATCGGTAAAAATAAAACTTAAAAGTTAAAAGTTGTCACCCCTTTAGCATATTTAAGCTTTAGTTTATCCCGTCTTATTAAACTGTTTTTTTTTCCTTAAAACAGAATTCTTTTTTTTTATTTTTTTTTTTTTAGTTTGCATTTTTACACAATAAAGCGTAAATTTTCCAGATGTCGCATAAAATTTTATATTAATTTATGAAATTATTGGGCCAAAAATCTTAATTTAAAATTACTTTTAATTACGTTATATTGGAGAATAAAGCGACACAGTATATATTCTGACAATTTATTATATTTTTATAAAATAAAATAATTGGCAAGATTTTTGTTTCATGGATACATTTTTTACCTTAGATTTATATTTTATTTTTTAAAGTAAAAGTTATATTTTTTTTTTGACATATCAATAATACTTTTAATATTTTCATTCACTTAATTTTTTTTTTACTAAAAATTATTTTCATTATTAATTTTTCATTGAAAAAATAAATCTAAATATTTAAAAATATATTCAAACTTTGTATTTTGATTATTAGAAGATTATTAATAAATGGATAATGATTGAAAAATTGAAAAAAAAATTTAAGTGATTTAAAATATTAAAAATATTATTGATATTTCAAAAAATATATATAAAATTTACTTCAAAAAATACTTTATAAATCTAAGGTAAAAAATGTTGTCATGAAATAAAAATCTTGCCAATTGAAAAAAATTTAGCGCTTTAAAACAAATGTTTGATTATTAATTAAATTCCATTTAAAAAAAAATGAAGAGCTTTTAAATCAAACTTGCACAACAAGTTTAACATATTAATTCGCTTTCAATAGATTTTTTCAACAAAATTTCTTTTTTTTTTATTTAAAAAAAATAATTTTAAAACTTTAGATTTATTTCTAAAAAGAAAAATGATCAAAGCAAAGTTAATGAGTTAACAATAACGCTAATGTTAATAAATAATTGCAAAAAATATTCTTAAACTATGAAAAAAATTTTGAAATATTTTCCAAATAATAAGGAACTCGTTTTTTTAAGATTATAAAAAAAAATCATCGCACAATGAACACTAGACAACTAGTCGAAAACTATTCCAATCAAGCCAGAATCGCCACTCAAAGCGACAAAGTCTACAAAGACGAATGTGTTTACACATTTGACACTGCCGAGAGCCCAGATGGTCTTTTTGTCTGCCTGGCCAGCTTTATCTCAGTTGGCAAACAATCATTGGCCACCCACTTTGAAAAAACCAATTCTCATTTGTATCTTCACATAAAAACCTCGCGACACGAACTACCAAGTGTCGAAGAGCCAGAAAAAAAAATTACCAAACTGGCCATTGGTGTGGAGGGTGGATTCGATCTAGCAGAAAAAAAATACTCCTACGACAACCAGCATTCTTTGTTCATCTACCCTCAAGCTTTGGAACTACCACTAGACCAGTCTTGCTCAAACCCAGACTCCACTGAACAAGTCACCGCATCAATCCAGTCCATAATCAAAGCTGAGTCTGCTTCGCTCAAACAAGAACTTGATCAAGCGTGGGACGGAGACATCCGATGCATTTCCAAACATTCAAACAATTTGCTACAACTGCCTGATCCAGCACAGATATCTCCAGATCCTAGGACATGGAAATGCGAGGTCTGTGGCATGAACAGCAACTTGTGGCTTAATTTGACAGATGGAAAAATTTTTTGCGGACGCCGTCAATTAGACGGCTCAGGCGGCAATAACCATGCCATAGAACACTACGAAGCTACCAAGTATCCATTGTCTGTGAAATTGGGCACAATCAGTGCCAAGGGAGCCGATGTTTACTCGTATGATGAAGATGATATGGTCGAGGACACAAATTTGGCTGTTCATTTGTGCCACTTTGGCATCAACATGTCAAAAATGGAAAAGACTGAGAAAACAATGGCCGAGTTGGAGATTGACCTGAACCAAAAAGTTGGCGAATGGGACAGAATCCAGGAGTCAGGAAGCAAACTGGAGCCTGTGTACGGACCTGGCTTTACTGGTATGAAAAATTTAGGCAACTCATGCTACGTGAATTCGGTAGTGCAAGTTTTATTCACAATACCAGATTTTGTGAACAAATATTTCACAAAGTATGAACAGTACAAAAAGTGCACTCAACGCGACCCATCAGGTGATCTCAATTTTCAATTGAGCAGACTGGGCCATGGTCTTTTGTCAGGCAGGTATGCTGACCAAGCACAAGCAATCCGACCAGTTGTATTCAAAAACCTTGTTGGCAAAGGACATGCTGAATTTTCAACCAAAAAACAGCAAGATGCTTGTGAATACTTGATTTATTTGATTGATCAAATTGAGCGTAGTTTGCGCAAAGACTCAGTGGATCCAACCAACCCAAGTGATTGCTTTAAGTTTCAGCTCGAGGACAGAATCGAGTGTATGCAGACACACATGGTCAGCTACAAGCGCAGAGATGAGTATTGTTTATCTTTGCCATTAGCCAAGGACAAAGCAGTGAACAGGAAACAAGTGGAAGAATGTGAGGCCAAGAAATTAGAGATGCAAAAACAGGGTCTTAAATTAGAGCCGGCCGAAATGGTCCGACCAGAGATAAGACTCGAAGATTGTTTGGATTTGTTCACACAAAATGAGGTTATAGGAGATTTTTATAGTTCAGCAGCTAGGTGCAAAGGGGAGGCCAAGAAAAGCACAAAAATTGCTACTTTTCCCGACTATTTGGTCATGCAGGCCAGGAGGTTTGATTTGGCGCCTGACTGGACTCCGATTAAATTGGACGTGGCTCTTCAAGTGGCAGATCAGCTTGACTTGGAAAGTTATAGAGCTAAGGGAATTCAAAATGGAGAGTTGGAACTGCCAGAAAATGATGGTCAAGAGCCTGAATGTGAGCTAAATGAAGCGATTGTGTCGCAGTTAATGGACATGGGTTTTTCTGTGGAGGGAAGTAAACGGGCGGTTTTTAATACCAAAGGGGAGAATAGTTCTGAAGCAGCAGTTAATTGGGCTGTGATGCATATGGAGGATGCTGATTTTAATGCGCCATTTTCACTGCCTTCTAGACGACCATCAAAAAAGGCCAAAATTTTTGATGATGAATCTGTTAATTCGTTGATTTCTTTTGGTTTTAGTCGAGCTCAGGCAGTGAGGGCGCTGGAGGAGACCAATGGTAGTTTGGAAAGAGCGGCCGATTGGCTGTTTAATCATCCTGATGTCGAAATGGAAGTGTCTGAAAGTTCAAGTGAGAATACAAGGTTGAGAGATGGCCATGGAAAATATGAACTTGTTGCTCTTATTTCTCACATGGGCTCAAATGCTAATGTTGGTCATTATGTGGCACATATCAAAAAAGAAAATCAATGGGTTATTTTCAATGATGAAAAAGTTGCCAAGTCCGAAAATCCGCCCAAAGATCTAGCCTATTTATACTTTTATAAACGTGTTTGAATATAAATTCCGCTAAAGAGTCGCCTATTACTTTTTTTAAAGCTTATTATTAAAATAATTTTAATAAAAATTTAAGTCTATTTTAGTTTAGATTTAATTCCCAGTCAAACATTTTATAGAGATTTTTTGTAGTATCTTTAAAGATTCTTTATAAAATCTCTAAAATTTGGCCTATTTTGAAGGAAAAAAAAGAGATATTTTAGAGATAAAAAAAATTCATTAATTTGAATAAAAAAATCTTTATTTTTTCTCTATATTCGCTTTAAAATCATTAATCTTTTCTACCAGTTTAACCGTTTTTAGAGATTTTTTGTAGTTTCTTTACAGATTCTTTAAAAAATCTTAAGTGAATAAATTTTTAAAGAAAATGTTGAGATATTTTGGAGAAGAGATAATTTATAAAATTGTTTCATTCTATATTTTTTGATATGTTTTAAGTTTTGTTTTTTATCAAAAAATTCTCTCAGTTAATTTTTTTTTATGATTTAATATTCCTATTGTTTATTTTTTATTACTTTATATGTTTGTTTTATATGTGCCGATAAATGAAAAAATTATCTCCTATTTTAAGAAATAAAAAACCCTTACATGCTAATTCTTTATTCTTATGAGACTTTTAAATTCTAGCATTAGACTTAACTACAATGTCTCATCAATCAAGCATGAGAATAAAGTTTTTATTTTATTTATTTGTTTTCTGTACCGAGTTAAAGCTCCTTCAGAATAGGTTAAAAAATGAAATGAAATAAAATAAAAATAAAATTAAAGTTAATAAAATGAGATAAAAAAAAAAAAAGAAGTCGTGAGAAAAAAGTTTTTAAACGAAGAATAATATTTGAGTTAAAAATTTGAAAGGTCGGAAAGATAAAACTATTAGCGGTGCATCAAAAAACATGTGATTTTTAGATTTTTCTCAAGAACCATTCCTAATTAAATCAAAAAGCTTTTTAATTTTTACTTAATTGATAAATGTTTTAATTAAATAATGCTGCACGCTAATTTAAGGCGAATATAGAGAAAAAATAAAGATTTTTTTATTCAAATTAATGAATTTTTTTTATCTCTAAAATATCTCTTTTTTTTCCTTCAAAATAGGCCAAATTTTAGAGATTTTATAAAGAATCTTTAAAGATACTACAAAAAATCTCTATAAAATGTTTGACTGGGCAGAGAAATCTAAAAGAAATTTTTAAAGATATTTTAAAGAAATCTAAAAGAAATTTTTTAAGATATTTTAGAGAAAAATGTACGATAACCTCTAAAAAAACTGTACAAATTTCTCTAAAATTTCTTTAAAGATCCTTTCAAATAAAGTTGACTGGGCAGTTTTCTTTATTTTGCATTTGCAGTAGAATTTGCAGTTGCATTTAATTCTGTTTTTGTTTTTGGATTTACTTATTTAGTGGCCTCAGCGTTAGCTGTTTTAGCCAAGAATAAAATGAATAGAATAAAGCTTATTGAAAATTAAAGTTAATAATGTTTAAATATACAAAATATATAAATATAATTAAATATAATAAATAAAATTTTTTTAGTCAAAAAATAATAAGACCAACGTAATAATTATTAAATAACTTTTTTAACTCCGCATAAAAATGTTTTAAAGTCTTTTAAATAGTGGTCATTCAAATATTCGTACTCTTCTTTCATTTCTTCAAAAAGTGGATTTTCGTTGAGGATTGCACTCAATGTGTAAGCTTCGTTAAGATCGGACATTCTCTCTTCAGCACTTGGTAACTGAGCTATCTTATTAAGTTCCTTTGATGGAGTATCGTATCTTAATTTAAAAATTGCTCTGATTGCTGAATTTTGGATTGGTTGTAGTTGTTTTTTTCCTTTTTTTTGATAGTCGAGTGAGAATAAATGACGAGTAATCAATAACTGAGCGAATTAACGAGGCATAGATTGATGTTAGTGTTTTAGATGTGAGATTCCATGTCTTGTTTGAAATAATCTTAATGCAATTTAGTCTGTTTGTACATTTTTTCCTTAATTTGTCAACATGCTTTTGAAAAGTTAGTTTCTTTTCAAAGGTTATACCTAAAAACGTTGGGTTTGGGTTATAAGTTAACTTCTGGTTGTACATTTTAAGTGCGATCTTATTTGAAATATTTTGGTTGCAGTTCGAAAAAATAATATAGTTGCACTTTTGAGCCGCCATTTTTAGTCTCCAACAATTTAGCCAATTTACCAAATTTTTGAGATACTTATTGATTACATTTGTTATGTTACCAAATAGATTAAACGTGAAGTATGAACATAAGTCATCAGCAAAAAGAAGAAAATATTTTCGACTTTTGCAGCTGTTACGGGGAATTTCATTAATAAAAATTGAGAACAAAAGCGGACTTAAGACAGAGCCTCGTAGAACACCTGCACGGATTAGAAATTCGTGTGAAGTTTCATTGTTTACTTTGACTTTAAATTTCCGATCACTTAAAAGATTTTGAACCCACGCAATAATGTAATCTGGAATTTCTAACTTCATCATTTAATTCTGTAACCATTTTTTACTTTTTATACCGTTATTTAATAATTTTAAGTGTTGATATAAGTTAAAATCTTAATTGAGATATATTTGTAATTAATTTAGAGGAAGGTGTTATTAATTTATACGTGTTTTAATTAGTATAGATGAGTTTCTATTTATTTAGATGTGTTTTTATAAAATTAGAGGAAAGCTTATTAAATTAGAGGTATTTTTATTAAATTAGCGATATTTTTATTAAAAATAGCGGAAAGCAAAAATTATTCGCCTTTAATAATTAGATTTCTCCAAAAATTCTCAATCAGTTATACAGTATTCAATATAAATAAAATGCAGACCCAAAGCGTTAAACATTTGATTAAAGCGTTAGGAGAGAATATTTATAACATGACCAAGATGGTATTAGTTAGTATATTGGCCAAAGTTGTGTTTCGATTAATGAAGCTAAATAATCGCAAATTGGAATTCTGTTAAATTAAAAAAACAAATAAAAAATAAATATTTTTATTTTTAAAAGTTAAGGATATTTTCACAAAATTTAACTACATTTTGACCTGTTTTGGAAAACATTTAAAAACTAAAGCTCATTAATTCTGAGATGAATGTTAGATCTTGGTTTAAAATAATTATTTTCAAATTTAAATCCTTTTTGTCTGTATTTTTCCAAAAACTCATGTGTAGGTATACGATTTTGGGAAATCAAGCTCCCACCATTAAGAAACCAATCTGAGCATTCAAAATCATTTTTGATGTATGTATAGATCACTTTGCAGCATTCTAGATCGTAAGTATTGACAAGCTGAATTCGATGATTAGGTGATCGTGGAAAATTTACATAAGTAAAATGCACATTTGCTTGCTTGCCATTTGCTAGTTGTATCGATTTTATAGCAAGAACAGCTTGTGGAGCAACTGTTTCCTTAAAAATTATATTATTTAATTATAAAATATTTATTTGAAAAATGACTTTTACCAATTCTTTGAATGGAGTTGATCTAAATTTTTCACTCAAAAACATATTTAAAAATGATTCAGTTGGAACATAGTTGCTGCCTGTATAAATGTAAATGTCAGGTTCGGTAATCTGTCTATCTTTTTTGGTAAAGAAGCCACCACAAATACATGAAAATTTGAGCATTTCTCTCACTAAAACTTCCTCAAGAATTGACTTTGAAATATTTTTGTCAAAATTAAATTGAACATGATGTTTATTAACCAAATCATCAGAAATTAATTGAACTAAATAGAAAAAAATATTTATTTAAGAATTTTACAATCTAATTTAAAAAAAGTCTAATTAATATAAATAAGTTTTTAAGCTAATTATTGCTTACTAAAATTCAACATGATAAAACATGCAAAGCTGCATTATTGCAGTATTTTGACTTAAGAAAAAATGATTAAAAAATTACCTAAAGCTGGACAATCATCTTCAAAATCACTTTCAGAATCTAAAAAAATGAGAATTAACATTTTAATTCAAAAAAAAATTTTTTTAAACTTACCCATATTGAACAATATCCTAAAAGACCTAATGGAAAATAATAGATGCTAAATTTCTTATTTCAAAATAGCTTTTTTAAATCTTGGAAATTTATTAAAATACTAAAACGTGCTACAATTTTAATTAAGAACCGTAATGCATACACAACAACATTTAAAAATAATGTTACGAGGAACAAGCGATCGATGGACGAGCTAGTAAGTAGTACATAGACATAGAAAGACAATAAATTAAACTTTTTTAATAGCTCGTCACGCGACCGCTTGTTCCTCGCAACATTGTTTTTAAATGTTGTCTTGCATGCAATATGGTTTTTAATTAAAAGGATTTCAATTTGAAAGTAATTTTTTTAAACCAAGAACAAACATTCATCTCAGAATTAACGAGCCTTAATGTTTTAATGTTTTCCAAAACAGGTCAAAATTTAGTTAAATTTTGTGAATATCTCCTTAACTTTTGAAAACTCGTTTGAAGTAAATTGTGACAGCATATCCTCTCATTTTTTGGATAAGAATTCGTCAATAAATTATTGACGAAAGACTAAAGATTAACTTTGATTAACAGAGATTTACTTTGACTAAATTACACAATTTTAAAAACAAGAATAAATTTTAAGCAAAAAGATATATCCGATTTAAACTTTCATCACTATGAAAAGAAACTAAGTTGGATTAATAACAACAAGATTAATAATGAGGTAGATAAGTTAATGGACAGTGGACCAATACTCAAGATAGATCACGTTGTACTGGATAATACAACAAATATAATAGAGAACGTATCAAAATATATTGATGATATGAGTAAAAATATTAAAATATTTATCATGGTTCTTTTAGTTATATTTACAATGTGTGCGTTGTCAGGCTTTGTAAATTTTTTAATAAAGATCTGCAATATTTTTTCAAAGCCAAATAAAGTAATTGAAGAAGCGAAAAATATAAATTTAAGAGATTCGATTAATCAAGAAGACAGGATGGTATCATCAAATAAAAACATTAAAAAACAAGATTATGGTTTTGAAGAATGGTATGGAGAACAAGTAAACTTTGTTTAAACCCATTAGGGACAATGAGTTATTAGAAGGGGGGTACTGTTACAACGTGGCGGTATTCTCTTATTTAAATTTAACTTTTTTAATTTAAATAAGAAAAAGAGTTGTTGAAGGAGCTAAAGGAGCTAATTGCAAAATTATAAATAAAAATCTTTATTAATTTTAATTTAATAATTTTTTATTCTGGTTTCATTTAACCAGTCCAGTCCAAACATCGTCAGTAATATTTGTGATTGGGCAACGAACCCAAACAGTCTTATTAAAAAACGATAGTTTGATCGGTTGTGTAATGCCAATCGGACGCTCTTTTTTACCACTTGCTCAGTTTAACGTAAAGACCGGATTATCATATTTCAAATTCAACTTATCAACAAGTTTCTTTGAAATTATCTATGGAGTTTTTACGTAATTTTACGTAAAATTACGAAAATTTACGTAATTTCACGGAAAATTACCGGAAATTACGTAAATTTTTGTAAAAAATAAAAATTCCATAATATACTATTTTTTTTGAGAATTTTGACATTTTTTGACTTTTTTTTAATTTTTTGGGCCTGAATTCGGAAAAAAAGAAATTACTTTTTTTCACGTAATTTTACGTGAAATTTTATTTAATAGTGGTAATTTTTAGTAAAAAAAAGTAAAAAAAAGTAAATTTTATAAAAATTTTAAAAAAGTTAATTATAAACAATAAACAAAAGGCAAAAAAAAACATTCAATTCATTCATTCAAAAACATACACATCTCAATAAAATTCAATGGGCTGGGATTTCATTTAAGGAAGCATCATAAAAATCTTTAACGAAAGAAAAATACCAAAATTATATAAATCATTAAAGGTTTTTATTAGATTTTATTTTCAATTTAATCTTTAAAAAAAATTTTAATAAAAATTAAGGTAATAAAAATGACATAGAAAAATATGGAGATTGGTCGAATCTTTGAATTATATTGGGATGTGTATAATTAAAAATTTTTTACTTTATTTGTTGAAAAAGAAAAATTACATTATATCATACTGCTTCGAATGATTTATTTAATTAACTCCAAAAGTAGATAATAATATCTTTTACTTCTTTTGTAAAATCCAATTATATAAGTATAAAAAAAGAATGAAAAAGTAAAATAGTTGAAATTAGAATTTTATTATTATTTATTCATAAAATTACGCAAGATTCGGTGATGTTAAAAATGAAATAAAATAGAATATATAAGAAGGAAGTTTTGTACTGTGTTTTTATCCTTTTTTTAAAGTTACAATTATGTGTTATTATATTGAGCAAGGTTGTGTTCCGATTAATGAAGCCAAATAATCGAACATTTGAATACTGTAAAATTAAAAAAAATAATTAAATAAAAATGATTAAAAAATAAATATTTTTATTTTCAAAAGTTAAGGAGATATTCACAAAATTTAACTAAATTTTGACCTGTTTTGGAAAACATTAAAACATTAAGGCTCGTTAATTCTGAGATGAATGTTTGTTCTTGGTTTAAAAAAATTACTTTCAAATTGAAATCCTTTTAATTAAAAACCATATTGCATGCAAGACAACATTTAAAAACAATGTTGCGAGGAACAAGCGGTCGCGTGACGAGCTATTAAAAAAGTTTAATTTATTGTCTTTCTATGTCTATGTACTACTTACTAGCTCGTCCATCGATCGCTTGTTCCTCGTAACATTATTTTTAAATGTTGTTGTGTATGCATTACGGTTCTTAATTAAAATTGTAGCACGTTTTAGTATTTTAATAAATTTCCAAGATTTAAAAAAGCTATTTTGAAATAAGAAATTTAGCATCTATTATTTTCCATTAGGTCTTTTAGGATATTGTTCAATATGGGTAAGTTTAAAAAAATTTTTTTTTGAATTAAAATGTTAATTCTCATTTTTTTAGATTCTGAAAGTGATTTTGAAGATGATTGTCCAGCTTTAGGTAATTTTTTAATCATTTTTTCTTAAGTCAAAATACTGCAATAATGCAGCTTTGCATGTTTTATCATGTTGAATTTTAGTAAGCAATAATTAGCTTAAAAACTTATTTATATTAATTAGACTTTTTTTAAATTAGATTGTAAAATTCTTAAATAAATATTTTTTTCTATTTAGTTCAATTAATTTCTGATGATTTGGTTAATAAACATCATGTTCAATTTAATTTTGACAAAAATATTTCAAAGTCAATTCTTGAGGAAGTTTTAGTGAGAGAAATGCTCAAATTTTCATGTATTTGTGGTGGCTTCTTTACCAAAAAAGATAGACAGATTACCGAACCTGACATTTACATTTATACAGGCAGCAACTATGTTCCAACTGAATCATTTTTAAATATGTTTTTGAGTGAAAAATTTAGATCAACTCCATTTAAAGAATTGGTAAAAGTCATTTTTCAAATAAATATTTTATAATTAAATAATATAATTTTTAAGGAAACAGTTGCTCCACAAGCTGTTCTTGCTATAAAATCGATACAACTAGCAAATGGCAAGCAAGCAAATGTGCATTTTACTTATGTAAATTTTCCACGATCACCTAATCATCGAATTCAGCTTGTCAATACTTACGATCTAGAATGCTGCAAAGTGATCTATACATACATCAAAAATGATTTTGAATGCTCAGATTGGTTTCTTAATGGTGGGAGCTTGATTTCCCAAAATCGTATACCTACACATGAGTTTTTGGAAAAATACAGACAAAAAGGATTTAAATTTGAAAATAATTATTTTAAACCAAGATCTAACATTCATCTCAGAATTAATGAGCTTTAGTTTTTAAATGTTTTCCAAAACAGGTCAAAATGTAGTTAAATTTTGTGAAAATATCCTTAACTTTTAAAAATAAAAATATTTATTTTTTATTTGTTTTTTTAATTTAACAGAATTCCAATTTGCGATTATTTAGCTTCATTAATCGAAACACAACTTTGGCCAATATACTAACTAATACCATCTTGGTCATGTTATAAATATTCTCTCCTAACGCTTTAATCAAATGTTTAACGCTTTGGGTCTGCATTTTATTTATATTGAATACTGTATAACTGATTGAGAATTTTTGGAGAAATCTAATTATTAAAGGCGAATAATTTTTGCTTTCCGCTATTTTTAATAAAAATATCGCTAATTTAATAAAAATACCTCTAATTTAATAAGCTTTCCTCTAATTTTATAAAAACACATCTAAATAAATAGAAACTCATCTATACTAATTAAAACACGTATAAATTAATAACACCTTCCTCTAAATTAATTACAAATATATCTCAATTAAGATTTTAACTTATATCAACACTTAAAATTATTAAATAACGGTATAAAAAGTAAAAAATGGTTACAGAATTAAATGATGAAGTTAGAAATTCCAGATTACATTATTGCGTGGGTTCAAAATCTTTTAAGTGATCGGAAATTTAAAGTCAAAGTAAACAATGAAACTTCACACGAATTTCTAATCCGTGCAGGTGTTCTACGAGGCTCTGTCTTAAGTCCGCTTTTGTTCTCAATTTTTATTAATGAAATTCCCCGTAACAGCTGCAAAAGTCGAAAATATTTTCTTCTTTTTGCTGATGACTTATGTTCATACTTCACGTTTAATCTATTTGGTAACATAACAAATGTAATCAATAAGTATCTCAAAAATTTGGTAAATTGGCTAAATTGTTGGAGACTAAAAATGGCGGCTCAAAAGTGCAACTATATTATTTTTTCGAACTGCAACCAAAATATTTCAAATAAGATCGCACTTAAAATGTACAACCAGAAGTTAACTTATAACCCAAACCCAACGTTTTTAGGTATAACCTTTGAAAAGAAACTAACTTTTCAAAAGCATGTTGACAAATTAAGGAAAAAATGTACAAACAGACTAAATTGCATTAAGATTATTTCAAACAAGACATGGAATCTCACATCTAAAACACTAACATCAATCTATGCCTCGTTAATTCGCTCAGTTATTGATTACTCGTCATTTATTCTCACTCGACTATCAAAAAAAAGGAAAAAACAACTACAACCAATCCAAAATTCAGCAATCAGAGCAATTTTTAAATTAAGATACGATACTCCATCAAAGGAACTTAATAAGATAGCTCAGTTACCAAGTGCTGAAGAGAGAATGTCCGATCTTAACGAAGCTTACACATTGAGTGCAATCCTCAACGAAAATCCACTTTTTGAAGAAATGAAAGAAGAGTACGAATATTTGAATGACCACTATTTAAAAGACTTTAAAACATTTTTATGCGGAGTTAAAAAAGTTATTTAATAATTATTACGTTGGTCTTATTATTTTTTGACTAAAAAAATTTTATTTATTATATTTAATTATATTTATATATTTTGTATATTTAAACATTATTAACTTTAATTTTCAATAAGCTTTATTCTATTCATTTTATTCTTGGCTAAAACAGCTAACGCTGAGGCCACTAAATAAGTAAATCCAAAAACAAAAACAGAATTAAATGCAACTGCAAATTCTACTGCAAATGCAAAATAAAGAAAACTGCCCAGTCAACTTTATTTGAAAGGATCTTTAAAGAAATTTTAGAGAAATTTGTACAGTTTTTTTAGAGGTTATCGTACATTTTTCTCTAAAATATCTTAAAAAATTTCTTTTAGATTTCTTTAAAATATCTTTAAAAATTTCTTTTAGATTTCTCTGCCCAGTCAAACATTTTATAGAGATTTTTTGTAGTATCTTTAAAGATTCTTTATAAAATCTCTAAAATTTGGCCTATTTTGAAGGAAAAAAAAGAGATATTTTAGAGATAAAAAAAATTCATTAATTTGAATAAAAAAATCTTTATTTTTTCTCTATATTCGCCTTAAATTAGCGTGCAGCATTATTTAATTAAAACATTTATCAATTAAGTAAAAATTAAAAAGCTTTTTGATTTAATTAGGAATGGTTCTTGAGAAAAATCTAAAAATCACATGTTTTTTGATGCACCGCTAATAGTTTTATCTTTCCGACCTTTCAAATTTTTAACTCAAATATTATTCTTCGTTTAAAAACTTTTTTCTCACGACTTCTTTTTTTTTTTTTATCTCATTTTATTAACTTTAATTTTATTTTTATTTTATTTCATTTCATTTTTTAACCTATTCTGAAGGAGCTTTAACTCGGTACAGAAAACAAATAAATAAAATAAAAACTTTATTCTCATGCTTGATTGATGAGACATTGTAGTTAAGTCTAATGCTAGAATTTAAAAGTCTCATAAGAATAATTCTTTACCAAAAAAGATAGACAGATTACCGAACCTGACATTTACATTTATACAGGCAGCAACTATGTTCCAACTGAATCATTTTTAAATATGTTTTTGAGTGAAAAATTTAGATCAACTCCATTCAAAGAATTGGTAAAAGTCATTTTTCAAATAAATATTTTATAATTAAATAATATAATTTTTAAGGAAACAGTTGCTCCACAAGCTGTTCTTGCTATAAAATCGATACAACTAGCAAATGGCAAGCAAGCAAATGTGCATTTTACTTATGTAAATTTTCCACGATCACCTAATCATCGAATTCAGCTTGTCAATACTTACGATCTAGAATGCTGCAAAGTGATCTATACATACATCAAAAATGATTTTGAATGCTCAGATTGGTTTCTTAATGGTGGGAGCTTGATTTCCCAAAATCGTATACCTACACATGAGTTTTTGGAAAAATACAGACAAAAAGGATTTAAATTTGAAAATAATTATTTTAAACCAAGATCTAACATTCATCTCAGAATTAATGAGCTTTAGTTTTTAAATGTTTTCCAAAACAGGTCAAAATGTAGTTAAATTTTGTGAAAATATCCTTAACTTTTAAAAATAAAAATATTTATTTTTTATTTGTTTTTTTAATTTAACAGAATTCCAATTTGCGATTATTTAGCTTCATTAATCGAAACACAACTTTGGCCAATATACTAACTAATACCATCTTGGTCATGTTATAAATATTCTCTCCTAACGCTTTAATCAAATGTTTAACGCTTTGGGTCTGCATTTTATTTATATTGAATACTGTATAACTGATTGAGAATTTTTGGAGAAATCTAATTATTAAAGGCGAATAATTTTTGCTTTCCGCTATTTTTAATAAAAATATCGCTAATTTAATAAAAATACCTCTAATTTAATTATTTATTTATTTATTTATTTGTTTTCTGTACCGAGCTAGAGCTCCTTCAGAATAAGTTAAAAATTAAAAAATAAAATAAAAATGAAATAAAATAAAATAAAAATAAAATTAAAGTTAATAAAATAAGATAAAAAAAAAAAAAAAAAAAAAAAAAAGAATTAAAAAAAAAGTAAATAAGCTAAATAAATGAAAATTAAGAATATATAAAATTGGAAAAGATTGTTACATGTGGCTCATGTTTAAATAGTTCAAGTTTCAGGAAAAAAAGAAGAAATAGTAAGGTAGCAATTACACAATGGAGTTGGGTAGTCAATATATCTTGATTCGAAACCTTCTTTGTATTCCTTCACCAGTCTTACAACCAATGGAATAGAATGACTCAGTCCTGTCCCAACATATCTCTCACTCAATTCAAAAAGCCGATTCGAGACTGTTAGTAATTTTAGTTTATTAAAAGCCTCATGATGTACGATGTTGGAGGGAGTATCATATTTTAACTTAAGAATAGATCTGACTGCTGTATTCTGAATTGCTTGTAGTTTTTTGATATTATTTTCTGAAAATGAATTTAAGCAAGGAAAAGAATAGTCTAAAATTGATCCGACTAAAGATTTATATAAATTTCCTAGTGTGTTTTGATTAAGACCCCATTTTTTGTTTGACAATATCTTAATAATATTTAGCCTTTTATTGCAGCGCTCTTTAATTTCATCTACCAGTATATTAAAGTTTAATTTAGAATCAAATTTAATACCAAGAAACTTGATTTCTTTTTGTCTCTCTATTCTGTTTCCATAAATTTTTAAGTTAAGATTATCACTCTCTTTTTTGTACCTAGAAAAGACTACTGAACACGACTTTTCAACTGATATCTTCATTTTCCACTTAATAAGCCATTGTTCTAGTTCGTTGAGGTATTTATTGATCTTATTTTCTGGGTTCCCCTTTTTGTTATAAATGAAGAATGTAACTAGATCATCTGCGAAAAGCAGAGAGTATTCATTATTTGTTTTGTTTCTTTTAGGGATGTCATTAATGTATATACTAAATAAAAGAGGACTAATTACTGAGCCTTGAGGAACACCTGCAGTTATTTGATATTCTTCGCTCAAATGGTCATTCACATTTACCTTAAATGTCCTAGAGTCTAAAAAGGATTTTATCCAGTTAGTCAAGTAATGAGGTGGATTTATTTTAATCAATTTAAAAAGTAAACCTTCATGCCAAACCCTATCAAAGGCTTTAGAAATATCAAAAAAAAGGCCGCAAACTCTTTTTTTTCTATTAAATGATTCCACAATTTTTTGAATTAAGAAGAAAAGATTATCTGCTGTTCGCCGGTGTTTCCTAAATCCAGATTGCTCCTGGATAAGGAGTGAATTTTGTTCCAAAAAATTGTATAATCTTGAATATACTATGCGTTCCAGTAGCTTTCCTAAACAACTCGTTATACTAATTGGTCTATAATTTAAAGGATCTTGTAAAGTAGAGGCCTTTTTTTGAATCATAGTAATGTAAGATGTTTTCCACGCTTTCGGGACTCTACCTTCTCGAAGAGATAAATTAAAAAGTTCTATGATTTCTATTAATGAATTTCTAGGTAAGTTTTTTAACATTAAATTATGAATTTGGTCAGGTCCTGATGCCGATTCATTTTTTAATCTCTTCAAAGCCATAATTAATTCATTTAAGCAAATTGGATCATTAAAATTAGTCTGGTTATAATTCCTAAAGAAAACAGAGTTAGAATTTAGTATTTCGATATCTTTCTCAGTATCAATTAAATCAGAATTAGGACTAAATATTGAAGATAAGAGTTCTCCAAAGCATTTTCCCTTTTCTTCATTAGTTTTGAATTCCCTTTCATTTATATATTCTAATTTAATAAGCTTTCCTCTAATTTTATAAAAACACATCTAAATAAATAGAAACTCATCTATACTAATTAAAACACGTATAAATTAATAACACCTTCCTCTAAATTAATTACAAATATATCTCAATTAAGATTTTAACTTATATCAACACTTAAAATTATTAAATAACGGTATAAAAAGTAAAAAATGGTTACAGAATTAAATGATGAAGTTAGAAATTCCAGATTACATTATTGCGTGGGTTCAAAATCTTTTAAGTGATCGGAAATTTAAAGTCAAAGTAAACAATGAAACTTCACACGAATTTCTAATCCGTGCAGGTGTTCCACGAGGCTCTGTCTTAAGTCCGCTTTTGTTCTCCGTCTTAAGTCCGCTCGTGTTTTATAAATATTCTCTTAATTAGAAATTATAAATATAAATATTCTCTTAATTAGTTTAATTAGAAAAAATAACAAAATTTAAATAAATACTCAAATGATTCGACAATTTGTTTACTATTTAGTTGAAAAAGAATATTTCAAAAGGATAATAAAAATATTTGAAAAAAAGAATTTATTTTTTGGTTTTTAATTTAATCTTTTAGAAGCTGAAAAAAAATAATCGATGAAAAAGTGAAAATAAGAGATGTGTGGAAGAATGACCAGACATTTTATGTCCAGCTGACTCATACTTCTCAAGCAGCCTATATCAACCGGCCTTGAATTCCTTTAATTCTAAAAGCTTTTATGAACTTAATTACTTAATTAGATACTTATTTTTTTTAGTAATTAAAAAAATTAAAATTTTTTAATTTTTTCCAACAACTTTGGAAAGATGTGACATAATAAATTATTAAGCCAGGTATTAAAGGTATTAAACATATATTTTATTTATTAGATTAAAGTTTAAGTCCCATGGACAAATTGAAGTAAAATATTGATAGAAAATTAAATATCCATTTTACAATTAAGTAAAAAATTCAGTTTGTTATATACAAAAAAATGATTAAGATTAGTTATATATATATTTACATATATATTTTCTTGATAAAAACTAGAGAACAGGTGTGATTTACAGGTAAAGGTCTTCTAAATGGCTTTTCTTTTATTAAATCATGAGACAACTAGATTTTTAATTTTTTTAATTGTTAAAGTCTATTTAATATGTGTCCGGAATTTGGTTAAATTCTGTCAAAATGAACATATTTTTTTACTTGTCGAAATTTTGACCATTCTTTTTTGAACATTCGTTAAGTAAAAAACATATTTATTAAACTCAGATTTTAGAATTTAAAAAAAAATACTCTTTAGTGTTTAATTATCTTTTATCTTTTCAATTTTAAAGATGGTACAATTTCGAATACATATTTTTCTGATTGTCTTAAAAATATGTTTTTAATTTATCTAATATTGACGTAAATTTAATTTTCCAAAAGGGATAACTTTGATGAAAATATAATCATTTTAACGAATAAAAAATTTGTATCTTAAAAAATAAATGAACAATCACAAAAAGTATAGATTTCAAAACTAAAATCAGAAAAAAGATTTTTAAACAAAGTTGTTAATTTTTTACTAAATTACATTTTAACGTAATCTAAGAGTAGTTTACAAAATGAAGAATTTTCAAAAAAATTCAAAGTGATAAAAAAAATCTTATGAGCCTAACATTCAAGTTTTATCCAAAATTTAAAGTGTTCAAATAGATCTAAAATTTTACTTAATTTTAGTTTTTTATCAACAAATTAAAAATAAAAAAAGTTTTTGGAAATTTTCCGCAAGTAATATAGTAAAAAGGATCATAAATCATATGAATATCAAGCGATATACAACAAACAAAATTTATCTTTCTGTTTATATAGATAAAAAAAATTTAAATAAATACTCAAATGATTCGACAATTTGTTTATTATTTAGTTTAAAAAGAAAATTTCAAAAGGATAATAAAAATATTTGAAAAAAAGATTTTATTTTTTTGTTTTTAATTTTAACTTTTAGAAACTGAAAAAAAATGATCGATGAAATAGAGACAATAAGACATGTGTGGAAGGATGGACCAGACAATTTATGTCCAGCTGACTCATACTTCTCTTCAAGCCTGGATCAACCTGTTTTACTGAGACAAGGAACAGATAAATACAAACCAATATCTATTTACACCATGTTCAAGAATCTAATTGACGAAAATCCATTCCATTACGCTTTGGTTTATAAGAAAAATCTAAATGATGAATGGATTAAGATCACATTCAATGATTACTGGAAAATGTGCCATAGAGCAGCAAAAAGCTTCATTCAAGTTTTTTTTTTAAATAAATTTAATTTAATTAATGCATTTTTTTTCTCATTAAGCTGGGTCTTCAACCAAGTGAATGTGTTTGCATATTGGGTTTCAATGCTCCACAGTGGTTTATTGCTCACTTGGGAGCGATAATTGCTGGTGGTGTTGGATGTGGAATTTATACCACAAATTCAGTCGAGCAAATAGAATATATTCTTAAAGATTGTAAGGCCAAAATTGTAGTTGTAGAAAATGCTGCTTTGTTAAAAAAAATTGTTGATTGTTCAAAAAACATAGAAATAAACAAAATTATACAATATTCAGGTGAAGTTGAAAACACTAATGTTTTGTCTGTAAATATTTTTTTTATAATTTAATACCCTCGATTCTGTGAACGAATTGTTCACAAAATCGAGGATTTTGAAATTTCCTAAAGCTTTAATTTTTAAATTGAAAGTGGAATGAATTTATTGAACATGGTATTAATGTTTGTGATTCAGAGCTTAGTTTTCGTGAAAAGACTATGGCTCCAAATAAATGTGCTTCATTAATTTACACAGTAATTAAAAATAAAAAAGATTTTAAATAATATTTTAGTTTAAAATTTAGAGTGGTACAACTGGAAATTCGAAAGCAGTGATGCTAAGTCATGATAATATAACTTATCTAGTTCGTTTTATGAGCGATGCAGCTTTTTAAAAAAAATATGAAGAACGCATTATTTCCTACTTGCCTCTAAGCCACATAGCTGCACAGCTTTTGGACATATTTGTGTCATTAAGTCATGGAATTACTGTCTACTTTGCTCAACCAGATGCTTTAAAAGGAAGTTTAAATGATACAATGAGACAAGTAAGACCGACTTATTTTTTCGGTGTTCCGAGAGTTTGGGAGAAAATTCAAGAAAAAGTTCAATCAAATTTAAATAATTTAACTGGAATTAAATTAAGTTTGTTTCAATGGGCTCAAAAAGTTACTTCTGAGAAGATAAATGCTGGTTTTAGGGGCGAATCATTAGGTTTTGATCCTTCTTTTAAAATAGCCAAGCTTCTTGTCCTAAATAAGGTTCATAAACTTCTTGGACTTGACAAGTGTAGAGTTTTTAATAGCAGTGCTGCACCAATCACAAAAGAAACTCTCGAATTTTTTATAAATCTTGGTATTCCTTTGTGCGAAATTTATGGAATGAGCGAGTTGACAGGACCGCACAGTATTGGCACAGCTGTGGCTAATAAAGTCACCTCAGTGGGGCCTTTGAGACAATTTAATAGATCAAAATTGAGAGAAAAAAATGCTGAAGGATGTGGTGAACTAATGGCAAGCGGTAGGCATGTTTTCATGGGCTATTTAAACGATGAAGAAAAGACCAAAGAAGCATTTGAAAATGAAGAGTGGCTGCGCACTGGTGATGAAGCAAAAATAATAAATAATTATATCTTTATTACTGGACGTCTTAAGGAAATAATAATTACTGCTGGTGGTGAGAACATAGCTCCGGTGCCCATTGAGGACAATCTTAAAAATGAGTTGCCCAATTTAATTAGTAATTGTATGCTAATTGGAGACAAGAAAAAGTATTTGGTTATTTTGATAACTTTAAAGGTTTGAGAAAAATAAATAAAATTTAATAAAATATTTTATTTTTTAAATTTTAAGTGCAAGCTTAATCCGGAAACTGGTGAGCCACTAGATGAACTAAGCACTGAGTGCATCAATTATTTGAAAAGCAAAAATTCAGAATCTAAAAATGTCACTGATATCATCGACAATAAAGATCCCATAGTTTACAAAGCTATTGAAGAAGGTTGGATTAAATTTTTTTCAATTAATTTTCAAAAATATTTTTCTTTTTAAAAGGTTTAAAAAATGCTAATAAAAAAGCACCGAGTAGGGCAGCAAACATTCAAAAATTTTCCATTTTACCTAGAGATTTTTCAGTAGCCAACGGAGAGTTGGGTCCAACATTGAAATTAAGAAGGCCTATTGTTGCTAAAATGTACAATAATGTGATTGAAAGTTTATACAAAGATAATTAAAATATTTTTAAACAATAAGAAATTTAATATATTGTGTCTACCAATTTAATTTCAATTTTAAATGATATATTTTATTATTTCATAACTTTACCAAATTATTTTAGATAATTTTTATATAACATTCAAAAGTGAATTATTATCTAGTAGTATATCGGATATTTTTTTGTTGATTTTTGAAAGTGGTTAACAATTCTATGTTTAAGTCTTAAACGATTTTATTTTGGTTAAAGCAGTAATTATTATTATTATTATAAATAATCTGCAACGAGTTTTATCTCGCGGAGCGTAGTACTAACGTACTAAGCTATGGCAGATGAAATTGAGCTAAATAAATTTGTTTTAACAAATTTGTCCAAATTGTTTTTGAAACTGTTTACTGTAAGTGTGCTTTTGACTTCTTCTGGTAAGGCGTTCCAGAAGGGAGCAAATCTATCCGAAAAAAAGTTGCTACGGGCTGGACATGATCTAACAAATTGTCTGTAGAGATGATTTTGTTTTCTTGTGTGATCAGCTGGACCTGAAGAGTTTGAATTTGGAGTCTGAACGATTGGGTGGAACCAATCAATGTGGTTAATGTTTTTGTTGAATTTAAAGAACTGAATCAAGTCGCCTCTAATTCGACGCTCCTCTAAAGTCGATAGTCCGAGCAAGCTCAGTCTTTCTTCATATTTTTTGTTTCGGATTGAAGGAACTAATTTGGTTGCTCGTCGTTGTACTTTTTCTAGCTTTTTTATGTCTTTTTTTAGGTAAGGACTCCATGCCGGTGCACCATATTCTAAAATTGGACGAACATGAGATGTAAAGAGGAGTTTGAATGTTTTGAGATCCCAATTTTTAAAGCTATTCTTTAACTTACTTAAAACTATGTTTGCTTTTAAGACTGCGGTATCGACTTGTTTGTCCCATTTTAAGTTGTTTTGTAGTATGATACCTAGGTCGCGTTCACAGTTTGAATTCTCCAAGATGTAACTGTAGTCACTTAGTTCAAACGAGTAGTGGTGATCTTGATGGATTTTCTTGTTACCAAAATGCATAACTTTACATTTACTTAAGTTTAAGCCCATTTTCCAGTCGATTGTCCAGTTCAGAATTTGGTTTATATTAGCTTGCATTTCTTCGCGATCTTTTGCGTTTCGGATAACATGCATAAGTTTACTATCATCAGCAAAGAACTGAAATACCATACGGTAGGTCATTGATGAAAATTATAAACAGGAGTGGTCCAAGAACACTACCTTGTGGGACGCCACTGAGGACATCCCTCCAGTCGGATGCTAGGCCATCAATTACCACTCTTTGTTTTCGATCAGTCAAAAATGCTCTGATCCACTCCAACAGTTTACCAACAATACCGTATCCCTTGAGTTTAAGAATTAGTTCTTGATGGGGTACAAGGTCTAAGGCTTTAATAAAATCGATGAACAGAATGTCAATTGCAAACCCTCTTTTCAAACATTCTGTTATCATATCTAGTGTTTTGAGAAGATTTGTAATACATGATTTGAACTTGACAAAACCGTGCTGATGTTTGGAAATTAAAATGTTTTTCTCTAAAACGAGATAGTGAAATGTTAAGAAATTTCACTATCTCGTTTTTCACTGTTCTCTCCATGACCTAGCATGGAATAGTTGTAATTGAAATCGGGCGATAATTTGACGGTTCATTCTTAAGTCCTTTTTTGAAGATAGGTGTGATGTTAGCTTTAAGCCACAAGTCTGGTAAGGCCGAAGTATTGTAGGATTTCTTAAAGATTAACGATAATGGGATTGACAGGCTTGTTGCACATTCATTGAGAATTATTGGACTTATTCCGTCTAAGCCTACTGATTTGTTCTTATCTAGTTTACTTAATTCACGAGGTTTCGTCGACGGGTCAAAAATTGTGTCAGATGGTTCACAGGTTTCAGATGTACGTGGTTCAAAACTTTTTGACGTCGCATCGTTACTTTGTGTGTTAAAAACACTGAAGAATTGTTCATTCAGGACATTTACTATTTCGTGTTTGTTGGTCACTATTTGGCCGCTGAAGTTTTTTAATGAGCGGATTTCGTCTTTCAATATGTTCTGACGTTTTATGTACGAGAATAGAAGCTTCGGATTCTTTTTGGATCGATGCGCTAAGTCAAGTTCGAATTTTCTTTTGGCTAGTTTAATTTCTTTCCGCAGTATTTTACAAAAACAGTTATAGTCTTCTTTAAGGCTTGAGAATGAGGATAACTTATAGATGTCGATCTTAGTTTATTCCATTTGTTGTACTTAAGTCTGGTTAGATTTTTAAGGTTTTTGGTAAGCCATTGCGATTTCTTGTCTACTATGCTGTTTTTGAATGTTGCTATGGGAACGTGTTTCTTGATTGAGGAATTAAAAATGTTAAGGAATCTTGAGTACATGGCGTCTACGTTTAAGTTTGAGAATTGTTCGAACCAATCCACTCTGGCAAAGTAGTCATTAAGATTTTCAAAGTTGCATTTGTTGTACAAGTATTTTTGGACGTCTCGAGTGGTGTCTGAATTACAACGTGAAATCAAGACAAAATCCCAAGAAAGTGAGCAGTGGAGTGTGTTTTTGTTAGATGTACCAAGTGGCGGACCAGAGTTTATCATGAATATTCGATTTGGTTCGTTTGTGATTACTAGGTCGAGGGTGTTTTTTTTAAGTTTCGTTCAAGTACCATCTGGCTCAAGAAGTTATCTTGGATATTGTCTAAGAATTCTGTGCTTAGAGCGAATCTAGATGAACAAGATCCTCCGTCGTTTGACCAGTCAATTTGAGGAAAATTAAAGTCTCCGAAAATAATGAGGGCTGTAAATTTCTTTTGATCTACTAGTTGCGTAGCAGATTTAATTGTTGAATTAATTTGTTGAGATATTACTCTGGGGGAATTTGGGGGTCTGTAGATGCAACCTATCAAATAAAAATCTTGACCAATTCTTACCTAACACCAAACTTGTTCCGCTTGACCAGTGGATATAACGGTTTGAACAATTTCGTAAGAAGTTATTGAGTTTTTGATATAAATAATAACACCACCACCAGCTGATTCTGTACTTGTTTGAGAACGATCGAGACTGTACGAGGTATAACCTGGTAAAATTCGAACTGAGTTATTGTTGAACCAAGTTTCCGTGATACCGATAATATCGGGAGACTTTAAGTTGACGATTAACTTTAGTTCATTCATCTTATTATTTAAACTGGTAGCATTAGTGTAGTAGCAGTTCAAGCAGTCAAGTTTCTTGTCAAGATCAGATGAGGTCGGTTGAGGTTGTTTTAGTTCATCTTTAGGCTTTTGGAAAAAATTCTTTTTGAGTGTAACTATTTTTAGTGTTGGAAATTTTTGAGTTAGTTTCGAGGCACAAGTTTAACGAGTTCGCCATTCTTGATACCCCAGTAGAATTTCTTGTTGTCTTCAATCCCATACTTGAATCAATCGTTTCCATTAGGGAGGGCTTGATTCAGTTCGTTACGCTTTTTTCTCAGACCTGCTTCAACGACTCTTTCCGCTAACGTTTTGTCAGGGTTAACAAAGACACTTTTAAATCGTGTACTTTTCCTTAGACTTGACGAGTTCTTTACCGCTTCAAGTTGAGTTTCTGTGTCATTAAATTCAATATGTAGTAAACTTGGTTTATCGTTAGTTGTGGGATCAGTTCTTTTTTTTAAACGAGTAAATCTTTTAACATCTCTTTGATCGATCTAAAGTTCTTCAAGTAGTTCCTCAATTTGCTCATTTTCGTTTACAGACCGTTCATCATCGTTGCTGCCCTTTGCTTCAGGAACACCGCTGAAGATTACGTTCTTGGCTATTTTAGCTGTTTCTTTTAATTCGTTTCTTACTTTATTTAAAAAGACTGCTTCCGCTTCACCAACATTTTTCTTATTGTTTTTCGTTACCAAACTACTGTAAGTTAAAGTGATTGTAGGGTTTGTTTCTTTCGGAGTGTTTCTTAGTTCTTCAATTAACTCTTTTTGTTTGGATATAATTCGATCTTGGTCGTCAATCTTTAGTTTTAATGCACTAATCGTGATACATATCGATTTAATCCATTCATGGTGCTTTTTAATCGAGTCTGAGTGCTGGCCAGAACCCAGTCCTGTCCAGTTCGCGACTAGTTGAAGTGGATCGGACATTGAGAGCGAGTATTATTTGAAGATATTTTAGTTTATGATAATTTATGTTTGTAATTTTAACCAAAATGATTGTAATTTGAATAGTTCAGATAATGAATCCGATCTCGAGCAAGTAGCTGTCGAACAAGACCTTTCTAACGAGTCAACATTCTTTGAGAAAGAATATTTTGATAAAGCAACAGTCGTTGATGTGGATTTACCAAGATAAGAAATCAATAACTCAGGTGAAAAAACAAAAAAAATTATTCATTTTTATTTTTTTGTTAATTATTTAATTTATTTTGTCTTTAAAATAGGATTAATTTTGTCAGTGCAAAATTATTATTATTATTTATTTATTTATTTGTAAATTATATAGTCATTTCATATATGTCAGTCGTTTAGTTTTTTTGTCAGAATAATTTGTTTTTTATTGTCAACTAAAATAGATTAAATTAGTCACCACTTTTAGTTATTTTTGTCAACTTAAAAAAATTAAATTTTTCACCCAAACTTTTCCTGTAATTGACTAATAGACAGAAATAACAAACGTTAATTGAATGATTCTAATAATTGATAAATTGTTTTTTATGAGTGGTTGGTTTTCATTTCTGAATAAAAATAAATATTTGTATTAAGTCCAGTTGCTGCAGCTGAACCTAATGAAATTGAAACAGATATTGAACTTGACAAATCTGTTGAAAAAAGAAGAAATGCCAAACACTTCAGAATATCAACCGAATTTCCCTAGAGACCAAGATTCAATAGATTTACCCCATTTTTATGGTCAAATTTTGAAACAAATCTACAATTTTCCCTCGAAAAAAAAACCAAATAAAAAGACAATCTGAAACAGAACAAGAAGAAAACGATCCGAAAAAACAGCTGCTAGACTCAGATGATGAGGACGATGATTTATTTGAATCCGACGTAACAGTTTCAAATAGTACCAATTCAAAACAAAGTAACCAAGATATAAAGTCATTAATTAGGACTTTTGCAGTTACTCAACAACCGACTAGTCCTAACATCCTTGAAGAAAATTCGGAATGAATTCTTTAATTAATAAAACTATTTCAAAAAAAAGGTTAGTAATTACACATTGGAACTGTTCTCATCTCCCTAGTTAGGTTAAACTTTTAGATGATTTTTTGAACATCTACAGTCCTGATATTGTTTTACTCAACGAAATAAAAATAGATATAATTGAAACAAATATTTATTTGGATTTTTTAAATTACCAATCAATAACTAAACCACGTAACAAATATGGGGGTGGAGTAGCTATTTTAGTTAAGGAAGGCATAGAATTTATACAAGACTTTTCGTTTGAGGAGTTTTCTTCGGAGATTATTGCTATTAAGTTAAATTATGCACAAAACGACCAATTATTTGTGTTTAGCCTCTACAACTCACCAAATGTAGTTCTAAATTTTCATCTTTTTGAAAGAATAAATAGGAAATGTAAAAACTTTATTCTAGGGGGTGATCTTAACGCTCGATCAAAGCAAAAAGGCTGCTTTGGAGAGAACGCTAACGGAATCATATTGGAAAAAATAATAAATGAACCCGATTTTTCATTAATAAACGATAAAACTCCTACTTTTAATATCTTTAATCGACAATACTTTGAAGCTCTAAATTTGTTCTTAACATCATCCTCATTACTAAGCATGATAACTGATTTTCGAGTTTTAAGGAACCAGGATATGACAAGTGACCATTTTCCAATTCAAACTTCTATAGCATTTGATTACTTAATAAATGCTAATTCGCAGTCTTAAAAGTTGAACTACAAAAAAGCTGATTTGCATGTTTTTCGTCAAGTTCTGAGTGAGTAAAGCAATACTTTTGTGGCTTCTTCAGTAACGATTGACGAACGAAATGAAATAATTACTATAAAAATATTCTCTGCTGCACAAAAAAAGCAAAGCATATCAGTCTAAAAAAGTTTTCAAAACAAGTTTTCCACCCTTAATCGTAGACTTAATTAAAGAACGTAGGAGATCAAGAAGATATTTTCAAAAAACTGGGTGTCAAATGATCAAAAAAAGATATAATCATTTAACTTTGGACATTAAATTGAGCCTAAAAAAATTTTGGAATCAGAATTGGTTTGATTTTATTAAAAAAATGGGAATAAACCCCCTATCAAGCAGGCCATTCTGGAAAAAAATTAATAAGTTTCGATCAAAAAATGGATCTAATTTAATCCCGACCTTAACTATCAATAATAAATACTATAAAACGATCGTGTAATGTTTCATAGCATAATTTTTTTCATAGCACTTTTTTTTTCATAGCAGACAATTATTAATTCAAAGCAAATGACATATGTTTCATGGCATATTATTTCTTAGCAAATTGTTTCATAGCAAATTGTTTCATAGCAAATTTTTTATTAAAATTTTTTGATAGATTTGTAATTAATAATTTATGATTAAGTTATCTAGATGAATAAAAATTTCTTGAAAGATAATGCTAACTTTTCGCCTTCTGTTAAAAATTTACGTTCGCGTCGCATTCAAAGGACTGAACAAGTGTTGAATATCAATGAACCTGAAAATGATTCTGTTTAAGCTAAAGAACCAAGTGTAGTACATTGTGTCGAGCCAATTGAAAACATTGAATCATTAATTTCGACTTTTACTTCGACTTTTGTTCTGGAAGCTGGTCTCAATGGTGATGAAAATGATAATGAAGATGAATGTTCAGATGAAGATGACGATGAAGAGGAAGACGAACAAGAGTTTTTCGACTTAATTACTATTTAAATAAATAAACTGGCCGAGAGCGAAACTAATGAAGATTTGGACTTAACTACAACGAACCGAAACGGTCTCAATTTATGCAGTTTTGGTTATTATCATACAAAAGAAAGAATAACGAAGGGCGGTACTTATCATTGGAAATGTGAACAAACTTTGACTTGTAGTGGTAGAGCGCACTCAGAGGAGTTAGTTGGACCAGTAGAAATCACTGTTAGTCATTCACATAGATTAAATACAGCTCGAAGAGAAAAGCTAATAAACGATCAACATATTAAGACTAAAGCTGTAGCTACTAAAGACAACCCAAGAGATATTATGATCGATGTACAAAAATGTAACAATGAAGACGTGATTGTTCAAAATCCTTCATTAAAGAATATTAGAAAAACAGTTGCTCGTGCTTGTAAGAAAAAAGCTGGTTATATGGCTAATGCTAAATCGCTTTCTTTAATTGTAATACCAGATGTATTGTTAAATACATACAGAGATAAGTTTTTTTTTTATTTTGATAGTGGTGCAAACGAAATTAATTGTATACTCATTTTCACAACTGAAGATAACTTAAAATTGCTTGACAAGTATCATGATTGGTACTGTGATGGTACTTTTGACATATCGCCAGTATTTTTTAAACAGCTTTATTCAATTCATGTAGTTGTTGCCAAAAAAGATCTACCTCTAGTCTATGCTTTATTACCAAATAAAAAACAGACAACATACGTTCATCTTTTTAGAATAATAAGAGGCTATTTAAAAAAAGTTCCAAAGATAATCAACGTTGATTTTGAAAAAGCAGTTTTTAATGCTGCTAAATTAGTATTTAAAGATTCGGTGTTCTTCTAGAGAACTTTTATAAGTCGGCTAAGTTTAAACAAGAATTTTCAATGATAAAAGTTTTAGCATATGTGCCAGAATCAGACGTTGGTTATGTTTTTAAATTGTTAAAGACACATGTTGATCCTCCCTTAAAGCCTGTTTTAACTTTTATAAGAACTAATTATATAGGTACTAAGAAAAAACGTGCGAGATTCCATATTCCAACATGGAACCTTTACACGAGAATATTGAACAATCTTCCTCGTACAAACAATTCAGTCGAATCGTGGCATAGTGCTTTTTCTTCACAGGAAAAGAAACATCTAACAATAAATCTACTAGTCGAGAAAATGCGTAAAGAGCAGTCAAACACGGAAAATAATATAACTTTAATAAGACCGGTAAAATTTTTGAGCGTGATGAAACACAGGTCAATTTTGATACACGTATTTTCAATGTAGTTTCAAAATACAATAAGACAGAATGTGTTGATTATCTTTAAAATATTAGTTTAATTACGATTAATTAATTATAAAGATAATTTTTTTTCATTTTTATTAACACTTTTTTTCAATAAAATACTTTTATTGAAAATATATTTAATAATAATATATATGTTTAAATATATTTAATCAATGATTTTTTCTTTTGATGCAATTATGCTATGAAAAATAATGCTATGAATACTAATTGATTTGCTATGAAAATCAATTATGCTATGAAACAATACATGCTTTGAAACAAGTCAGCCCCTTTAAAACTGATAAGGAAAAAAGAGAATTGTTTGGAGAAATTTTTTCAACAACATTTAGTATTAATACTGACCAAAAATTCTCTGAAAAAGATATAGATATAACTAATTCTAATATGGAATTTTTCAAAAATAATGTTCAATCCAAAGTTTATGAACCAATAAGTCTAAATGAATTATTTTCGGCCTTAAAAAAGTCGTAGGGGGAAGCAGCTTGTGGACCTGATTTTATTCATAATTAAATGTTTAAAAATCTACCTTAAAATTTTTTAAATGAACTGATAGAACTTTGTAACTTAAGTATTCGAGGAGGTATAGTTCCTAAAGCTTGGAAAATTGCCAATATCACTATGATACCTAAGAAATCTTCTTAAACACAAGATCCATTTAATTATCGACCAATAAGTATTACCAGCTGTCTGGGTAAATTACTTGAACGAATTATTTATTCAAGAATATACAGTTTTTTAGAAAGCAACTCAATGTTAATTCAAGAACAATCCGGTTTTAGAAAACATCGAAGAAGAGCAGATAACCTAGTTTTTAGCATTGTGAAGTTTTGTTCAAAAAGTTCAAGAAAAAAGTTCTTAATTGAAATTTTTCGATGAATGAAAAAAATTTGCTCCTGTAAAATATGTAACAATGTGTAACAAAAGCTGTTACACCAAATAGCCTTGAAAATAAATTCTGAAAGTTTTCTTTTAATTAATCATCGACTTTTAAAATCAATCGAATTTAAGAAAATTTATTTGTCTTTGTAAAAAAAGAAGTTTTATTTGCAATATTTTAAAATTTTTGTTAGTGTTTAATTTTAAATTTCGAAATTTTTATTTCAAAACCAACTTAAAATTCATTCGATTTTTTTGGAAAATCAATAATTGGTTAATTGAAATTTTTTTTTTGTTTTTTTTAAGTCCTGTTACATTTTTTGTTACATCATATTATATCACTTCATTCCATTCAAAATATATGCGAATTTAAGATTTTGAACTGAACTTTTTGAACGAAACTTCACAATGCTCTTGTTTTTTAATTCAAAAAATCGTCGAATCTATTAACAGGAAAAAAAAAGTCTGTTCCTAATTTTTTGACATTTCCAAAGCCTTTGACAAGGTTTGGCATGAGGGTTTAATTCATTAACTTATAAAGATGAACATACCTGCCTATTAAATATATTGGATTAAATCGTTCCTTGATTCAAGAAAATTCAGAGTACAGTCGAGTATGGATAATACGATGTGTTTAGGCGGAAAAAATGGACATCGTATTAACCAATATCGTATTAATCAAATTTGCATGTTAAAGGATGGGAAGAAATAAATTGAAAATAATTTTTTTTAAGGAATTATTGTTTATTAAATAGAATAAAAAGAAAAATATTTATCAATTTTACTTTGAAAGGCTGATCGACGCTACAAAATTGATCCAATTTAGATAACTGATCAATTAATATAGAACAGTCTTCGTTCTTTTTGGCAAAATACAATCGAAGTTTATCTATGCAGTCCGTTGCTTCTTTTTCTGAAATTTTCAATGCATTTTCTATTGGCTCAACATGTTCATCTTTGCTCAATTGTTCATTTTCTTGTTCTCCGTTGATTGTATTTATTATATCTTCATCTGAATATTGTCCAAAAGGCTATAAATCTTTATCAATGTATATTTAATAATATTTTTATAAGACATAACTGATTTGACCCAGTGATCAAGGGCTTCTTCAATTTTGACATAATTAGAATCCCTCATTCTTTTAGAGCTAGGATTGATTAAATTATTTTCATATATGTTTTTTATCTTTTCCTGATTCTCTGCCTTAAGAATAGAAGAAACAGTTCTCTGAGATATATTATATTTTTTCACAAATTCTTTGACAGTGAGATTATTTTTATTAAAATGATTCGAAATTTCAAGGTTTTATTCTAAAGACAAAGATTTTCTTTTAATTTGAGTGGACATTTTTTGTTTACATGTGTATATAAATTTACCTTTATTTTGTTTAAAAAATCAATATCGTATTAAAAACGATCAATTAGCACTGATTTTTTTGATCTTTTCTGAATAAACCTATCGTATTAATTAGATATCGTATTAAAGAAACATCGTATTAACAAAGAAATTTTACATGTTATTAAACTGGGGAATGTAAATTATGAATAAAATTATCGTTATAAAGCGAATATTGTATTAATCAGCATCGTTATAACAAGACTCGACTGTAAATAAAAACGATCAATTAAGTGATGAGTTCAATATATCGGCAGATGTTCCTCAAGTTTCAGTTATTAGTCCTTTATTATTTGTATATTTATTAATGATATTTCTAAAAGAAGTAAAACAAATAATGAATACTCCCTTCTCTTTGCTGACAATCTTGTCACTTTCTTCATATATAACAAAATTGGTAACCTAGAAAGTAAGATGAATAGATACTTAGGTGAATTAGAAAAGTGGCTTTACAAGTGGAAAATGAAGATATCAGTGGAAAAGTCTTGTTCAATAATTTTTTCTAAAAAAAATATCGAAAAAACGTATTTTGACTTAAGAATATATGGAAATAAAATCGAAAGCCAAAAAGATATTAAGTTTCTTGGGAATAAATCTCATAGTAAATTATTCTTTGCTTATGATAGAGGATATTAAAGAACTTTGTAATTCTAGGTTGAATTTAATCAAAATCTTATCAAATAAAAAATGGGGCCTAAAATTTAACACATAAAGTAACTTTACAAGTCTTTGATCGGATCTATCTTGGATTATTCTTTTCCATGTCTTAACTCTCTCTCAGAAACTAATGTCAAAAAATTAGAAGTAATTCAAAATTCAGCGGTTCGTTCTATTCTCAAACTAAAATACGATACTCTTTCCAATATTTTGAAACAAGAGGCCTACAATAAACTCAAACTACTAACAATCTCAAATCGACTCTGTGAGTTGAGTGAAAGATATATCAGGGCAGGACTTAGTAATTCTGTTCCATTGGTTCTAAGACTAGTGGAAGAATATAAAGCAGGCTCCGAATCAAGATATATCGAATATCCAACTGTATTCTGTTACTCTATATCAAAATTTAACTAATTTTAATTTTTAATATTTCTCTATTTTACAACTTATCTTATTTTATTTTATTTTTTTTATTTTATATTTTTATTCTATTTTATTTAAATTTATTTTGATTTTTTTTTTTTATTTAATCTGAAGGAGCTTTAGCTCGGTACAGATATACAAATAAATAATAATAATAAATAAAATAACTGACAAATGGTATTTTTTCCTCCAATTTTCTTAACAAATTACACAAAATATATTCCAAAATTTGAATTTTCATATAAAAATTCCAATACAAAATTTTATTCTTAATATATAAATTGATTTTGTTCTACAACTTTCTGCAAGTTTTAAAAGGTGAAATAAAAAATTTTTCAATAGACAGTCCATTTTAAAGAAAAATTCAAAGAATTATTTGGCAAAAAATTGGTTATTATTAATCAAATTGTATGTTAATTTAGAATTAAAAATTAATCTTTTTGCTATACTTTGTTTTCGATTCCTTTAAAAAAAAACAGCCCAAATATCATTATTATATTTCCTTATGAAATTCACCGCCAATTCTAAAATTATTTTAGTACAGTCTAATCTAGTTAGTCAGGCCTCGATAATTCGGCAAACTCGAATGCCGACCGATTTTTTAAATTCCCATTTCTTTCGTAACTCTTTTTCATTATAAATATTTCGATAATCAGGCATTCTAGTGGCGGATTATTTCTTCTATTCGGCAAGATTTTGTTTTACAATTAAATCCAAAAGTTAAGAAAATTAAATATTTAATCCGGCAATAATGAAAATTTTATAAGTGTGAATTTTTTTTAAATTGAACTAATAATTTGACTATAAATTCTAAACAAACAATTTTAGTTTTGTATAATTGATTGTTAAAATGATGCTATTAAAAAAATTTGATCGTCTAAAGTGTTCAAAGTACGAGTTAACTCTCGACCAAAGAAGAGAAATTATTTTATTTCGACATGATCCACCGAAGCTTAAGCATCTGAACATTTCAACACATTTTACAGAGAAATTTGGAAAAAAAATTGCACGTCAAACAATATCCATTTTTTTGGCAGCCAAATTCAAGCTTTTTCAAAATGAAAACATCCGGAGTGTTGAAACAAAATGACTAACGAACGCACGTTTTCCTTTAATTGAAGAATGTCTTACACTATGGCTCTCAGATGTACGCGCTCATGGTGTTAATGTGAATGATGATATAATGAGAGAGCAAGCAAAAATTTATGGTTCTCGACTTGACTATGGTCTTGAATTTAAATATTTAAACCGGTTGGTTGGAAAAACTAAAGAAACGCCATGGGTTGGCTTCATTTGTTGTTTCTAGAGAGAGTGGTATTAGTCGAAGATAACTTTGCATTAAACGATTTAACAAGTAACACTGAGCGATTTAATTTGCATCAACACAATTCCAAGCCAAAAACTGACACTTTAACTGTTGAAAAGTTCGTGAAAAGTGATGATCAACAACCGACTTACGAAAAATTAAAAATTTATAGCATTGTTTGTATTGTTAAACCATTTGTTTCGCCAGCTGATTGGGATCAAGATGGAGAAATTGATTCAAATGACATTGAGCCAGTTAAACTAACAAAAGAAGAAGTTTTCACGTGTTTAATTAACATTAAAAATTTTTAATGGACTCAGGCTTGTTTGACAGAAATGACTTAGTTCATTTAGATTTTATTTCTGATATGTCTCAAGAGTAAATTGAAAAAAATAAACAACAAGCGACCATTTTGAACTTTTAATTTTTTTGGCGAGGGGTCTGATTCTTTACAGCCTTATACAGTATGTATAGAAAATTTAGAACATCTAAATGTTTTTATTTGTTTAATAGCGTGGCGCTACTAAATAAAAGAATTTAATTTCTTCACAACTTTATTGAAAAAACTAAAACTAAACTCAAAAT
Organism: Brachionus asplanchnoidis; assembly: GCA_025491095.1. Classification (NCBI taxonomy): domain Eukaryota; kingdom Metazoa; phylum Rotifera; class Eurotatoria; order Ploima; family Brachionidae; genus Brachionus; species Brachionus asplanchnoidis. The sequence goes on from JAILYF010000017.1 coordinate 516,849, forward strand.
AAAATAAAACAAATATATATATATTGGAAACACAAGGGAGCAGAGGCCGGAGTAGGGGACTGGGGTAGAGGGGGTGTTACATTAGTCCCCCCTTAAAATCAAGTTTCCTCCTGGAAACTTTTCCAAAAAAACAAAACCAAAAAAAACAAAACAAAAAATAAAAATACAAAACCAAAAATAAAAAATAAATCCTTCTTCTTATTAAAGTTCGTCAGCAACATCCACGTTCTCTGGGTCTTGTTTTTCCGCATCCGGGGCAGGGGCTGTGGTTTGAACTGGGGCTGGAACAGGTCGTCTGAGGTCGGTACAACGTACTGGAAATGATCACCATATCCGGATTTATCATAACAGCGATACACGTTTTTACCAAAAATTCTGAAATCTCGAAAATTGCACCAATAAATGTACAGATCCGGACCGTCTTTACTGCACTTTACCGGCTTTTCACCGCTTGTCAACCACTCAAACAGGGTCCTTACACTTTCATATTCTAATTGTGCCTCGTTTACCTCCATCTCCTGTAACACAACATGATTAATTACCATACCAGGATCAATCTCCTCCTCTCCCTCTTCGATTTCGATGATTCCCTCATCTTCTTCACCTGGTTTTAGTAACCATCGGGAGAGCGAATCCGCATTACCATTTCTAGGACCTTCACGATATTCGAGATCGAAATCATACTCTCTTAAAATACATAACCATCTAGCGAGCCTCGGGGAAGGATCAGGATGTTTTTTTAACCAAATAAGTGGCTTGTGATCAGTCACTGCTACAGATTTTTTCGCAATCAGAAAACGTTTCAGGTTAAGTACAGCCAAAACAAACGCTAGCAGTTCTCTTTCAGCGGTTGAGTATCCTCTTTGGGCCTTCGTAAAACGTTTACTAAAATACAGAACTGGCCGGTATTCTCCTCTATATTTTTGACTCAAAACTGCCCCGGCGCTGTGATCACTGGCATCGACTTCCAACCTGAATGATTGACTAAAATCAGGCAAGATCAGTACCCCCGTTTTTCCATTTGTTGGTGTTGTTAGATAAGTTCTTAACTCTTCAAAACTAGATTGGCATTCCTCGTTCCACTCAAACTTCTTACCTTTTTCTGTGGCTTTGTGTAGGGGACCAGCAATTTGCGCGAACGCTTTGATGAACTTTCTATAATAGTTTGCCAGTCCTAAAAAGCTTTGGAGCTGACGTATTGTTCGCGGTCGCGTATAGCGGAAAAGCACTTCAACTTTACTAGGGGCCGGTCGGACTTCACCGTTACAGACCATGTGACCAAGATATTCGATTGACAACTGAAACCACTTACATTTTCTCCATTCAATCTTAAGGAGCGCCATTTTAATTCGAACTAAGACGGTTCTAACATTAACGTAATGTTCTTCAATTGTTGTAGAGAAAATGATTGTATCGTCTAGGTACACGAAACAGATCTCGCCAATAAGGCCTTTCAAAACTTGCTCCATCATACGCTGGAACGTGGCTGGGGCGTTTGTCAAACCAAACGGCATCACATTATATTCGAAAAGACCGAATTCAGTTACAAATGCGGTTTTTTCTTTATCTCTTTCTTGAATTCGGATTTGATGATAACCCGATGCCAGATCCAGTGTCGTAAAATATTTAGCTTTTCCTATCATTACCAAAATATCTTCGATTTTTGGTAAAGGATAGCAATCCTTTATAGTCACTTCATTTAGACGCCGATAGTCGACACAGATTCGCAACGCTCCGTTTGACTTTCTCACCAACACAATAGGCGATGCCCAAGGTGAATCACTTTCTCTGATTAGTTCAGCCTTAAGCATCTCGTCAATTTGCCTCTTGACTTCTTCACGCATTGTATAAGGTATTCTCCTCACCGGCTGCTTAATTGGCGTCTCGCTCAATTTGTTTACGACATGTTCACAAACATTTGTTTGAGTCAAACTTTGCAACCCTTGTGCGACTATCTCTTCAAATTCATCATGTAAAATCATGGAGTAGGCTTCGACTTTCTTCTTTTCATCTTCATCTTGGGCTGGCTCTTCAGGATCCCCGTTTGCCAAAGGTAATTCTTTGAAATTTGTTGCGTTAACTGACGCTTGACTTCTGTAAATCTCCGGCAGTGTGGCTTTTAACGGGGTTTTTGCCTTCTTTTTCACTTCTAATGTTTTTCCCCCTAGGGCCGCCTTGATCTTATCCAGATATTCCTTTATATCTGATAGTTTAAACGCCATGTCTAAACCCAACAAGCAGTCGTAGATTAGTTTCTTAACCACAATCACCTCAACTTCACCTTTGAAGTTGTGTAACTGTAATTCACATTTTCCAGTGCCGATTACCTCAATCGGGCCGCCACTACAAGTTTCAATTGTACTCTTGTTTGGGATCAATTTGCTACCGACCTTCTTGCACTGCCTCCAGATCCGATCCGCTATAATAGTTTTCACTGTACCAGTATCGAATAAAAAGTGTACTGGATTACCATTCACAAAACACTTTCCAATAATGCTATCATTCATCATTACGTTGTTAATTACAGCATTTGTAATCGTGCGTGACTGTGAAGTTGGGGCAGAAGGGTTTCTATTCTCTCTACAGTAAGCAGCTTTGTGGCCGGGTTTTCTACATATGAAGCACACTCTCATGTCTTCACTAAATGGCGTTTCGTGGGCTTTGTTTAAAAGCTCGTCGTGAAATCCAACTTGTTTTCGCTGAGTCATTGGTGACATTACGACCTGACTGTTTGTTTTCCAAGACTCCAACCTGTTAACGAGCTCCAAAGTGGCTTCCAGCGCTTCGAAACTGGTCTTCGTGAACATCTTGTTCGAAGTGAGCTGCATGATGAGGTACGGGTCGTTCAAACCATTTATGAATCTTTCTTTAACCATACCATCCACATTGAACACTGTAGCATCCGTTTTGAATGCGCTCTTTGCTAATTTCCACAGACTCGTGAAAAAGGCTCTCACATCTTCATTGGGTTTCTGCACTCGTGTATAAAAAATACCTTTTGCGTCGATGTTCACTGGTTCTGTCTTACCAAAAATCCTTTTCATGTGTTGGAACAAATCTGTCATACCCATCGGTGTTATCGGGGTGCAATAGTCAAACATAGCCATACAATCATCGTCAAGGAAAACAAGTAGGGTATTGCGTAAGTTAGCCGACGAAACCTTCGTAGAGCTAATATATAATTCAAAACGCTTCCACCAGGTTTCCAAATCCGTTCTTCGATTAAACTGGGCTGGTTTGAAGACCGAGTCTTTGATGTACATTTCTGGGGCAGGTGTAGTATTGATTGAGCTTAAATAAGGAAGGCCAGAACATTCTGAACGATGAAGAGTATCGAAAAGGTCTATGTGTTTTCCAACAGCGTGATCATTGATGCCTTCGTGTCTGAATTCGGTTCTGCGTAACCCATGTGTTGAAGATGGTATTTTATCATACATAGCTGGCTCTTCATTATCAACCAACCTTTCCGATTGTGCTACTTCTGGGCCATTTAGCTCTTTTCTCCTAGGGATACCAAAATCTAATAATTGTGGAGTGTCGTCTACCTTAGTCGAACATGCATCTCGCCTTGACTTCGAAATATAGCACCTCTTCTTTGACATGATCCTTTCCTTCACTCCATACACATTTGTAGTCGACTCGCTACTTGTATAACCATCATATACGTTTCCCTTTGGTTGAAACATCGTGTTTGCATGATTTCGATTATCACGTGTTATCATCGGATTAACCTCGGCACGTGTAAAATTTTGCTTAACATCATCACGTGTACTCGTTGGCGCTTCACTCTCGTTATAATCATCAAAACCCTTCTCACATGCTCGCGTCGATTCCCTGTTTCCGAATCTATATCCCTTTTCATCACCCCCAAGGGTTTCAAAACAGGGCTGCTTCAATTCTCCAACACATTCTGGTGTCACCATTTTACTACCCAATGCAAGCTTACCAAACTTTGCATCATTCGGAGTTGGTTTCGGTCCGCTACACACAGGTTCAGCCTCGCCATCCGTTTTCTCCTTCTTTTCCAACAGATTTGTTAGGTAAGACATCGCAAAAGCGCCCATTATCAGAAAACCTAATCCTCCAGCACTCTTCGCCACTACATCCATACCATACTTATCAACCAACATCCATAATCCTAAATATAACACGCCACTGTGTATCAAAAATACGGGGCGGAACCATTCGAAAATTGACATTTTCCAAATTTTATTTAAAAAAAAAAAAACAGCACTAAGCACACAGCACACAGCACGTGGTAGTTTTTAAAAAATTTTGGCTTATCTCGTATAAGACAAAAATTTTTACCGCTATCACCAATTTAATAGCGTGGCGCTACTAAATAAAAGAATTTAATTTCTTCACAACTTTATTGAAAAAAACTAAAACTAAACTCAAAATAAAATAAAACAAATATATATATATTGGAAACACAAGGGAGCAGAGGCCGGAGTAGGGGACTGGGGTAGAGGGGGTGTTACATTTGTAAGGTTTGTTTCTTGTAAGCCGTGCGGCTAAATAAAAAAAAAAAAAGTTATTTTTTTTTTGAAATTCATTAAAAAAAAAATTTATTTATCGGAAAAGTACAAAAACTAGGATATAAGAAAAAAATCGAAGTAAAAAAACCGCAAAAAAAAGGAGTGAAATTTTTTAACAAAAAAAATGTCTACAAAATTTAGAACATTTATTTTCAAACATTTTAAATGCCCACCCTTAGCTTAAATACACTTAGCAACACGTTTTGGCAAAGATTCAATCATGTTTTTTACTACTTCACTAGGAACTTTCAGCCATTCATCAAAAAGAAAGCTTTTTAAATGCTCTACTGATCAAATTTTTGTATTTTCATTTTGTGGTCTATATATGACCATAAATTCTCTAATGGATTGAGATCAGGTGATCTTTGGCACCAGGGGATAAAGTGTTAAGGATTTAAATAAAGTTTATTTTCTTATTTAAATATTTTATTACAAAATCTTAATAGAAAGTGGCCACTCTAACTGACCAAGTTAAATAAGTTTATGAAATAGAAGGAAAATAAAGAAACACAAAGAAATATAATAATAAATCTTTAGCTTTGTGTTGGCTTATATACATTATAACTTTAATGTGCTTTCATAATATAAAATAGGAAAGGTTTTTCAACACTTAAAACAAAAAATTAAACAAATATTATTATATTTGGAAGTGGGCTAGGTCTTGAACATAGAAGCATACGTTTCATGCGTGTTTAAATTAAGTAATTATTTCACGACACTTCACCACCCCTAATGTTTAATTCACAAAGTTACTCTATGATTAAAATAAATGAAATTACACTAAAAATAAATATACTAAATCTTTAAATAAATCTATAAGTAAATAAATCATTAATTGACATTCACTGGACTATGATTTTAGCTGCTTCCTATAAGCTCTTGTACCATGTGCCACAGCATCTCCATACCTAATAGGCTTTTTGACAACTCTCTTTTCTCTGGATAGACTACTCTCTTCTACTTGAATTTCACCACTGATCTTGTTCTCAACTAACTCTTGTTCTGTCACATCTGTCATCGAGCACTTTTCGTTCCCAGCCTCAAATTCCGCTGTTTCTTTTGCATTTTCTATGTCACCAGACCCTTCCTCTCCCTATTCTGCTTTATAAAAATTATTTTCTATATGCTGCTCTTGTTTAACCTGACTTTGCTTGTCGAACAAAATGTCTTGCAACACTAGAGATTCTTGGGTATCACTTCCTCTTTCAATATATATTTTTATAAAAGAAGTGTTTCTTACTAATACACAACCATTACGTTCTAATGTGACCATTGAACCATTAATCTTAACTATTTTGAATGGATCTGGATCAAACAAGGAGTCAGATTTTCTTGACCGTTTCCACTTTAGCAGCACAATGTCGCCAACTTTAAAATTGCTCACTTGGGCCTTTAGTTTTTGATCATTGTACAGCTTCATTTTTCTTTTTGACTTCAAGTCTTGAGATTTCGCGTTATCATGTATTTGATCAGTTGTCTTCAAATCTAACATAGAACTTGGTAGTTTTGAGGTCATTGCTCTTGATTGGAAAAACAATCTATTTGGTGCCACGCCAGTTGATGAGTGTGGTGTGTCTCTGTAATTGCGTAAGAACTCAACTAATTCGTTTTCCCAATCAGGCTGAGACGTAGAAGCATTGCGCATTACTTTTCATAAATTTCGCATAAATCGCTCACACATACCATTTGAACGAGGCCACAACGGTGTAATTTTCTTGTGCCTAAACCCTTGCTCAATAGCAAACTGCCTAAAATCAAAAGAACTAAATGGTGGGCCATTGTCAGACTTTAAAGTACATGGAATTCCAAAAATAGAAAATAACTCATTTAACACTGGAATGACGGTATTAGCTGATGTACCCGAGATTATTCTTACCAAAGGGTACCTCGAGTACTCACATATCATAACTAACAAATATTTTCCACATCTAAATGGACCATAAAAGTCGACACTTACCAAATTCCATGGACCATCTGGCAACTCTGTTGGACAGCATGGTTCAAACTTAGTCGAGTCCGTATTAATCTGGCACTTTTGGCAACATTTGATCACATTCTCGACTTGGTTGTCTATATTTGGGAACCAAACATGGCTTCTTTATAATTGTTTGGTCTTCACGATTCCAAGGTGTCCACCATGTGCAATTTTGATCACTCTCTTCTGAAAAATCTTAGGGATAACAATTCGATTCCCTCTCAATATAAGACCCTCTTTAGATAAAAAAAGTTCACTTTTTACTTTTTCGAAACTCTCAATTTTCTTGTAGGCCCGTCCTTCAATCATTTTGACAACTTCAACTTCATCATTTCTTCATCTTCTTTAGTAGATTTTATCAAATAATTTTTGGCAATAGCTCTTGGAATAGCCAGGCGAGATACCAAATTAATATAACTCTCAGTGAATTTCTCATAATCGGTTTCAACTGAACCATTTGGATTTCGAGACATGTAGTCCGCGATATTGTATGCTCCGGGTTTGTGCTTAACCACGAACTTATAAGGCAACAAACGCAGACACCATCTTTCAATTCTTGCCTTAGGTTTCGATCTGACATTTCCAAAAATATGCTCTACCGCCTTGTTGTCTGTAATTGCATCAAATTCTTTGGCATATATGTATATATGGAATTTCTCACAAGCCCAAACAAAAGCTAGTGCTTCACGCTCAACTTGACTGTACCTCTGTTCTACTTTGGTCAAACTACGGCTTGCATACATCACCACATGTTTCTCATCAGGACGTTTGGGATCATACTGAGATAAAACTTCCGCAATTCCAACAGAACTAGCGTCAACAATTATTTCAGTTCTCAACTTGGTATCAAAATACCTTAAAGCCTCTTTACATAAAACCTTCTTAATTTTCGCAAGCGCTTCATCATGCACTTGTCCCCATACCCATTTGTTTCCTTTTTTAGTTAACTCACGAATGGGTTCCGTGATTGAGGCGTAATTTTGAATGAACCTACTACAGTAATTAACTAACCCCAATAAGCTTCTTACCTCACTAACATTTGATGGATATTTAGCTTTCAGAAGTGCTTCGCATTTTTTATTGTCCAATTAGATACCTTTATTTGAAAACTGAAGTCCAATAAATTTTAAATATAAAACGGAACTGGACGTAGTTTTTGTTGTATCGGTTTTACAGATTTATCGATATGCAACTCAACCTGGTGATTTTTTAACATTCCTATTTTCCCTGAAAAAAGTGATTTATATCTTTGGATGATTTTTTGTTTCATGGGATCTTGTGGTTCTTTGACAACTGAATTTATCTTTGCCATTATTCCCATTTCTACACATGTTTTGTAGCTTAGTAGATTGCCATAATTGCCTTTTGTAACAATAAACTCCACCGATCGATATTGGCTTCCATACTTGACCCTAGTCTTGAAACGTCCAATAGTATCAACATAACTCTCTTGACCATAAGCATAAAGTTTTGTGTTCACTTTACTCAATCTTGGTTTAAATCCTAATTTCCTAAAACTCCTTTCATCCATAATATTCACATGCGCTCCAGTATCTACTCCAAAACCAAGACTAATACCACTCAACCATAATGTTATCATCGGCATCAACCAATCTTTGAGAGCCATAATTCTACTCTTAAGTCTTATTCTCCAAATATTTCCATAACTTGAGTTTTCATCTGAATCTGAGTCATTTTTAACTGTTTTAACATGCTTTCTATAACTTGGTTTCATACAACATCTTGCAAAGTGTCCATATTCATTACACTTGTTGCATCTTTTGTCTTTTGCAGGACACGATTTTTCATGTGGATACTCGTTACCGCACTTGAAGCATAATCTTCCTTTACTCGACTTTGGGTTCTTTTCTCTACCATTATTCTCTTTCTTGCTAACATCTCTATAAGTCCTATTCTCTTTAGTCTTATCTTTACCATCCTTGATTAGCCAATTTACTTCTGTCCTTTCATTCTCATTAAACTTTTTGAGCTCTTTCATTTGATTATTTACAGATTCTTCTAATTTACCATATTTAATTAGATCATCCAGACTAAGCTCTTTGTCAGCTTCTAAAGCTCGTCGCTTTAATGAAGTCGACTTGCATCTATGAACTATTTGAAGAGCTATCTCGTGGTTCTCGTCTTTGAACGCACAGATTTTTGCTTTTCCTCTTAATCTATTGACAAAATCTTTAAAATGTTCTTCTTTGTGCTGAAACAAATCTCTAAAATGCAACACATTCAATTTTGCATTGAATTTGGACTTAAAATGACCTGCGATTTTGCCCTTGACCATCTCATAGTCATCTTCATTTTCCGCATACTTATTGTATACATTTTCCAATGCTGAACCACCAAAGAAAAACAGATAGTCCTGTTTCAGCTTGTCTTCCTTTATAGCCTTTATTGCCATCAATCTCTCCAGCCTTGCCACCCACTCTTCCCATCTTTGCACCCTATTTTCATCTTCATCAATGTTGAAAAGTTGCATCAGCTGCTCTTCTAAACTCATTTTCCTCGTCGCCAATAAAGTGTTCAGGATTTAAATAAAGTTTATTTTCTTATTTAAATATTTTATTACAAAATCTTAATAGAAAGTGGCCACTCTAAGTGACCAAGTTAAATAAGTTTATGAAATAGAAGGAAAATAAAGAAACACAAAGAAATATAATAATAAATCTTTAGCTTTGTGTTGGCTTATATACATTATAACTTTAATGTGCTTTCATAATATAAAATAGGAAAGGTTTTTCAACACTTAAAACAAAAAATTAAACAAATATTATTATATTTGGAAGTGGGCTAGGTCTTGAACATAGTAGCATACGTTTCATGCGTGTTCAAATTAAGTTATTATTTCACGACACTTCAGGGGAGAACTGTTATTTGTTTTTCTTGAAACCAATCTCGAACGGAATGAGCAGTTTGTGCACTAGGGCTATCCTGCTGAAAAACCAGTCTTGACACTAATCTAAAAATATCTCGGCTGATGGAAATAAGTTATTTTCCAGAGTGTCCATGTACACAAATTGTTTAATTCTTCCTGAATAAATGGAGCAGCATCCAGTAGCTTTATAATTAATACATCCCCAAATAACAACCCAACCTCCACCATTTTGTAACTTTGGTAAACAAAACTCAGGGTGATACTTTTCGTTTGCAAAACGTTTTACAATTTTCTAGATTTTCTGTTTAATACTTCGAAATTAGACTCGTCACTAAAAACAACTTTTGACCAGTCATTAACAGTCCATCTTTGTTGTTCTTTGCACCATTTGAGCCTTTTCGATCGATCGAATACAGTCAAAAGTTGTTTTTTTATTGCAGTATATGACTGTATTTTTTGTTTAATAGCACTTTTCTTATAGTATCTTTACTTACATTTGGAAATTTAGAACTAAAATCAGAGGCTAGCTTTTTAATGCTTGTTGTAGGATTGATTCCGACCTTTCTAAAAATGTACGACTCATCTCGACTGGTAAGATTTCGGGGTCTACCAGACCTTGGTAATTCTTTGACCACGGATGTCTTCTTATAATTGCGCTTTGTTTAAATCACACATTTTCTCGAAACTCCTACAAGATCAGCTATTTCTTGTTGAGATTAGGTCTTATCCTTCAATAGACCAATTATTTGCCACCTTTGAGCCTCAGACACTTTATTTGCCCATTTTTATGGAAAAAACGCCAAAATGGTACAACTCAATAAAATGACCGATTTTAAATTCCTAAAATAAAAAATTAAACGTAAAAGTGCAAGCAAACAGTATGAAAAGACATTTCAAGCATTGTGAAAAAAAAGAATGGCCAGGGATGTTAAGGTGTGGTAAAATTTTAGGATAAAATATTTGTTCTTAACTTAGTAGACTATTATTTTTTTGTTAAAATTTATCTGTTTTTTTAAATGCGTTCTGGAGTGTTCAGAAATTTTTTTTTGAACAATCTATATATCAAAAGAAAGCTAATAATATTATCTTTAAGATGATATAGTTAACATTGTATGTAAAGAAATTATAATTTAAGATTTTTACTCCTTAAAATTTTTTTTTAAATTTTATAGTAATGTTCTTAACTTTCTAGACATACTGTACAAAGTATATCTTATTAAAGCTTTGTTGTCTCAGAATTTAATCAAACGAATATACTCGATCGACACATTGTCTAATAAAGAATAAAATACTATAAATTCTGAGCTGGTTGTCTTGAAAAAAAAAATTAAGAAATTTTTCGGAAAAAAATTTTAAAAATTTTGACTTTTTTTGTGTTTTTCGAGATTTACTTTTTTCTTGAAATATTTTCAAATTTAATTAAATGTTAATTTTTGACATCTTTTAACATAATTATAAAATTTTGAATTCATTTTGAAATTTTTAGTAATCATTCAGACTATTGGTGACTTAAAAATGCCACTTAAGTCATCCTTTTACCAAAGGTGAATCTCAAATTTTTGAAGTTGTGCTAAAAAAAAGAGGCTGTTGAAAAATCAGATTAAACTTCTTCTGAAACAGTAACTCCTTCAAATTTTGATCCCATCGGTGATGAAGTTTTCGAAGATACTTGTTTTAAACAATTTTATTCAAGATCGATTAAAGAAGAAAATGAAACTTTTATAAGCAAATGTTCAATAATTTAAATTATAAGGCCAGTTATAATTTCATTTTATTAAAAAATCTCTGACAGAAATGGAAGAAGTTTGATGTATTCAGATTTTTTAGTTGACCATCCAAGCTCATATCTGGAGCTTATATTTTTATTTAACATATAATTCTGTACCATATTCACATAATGAGATGATGCTTAGTAGGGCCAAAATACATAATTGCCATCCTGATAATATTCTTTAATCATTTTTTCAAGTCTTTTCTTAGTACTCTCTCCAAGGTAAACATGTTAAACCTGTTTATGATTTTAAAAGGCTCTTAGTATAACAACAATTAATTTCATCCCAATTTTAGCAGGTCTGCCACTTCCTTTTTTTCTCTTGAAAGTTTTATCTTTTTCTATAACATCAAGACAACGATAAACATAACTTTTTTTGTATCCAAGACCAATGAATCGTCTTTCAACTTCAGCTTTTTGCAAATTTTTATTTAACTTTTTACAAATTTGAACAAATCTTTTTTAATGGTTTCGAAAATTTTTTATTACAACATATTAAAAATTCAAATTTATGAAATAATTTTTATTTTAAAAGCTTGGAACAGCCTGATTTTAAATTTTGAAAAATAATTGGGAAGGGTCTTGTCCTCTCTTGTAGCATATTATACTTAATTTTTGTGCCATTTTTAATTCTACACCCGTAACTCCGAATTATCATTAAGCTTTCATTTAAATTACTACTTCTCTGCCTAATAATTCTCTTAAATATGTCGCAATAAAATAATCGCTTAAATATATGCTGAAAGTGGCTTTATATTGCTAGATAGAAAAAATTTAGATAGAAATAAGACAAAAATAAGGTCGAATTTTATAAATAAAAAATAAGATAGAAAAATTTACATAAAAAAATTTAGATTGAAAAATTAATATAGAAAATTTTGCATTATAAAACAACGCGTTAAATTTGAATATTATGGATAAAGGATTTAAAAAGTTAAGCTTAAAAGAAAAAACAAACTCTTCCCCAATAAGATTGAGGTCCAGGAAAATTCCTAGCTATCTGAAAGTAATAAAAAAAAAGCCGGGAAGTGTTAGTAGTGGAAGAAGTGGAAGTAATAGCTTGTGTAGTGAAGCAGTGAATGATAACTTGTGTAGTGTAGCAGTTAATAAAAACTTGTGTAGTGTAGCCGGGAGTGAAAACTTGTGTAGTGTAGCAGTGAATGATAACTTGTGTAGTGTAGCCTGGGGTGAAAACTTGTGTAGTGTAGCCGGGAGTGAAAATAATAAATTAGTAATTACAAAAACATCTCGAAATAACTCAAAGATTATTTATGACAATAGCGAATTTGTCATTGAAAAACAATATTATGAAAAAATTTATTGGAGATGTGCTGTTAAAGAACCTGTTCAGTGTAAGGCTCGATTCCATACTTTTTTAAATTTTGAAATGACAAAAATAAAAAATCCTTATCATTTTCATCAAGATATAAACCCACAAAAAATTCAAGCTGATTTTGTTAGTGTTGAAGTTAAAGATCGTGCAGAAAAGAGTCAAGAAAAACCATGAACCATTATAACCGATTCACTTTTAAAAGTACCTGTAGAAGCTGCTACTTTTGTGCCAACTATTAATAATTTGACCTAAAAAATCAATAAACAAAGAAAAAATATTTATAACTTTGGTATCAATGAAGATTCATTAAAAAATATTTAAATAAAGGATGAATTAAAAATGACAAAATCTGGAAAAAATTTTATTTTGTACGAAAGTGGCTCTGAAGATGACAACAGGCTAATTATCCTGTCAATAAACGACAATTTAATGATCTGAGATACTGAGTCTACATGGTATGTTGATGGAACATTTGAAATTAGTCCACATGTTTTTACTCAAATTTTTACCATTAACGTTATTAAAAAATATCGCAACTTACCACTTGTTTATGCCTTTCTCGCAAACAAAAAAGAAGAATCATATTCAAAACTTTTTAGTGTTGTTTCAGGATATATTAAAAATCATCCGATATACATAGTAAGTGACTTTGAAAAAGCCGTTGTCAATGCCTTTAAAAAAAATTATTTCTAAAGTCAATATAGGAGGGTGCTATTTTCATTTGGCCTCTAACATATGGAAATATATTAAGTCAAATGGTCTAAAATCATGCTTTTCTTCGAATATTCACTTCAGTAAGACTTATTATTATCTAAAATGTTTACCATTTGTACCACTATCTAATATTTTCAATGCTTTCAATCAAATAAAATTATTTTCTCCGAAAGAAGCAAAACCACTATTGAAATATTTTGAAAGAACTTATATTGGAATTCCAAAAAAGAATGATTCGAGAATACGCTCAGTGCCGCTTTTTGCAATAAAAACTTGGAATCTTCATGATAGGATAATAAATGACCTACCACGATCTAATAATAGTTTAGAAGCCTGGCAGCAGGCACTAGCAAATTACTTAAATAGCCATCCTGGAATTAACAAATTAATTTATCATTTTATTAAGGAACAACACCTAGTTGAATGCTGTATCGAACCAATTCGATCAGGCGTTGTTTTTCTAAAAGATCCAAGAGAAATTAAAAGAGACGATCAAATAAAAAATCTTTATTTAGAGAACGATGAGAAACATATTTTTGATTTTTTGGATAAATTAGTAAAAATAATGTCAAAAAAATAATTTAATAAATGTAAAAAATTTTTAAGCTAAATTTCTATGTAATTTTTTTTTCTTAATTATAATATGTAATGGATTTCTATCTAAATTTTCAATAAATATTTATTCTACTAAATGACATTTCTGTCATAAATTTATTATGTTAATTTTCTATCTAAAGATTTTCTATCAAATTTTTAGAGCAGAAATTTTTATAACAGCAGTAGCCTTAAAAATTTTTTTGAGGGATTTGACTATTAAGTTAGCTAGGCGATTAGGAGTCGATTCTAGGATCATATTTTCATAAATATCAATTAGTCTTAAAAAACGTGAAATTAAGTATTTACTAAAAAAAAGTTAATTTTCAATTTTTAAATAATATATTGCCAATTAATTAATCATCAATTGAGGAATGACTTTTTTGAAAAAACTAAATTTAAAATAAAAGCAGGTTTTAAAATGCTGAGATAAATTTCGTTGGATCCAATAACTAGCTCTAAACTTCGAATAAGTTGGCCCTTATTAAAATCATAAAATTGATCAAATTCAATTCCTTTTCATCTAAAGTTTGCTGTTGCTCTATTAGATTTATTTGATTGATTTCCGTTGCTGTTACAGGGTCTTTATCTTGTTCGTCTTGCTTAATATCAGATTCAATTTGCTTTCAATAGTTAAGCTTCTTTGGTTTTGTTTGAGGGATGACTGAGTAGTCAAAAAAAATGCATGCCTCACTTGCAAAATGATCACTGGTCATATCTTGACTATTAGGAACCCTAAAATCAGTAATTTTATCAATCAATGAATATGAGACTAAGAATAAATCAAGAATTTCAAAATATTCCCTATTGATTATGTTAAAGGTTGGACACTTATTATTATATTACTGTGAAATTAAGCTCGCTATTAATACTTTATAAAATGATTCCATTTTCGTTTTCTCCTTTGCAACAAATTTGTCTTGTTTTGGTATTTAATTCACCCCCGAGAAAATAATTTTTACCATTCCTGTTTATCTTTTCGAATATATTAAAATTTAGAAGTTTATTAGGTATATTATATAAACTGATATATATAATTGATATTTTCCTGTACTCAGAAGCAAATACATCATACGAAAAGTCTTGGACAAAATCTAATTCTTCCGTTACTAAAATTGTTACTCTTCCACCATGCTTATTGCGTGGTTTACTTATTTATTTATAATTGTTCTAAGAAAAAGTCCGATTCACTCGAATCAATTTTATTTCATTAAATGGTACAATATCTGTGGAAAACTGATACAAAAAAATTAGAACGTAGAACTGTTTAATTCAGACTCAAAGATATTGTCATTTTCATCTTCGAAGACATGTGATGGTTTTTTTGATTCTTTTTCACGTGGATCAGATCCGGAATATCTCTTGATTTGATTTTTGGTTTTGAAAAAGCTTCAGTCTCATTCTGATCAATTGAGAGGACATTGATAGGTTTCTGACTTATTGGTAGAAGATCGTTAAACGACTTACCAAATTGTCTTCTAACTCTGAGGTTTTAAGGTCTTGGGGACTAATTTGGGATCTTACGTCGTTGAAATTTGTTGATTGATATCTAGGCGTTTTTGGCATTATATTTTCATCATTGTCTTTTTGGTCAGCTTCAATTATTGATTGGGTTTCTTCTTGGTCAATGTAAAGATTATTGTACTAAATCTTTTTACTCTCAAGCGACTTTAGCTTTTCGGCATTGGAGCATTTTTGTGTCAAGTGTCCTTTCTGATGACACTTATCGTATAGTGTTTCTTTGACAGGGCATTTCGCTATGTTATGTCCTTCCTCATCACAAAAATATCATTTCTGATTTTTTCCAACAAATGACACAACACACTTTAAACCATACATTATTGTAGGGACTGACAAGCTTCCAATAATGTTCTCAACTTCTTTAGGAAATGATATTCTCACTCCTCTCAGGTCTATCTTTATATTTTTCTTCAGTTATGTGTTCAATCTTCCCGTCCTGAACGGCTTTGGACTGCCCTGAGCTGGTTCTCGCTTGCATCGGTGTACCAGCGCTCGGCTTGCTTTGGGGGACGCATCCTGAATTTGAGCCTGTAAATGTTGATGACCAGGCTCATGTATTCAAAATAGTACCTCTGAGTGAGCATTGTCATGCGGAGGAACGTGTTGATAACC
Source organism: Brachionus asplanchnoidis (assembly GCA_025491095.1). Lineage (NCBI taxonomy): Eukaryota > Metazoa > Rotifera > Eurotatoria > Ploima > Brachionidae > Brachionus > Brachionus asplanchnoidis. Next base: position 532,794 of record JAILYF010000017.1, read on the forward strand.
GGGCTTACTTTCCCGGCAAACCCCCCGTAATAATTTATGTACCCTCGCACTCTTGCGAGGGCCCTTCCCTTAGGATCAGTAGTCAGGAAGGAGTTGGCCATTTCCCTGACAAAATCGGAGGCTTTCGCGCTCCGTTTAATCCCTAACCCGTCCCATTCGGCTCCAAGAAAGGTCAATTTTCGTACCGGGTTTAAAATGGACTTGTTCGCATTCAGCACCCAACCTGCCTGTTTTAGCTTTGACCAGGACTTGGAGCTTGTCCCGGTCACGGTGCCTAATGAGGAGGTCGTCCAAGTGCCCATAAGTATAACGGGTGTACTTCCGGGTGAAGGTAAGTACCGCATTAAGGAGCATCTGTTGGATTTGGAGTGCGAGCGAGAAACCAAAGGGCATCCTTTTAAACTTGAAGAACTTGACCCCGTAACCGAAAGTAGTTACAAATTTTGAGCTAGGGTGCAGAACTACGTTGAAGAAAGCTTGCTTGAAGTCCATCTTTACGTACCAAAAATGGCGTGGCCACTCTGTATCTGTGGACACCTGATACAAAGACTTCAAGCAAAATTTAGGGGCCTCGATGCATCTCGTAAGTGACGAGAAATCTGCAATCGGCGTACTTTGGAGCCGGGTCTCCTAACCAAAAAGAAGGTCCAAAAGTATCTGGGGACCTTCGCGAGTGGGGCGGGCTCGATGATTCTAGCTCTAAGGAGTGAGCCGATAACCCTATCCCTGTCCGAGTCGGAGGCTGCAATTTTGTGGCGGTACCCCAGGGTCCGCACGCAGCCTCCCATATTCTAAGGCCGTTCTTAAGACTCCTGAACAAGGCCTTGGAGACTGGGAAAACCTTATTGAACTGGGCGATCGAGGTAAGCGGCGAAAAATACGCGTCAATCACGATCTTAAGAGGTTCCTGTCGACATTGGAGTTTTTGCGGATGAAACCTCATAGACATAGATGAAGATGGTGAGGAAGGTTCGGAGGGAGTGGTGGTCGTAGCGTCGGAACTGGAGCCAGATTGTTCAGCCTCTTCTGGGTTGTTATCCTGCTGATCGGCATATTGGTCCGCAACGAGATCATCCTCTTATTCTTCTGGGATGTCTTCATGCCTCGACGAAAAAATGTTTAAGTGTATGATCGTCCAAGAAATATTTTCTAGTAACGGGACGACCATACTCCCACCTATGGATTCTTGAGAAGTTAGGGTGGTCAGTGATGGGTTGAAGGATCTTAGTTATTAGGTGCTTTCTGTTTCGTCGGCAAGCGCGCCAACTCACGAAAATCGATTTTATCTGTTTATTCGGCCTCCAGCAAGTGTAGGAGGCTTCCCTGAGAAACTGGATGATGTGGCTGGAGCTACTCTCTATTGTTGACAACTACGATGGGATCCCTTTGCGGGATTTAATACGCGTTGTCAACCAAGTCCCTCTCCTCAAAGAAAATGAGGGTCTTTTCCATACCCGCCTTTGAAACTATGTAATATAAATGTATCCTTTTTCTTATCTTAACGGCGGTTGGTTCGGGTAAGTATCCTATGCTGGCATACACATCAAGGAGGGCATCCAATTCGTGGTAGTCCCTAGCCTTGAAGTGTTTGCAGTCCTTAGCTGCCACCCTGGCTCTCAGTTCGAGAGCCATGACGCCGTAATTGAAAGACCCTGTAGTATTAATTCTACCTACCTCTGGCTCCATCTTGGAGCTCCCGTATCCGGATGTTCCTGAGGATGCTGGTGGCGTCGATTTGCTGTCGCTGCTCAAACTTGCGAGGATGTCGAGAGGGTGGTCATACCGGCTTTCATGTCGGTCATGGCAGCTGCGATGTCGCGGAAGGACTGCTGCAAGTTGATCGGTGCTTGTGGAGTCTGGTCTGTTTCTGTCTTCTGTCTGGTGTAGATAAATGTGATCGCATCATTTTCCTCTTAGTTTAGGACGATATCTAGTGCATTAAATACGCTATGGCTAATCAGTTTGACTTACCTTTTCAGATTTATCTTAACCGAATTTTTAAATATCCACCGTCGGTATTGGTTTGTTTTGTTGAGCGACATTGCCAACACACAACTTTCAACGGTTTTTTTATCACGTGATGACGCTTTTAATTAAATTTTGATTTTCCAAATTCGCTAGGCAAAACGACAATTTTCAAATTCAATTTTAATATATAAGATTATTTTTAGATTCAATAAAAAATCGAGATTTTATTTTGAAATCTAATTCTTTCTGATAGTAAATGTTTTTCTTCTGCTTATGAATTTTTTTTCACCTGCAAGGAAAAAAAATTTATTAATGATGCCTATTTTTTACACCTGATAGCTAAATTTTTACACTTGATAGCTTAATTTTTAAATATGCTTCGTATAAAATAAATTGAATTACTCTATTAATCTAATTATCTAATTATTATCTAATTATTATCTTTAAAAATGATATATAAACAAATAATTGATAACTTCATAACATATTTTAAATTAATTCTTAATTGATTTATTATTAAAAATAAAAGTTTAATTCTTAAAAAAATGGCTTACTTAACTAGTATTGAATTTACACCTATTGTTAAGACCCTGTTCAAGAAGCATGTAATGATACATTTACTGATGCTGAAGAAATTGATTTGAACTAACCTAGAAAAAGACGTGGACTAACCTAGAAAAGATAAACATTATTAACAACGAGAGAAAAAAACAATATTTTGAAAATTTAACATAAAAAATACATAAATTAAAAAAGTTTTTTGTGTCTCATGTCTACCGATAACTCGGACGACTCTTTTCAGACCGTCTGCAAAAATACGATTAGAAAAAGAGTCTCAAAAAACAGATTCGACATTGTGAATAGCTTGAAGCAACTTGATAATGGATCAATTATATCTTTTATAAAAACAGTAACTACCACAAAGAGAATTATCTGGCTAATTTCATTCAGTGAAACATACAACTTCGCATCTCTAATTGGACATAAGATATCAATAAATGACAAACAATGTACAATTGAAGACGCACAATATCCGGAAGCTACCTTCAAATCCTTTGCTTTTAAATTCGTTGGTCTAAAACCAAATTTTTCCGCAGAAAAAATTTCAAAGCATATCATCTCAAAAGGCGTTGGACATGAATAGCTCTAAAAAAAGGAATATTTCCAAGAAGAAGAATCAAACACATTTCTAAGGGTACATTTCGTGCAAAAATCAAGATAAACGTTTCATGAAATCCTTTATATAAAAACCTTCTAATCAACTTGGTGGAGCAAACTCAGATTGATGGCAATCCTGTAAACGTCTTCCAGATCGGCCAGACTCGTTGTCTCTCCTGCAAACAAACTGGTCACAAAGTTTTTGACTGCCCGAGCAAAAACGCCGTTTGATCCAAGTGTAATCTAGCTGGTCACTAATAAGACAAGTGTTCAATGGCTAAAATAATTTCTCAAAAAAGATATATTGATTTAGAGACGAAGATGAGGAAAATTTTGACAACAGAATTTTAACAGAAATTGAAGTAGATGATACTAATCAAAATGAAGCCCCAACAATTGCCTCTTTGATAGCCGATTTCAGTTTAAGTAAAAATGATAACATGACAGTCCTAGGAAAATCTAACAAATTTTACAAACGAACATTTAATGACACAGGCCTAAATTCAAATGATCAAAGTGAAAATCATAACAAACAAGCAAAGAACTACGAGAGTGTTCGTAAGTAATGAGTGGTTCCGAAGCAGAATATTCTATTGAGTCAAACGACGATGCTGAAATAAAAAATGGGAACAGCAAGTACTCTTCACAGATCACTTTTATCGTACACAATGAGACTCACAGATCACATTTCCCGTACACAATGAGACAAATTCAAGCTCGTTTGACCAACAAAAGCAAACAGCAGATCTGGTAGCAAAACCAAGCAATAACAGTGAGAAGAGTTCAAATAATGGAGCAGGAGAAACGTCGCGGAAGGAATGAACAAGAAAACAAATAAATCTATTTCATGAACAAAACCTCTTAATAAAACAAGGTTAGTAATTACACATTGGAATTTTTCTCATCTTCCCAGCAAGATCAGCCTCTTAAAGATTTTTTTGACTCAGTTATCCCCTGATAGAGTATTAATTAATGAAATAAAAATTGATTCGAGTGAATCAAATATTTTCTTAGATTTTAATAATTTTAGATCAATAAGTAAACCACGCAATAAGCATGGTGGAGGAGAAACAATTTTAGTAAAGGAAGAATTAGAGTTTGTCCAAGACTTTTCTTATGATGAATTTTTTCTGAATCACATTGTATCAAAGTAAATCCAAGAAAAGATCAATTATACATTTTCAGTTTATATAATCCACCTAATAAACTTCTAAATTTTAATATATTCGAAAAGATAAATAAGAATTGTAAAAATAATGTTCTCGGGGGTGACTTAAGCGCCAAAACAAAACAAATAGGATGCAAAGGAGAAAGCGAAAATGGAACAATTTAAGAAAGCATTATTAACGAGCTTAATTTCACAGTAGTCAATAATAAGTGTCCAACCTTTAACATATTCAATAGGGAATATTTTGAAATTCTTGATTTATTCTTAGTCTCAACTTCATTGATTGATAAAATCACTGATTTTTGGGTTCTAAATTATCAAGATATGACCAGTGATCATTTTCCAATTGAGGCTTGCATAAATTTTGACTTCTCAGAACCATAGAAGCTTAATTATAAAAAAGCAAATTGGTTATTATTCCGTGAGATCCTAAAAGGTAAAAACTCAGGATTAAATTCAGCTTCAATTGACGAACTAAATAAAGAAATTGCCCAAAAATTAATTTCTGCAGCTCATAAAAGCATTCCATACCAAACAAATAGAATTTTCAAAACAAGTCTCCCACCAAACATTGCCAGTATAATTAAGGAACGCAAAAAAATAAGAAGAATATTCCAAAAAACTCGTTGTCATAATACTAAGAAAATATTTAACCAAATGATTTCAGAGCTAAGAAACAGTTTTAAAAATTTTTGGAATCAAAACTGGTCTGATTTTATTAAAAAAATTGGGAAAAATCCGCTTTCATGTAGACCACTCTCGAAAAAAATTAATAAATTTTAATCAAAAAAAGGATGTGGATTAATACCTACCTTAATCTCTAAAAATAAAGAAATTAGAACTGATGAAGAAAAGGCTACCTTCTTTGGTGAATTTCTCCAAAAAACTTTTAGTCCGAAAAATGATCTACTTAATCCCCAAAAAGTTAGAGAAATAATTGATTATAATCTTGAGTTTTTTAATTAGGTTTTTTAAATCAATGCAAATTTGACGAGCCTGTTAGCACCAAAGAGATTACATCAGCGATAAAAAGGTTAAAAGAGGAAGCATCTTCGGGACCAGACCAAATTCATAATCTTATGTAAAAAATGTACCTCAAAATATTATAAAAGACATTATGTATCTGTTTAGTTTAAGTCTAAGAGAAAGTAATATACCGAATGCATGGAAATCTGCTAACATTACTATGATACCTAAAAAGTCAAATTTAATACAAGACCCAGCTAACTGTAATGAAGATGTTCCCCGACTTTTTATTTGGTTTAATTTAATTTTATTTATTTTAATTTTATGTGTTATAAAATTGAAGAAAAATACTTCATTCGTTATTTTAATACTTTAACATAAATATAACTTTAAATTTTTTACATAACATATTACAGTATTTGAAATAAAGAATATTTTTAAAATAAACTTAACTTTTTCTTTTACTTGTTTTATCCGAGCGGCTTAGTTCTTAAGTCTCTCGTTAAACTAAAGGAAGACTGAATAAGTCATCCAGAGTTCTGAACAAGAACTCGAATCTTTTAGATATTTCAATAAATATCAAAAGATAGAAGTAGTAGGCTTACTACTTCGAAGAGCTGCCGAATAGGTGACTCTATAATCGGGACCAGCTGAAAAGCTAGTTCAAGTCGGTTGCTGACCAACAGACTATAAACAGAACCAACTGATTGGTTCTAGGCTCTGGCTGGAAAAGTCATCCATACGAGGCTGCATAAGTCTCATAGGGATTTTATTACGATATTTAGGAAAAAGCACCCGCATAATTACATTTAGGTATTATTCACGTATCCGTCTCATTGTCAGGAAAAAACCCACCCAGCGGCATTACATAATTGGTGACAGCAGTGCTGGCAAATGATCGAAGCAGTGAAATCAAGCAAAATGGAAGAAATAACCATTGAAGCGGCTATTGATGCGTGGATAAATGTACTAAATTGCAGCAAGAAAAGAGGTTTTACGGTTGATTTCATCAAAAATTTCAAAAAAATTAAGAGCAGGGCTGGTCGAAATTTTAGCATCAGCTAATGTGACTGGTGAAACTGTGGAAGAATGGATTGACCGTTTAAGCAAATACACTATTGAATCAAATTCGACTGAACTAAATACAATAGCAAATGAGGCAATTAAACGTTTTGTCATCAAAAATATTGGAGTGAACGGCGAAGTAAGGAAATTGGCCCTAATGATTGAGGCGAACGCGAATTTAGTTAAAAAGACTGGCGACGACAGCGAAGAGGAGTTTGTGGATCCAACGGAGGATGAAGAAGACAAGGAAGATCCCAAAGTAGAAAAAATGGTACCTAAGAAAAGTACCAAAGAATTTGACGCAGAAACTCTATACAAGTTTGCCATTTTGAATCGGTCGATCAGAATAGAAACGTTGAGAAATGGAACTCAAAACGTACGGGACTGGTTTGAAAGATTAGAGCTACAAACTTCACGATGGGAAGATGAGGAACGTCATCACGAAGTAGTGTGTCTATTAAAAGGACTGGCACTAGAGAAATTTAAATTGATGGAAAATAGGTAAGTTTATAGATTAATTAAAGACCATTTGATCAAAAATCTTTCAGCCTCATACAGACCAGATAGAATTTTACAGTGCAAGACAAACTAGATGAAGATGTAGAACAGTTTGGTCACAGACTACTTAATTATATGCGTGAACTAAATGAAGAAGACAAGAAGGAAGTAGAAAAACATTTAACAGAAGCTTTTATTGATGGTACAGAAATGGAAGTCAAAAAACAAATTGTTTCGGAAAAATCAAAGGAATTCGAATTGATCTGGAAAAACGCAAAACAGATTGAAAAATGCATATGGAGAAGAAATGAAACGTTCAATATTATTGGGGAACAAGTAAACGCCGTAAATTCGAATTCAGATTCAGTGGGAAAAAAATCGCCAATTAACAAAGAATGTATTTTTTGTGGGAAAAACCATTTTACGGCTGACTGTTTTCAATACAAAAAATATTTGGAAACAAAACCAACAAAAATAAGACAATTTCATTGAAAAAATAGTAAATATGAACGAGAACATCTTATCATCAAAATTACCAATAGTTTTATGTATCAAGGATATAAAGGAAAGCAACCTTCTTAATTATCTAATTGACAAAGACGTAATTTCCATTCCACATATAGTGGACGAATGTTTAATAAAAGTTAAAATCTTTTATTTCGTTAAAAGACATTTGAAGAGTAAATTAGAAGTCAAACACGTCGAATTGGCTTTGAAAGAATTGGCAAGAAAATGTTTACGGAATGGAGTATATAAGTATCATTTCGGAAAATGTGGCAGTCGTTTGGATGGAATATCGTTGCCAGGATGATAAACGATACCCTAATAAGAAATGGGATCGAATGTTTTGTATTTGAAAATAAGCAAGACATGGAAGAGAGAAATATTATCTCAATCAATAATAAAATCGGTAGGCTACAGGATAGAGATAAGGAGATTTCAGACCTGATTAGAAAAGTAAAAGCCCAACAGATGGAAGGCTTTCTTTTCGAAGACGGCGTATTACTTAAGGTGCGTCGGGAGAACGTCGGGATGTTTAAAAAATTATTAGTGGTACCAAAAGAAATAAGACCCGACATTCTAAAAATGTTTCATGACAATTTCATGGGAAGTCATCTAGGACAAAAGAAGACCTGGATGAAACTATCAAACCGATTTTATTGGCCAAATACTTACAAAGAAACAATCAACCACGTGGAGTCATGTCAGATATGTTAAAGACTAAAAGATCCTGTCGCTACAAGAGCAAATTTAAAACCAATACTGAAATTTCATAAAACATTCGATATGATAGCAGTAGACATTTTAGAATTGAGTCGAATCAGTTCTGGAAAACTGGTAAATTGTCGTTTTCTCCGACTATTTGACGAAATGGGTTGAAGCATTCGCACTAACAGATCAGACGTCAATCGCTAAAATCTTTATAAACGAAATAATCACAAGACATTCAGTGCTAAGTAAATAACTAAGCGATCAGGGAGTGGAATCTATGGACATTGCAATAAATATGCAGGATCCAAAGGTAGCTAAGAAGAAATTCCAAGAGGAAGTGCTTTTAATATTTGGCTCAGATAGTTGTGATGGGTAATGGTGAGGATGGAGATGGAGATGTCAAAAGAAGTTTTAGTTTTTTCTTTTAAATTTTAGGAAAATTTATTTTAAGGGGGGAGATGTAATGAAGATGTTCCCCGACTTTTTATTTGGCTTAATTTAATTTTATTTATTTTAATTTTATGTGTTATAAAATTGAAGAAAAATACTTCATTCGTTATTTTAATACTTTAACATAAATATAACTTTAAATTTTTTACATAACATATTACAGTATTTGAAATAAAGAATATTTTTAAAATAAACTTAACTTTTTCTTTTACTTGTTTTATCCGAGCGGCTTAGTTCTTAAGTCTCTCGTTAAACTAAAGGAAGACTGAATAAGTCATCCAGAGTTCTGAACAAGAACTCGAATCTTTTAGATATTTCAATAAATATCAAAAGATAGAAGTAGTAGGCTTACTACTTCGAAGAGCTGCCGAATAGGTGACTCTATAATCGGGACCAGCTGAAAAGCTAGTTCAAGTCGGTTGCTGACCAACAGACTATAAACAGAACCAACTGATTGGTTCTAGGCTCTGGCTGGAAAAGTCATCCATACGAGGCTGCATAAGTCTCATAGGGATTTTATTAGGATATTTAGGAAAAAGCACCCGCATAATTACATTTAGGTATTATTCACGTATCCGTCTCATTGTCAGGAAAAAACCCACCCAGCGGCATTACATAATTACCGATCAATCAGTATGACAAGCTGTCTCGGAAAACTTTTAGAACGTATCGTCTTCTCAAGATTATATAGTTATTTAGAAGATAACTCATTACTAATTCAGGAGCAATCAGGTTTTAGAAAAAATCGACGAACCGCTGATAATCTTTTCTTCCTTATTCAAAAAATTGTAGATTCATTTAATAGAATGAAAATATATGTTGAAAAGTCTTGTTACATTGTCTTCACTAAATATTATAAGGAAAATATTGACTTAAATTTAAAAATGTATGAAAATAAAATTGAGATTCAAAAGGAAATCAAGTTTTTAGGTTTAAAATTTGATTCAAAATTAAATTTTACCCCAATGGTTTATGAAATAAAACAGCGTTGTAGTTCACGGTTGAACTTAATAAAAATATTGTCAAACAAAAAATGGGGTCTTAATTATTACACACTAGGAAACCTATATAGATCTTTAATCGGATCTATAATTGATTACTCTTTTCCGTGTCTGAATTCATTTTCGGAGACAAACATTTAAAAAAATCAAGTCTTACAAAACTCAGCAATTCGTTTTATACTTAAACTAAAATATGATACTCCTTCCAATATTCTGCATCATGAGGCCTTTAATTAACTTAAATTCTTAACTGTCTCGAATCGACTTTTTGAATTAAGCGAAAGATATGAAGCGGGAGGACTGCGTCATTCTGTTCCATTAGTTATCAAACTGGTTGATGAATATAAAGTGGGTTTTGAATCAAGGTATGTTGAATACCCGACTCCATTGTGTAATTACTACCTTACTATTTCTTCTTTTTTTCCTGAAACCTTAACTATGTAAACCCGAGTTTTTAAATTTCTCCTCTTACTTACTTAACTTAATAAAAAAAAAAATTTAAAGTACCCAAAAGAAGACTCCCCATCGCTGTTGAACTGCTGATTCCTTCTATTTGTTTGGCTTGAGTCGGCTTTAGTTGGTTTGAGTTGGTTTTTAATCAGTTGGTGTCTATATGAGTTTAAAAAAAAAAAAAGAAAAAAAAAACAAAGAACAATTTGAAATAATAATTATTGAAATTAAAAACATAAACATTTTAAAGGAGATTTAAAAAAAAAAAATTCTATTGCATTAATTTTGTCTTATTTGGTTTTACTTTTAATCATTTCTTTTTTTTTGTCTTGCTTTCCTTAAGTTTCAATTTTATAAACACCTATCGAATTATTTAACTCTCACAAACTTTGTTCATATTTTTATTTCTTGATTTTATTTTACTTTACTTTTTAGTTTTTAATTTTTATTTTATTTTATTTAACTTTATTTTAATTTTTTTTTTTTATTTTTTTTTTAATTTAATCTGAAGGAGCTTTAGCTCGGTACAGATATACAAATAAATAAATAAATAAACAATATTTCCAGTTTTGCATTTTCAAAGATTTTGAAACAGCTGATAAATTATGCAAAGGTTTTTTCGATGAGCAAAAATCAAGAAAAGGGAATTTAGATTATCGAGAAAAAAGACGATTTTCATGTTATTCACAAGGTAGTAAAGGTAATTGTCCAGTTCAAGTGTATTTACATTTGCACCAAGATTCACAAAAATGCACTTTGTATATTTCAACAGATTAAAATAATCATGCAAGTAAATGCGAATTACAATTTGATGATCAACGTTTAAATCCAAATGTTAGGGATGAGAAACTTAGAATTTACGAAAATGAAACTAAGTCAACTGCTCTTATTCAAGATAAACTAGACGATAAATGAATGGTCGCTTCTGTCCACCAAATATACATTTTGATTCATCGTTATAAGGTTAAAAATTATGGCTCACGAAACATGACATTGAATGAACTTAAACTATGGTGTGCTCAAAATCGAGATATACCCGAAAGTTTAGACAAATTTTTTGTTGGAAATACATATTTTGAAGCTGTTTTAGACGAAGTAAAAGCAATGCGTATATATTTTACTTCAAAGCGTTTAATGTCTTCTGTTAAATTAACTAAGCATATATGCATTGATGCAACATATAAATTGCTATGGTAGGGTTTTCTAGTGATAATAATCGGAACAACTGACAAAAATAAATCATTACACACTTTTGGATTAGTTTTATCAAAACACTAAAAAAGGGAGACTATGCATTTGCTATTTCATCTGTTAAACAGTTAACTTAACAGTTATTTGACTTAGATTTTTATCCAAATGCATTAGGAGCAGATGCTGCACAAGCAATAACAAATGCATTTGAATCAGTTTATGGTGACAATAATGAATATGAACGAATTTACTGCTGGGCTCATGTAATACGACGAATTGAAGATCGTTTGAAAACAATAAACAACAAAAAAATTAAAGAATCTTTAAGAAATATTATTTTAAATCTACAAGCTCAACTTGAAAAACAAAATTTTAAAAGTGTAACCAAGAATTTAATTGAAAAATAGAAGATACACAATGACGATGCAATCTATGCTTTTTTAGAATATTTTGAAGATCAGTTGGTAAAATCAAATATTGGATGGTACGAAATATATTGTCTAAGAATACCCAGTACATACTAATTAAAAACAATAGTACTTTTCGCAAGCGTTTACCAGTTGCCGACTTTTTGAAATTGGTTTCAGAACTGTTAGTCAAAAGATGGTCAAGAGAGCGAGCTGATGATTATCCTGATAAAACCGAGTTTTACGAAAAAGTCAATCCAACTTTAGAAATATGGACTAATGCATGGCATTGGGAATTGGAAAATTCGAAAATAAACAAAGAAAAAAAAAACTTGAAAAATTCATCTATTTATTACATAGCTTCTAAAACTAATTCCAATAAACAACTTAATAAAGAATTAATCATCGAATACAAAAACAATTTTAACTTTTTCATTTTAATTAGTGTGAATGATTTTGACAAATGATATAATTTGACAACATCTATTTGGACAGCTGAAATATCATCAGATTGGAGACGAAGTACGGGTACATGTCCTTTTTATAGAAAAAGTTATGTTTGTAAACATATATTAGCTTTATTTCGTAAAGAAAAAAAAAACTCGAATGGCATCTAAATGCACATGATGTTCCATTAGGTCAAAAACGAAAAAAGGGTTATCCTGGAAAAACAAAAAAAGCTTTACAAATTCAGCCATCATCTGAATCTCAACAGCAAAGTTAAAATAACAAGAGCAGCAACAGCAACAACAACAAGCTAATCCTTTGGAAAATTCGTTTCAAGAGTATAACTTTTTATCTAATGTTATAAATAGTGAAAAGTTATCAAATCCTTCACATTTAGATGAACCGATTGATTTAAATTTTGGTCAAAATTATCAAGCTGATGCACAAAAATCTTCAAATGGTCCATTTTTTACTTTAATAGTCTTAGAAAGCTAAATCTTTTTCACATTTTTTTAACTAATTTAAATAATAAGATAATAAAAGGAAAAATTAGACAAATACTGTCATTAAAGTGAAGCAATCCACTTGCTGAGAATAAAAAATCTTTTACGATTAGTATTAAAAAAAGTCTAAAATAAAAATTATTATACTATTTACAAATACAATACAACGAAGTTAAATTCCAAGCTAATAAGGAGTCTTTTACAATGAAATGGGAACTTCAGTTTATAAATATTAATTATTAATTAAATTTTGAAATCAATGGTGTGGTTTCAGTTTTTATTTACCACAGGTTAAAAAATAATCGAACTCTTGGCTGAACTTTTGAATTAGAATGTTAAAAGAGAAAGCCCAGGATTATTGATCATGGAAGTCGATGAAGTTCGACTTATACAATAACCAGCCCTGTACTGTAACATCTTAAGAACCAGTTGATGAGGAGCAATAAAATGAGTTTAAAAAAATTCAAATTCAAATGGCCAAACCACAGGGACAGAAAACCAAGCTGGACCATCTGATAAACAAGCCACGACAAGAAATAAAAACCTTTCATTATCTAAATCATTTGATTTGCTTTCGTTTGGTGATGATCAGGATTAGTCAAGCAAAATTAGCAAAAAATATTGGCAAATTGAAGTTTCAGATCAAATTTTAAAATCAAATCGATCATTTAAAATTTTAAATCTTAATTAATCATATGATATTGATAATTTTTTAAATATAAGCGTTAAACATTTCTAGACATGCTATTTTTGATAATAATTTTATTTTTCCTCTTAATTAAATTATAAATTTAAATATATTAAATGTTTAGAAAAAAATGATTTTTTCTGTATTATTGAATAGAAATATTACATTTTATGTGTTGATCTTTAGATCTTGACTCAAACTTCATTTTGCCAAAAAATTGCCTTGATTTAATAAATGATCGCAGGTGACTTTCTTGCTAATCAAAATAAAGTATGTTTTGTAATGTTTTTTTTTTAAATTTAACTGAATATATTTCAATCATTGTGTAATTGCTTTCTTACTTAATCTTCTTTCTTTCCTGAACTTTTCAATACTTAAACATTTTTCCCTGTCATTTCTTATAATTTGTCTATTTTAATTGTCTTTTATATTATACTTTAAATAATTTTAATTTTTTCTTTAAATTTTAATTTTATTTAATTTTATCTTGATTTTTATTTTTATTTTATAATCTGAAGGAACTTAAGATCGGCAAAGATAAATCAATAAATAATAATAAATCGAATAAGAAAATTTTTCTTTAATGTCTGTTTTAAAAAATATTTTTGAATTAAATAGATCAAAAACTCTAAAAATTTAAAACTAACTAATTGCTTATATTTCTTGAAAACTTTATTTAAATAAACTAGATAACATCACTGAAATAGGTTAAAACAATTAAATTTTTTAAATTTAAGTAAGGGTAATTTTGAAGACAATTTTTTTATTATTCAATCTAGGTTAGGTTACTAATCAGTTTTGTCTAATTTATGTTTGTTTGAGAGTAAATTTAAGCCTTAGTATTGTATGCTGAAAAAAAAGAACAATAGCTTGATAAGTAAAAGATCAATCAAATATTAAAAAGTATCTGTTCGTTACGTATTTTGTAATAAACAGTACTCTTTTTATTTTAGTTAATGATATCAAAATGTTGGAAAAAAATTATTTATATTGGATAATTTCTAGGCTAGTAATTTTGTGTAATCGCTCATAAATCACATGAATATCGGGCGATATTATATTTAAGAAATTTATCTTTTTTTTTATTTAGATAAAAGGAAAATTTAAAAATAAATGTTCAAGAGATTATAATTACGTAAAAATGATTTTTTTTCTTATATATCTGTCAAATTTAAAAGATAATAAAAACGTTTAAAAAAAAAATTATTCTTAATTTTTTAATTTAAACTTTTAGAAGCTGAAAAAAAAATGATCGATGAAATAGAGACAATAAGAGATGTGTGGAAAGATGGACCAGACAATTTATGTCCAGCTGACTCATACTTCTCTTCCAGCTTGGATCAACCGGTCTTACTGAGACAAGGAACAGATAAATACAAACCAATGTCTATTTACACCATGTTTAAGAATTTGATTGACGAAAATCCATTCCATTACGCTTTGGTTTACAAGAAAAATTTAAATGATGAATGGATTAAGATCACATTCAATGATTACTGGAAAATGTGCCATAGAGCAGCAAAAAGCTTCATTCAAGTATTTTTTTTTTAAATAAATTTAATTTAATTAATGCATTTTTTTTCTCATTAAGCTGGGTCTTCAACCAAGTGAATGTGTTTGCATATTGGGTTTCAATGCTCCACAGTGGTTTATTGCTCACTTGGGAGCGATAATTGCTGGTGGTGTTGGATGTGGAATTTACACCACAAATTCAGTCGAGCAAATAGAATATATTCTTAAAGATTGTAAGGCCAAAATTGTAGTTGTAGAAAATGCTGCTTTGTTAAAAAAAGTTGTTGATTGTTCAAAAAACATAGAAATAAACAAAATTATACAATATTCAGGTGAAGTTGAAAACACTCATGTTTTGTCTGTAAATATTTTTTAATTAAATTGACGCCTCGATTCTGTGAATGAATTGTTCACAGAATCAAGGTTTTTGAAATTTCTAGAACTTAATTTTTGAATTTGAAAGTGGAATGAATTTATGGAACATGGCATTGATGTTTGTGATTCAGAGCTTAGTTTTCGTGAAAAGACTTTGGCACCAAATAAATGTGCTTCATTAATTTACACAGTAATTAAAAATCAAAAAGATTTAAAATAGTATTTTAGTTAAAAATTTAGAGTGGTACCACTGGAAATCCTAAAGCAGCAATGATAAGTCATGATAATATTACTTATCTAGTTCGGTATATGTGTGACGCAGCATTTTTAAAAAAGTATGATGAACGCTTTATTTCCTACTTGCCTCTAAGCCACATAGCTGCACAGCTTTTGGACATATTTGCACCATTGAACCACGGAATTACTGTCTACTTTGCTCAACAAGATGCTTTAAAAGGAAGTTTAAATGATACAATGAGACAAGTAAGACCGACTTATTTTTTCGGTGTTCCGAGAGTTTGGGAGAAAATTCAAGAAAAAGTTCAATCAAATTTAAATAATTTAACTGGAATTAAATTAAGTTTGTTTCAATGGGCTCAAAAAGTTGCTGCTGAGAAGATAAATGCTGGTTTTAGAGGAGAATCATCAGTTTGTGATCCTTCATTTGCAACAGCCAAAATTTTGGTCCTAAACAAGGTCCATAAACTTCTTGGACTTGACAAGTGTAGAGTTTTTTATAGTGGCGCTGCACCCATCACAAAAGAAACTCTTGAATTTTTTATAAATCTTGGTATTCCTTTGTGCGAAACTTACGGAATGAGTGAATCAACAGGACCGCATAGTATTGGCACAGCTGTAGCAAACAAGGTCACCTCAGTTGGAGCTTTGAGGCAGTTCAACAGATCAAAATTGAGTGAAAAAAATGCTGAAGGATGCGGTGAACTGTTAATAAGTGGTAGGCATGTTTTCATGGGCTATTTAAACGATGAAGAAAAGACCAAAGAAGCATTTGAAAATGAAGAGTGGCTGCGCACTGGTGATGAAGCAAAAATAATAAACAATTATATCTTTATTACTGGACGTCTTAAGGAAATAATAATTACTGCAGGTGGTGAGAACATAGCTCCTGTGCCCATTGAGGACAATCTTAAAAATGAGTTGCCCAATTTAATTAGTAATTGTATGCTAATTGGAGACAAGAAAAAGTACTTGGTTATTTTGATAACTTTAAAGGTTTGAGAAAAATAAATAAAATCTAGTAAAATATTTTATTTTTTAAATTTTAAGTGCAAGCTTAATCCGGAAACTGGTGAGCCACTAGATGAACTAAGCACTGAGTGCATCAATTATTTGAAAAGTATAAATTCAGAATCTAAAAATGTCACTGATATCATCGACAATAAAGATCCCATGGTTTACAAAGCTATTGAAGAAGGTTGGATTAAATTTTTTTCAATTAATTTCAAAAATATTTTTCTTTTTAAAAGGTTTAAAAAATGCTAATAAAAAAGCACCGAGTAGGGCAGCAAACATTCAAAAATTTTCCATTTTACCTAGAGATTTTTCTATAGCCAACGGAGAGCTCGGTCCAACATTGAAATTAAGAAGACCTATTGTAGCAAAAATGTACACTAATGTGATCGACACTTTATATAATGATGATTAGAATATTATTTGTTTTGTCGGTCTTTTAATGTAAATAAAATTTCGAATAATTTTTTTTTCATTTGTTATTTTCCTGTTTATTTTTAATCCTGAACAAAAAATAATTTTAAAGTTTACCAAATTGAAGTAAATGATCACATCTTACTGATCATGATAAATTATAATTTATAAAAAAAATTTTTTAAAATTTTTGTGAAGAGACATACCTTTATGTAAAGAAAATTATGTTTAAACGAAACTATGTGATATAAAAAATTCTCGATCAATAAGTGTTTATTAGAGTTGAGCACATGTTAATCAAAAAATTTAAAAACTTAAAAAATATACTTACGCAATTATTTTATAACTCAAAAACTCTTATTAATATAAATTTTTAAGCATGATGATTAAATTTTGATCATAAACTTCAATTTACCTCAATTGTTTTATTATTTTATTTCAAAATAAGACACTTAAAAATTGTTAAATCATTTATTTACAAATTACATTTATTATTTCCAGTATTTTGCTAAGTGATAATATTATACACTTTTTATTTCTTAAATTTAAAATCATTCGATTTTTTAAATATGCATAATATGAAAGAATATAGTTCCTAGGTTTATTAGCAGATAAAAACAGACTGGATCACCTTTATCTTAAAATGACACATGTCCTCTCAATTTTTCCTAGAATACATATATATTGCTTTTATTTTACATTGTTCTTACAAAAATCTGTGTAATTTTACGTAAAATGATATAATTTTACGCAATCTTACGTAAGATTACGTAATCTTACATTATATTTTGTATGTAAGAAAGTGTAATTTTACGTAAAATTACACAAATTTTTGTAGTAAACATGTAAAATATAACCACTGTATATATTTAAATATATATATAAGAGCAAAAAAATTCGATTAATACATTCTCTTAATAATTTTTGATGTCTTAAAATTCAAAAGTTGTTGAACAAACACTACAATTTTACTTATATAAATATATAACGTAAAGAAGCAAAGCTTTTAAATAGCGAGTAACGAAACGTTAAATTTTTATTAATTTTATATAAAATTGAAGTAAATCTTGAGTATTCGATTGATTTAATAAAAGTTTTTTATTTGTTTTATTAATTGAAACGAAAAAAACCAATCAATTGTCTAGTAAATTTTGATATTTTTTTAGTGTTTCTTCTTTTAATTTTGACAACCTGTCTTCATCATCTAAGCGCGGCTGCAAAGACTTACTATTTTTTATCCGTGTCAATCTATCGTATGGGAAAGGTGCTATTAAAAAATCATTAACATTTTTTAGCTTTGATAAGGCTACGAAAGTTAAACCAAGAGACATTTCAGACTTTCCAAGGTCAATAACAGCAAGTTGAAGGATTTGACCATGGGATTTATGAATGGTTAATGCATGGTTTAATCTTAAAGGCATTTGAGTACGGGTAGTAGTTTAGTAGTTACTTAAATGTTAAATACTCTTGGTTTTTATTCTTTGCATTTACAAAAATTAATTTTTATTTGGGCAATCTAGTTAAGACTAAAAATATAACATCGAATTTTATTAATGTCAATGTCAAATTTTATTAAGAATCAAAAAAAAATATTTTCTTTTGTTTAACCAATCAAATCGCATAGAGTTAGCAATACCCTACAGCAAAATCAACCCGCTATATCCAATTTGGAATACACATGTGTCTGGTTATTAGCATCGTCACTTCGTTCCTCGCAATAAATACATTTTAATTAATTTGTACTAGCGTTTAATTAAGTTTTTTGCGAGGAACGAGTAAGCCGTGACGAGCTTTCTAAGCAATGTGCGTATCTGAAATGAAAAATCGTAGAGGGGAGCATTCGAAAAAACTTTTATGTTGAAAATTGGGATTAATATACGTGTGTATAATTTTTACTTACATGTTAATTTCGGAAAAAAAAAATCGAAAAACGAAAAAAAGTAAATTGACAAATAAAACATAACATTTATTCACAAAATCTTTTTCTTTGTCAATCTAATAATTTGAAAATATAAATATTCATTATTTCTTTACATTATAAAATATACTTCTATACATTATAAAAAATACATTAGAAAAATGAATCCAAACAACGAAAAAAAAATGAGTACACCCGAGACTGAATCAAACGATAAAATGACTGAAGATTAGCTTAGAGTGTATTTAAATCACATTAAAACACACACTCGAACGACTTGAGAAAATTTCAAAGTCAAAGAGTTTACAGCCTAGATTAGAAGAAGAAAAAAGAATGAAATTAATAATAGAAAATACAATTAATCAATTTTCTCAATAAATTTTTATTTCTTTTTTAACAATTTAAATAATGTTATTCAATTATGAAAAATTTTACAATTCAATTATTCAATTATGTTAAATTAATTGTTTTTTTTATAATAAATTTTACTTAATTTTTTTAAATTGCAAGTTTTTGTTTATTTTTGTTTTTAATAGCTTAAAAATTTGCTGCTCATATACTGATAAGCTAACGTCTCGTTACTCGCATATAAAGCTCTGCTTCGTGTATTTTAGTGATAATATGAGTGCATAAAACATACGTAATTTCTTAAATGCCATACAGTTATAAATAATAGTAATTAAGTATTTTGAGATATCAGTTAATGGGTTAGGCCCTCTTATTATTAATTTTAAAACTAATGAGTTCAAATACAGAAAAAATCATCAAGCTATATTAAAAATTAAAAAAAAAAAACTTTTAGGATAAAAAATTTAATTTTTCAATCGGTTCTTTTTATTTTAAAAAATAAATTTTCTATAATTTGTCACTATTTCATTTTAATTTTTATCAGTCTTTTTAATTTTAATTAGATAAGAAAAGAAGGGTAACTTCCATTCAATACTAATTTAAGATTAGATATATAAATATTTATCAAGACTTAACAAATAATAGTTGTAAAAAAATGTTACAATCTAAAAATTTAAGTGATTAGATAAATTTGAAATTATTATTTTTTATTTTATATGTTGAATTAAAATTTCCTAATCTATATTTGAAAATAACTCTGCAATTAAATTACGCATTTTTATTCTAATTCTTTTATGTGGCGTGCAAGTAGAAGTAGTAAACTGTTCTATACCAACACCAAGGATACCAGCGAGTTCAAAGCATTTTCAAAACTTTAGAGTAAGAGCCCTAAAAAGGCTCAACAATACCTAAATAAAGCTACCCTCACGAGTTTTTATAGAGCCTTAATTGGTCCCTTTTTTGATTTCCTGTCTTTCTTTTCCGTTGCATGTATTTCTAAGACCAACTTAAAATTTGTCCAAACAGTCCAAAACAGAGTTATTGGGTCTATCTATAAGTTAAGGTGGGACAGCCCAATTAGGAGTCTCTTTTCAGTTAGTAACATCTTGTTTATTAGAGCAAGATTCTTATAAATGAGTTCTAGATATATGTTAAAATGTTTCTCCCATAAAAACAGGTTTATTAAGCTACTTGTCGAGGAATATAATAATAATAATAAAAGCTACATGTAGTGTATAGAATGTTGTGGCTCGTGGTCTGAAAATACAGCAAAAGTATCGGTTAACTCCGGTTGGAGTATTTTTCTCTATAATTCGAATTACATATGCCTGTATTGTTCTAATTAGTTTGTATTTAATTCTTAGCTTTTTAAGATCCGAAATGAGTACAGAATATAAAAACTAATGTCGTTGATAAAAAAATAAAAAATGTGTTTATTGTTTAATGTGTATAAGAATAAAAAAATATGAAAAAGTTAAATATATTTTAAAAAATTTGTGCTATGATAGACAGGAAAAAATCATTTATATTTTTTATGATCTAACTTAAACATTTGTTACAACAAATGAAAAAAAAATGTATTGTTGTTTTCTTTAGGATCGAAGTGGCCAAAATCTTAGCTAAATAAAATTTTTACTTAGAAGAGTTTCTTTTATAAATTTTAAATATCTTGAGTATAAACCACTTAATGCAGATTAAGCAGTATTATAGCATATTTTTGACAAAATAAAACATTTTCGAATTTTTATTAATTTAAAAATTTTTTGAAATAATAAATATAAAAAAATAACATAAATTAATTAAGTGACGGATTGTTTTGTTCTCGATCTCGTTGTGTTTTTTTTTTTTTTTTAGTTTTTTCCCTTTCTTTTTATATATCTGTCTATTTTTAAATAGAAAACTATTAATAACTTTGTTTATGTAACTATATTTCAATGCATCTAGCTACCATAGATGTCTTCCTAGTAAGACGTCTCCGCAAGCATGCTTGCCGTAGCTTATTTTTTTTTTTTTTTTTTTTTTTTTTTTTATTATTATTATTATTAAGTAATGACACTAAAAATTAGAAAATATATTTTTAGCTGCAAAAAATGTTTTTCTGTAATTAAGGCTCAAACATACCTCTTAAATGGTATTTAATTTTAGTAAAATATTTTAAAGCAAAACAATGCTAAGTTATTAAAAAATTTAAAAATTATTGATAAATATTTCAATTTTACTTCGTAAAAAATTAAAGTTACAAAGTTTAGTTATTTATTATTAGAAAATGCATTTTTTTAAATTTAAAACTAAAATTTATGATCTGAAATTTACATTTGATCATGAACTTTAATTTTCAGATTTTTTCACTTTTTATCTTAAGATCAATAAATAATTTTACTTTATTACCCGTTTTTACTCTATTACAAATTCAATTATTTTAAAATATTTTTTTTTTTATTTTCTTGAAGTCTCCTCCGTATATTGTTTTCTTATTACAGTGTGTTCTCTATTTTGTGACGTGTCAGGGTAAACCAAATTTTAGTCATAAAAAAGAGGATCATTAAAAAAATTTATTTAAAAATAATATAATGTACAAGTCATCCAAGAAATCAAAAATGAAATGGAATTTAGTAATTATGACATCGTATTTGGTTCCTTTGTCTACTTCATCCAAAATTTATTTTTTGGTCAAAATATCATAAGCCTATCGTCCCATTTTTTTAGGTATGTAAATAAAATCTTAATATGAAACAACTTTATATTTTGTAAATTGACACTTTTTTACGGACGTCAGTGAACGTCATCGCAAATTTAGAAAAAAAAAACACAAATTGATTAAAAAAATCACAAATTCAGTAAAAATATTACTATTTCATTAAAAAAAAAACTAATTCGGTTTTTTATTCACAAAATCAATAAAACAAGTTTGTTTTTCTATTTAACTTTTTTGAAATTTTGAAATTACGTTGTTTAATTTAAACTCAATACTTAAGCATGTTAAAATTTGAAATTTAATTACGCAATTATTTCTAAAAATGTAAAATAGAAAAAAAAACTTGCCATATCTAAAAGAGTGAAACTGTCACAAATTAATATAGTATTAAGTCAGTAATTAATCCTCTTTTATTTAGTATATATATTAATGACATCCCTAAAAGAAAAAAATTATGGAGAAAACAAATGAAATAGCATTCAAATAAGTTGTAAGAAGTGTAACGCAAAAATGTTAAAAAAAGAGGTTTTTATTGTCCAATTGTCTGTACAAAAAAAATAGGTTTTTTTTTTTACTTAATTAGTAAATAAAATTGAAATGAAGTTATGATTTAATTGAATTAGTGTTTTTTAATCCTTTTTTGTGATATTTTTTTATTTTTTGTGTTCTTTTTCTGAAATAAATATTATAAACTGAATTAGTTAATTGTTTATTGATTGTATTATTTTTTTACTAGAATAGTGAAGATTTTTACTGGATTTGTGGATAGATATTAATTATGCTCCTTTTTTTACAGGAAACAAATGCAAATAAAGCAAAAAGTAAAAGAATTTTAAAATTCACCACAATAATCATTCAAAGCCCAGAGCTGCCATTCACTTAAACTTTTTGAAAATAGTGATAAAAACTGCATAAAAAATCGATCAAATAAAATTTTTTTTTTAGATTTCGATAAAAGAAAATTAATTTCAAAAAATTTTATATATCCGCCAAAATCTCCTGAATCAAATCCAAACGAGATGGTATGAAATTATTTGAGAAGATCTTTTGGCCCTTTATAATTTACGTAAATTCTGAGGATATTTAGATTATAAGACTATCGATTAATAATTAATTTATTTTTAGCGAATAATTTTTCAAAGATCGCATAATAATTTAAATTTAAAATACTATTTATTTTTTATTTATAATCAATCATTTTTAAGATTTAACAAAATGAACGTAAAAATTAAATTATTTATTTCTCTTAATTTAATCATACTCATTCTATTTATAAAAATCATGTTTTTTTTTAACGATTCTAATAAATATATAAAAGATATTATTGGTGATCGAAATGAAACTTTGAGAAACTCAAAATGTTTGTATCACGATCTTGTTTACAAGGCAGATGATAAACTGACTAAACAATATTTGTCTTCAGCTAGAAAACAATCAAAAAAAATATATAACTCTTGTGGAATAGACATTAGCTTCCAGAAAGTATATTCACAAGAAAAATTTAGAATTAAATTGGACATTGATCTTTTGTCTAAATTGACTAAGACAAGCAGTCAACACATTCAATGCTATACGCATAAATTTGATAAGAAAATAAACGAATCGGAACAAAATAAAAAGATCCAAATAATCAAACCCATTTATTACTTTAATTCAAGTGAAGTTAAATTATCAACATATGGCTTTTACTATTTATTCTGTGAAAACAAATTAAATAGTTCAAAAATATTTGACCAAGTTCTAACTGTGTATCCTGAAGACATGACCCAGCTGATAAGCGACAGACAAAAGCATATCAAACCTAATCAAAGTTCAGTTCATAAACTACCAACTCTAGACTACATTAAGCAAGACAAAATGAATGTTTTAATAATCGGAATAGATTCTTTATCTGCTAAACATTTCAGACGAATATTTCCATTAACTTTGAAATATTTGTCATCACTTGAAAATAATGTAATATTTGATCATTTTAATTCATTAGGTGGAAGCACTTTTCCTAATCTTTTAGCTATGTTGTCAGCTGTAACTGCAGAAAATATAAACGATTTTTTAAAGAGTGAAATAACAGAGTTTCGAAAAAAATATTCAACATTTCACGATCACATACCGTTTATATGGTATGATTATGAAGAAAACGGATATGTGACCATGTTTCAAGAGGACGACCCGGGTATAGCCTTTTTTAACTACTTGAAAAAAGGCTTTAGACAATGGCCAACCGATTTATACGGCAGACCGTTCTGGTTAAAATACTATGCTACTAGAAGTGGACCAAATAAATGTCATTTTAACTATCCCACATACTTAACTTGGTTCGATATGATGAAAAATTTTCTCAAAGCTACCAAAAACAGGAGTAAAAAAATTCCGTTTTTTAGCCTAAACTATTTAACCGAGTATACTCATAACTATTTTGCAATACCAGAAAAAATGGACCAACACCTAAAAGATTTTCTAAAAGATCTTGTTCAAGATGATACATTGTTTATATTTTTCACAGATCATGGAAATAAACTTGTTTCTTATTCATATAAGACCGAAATGGGCAGAATGGAAAAATTTCTTCCATTTTTGAGCATCAAAATGGCAAACAAAATGAAAAATAGCGTTTACTATGAAAATTTAAAAAAAAATAAACAAAAACTCATTTCTTTTTTTGACATATTTCAAACACTTAGACAATTTTTATTCATAAATAATCACGGAACAACATTTGGTTACGAAAATGAATTTAGCAACAATTCAATTAATCAGAGAGAAAAACGCGGAACGTCTCTATTTGAAAATGTTCATTTAGATAGATCGTGTGATGAAGCCTATATTCCTGAAAAATTGTGTCCATGTTTAAAATATACTGACATAGATGAGAAAATATTAAAATCAGAAACAAAATTTGATTTTAAAATGTTGTCTGATTTTGTTCTAGATCATGTTGTTTCAAAGACAAATATGATAAGATCAAAATGTAAAAAGTATAAATTTAAAAAACTCATCAAAATTCAAAAATCAAACAAAAAAGAGAAGCTATTGTATCGAATTGTTTATGTTTTGCAGCCCGGCGATGCTTGGTTTGAGAGTTTTATTAATTTTGTCAATAATAAATTTGAATTTAGCAATGAAACAGTTCGATTGAGTGCATATGGAAATCAACCATTTTGTATTGATGACACAATTCTTAAACAATTTTGCTTTTGTTTTAGCTAAATTAAAAATCTGTTTACAACACGATAATTTTTATTTTAAATTTTACTTAAGGTTTTAATTAAAAAGTTGCTTTTAAAAGACTGAATGATCTTTAAGATGAAAAATTGTTTAAGTATCGGCTTCTTATCATAATAGCTTCTAAATTAAACGAAAAGGCACTTAAAATTTTTATTTTTACATTTAAAAAAAAACTTAAAAATTGGAGAATAATTTAGATTAACTTGTTTTGGTCAATTAAAAGAGGAATACAAAATATTGAAAAATTACATAAATTAATTTGTTTTAGTTAAATAAAAATGTAATAACTTTAAAAATTTGATCAAAATACTGTTTTAGAACAAAACTTGAAATCTTTATAATCTATCAAAGTTGTTTAAAAGTCCCAAAAAAAAGTCCAAGTCAAGACTTTTTTTTTTAATTTGCTAGATCAGGCTTAATATCAAAAAATTTACATACTTTTGGGTTGTCTAATGCAATAGATTTGCCATTCACAGAATTTTTTTGCAATTTTAGCATAAATTTCTTCTACAGTATTCAAAATTTTAAAAAATGAAAATTTAAAAAAAAAAAAGTCGTGACTTGGACTTGACTTGAGACTTGTGACTTTTAAACAACTCTGTAATATATAATCCCAAATAGCTCTCGAATTAACTTCTGCTAAAGCACATGATTTATCAACCATATGATTTAATGATTCAATTTAAAAAAAAATTAATTATAACTATTTTATTTATCTATCTTATTTCTCTGAAGTCCAAACCCCGAGACTTAAAATTTAACAAATTAGTATTCAACAATATATATAAAAACGAATTTTCTAAAATCGATATCATCTCGGATATATTTTTTTATATTAGTTTGGCATTTTTTCTATTTTTATAATTTTACAAATAGACAATTTCTTTTTGATTGAATTTTTCAATTGACTTAAGTTTTTTTTAAGTAATTTTTTAATATTTGTATTTAATAAGATATTAAAAATATTGAGTCTTAGAAACCTACTGTAACTAATTATTTGAAATCTTAATCTCAAATAATTAGTTAGCTGAAATTAAATTATTTCCCTTATAATGAATTTCAATATCAGATTAATAATTAAAAGATAATTTGTTAATTATTTTATTGATTAAAAAAATTAGTCAGTTAAATATGTAAATAAATAGTAATTTTTATGTTTATTTGATCTTACACGTCCACGTTTTTTTTGATAAATTTCATTTACGTGAACATTTAATTCAATATCTTTGATCCTTAAAAATTGAAACTCATTTATTTGTTTTTCTCCAAATTTTGACAAGAATTGTTAAAATTTTATATCTACTTTCAGTAGTAACATGCTTTAGTTGATATTTTTCACATATATCATG
Organism: Brachionus asplanchnoidis; assembly: GCA_025491095.1. Lineage (NCBI taxonomy): Eukaryota > Metazoa > Rotifera > Eurotatoria > Ploima > Brachionidae > Brachionus > Brachionus asplanchnoidis. The sequence continues at coordinate 559,053 of JAILYF010000017.1, forward strand.
TACAATTCTGCGTTTCTCAGTTTTAAGATCACTTAAGGATCGATAAAAGTCACAATGATTGTTTAAAAGTTGATCAGATATAACTCAATAGACAACGTAAACTACTTTGTATTAACATGACTCAACGGCTCTTCTGTTCTAAGTAATTCAACATCCTCTATTATCCATCTATGCTCATCAATATCACCAACAAGTAGCTTGATTTCAGAGTCATTCAAATCCTCTTCTTCCTCAACAAACTTAAATTTTTTAATATTTTCATCAATATCCTTAAGTAAATTTACAGTATTTAGATGTGAAGTAAGATCATTCCATTGATATGGCAATGTGAAATTTTAGTACAAAAATTAAAAACGCTACAGTTTATTTTCTAATTGTGCAAAAATGGTTTTATAAAAAGTACAATATTGTACAAATTTGTACAACCGAATTCCAAGCTCTGCAAAAACTCTGCAATTTATTGCATTTTTTAATCAAATATTTTACAATGGTGTGCATTTTACAGAAAATTGCAGAGTTTTTTGTTTTTTTTTGTATTAAAATTTCACATTGCCATTGATATCATTATTGATTTACTAAGTTAGTTTACTATACTTAAATAAATTTGTCAAAATATTAAGTTCCTCTTTCACCAGAGAATATTAGTTTTTTTAGATTATTTTAAAATTAGACTTAATTTAATATATTTTAGTACTATTTTTGTAATTATAAAAATGATCCACAACTTTATTTTCTTATCTAACTATTTTACATAAAAATAGCCTTTCAAAGCTTAAAAAAACACGGCATCAAATGAATTTTAGACACCAAAATTAAAATTGAACAAAAATAAGAAAATATTAAAAGTTCAGCATATTAATAAAATAAAAAAATTGTCTCTTAAAAAATCAATATCTAAAATAACTAGAATATCAATATCTAGAATTTAATACAAAACTTCAAATTAAAAAAAATTATAACTTTTGTTTTATTAATCAAGACTTATTCTGCAGATGAAACAAAGTGAAATAACTTTTGCTTAATCAACTTAATTTTTTTATTGTTTGTCACGAGTAAGGCACAATTAAAACTAATTTTTTTATTAAAATTATTTTTATTCTTACTTTTGAAAATATGGATTAGATAGAGTGATGAAATAATTTCAAAATATTTAACTGCAGTTAGTTTGCAGACTTCCGCATGCGGAATTTTTTACTCTTTCTAATTCACCTTTTTGAAAATTAATAATAAAAACTCAATTTATATTTTGCCTAACTCACGGTAGACCAAGAAAAAATTAAATTTATTCACAGATCTGATTGTTTGTTTGAAAATAAAAAATAAACTAATTTCTCGATTCCTGAATTCTCTTGCATCTTTTGAATTTTTAATTGACTTTTTTGCTCTTTGATCTTTTGTAATTTTTTATAAATAAATTGTATTTATTAACTTTTCATTTGAGAAAATTAAATAAAATAACATTATTTAATTATGTGCTTTTTTGAACAATATTAGCATAATTTTAAAATTTTGAGCATTAGCATTATCAATTCAAATGTCAATGATAATGCTTAGCATTTGCATTAACAACTATACAGGCCTGAAGCTTGGTTACCTCATTTTCCAAATATAATTAAAAAGCAATTGAGTTCTCTTTTCTAATTTTTTTAAATTAAAATAAATTATTCATTAAAGTTTAAATGTAATCTTAATTCATATTTATTTTTACCTGCAAAAAAGTCTAATTTATTATAAGCGATTGAAGATTTTTTTATTAAAAATTAAATGCTATTTTTCCAAATTAAATAATGGATGATCTATTAATAGCATTACCATGTGGTTTTTCTGCCAAATACAAAGAAATTTTTTACCACAAAGGTAAGTTTCCATGTCCTGTTTGCAAATCACATACCATAACAAGCCAAGAATGTTTGAATATGACCAGAAATAAGATGATGATTAATGAGTTCAATTTTGATCTAAAGAAGAAAAGTTTTACACGGTGCCTCAAAAATTTTGAAATCTGTAAGAGTGACCCAAAAAGTTTTATTGATGAATGCTATGAAAATTTAAAAAATCAACTTGATATTCGTAGAGAGGAAATTAAATTAATATCTGAAAGAAAAATTGATGAGTATTATGAAGAATTATTGAAAATCATCGAAGATGAAAAAGAAACAAAATTAAACGAATTTAAAACAAAAATCCAGCAAATTCCATCATTAGAACAAGAGATAATGAATTTAGAAATTCAAAATACTACTGAAATAGCCTAAAAAAATAGAAATAAGTGATGGATATTGTGAAAAAATTGAAAATGGAATCAAATTTTTAAATAACGCCAAAGATGATTTAATAACAAATAATTGGATTTTTAATCCAGGTGATGATAATTTTGAAATAAAAAGTTTATTCGGAGAAATTGATTGGAAAGAAGACAGCAAAACTGTCGAAATTAAGAATCCTTTTGTCGATAAGGATTTTGATGGAGAAACCTTTCAGCAATCAATCTATAATTTTTCTAAACTTAATAGAAAAATTAGTTCCACATCGTCATTTAAAGCAAGAAACTTTGAATGGAAAATTTTGGTTAATCTAACTGAAGACAGTAAGGGTGACAAGACTTTGGGATTTTACTTGCAATGTATTTTGACAAAAGATTTAAATGATTTATCAGTAAATGTCACTGCAGAATTAAGACTATTGCATCTATTTGATCATCAAAAAGATCATGCCAAAATATTCGTTCAGGTTTTTAATAAAGATAATTATACTTGGGGTTTTAAAAATTTTATTAGTTTGGATGAGATCATGGATAAGAATAAAGGATTTTACAATTTGGAAAAAAATTATATATCTCTTCAAGTTAAGATTAAAATTGATGATCCTCAAAGTAACTTGAAATCGATATTAGAAAAAAAAGTCACTGGAACAGTTAGATGGTTCAATGTGAAAAATGGATATGGTTTCATAGCTATAAATGATACAAATGAGCAAATATTTGTGCATCAGAGTGCCATTGTGAAAAAGAATACGAATCAAAAAAGAAAAAGCTTAGCAGAAGGTGAACAAGTTGAATTTGATATTGTTATTGGAGAGAAAGGCTATGAAGCAGCTAATGTGACGGGTCCAAATGGCAAGCCTGTTCAAGGATCAATACATGCAATGAATACAAAAGGTAAAATGAAAAAACGAGCAAAAAGTTATTGTGCTAAAGATGATACAGAAAGTGAGGAAGAAGATTTTTTTGATTTTGATTTCAATTAAATTTCAAGGTTTATCAACAGAATAAATACCGCCCATCTCATGAATTACCAATTTACACTTCGTTTATTTAATTTTTAAAAATAATTATTTAAAAATAAGAAGAAATATTTTTATATAAAAATGTTATATAAATGATATAAAAAATTAAAAATTAATTTAATTTTTTTTATTTTTTTTTCTAAATCTGTAAAATTAAATTAAGTTGATATTATTGAAAAAAGAATTCTTGAAAGCAGCCAACTTTAACATTGATCTCTAAGCTATTCAGTAGTCTTGTGTAAAAGCAATCAAGACTTTTTCACCATTAACCGTTTTGGAAAATTAATATTGGGAACAATTTCCTTACCATCACTAATATATTTCCATATCTTCACTAATATATTACCATCATCACTAATAAAATGAAGCTCCACTAATAATATATAGCTCCACTATATAATTTGGGGATTATCTAATCAATTTTATATAAATATAAATCGATAGTTTATAGTAATAATCAATTTTTTATTTTTAAACGACAAACAAACAAAATAAAAGAAACAAATAATGAGAAATTATAAGAAATAATTAGAAAAATAAGCGACCAACAAACTTTTACATCCTAACAAGAGCCTTGAAAGCTTTTTTAGGAGCACCACGAAGCAAGTAGCATTTGACCGGGCATTTACTACCCCTGACAGTGTTGCATCGGTAAAATATCTTCTGTCCCTCGAAGGTGTCTTTGATATTTTGCTGAGCCCATTGTTGCTCGCTGTGTGTTGAAATCGCAGCTAAAGCATCCTTGTACGAGTCATAAGTCTTCAACTTAACATAGAAAAGTCCAGGTCCACGCCTACGCCCCTTCTTCTTGGCTGCTGGTACTTCACTGCCACTAGTATCATCTTCGCTGTCGCTAATAGCATTTGGATCGAAAGCCTTGTGGACTGTCATGACGGTGCTGGTACTTGTATTGGCGGTTTCATCCATGTCAACTGGTATGGCTATACTATTCTATTTTAGAAATGATGAGAGTAGAAAGGATAAAAATGATAATTTATTTATTTATTTTATTTATTTGTTTTCTGTACCGAGCTAGAGCTCCTTCAGAATAAGTTAAAAATTAAAAAAATAAAATAAAAATGAAATAAAATAAAATAAAAATAAAATTAAAGTTAATAAAATAAGATAAAAAAAAAAAAAAAAAAAAAAAAGAATTAAAAAAAAGTAAATAAGCTAAATAAATGAAAATTAAGAATATATAAAATTGGAAAAGATTGTTACATGTGGCACATGTTTAAAAAGTTCAAGTTTCAGGAAAAAAAGAAGAAATAGTAAGGTAGCAATTACACAATGGAGTTGGGTAGTCAATATATCTTGATTCGAAACCTTCTTTGTATTCCTTCACCAGTCTTACAACCAATGGAATAGAATGACTCAGTCCTGTCCCAACATATCTCTCACTCAATTCAAAAAGCCGATTCGAGACTGTTAGTAATTTTAGTTTATTAAAAGCCTCATGATGTACGATGTTGGAGGGAGTATCATATTTTAACTTAAGAATAGATCTGACTGCTGTATTCTGAATTGCTTGTAGTTTTTTGATATTATTTTCTGAAAATGAATTTAAGCAAGGAAAAGAATAGTCTAAAATTGATCCGACTTATTTATATAAATTTCCTAGTGTGTTTTGATTAAGACCCCATTTTTTGTTTGACAATATCTTAGTAATATTTAGCCTTTTATTGCAGCGCTCTTTAATTTCATCTACCAGTATATTAAAGTTTAATTTAGAATCAAATTTAATACCAAGAAACTTGATTTCTTTTTGTCTCTCTATTATGTTTCCATAAATTTTTAAGTTTAGATTATCACTCTCTTTTTTGTACCTAGAAAAGACTACTGAACACGACTTTTCAACTGATATCTTCATTTTCCACTTAATAAGCCATTGTTCTAGTTCGTTGAGGTATTTACTGATCTTATTTTCTAGGTTCCCCTTTTTGTTATAAATGGAGAATGTAACAAGATCATCTGCGAAAAGCAAAGAACATTCATTATTTGTTTTTTTTCTTTTAGGGATGTCATTAATGTAAATACTAAATAAAAGAGGACTAATTACAGAACCTTGAGGAACACCTGCAGTTATTTGATATTCTTCGCTCAAATGGTCATTCACATTTACCTTAAATGTCCTAGAGTCTAAAAAGGATTTTATCCAGTTAGTCAAGTAATGGGGTGTATTTATTTTAATTAATTTAAAAAGTAAATGATATTTCCAAACCCTATCAAAGGCTTTAGAAATATCAAAAAAAAGGCCGCAAACTCTTTATTTTCTATTAAATGATTCCACAATTTTTTGAATTAAGAAGAAAAGATTATCTGCTGTTCGCCGGTGTTTCCTAAATCCAGATTGCTCCTGGATAAGGAGTGAATTTTGCTCTAAAAAATTGTATAATCTTGAATATACTATGCGTTCCAGTAGCTCTCCTAAACAACTCGTTATACTAATTGGTCTATAATTTAAAGGATCGTGTAAAGTAGAGGCCTTTTTTTGAATCATAGTAATGTAAGATGTTTTCCACGCTTTCGGGACTCTACCTTCTCGAAGAGATAAATTAAAAAGTTCTATGATTTCTATTAATGAATTTCTAGGTAAGTTTTTTAACATTAAATTATGAATTTGGTCAGGTCCTGATGCCGATTCATTTTTTAATCTCTTCAAAGCCATAATTAATTCATTTAAGCAAATTGGATCATTAAAATTAGTCTGGTTATAATTCCTAAAGAAAACAGAGTTAGAATTTAGTATTTCGATATCTTTCTCAGTATCAACTAAATCAGAATTAGGACTAAATATTGAAGATAAGAGTTCTCCAAAGCATTTTCCCTTTTCTTCATTAGTTTTGAATTCCCTTTCATTTAAAATCAATTTAGGAATTAAATTTGATCATTTTTTTGTTCTAAATTTATTTATTTTTTTCCAAAAAGGTCTACTTGTCAGTGGGTTTTTTCCCATCTTCTCAATAAAATCAAACCAATTTTGATTCCAGAATTTTTTTAAAGAGGCCTTTAACTGAGATGTAAGTTGATTAAATTTTTGCTTGAGCTTTTGACAGCGAGTTTTCTAATAATTTCTTCTTACTTTCCTACGTTCTTTTATCAAATTAACAATGTTTGGCGGAAGACTCGTTTTGTAGATTTTCTGAGAAAGATATGGAATGCTTTTATGTGAAGCAGAAATTATTTTTTCTGTTATTTTATCATTTAGTTGATCTATTGTGAGGGAACTTTCAGTGACATTCACTATTTGAGAATTTAAAATCTCGCTGAATAATTGCCAGTTTGCTTTATAGTTAAACCTTTTAGCTCCTGATTTATTTTCTAATTGATAGCCCATAGAAATCGATTCTTTCGATTGGGAAATGATCACTAGTCATGTCTTGACTATTTAAGACACTAAAGTCGGTAATTTTGTCAATTAATGAAGATGAAACTAAAAAAAGGTCAAGAATTTCAAAGTAATTCTTATTAAAAATATTGAAAGTAGAATGCTTATCATTGATTACTGAAAAGTATAACTCGTTGATTATTCTTTCTAATATTATCCCGTTTTCATTTTCCCCTACGCAGCCTATTTGCTTTGTTCTAGCGTTTAGATCACCGCCTAAAATGTAGTTTCTACATGTTTTATTAACTGTTTTAAAAAACTCAAAGTTCAGAAGCACATTGGGTGGATTATAAAGACTAAATACAAACAATTCATTATTCTTTCCTAAGTTCATTTTTATACAAAGGAGTTCGGAATTGAATTCCTCGTAAGAAAAATCTTGTATAAATTCGATTCCTTCTTTAATTAAAATAGCTACTCCTCCTCCGTACTTGTTGCGTGGTTTTGTTAAGAACTGATAATTTTGAAAATCAAGATAAATATTTGCAACACTCAAATCTATCTTTAATTCATTGAGCAAAACAATGACGGGACATTTTTGAGCTAAAAAATTGTCTAAGAGATGAACCCTACTAGGTAAATGAAGACAATTCCAGTGTGTAATTACTAACCTTGTTTTAATAAGAGGTTTTGTTCTTAAAATTGATTTATTTGTCTTCTTGTTCATTCTAAATCTTCTTCAAAGCTGTTTTGACTGGAAGTTTGCTGAACAACTTCACTGGATGATTGATCTACTTGACTTGTACATTCAGTTGTTGAACTGTTTGAATCAGACTCGAAGGTGTTGTCATTTTCATTTTCTAAGACAACTAATGGCTTCTTTGATTCGTTTTCGGTGAATTCTTTTTCATTTCGATCAGATTCGGAAAATCTCTTGATAAGATTAATATCTTTTATTTAAAGCCATATCAGTTGACACTTACGGAGTGAATCAAGTAAAAAAAATCAAAGCTTACATTTCAAGAAGACCATTAAAAGCAACTAAAAGACCGAACTAAAAGTTTTTTTCCTCGTAATTCTCAGAATTGGTAAGTGATGACGAATTTATTTAGACGAGGTTTAATTAATTAGAGTAGACTTCGAAATATATTAGGTTCCATTTAATTTATTAGTGTAGATTTATATAATTATACTCAAAAGGAAATTTATTAGATGACGAATTGGAAATATATTAGTGAAGGTAGAAAATGATAGCCATTAATATTTATATTTCAAATATTAATTTATTAATTTATATTCCCGTTAATTTATATTTCTCTAAAAATGATAAAATACAGTGATGGCATTAAGTATGAACAATAGGCGGGGTCAAGTTTTTAAAAAATAAAAATCTTGAATAAAAACTAATTTAATTTTCAGAAAGGACAAAAAATACCAAACTAAATGACATGATAAAGCTTTTAAATATATCTTTGTTTTGTGAAAAAAAAGTGAGAGACAGAAAATTCGCGAAATTTGTCAGTTGAGTCAGTCTTTTAGTAGGACCTAAATTGCATTATTTTTTTTCTAAATAAAATTAAATTTTTTGCTTATGTTTGACTCCCAAAAAAAATATAAATTCAAGTTTATTAAAAACTAATCAGCGAAATTAGGTAAGAAATCATATGAAGCTTAAAGAGTTTCTTCAAATAAATTTTTTTTAAAATTTTATTTAAATAACATTTTTATATACAGTGGTTCTAATAAAATCGTAACGCAATTCGGCCGGCCTTATCGGCCATGTTGGCCGGCCTTATCGGCCATGTTGGCCGGCCTTATCGGCTATGTCGGCCCTGTCATTTTTACCTTGAAAATTCGTATACAATATCGTTACGATATATAATATCGTTACGATTTAATAGAACCGCTTTATATATGGTATGTTCTATTGTGATTTATAAAAATTTTAAATACAATTTTGAAAATGCATTGAAAATGTGCGATGGCTGAGATATATATTATTTTAGAAATATTTGGAGAAATTTTTGCAATGTCGCTCTACTGAAATTAAACATAGATTATTTAGTTTTAGTTGATTTTTTAAGGAATATTTTATTTTTTTAGAAATTTTAATGCTAAAAAATAGATCAAAATATCAAAATCAAGAGATAAAAATTGAGGTTTTCAAACTTTGGCCATTTTTTTGAAATTCAAGAAATATCCAAAAATAGTTAAAAAACTCAGACTAAAAAATATAAAATATAATTTTTAGATATTTCTTAAATTTCAAAAAAATGGCTAATGGCCAAAGTTTGAAAAACCTTAATTTTGATCTCTTGATCACATTGCTTTTAAAAAATCTCGAGTAAAAATATCCAAATGATTTTTAATCCTCTGATTAATTTGAAATTGGTTCGATTTAATTCTCAATTTTCCTTTAATCGTAACTTAAATTTCATGAATCATATTTAAGCAATTAAATTTTAAGATGTTTAGTTTAAATGTGATTGAAATACATTTAATAAAAAAAAGATAGCATATTCATTTAAGTTTTTATAAATTGTACTTTAATTAAAAAATTTTTTGCTTCTTTAAAGCATTGAGTATAAAATAAAAACAAACCAACTTTAATATAAAAAAATCTTTAGCTAGTTAAATTATTGCCTTTTTCAACAAACAAAAGATCAAAAAATTTATTTAGAATTATTAATAACCAATTTTTGTTTTTCAAGTTTTAGCCATTAGACATTTTTTTGAAATTTAAGAAATATCTAATAATTATATTGTATAATTTTTAATCTGAGTTTTTTAACAATTAGAACTTAATTTTTAATAAATTTGAATAAATTAATGATTATTTAGCATTAAAATTTCTAAAAAAATCATCTAAAACTAAATAAACTTTGTCTGAAACAATATATTTAATTTCAATAGAGCGATATTGCAAACATTTCTCAAAATATTTCTAAAATAAAATATATCTCAACCATCCCTTATTTCAATGCATTTTCAAAATTGTATTTAAATTTTTTATAAAACACAATAGAACATACCATATTTTTAAAAATATTATTCTGTTATTTTCTGTTATACGGTCTTTTCTTTCCTAAAAATCAAGGATTTTTAATTTACATCCAATACTTGTCTTTTTATAAAAAAGTAGTTATATTTTTATAATCATTCTTTATTTTAACTTTTATTTTAATTAAAAAAAAAGATTTTTAGCTCATTACCAATCAACCAAAAGGTAATGAAATAAAAACAATTTTTACATTATTTTCAGCTCTATTTACCAATTTATTTTGAAATTTCATTATTAATCATTTCTAGTACATCGCTTCAAAATATTGAATAATTTTTTAAAAAATGAGTAACTTTATTAAATGTATAAATAATTACAATGTTTTTAAAAAAAATTCATCAAACACTGCATAAGTCAAAAATCGGCATCTTGAAGTTGATGATCAATTCAAAATATCATTTCAATTCAAAAAGTTTATCCTTAGATATTAAACATAATCTTTGATTTAATTTAAATAATTGTAATGTAACATGCTTTACATGCAATGTAGATTTAGAAAATAAAAAAAAAATTGAAAAAACTTTTTCTCAGTACATCGATAATCGATTTTAATATTTAAATGTATTTAATGATTTATTGTAAAGTTTATTTGAGATTTTTTATTTCAAAAGTATTTGTATTTAGCATTCACAGTTAAATTTAAAAAATAAATTCAAAATAAGTTATAAAATGAAGACAAAACTTTACAAAGAATCAGTTAACTAAATTGAAAATCGATTTTATCATTGGATTGAGAAAATGTTTTTACAATTTTTTGTTATTTTCTAAATCTACATTGCATGTAAAGCATGTTACATTAAAATTATTTAAATTAAATCAAAGATTTATTTTAATATCTAAAGATTAACTTTTTGAATTGAAATGATATTTTGAATTGATCATCAACTTCAAGATGCCCAAAAATCAACCAGATAAACTTAGATTTTAGATTATGCAAAACAAAATCAATGAAAAAGGCTTAGAACACAAGAGACACGTATCGCGAAGTACCAGCGAACAAAATCAAATCACATTCATTGAGCAAGACTACCATGAATATGAGCATTACCTAAAAAGTCTAGTGGCTCATGTTGATATGAACCGAAACGCTGGGAATGAACCTAGAGCCTCTGTTAAAATGTTTAACACTCACTTTTCCATGCTAGTGGACAGTGGTAGTCCAATAAACCTGATCGGAACCAACGACTTCTATAAACTCAAGATCAGACCTCGCTTGGAAAAATGCACCAACTCTTTCCACTCTTACATGTCTAAACAAAAGTTACCCATAATTGGTAAGTTTCGAACAAAACAAGAATTCAGCAACAAAGTGATAGCCACAGAATTCTACGTTGTGGAAGGAAATGCTGAACGAATCCTCTCAAGCAAGACATCCCAACAACTCGAGCTCATCAAATTCCATTCGAAAGTCAGTGTCGACAACACAGGACATCAACTCAATAAGATTGGTACCAAACTTTACTCCAAAGCTACTGCAAGAACTTTTGATAAAGGGCAAGCTCCGAGCTATTCAAGCTCACTAAACAAACTCAACAACAATTCAGGATGTTTTAAAGGCATCGAAGTCAGGCTTAGTGCAAAACAATGGATGAAACCACTTCAACAACAACAAAAATTTTCAAGCTTCACTGGAGGCTATGGTGAATATGTTAGATATTGTTACTATTAAACGACTTTTAGAGCTTTTTGAAAGTAAAAATAAAAAAGCATTAAATTGTAAACTTAAACAATTTTTTTTTTTGAATAACTAATGTAAAAAATAAATTATGTGAAAAAAAAAAAAAATGAAGAATTTCGCTTGTGCTAAAACAAAGTAACAAAAGATTTTATACATTTAATTTTATAATTTTTTTTAAAATTTAAATTACATCGCCAGAACTGGCGTTAATTGAATAAATAAATAAATAAAATTAAACGACTTTAATTAATAATATTGAATCTCATTTTTTTTTATTCTATTTCAGTTTACTTTTGTTTAAAAAGAATAGATAGTTTTCTATTCTTTAAAAAACTTTTAATTTATTTGTATTTTAAACTAAAAATTTGTATTATTGTTTTTTTTTTATTTTATTTTTATTATCGACAAAATTGGCCTAAATTAAGAATAATTATAAACATTTGTATTAATGAAAAGAAATTAAAAAAATCTAGATTTCATAAAACAAGAATTTCATTTAGGCTGCATATTAACCCGTCATATCAATAATTACATTGTAATGTGAAAATAAATATAATCGTCATATGGATAATTTAATTTAAGATTTTAATTAAACCGACAAAAATGTAATGTTTGATAAAATAAGTCATTCATATAGGCATCTTGAAGTTGATGATCAATTCAAAATATCATTTCGATTCAAAAAGTTTATCCTTAGATATTAAACTTAATCTTTGATTTTATTTAAATAATTGTAATGTAACAAACTTTACATGCAATGTAAATTTAGAAAATAAAAAAAAATTGAAGAAACATTTTCTCAATCCATTTATAAAAATGATTTTCAATTTAGTTAACTGTTTTTTTATAAAGTTTTGATTTCATTTTATAACTTATTTTGAATTTTTTTTTAATTTCTTTCTTAAATTTAATTGTGAATGCTAAACACAAATACTTTTGAAATAAAAAATCTCAAATAAACTTTACAATAAATCATTAAATACATTTAAATATTAAAATCGATTATCGATGTACTGAGAAAAAGTTTTTTCAATTTTTTTTTTATTTTCTAAATCTACATTGCATGTAAATCATGTTACATAACAATTATTTAAATTAAATCAAAGATTAAGTTTAATATCTAAAGATAAACTTTTTGAATTGAAATGATATTTTGAATTGATCATCAACTTCAAGATGCCTTCATATATTCAGACTTGTTTAAAAGTCACAAGTCTCAAGTCAAGTTCGGATTTTGACTTCAAATCTAGTGAATTTGACTTGAGACTTGAGACTTTCAAACAATTCTGCATTTATTTACATGTAATGTAATTTAAAAAGAATAATACGATCTCTTCTAGCCCAAACAAATAATAAAGAAAATAAAAAATAAGAGAAGAAAATGCAATAATATATTACTAATCACCCATGATTATAATTTATTACTTGTATCGAGCTAATGCTTCCTCACAATAAAATATAAGACGTTTATATTTTTTTAATGTTAAAAAAATGAAATATAAGGAAAAAAATGTTTAATAAGTTTTAATAAAATATAAAGAAAATTTTAAAAAAATTTATTGAAATAGCTAGAAATTAGACCAGAGTTGTTTAAAAGTCACAAATTAAATACCAAGTCATTAAAAAATGTCCAAGTCCAAACTTTTTTTTTTAAATAAAAGTTTTTGACTCGGGCTTTTGAAAAAAAAAAGTCCGGACTTGGACTTGACTTGAGACTTGTGAGTCTGGGTTCGACATGTTTAAATATTTGATAGTTGAGGAAAAAGAAAAATATTTAGGGAAGCAATTACACCATGGAGTTGGATATTCAATATATCTTTCAATACAACCAATTAATTTCCTGACATGTCCTGACATATCTCTGACTCAAATAAAAAAGTCGATTCGAGGCTGTTAGAAGTTTAAGTTTATTAAATGCCTCGTAATGCATAATGGTGCATTGAGTTTCGTATTTCAGCTTCAAAAAAGATCTAACTGGTGAGTTCTGAATATCTTTTATTTTTTTAATGCTAGTTTCTGATGATGTATTTAAACAAGGAAAATAATAATCCAAGATTGATCCTATCAAGGACTTGTTAAGATGCCAAATGTTTTTGATTTTAGATTTTTGCTTTACACGTCTAGCAATTTGTTAGTATTTGAATTCAAATACAAATCGCCAATTTTGCTAGAAGCATTAGATCATCATATTGTAATGTGAAGCTTTAGACATTCAAGTTGACTGCTAATCCTGGTGATGACAGAAATGAGAAAAAGTTTTTTGAATAAAAAATAATTAAATAATAATCTAATTAATTGAAGTAATTAGAGATTTTACAGTTCACTGTCTTTAAAAACTTTTTTTTTTAATTAAAGGAAATTGATTTTTAAATGTTGTTCAAGAATTTCAAGAAAAATTAAATTTTTTCATGTTTTTAAACGCAAAAAGCTTCATCTGAATTTATGACTATTTGAAGAAATATTCTTCAAATTTATTCTAATTAAATTCATGGTCAAATAATTCGCTTTTAATACGATTAATAAATAATTTTTTATTAGTCATGTTTTCTTTACAGACTTCTCTAGCTGACTAATTTTTATATTTGTATTAAATCTCCTCTTTTACGCCTGCTTTACAGGTCCGTAATCCCCAAGATCATTAATCGTTCATAATAATTTTTTCCTTTTAAATCTTCCATCATACTTGTGGCTCTGTGTTGTACACTTTCTTACTAGGCATCTTCGCCTGCAAACATGTTATTCCATGCTGCTGATGCAAATTCTAGATGTGGCTTTACAATTTTTATTTTTCAAGCAATTTTTCAAGAATATTTAATTTAATTAGCTCAAAATTATTCAATTTTTTTTGTATAACATTTACTTTTTGCTCTAATCTATATGTTTTTTCAATTTTTTAAAAAATCAAAAATAACTTTTACAAATCTCAAAATTAACGCTAACGTGGCTGAAAGGGAGAATTAATATTCATTCCATACAGCCAGGGGATTTTGTCCCAAATTATTTTTTAAATAAATAAATAAAATAGATGTGGCTTTACATATGTTGGGTATAGTTTCTTGAACAAGTGTATGTTATAGTATTTGAATGTCCTCCTTATTCTACCTAAAATCCAATTAGCCTTAGCTAATATTCTTTCCATCTGTGGTTATTATAATTCCCAGGTTCCTCTCTACTTCTGTAGTATTCAGCTCCTGCTCCCCCACCTAGTATTTTTTGCATTTATTATTTTTGCTGAAGTGCATTATTTTACACTTGGCATTATAATTTGAAGTGTTAGATCTATTTTTGAAGTCCATTTGTGTAATGTAAAGAAAATATAATTTAATAATCTTTATTCAACTGATTCTTTGACAAAATTTAATAATTAAATTAAAACACGAAAAGAAGTGAAAAAAAAACAAACTAAAATATAATAATTGATAACAAAATTTTGTTTTTTATGTATTTTTTTATTAATTAATAAATTGGTTAGTTGATTAATTATCGTTGTTTTCGTGATCTTGTTCAGTTTCGTTTTCCTCTTCACCGACTTCTTGTTCAATGGTATTTTCTTCTTCAGCATCTTCTTCAACATCGTGTTCGTGTTCTTTTTCGTCGCCTTGATCGCTACCATTCTCCCTATTCTCCTCCATTTCATGATCCTCTTCAGTCCCTGAATTGTGTTCGCCTTCTTCTGCATACTCTCCATTTTTTTTATTTGACTTTTTATCAATATCATCGTTCAAATAGATATTATTAGCGCTGTTATTTTCACTTAGATCTTGTTCATAATCAGCTTTGTTTGCGGGCATGTCACTCTCAGGGGTCTTGTGACTCGAGACTCGATCAGTGGGAGTCGAACTTCGCCTTCTATCTCTGCTCCTGCGCTTTTCTTTTGAGCGCGACCGGCTCGATCGGCTGCTCCTGGACCGATCTCTTCTCGGTCGGTGTCTGCGTCTGTCACGCGACCTTGACCTTGATTTTGATCTCGAATATGACCTTGACTTGCGGCGGTGAGTGCGCCGTTTTGAGCGCGACCTCGACCTCGAATAGGACTTTGAT
The DNA here is from genome assembly GCA_025491095.1 of Brachionus asplanchnoidis. NCBI lineage: Eukaryota > Metazoa > Rotifera > Eurotatoria > Ploima > Brachionidae > Brachionus > Brachionus asplanchnoidis. The sequence continues at coordinate 574,446 of JAILYF010000017.1, forward strand.
CGCGACCTTGACTTCGACACATTTCTTCTATAACCGTAATCACGGCTCCTGCTCCGATCTCTCTACGAAAAATTTTTTTTATTTTTTTCAGATAATTTTTTTAGATTTTTTTTTTCATTTTTTCATTAAAAAAAAATTTATTTTTTTAGAAAAAATTTTTCATTTTTTTAGAAAAAATTTTTCATTTTTTTAGAAAAATTTTTCATTTTTTTAGAAAAAAATTTTCATTTTTTCATAAAAAAATTTTTTATTTTTCTAGAAAATATTTTTCATTTTTTTTCGGAAAAAATTTAATTAAAAAAAATAAAAATTCAAAAATTAAAAAAAATTATTCTTTTATTGCTTACCCCTCTTCTGTTTGACTTGTTCCATGGTTTTGTTTTAGACCACTCAATGGCAATGGACTGGCCGCATATTTTGCGTCCGTTCTCATTTTTTATCGCATCCTAATTTATTATTAGAAAAAAAAAATGAATTTAAAAAAATTATTTGATATTGTTCTTGTTGTTGTTCAAATAAAAAACACACGAAACATGTCTTAAAACAACACTTCTACATAAAGGCAGTATTCAATTCAGGCTCTTTATTTTGAGTGTAGAGGACACCAAAATTGAACGCCACTAGTTAGTCAAATTAAAAAACAAAACGTAAATTAACTAAGTATTAAAATTTTTTTTTTCAAAAAACAAATTAAACATTTAGATTAAAAATTAAATAAAAAAAAACGTACTATATCTAAATAAAAATTGTGTGACTTATGGAATTTAAAGTCGGCTCCTTTTTGTTAAGCAACAACAGGTTTAGATTTTATTTGATGCGACAAAAAGGAATAGGCTTGAACATGAATGAATCGGCCATGGTAAATGGTCTAGTTTTTATTTATTAAAATGTGTTGATTTGGTGAGGCAAAGGAATTTAGGTCTTTCATAAAAAATTATTAAATAATTTTTTTAAATATCAAGAGCCTTGGAGTTGGGGCACGGAGTGAGAGTGGAAAAAAAGCAAAGAAAGCTTACTTCAGCATCTCGTTCGTCCTCGAAGCCGACGAAGCCGTAGGCTGTGCCCGCGTAGCCTTCAATACAACAAAATTACAAAATTCATTGAATTAAAAGTTGTTACCATTTATGTATTTTATGTCGCATCTGGTCATTTTTCCATACTTGGAAAATATGTCTTCTAGGTCTTGGCGCCGTGTGTCTTTGCTCAATCCGCCTAGGAACAGCTCATTTTTGGGCATTCTTTAAAAGCTTGACTTTGCTGCTTGACTAAAGCACTAAACTGAACTAAATATTTATCTTTTAAATATTTTTCTTTCTTTCTCTCTCTCTCTCTATTTGAATCTATAATTTATATAAATAGAAGATAAAAATCGATTGATTGGTGAACGAACGAGTGTAGGTGGATTGAATGCTTGAATGAGTCTAAGAAGAGATAAATCATGTACTTTGCCTATTGATTGAAATATAGAAGAAATATGCAAAATTCGTAAATATCTAGGTTAACGATACGTGTTTTCGTCACCATGAAAATTTTTTATATTTTTTCGAAATTTTTTTAACATAATTTTTGTTGATTGCAAGCAAGAAAAATATAGAAAAAAAAAAACTTAAGTCAAAATAATTGCAAATGCAAACGAGCACGTTTGGTTTTAGAACGCATCAAGGTACTTGTTCTTAAACGCATTTATTTTGTCTTGAATGAAGAATGTGTGGACAAAAAAATTTGATAGCGGTGGGATTCGAACCCACGCCTGTTACGACTGGTGCCTAAAACCAGCGCCTTAGACCACTCGGCCACGCTACCTTCTTCATTCAAAAAGTTACATTTAATCTAAGTTTTTTTTTTACTTTTCTTTTTTAAATTAAAATTAAAGTTTTATTTAAAAAAATAATTATTTTTTAAAAAAATTTTGTGTTTTTAATTAAAACTTAACTTAAACAATTAATTTTTTTATTTGTACCTAACTAAAGCATTTTCAAATTTAAACAAAAAATGACTAAAAAAATAAATAATTAAAAAATAAAATTAAAAAATTAAGATTAAAATTTAAAAAAATAATTTCTCTCACTCAACTCAAATAGACGTGTGACATAATCTCGACAGATAAAAATATCGAAAAAAAAATCTCATATCTGAATTTTGTAAATTTTAAAAATAAATCTCGAATATAAAAATCTCGAAAAAGTTAAAAAACAAAATTATAGTATTTTATTATTGTACTTAATGAATAACTTAATTTTCTCTTGAATTTTTTTTAAGATTTGCTTTTACATAAAAGAAAAAATTTATTTAAATTAAATATTTCTCAAATCAAAGTTTTAAGAATGAATAACTCACCATTCGTCAATAAGATTAGGGTGGAACTTTTTAGGTTAGGGTGAAAGTTGTGGAACTTTTTAAATTGGAACAAAGTAATATGGAGTATGATTTGGCATGTGTGAAACACTAAATTTTTGATTATTAAAAAACATTTATATCATTAATTAATTAATTTTTGGTTTTCGAGATTTTTTTTTCGAGAATAAAAATAAATGAAAATTTCGAGATTTTTACTTGACGAGATTATGTCCATTTCCCACTCAAATAGTTGACTCGAGACCCTTAGTAGTTTAAGTTTATTTAAGTGATTGGAGAAAGGAAGGAAATTTGAAATTTATGATCAAAATGATCAAATTAGGTTTAAAATATGAAATAAATGTTATTTTTTAATAAAATTAATGCAGCGATACATTTTTGGAATTAACATTCTATGTTAAATAAAAAGGTAAACTTAACCTTCTATCAGCTGATATTGGTGTCTTTTTTTGATTTAAGCAAATTAAACTATAAATGTATAGAAAAATCTAATGTCTGTGAATTATTTTACAGTACAAAATAATAATAATTATTAGAATAAAAATAAACTTTTTATGATTTGAATATTCTATAGATTTTAGATCTAAATTTTAAAATTTGTATTTGTATTTCAATACTTATTTAATTGTAATAAATAGCTAAATTTTTTATTAAATATGAATTGTTAAATTAATTTAAAAGGAAAAATAATTAACAAAAAATTATCTGATGTAAAATTAGACAGTAATTAATATTTTGAAGTTTCACATCTATATGTTAATATTAAATTTGTCTATAAAGTTTTTTAATAAAAATTTTAGAAGAATTAGAATATTTTTGGACAAATAGAAAAAATTTTAAAGAAAAAAAATTAAATTTGAATTTATTTTTGGAGATCAAAAATCAATAGGAAAATATGATTTTTTCTATTTGTTAAGAAAAAAAATTAATTTTGAATCAAATAGCAGTAAATCAAGAGCCTTTTTCATAATTTTTATTCCAATTTTAAATAATTAAAATTTTTTCAGATGATCAAGATCATCTATATATAAATGTCACTATGATTGTATTTTATATTTTTATTTATTTTTGTTCCACTTTCTCATGATTAGTTTGACATCAGTTTTGTATTGATAAAAGTTTAAATCAGAATTTCGTAAAAATATGAGTCTTAAAAAAATTTTGAAAAAATTTATATTTTTAAACTTTAAGTGTAGAAATGAAAAATTTAGTTTTGTCAATGCATCATGTTCATAGCAGACTAGTTTTTAAGTAAAATTTTATGTCCGGACTTTGGATTTTTTTTTGTTTTTTTTCCAAAAGTCCAAAAACTTAGCATTTTTTATGCGATGAATATCATGACTAGAAAATTCTTAAATTGTGTTAAAATAAAAATTGTCCTAATCATGATTCCTCGACATTTCTAGATCCCAGACAGAATATTTCCTTCAGTTTTATAAATTAATCAAATAAATTATCCTATATTTCCATTTATGTAGAGTAATTGTTCTAGGAAAATTACATTTAATGGATGATGAAAAAAAATTTCTACCTAATTCTCAATTACTGTAAATATATATTTTCCAGTCATTTATCATTGCTTAACATGGTCGTGAGATTTTTTTTGCGTTTTTTATTCAGTGAAGACTATAATGCTAAAATTGCAAGAAAAGAATTGAAATATGGCAAATCTTTATTCACTAGACAATCAAAGAGTATATAAATTTTATGACATAAAGCCTGATCTAGCAAATTAAAATAAAAATTTAATCTAATTTCTTCATAATTTTGTCATAAAAAATAAAAATTTAAGTCATAACTTCGACTTAAAAAAAAATTTTAAGTCATTGACTTGACTTAAGACTAGTGACTTAAATACAAGTCTGATTCATAGTTGCATTAACTTTCAGAGTCTAATTGTCATGTAAAAAATTTCCTCCAAATATTTCTAATACAATATAAAGAAATCTAATTAAATAAAAATGCAAATTAAATATATTCTAATAAATCTATTTAAATAAAAAATCTATTTTAAAAAATATCTTTCTTAATAAAAATTAATATCATTTATTTTTATGAATTTGATCTAGAACTAAAAAATATATTCTTTATTAAGTACAAATTTATTATTTTATAAATTTTGAGTTTGTTTGCAATGGAATTTGATCTTTATTGCTAAACTTAATTACTTATTCTAAGTAAGTAAAAGTTTTTCCTGTAACTTTCTTGTTTTGTCTATAAGTTTTTTCTAATACTATTTTTATTTTCTAAAATTTTAATTAGAATTTATCTATTCTTAATTAATTATGATTTGTTTATATCAGATTTGATGTATTTTTATTCAAATAGAAGAAAGCTTATTAATGCAAAGAAGAAATAAATATCTAGTACACTTAGGTTAAGATGACACTTTTAAAAAAATTTTTGATTTAAGAATTAAACTGAAAAATATTAATTTTTACTGATAAACATTTTTATTTTAAATTTCAAAAATTACATATAAATAAAATTAATTAAAAACGGATAAAATATATAAATATTTTAAATTTAAAAATCTAATTTTGTTTTGATTGTGAACTTTGATTTTTTGTTAGCCAATTCGCAAGATTTGGACTTTTTACGAAAAAATTTCATATCTTGTTTATGATGACTGTCTGACATTGGCATATAAGATCTAGGCTCACACAGCTGAATACTTTCTTCATAAAAGCGTTTGTATCCACCTTCCAAAAGGTAAATTTCTGGATAAAACAAATTTGGATAGTTGTCCTTATTTAGAGATCTATCCATTTCTCTGAATTCTCTCATCAGTTTTGGTCCTCTTTCGATTGAAAATTCACAATGAAAAATAATGACCACTGGTTTACCATCAGAACTAGTTAATGGATGATCGAATAATTGTTGCATTACTTGATCTTTTTCAAATGCACTTTGGGCTCTAGACACATGACCACCATTGTATTCGTATGGATATCTGGCATCTAGAATTATGTATTCTCCAATTTTTTGCTCATATTTTCCATTTAACAGATCAACTAGAGTTCTGGGTTCAATGGAAGCCAAATCGTTGTGTCGTGATTTGGACAGAATTGGTAGTGAATGGGCGCGGGACATGTCTCCAATTAATTTATCATTTTGATTTGATTCTTGATGATTGAGTCTGAATCGAGAAAATGGTGATTCTAAGTATTTTTTTGGCAAGTCTTGTTCATTTGTTTGCTTTGAGCCAAAACTGAAAGAGTCATCCAAGTCACTTGAATGACTTATGTCATCCATTTCACTGCCATGTTCAGAAAAGGCACTACCACACGAGTTTTCGTCGATGTTGTCAATAAAGAGTTTTCTTGGTTGTGCCATTTTGACTGGTGAGTCCATTTCATCTTCTTGGTCATCATCAAAAACCAATTGTTTAACTTGTGACTTTTTGCTCATTTTTGGTGAATCAAACTGCATTTTTCTCTTGATTCTTGAGGATGTGAACATTTTTGTTTATGTTATTTTTTGATGTATTTGTATTTATCTATCTTTTTTGTTTTGAAATGTTTTTTAAATTTAGACAAGAAGTATTTAAATAGAAACAGTTGCTAATTTTGTAATTGAATGATACATTTAAGTCATTAACAATAGTCTTAAATGTTTGCTATTGTATAACCTAGTCTTCAAGTTTTCTCTATGAATAGATTCATTTAATTATCGATCATAAATTGTTTAATTAGATTACATATCTCATTAGGCTGATAGTCATTGAATTAATGAAAACTAGATGTGAAACAGGTAAATATTGGCAAGAGATTGTAAAAAAAAATATGTATTCAGTGTAATAATTGGAAAATAATAACAGTTTATGGGCAAAAAAGAGATGCTATCAAAATTTATGCTACTGAGAAAACTTTTAAATTTAAATAGGAAATTTACACGCTTGACCAAATGCAATACAGCGTGAAATATATCACTGTACGAAATCTACTGAGAGAAATACAAACAGAGAGAGAAAAAGATAATTTACCTAGGCTATTTTTGAAGATGCGCGCTAAGTACTGTTGAAATGCGAATCTTTATTTGAAAACATAAAATTGAACAACATTAATAATCCAATCATGCCAAAATATCGCTGTGAACATTCAACTTCAAAGATGCTTATCATTTTCTAATCGTGTTGTAATCCTCAGGATTCGTGTTATTCTCTTGTTTATTGTTTTGTAAAGTTTTATATTTTTGTTTGAATTAGACCGTGTTCTTAATGTCAAGATTAGCTTGAGTGTTTTTTATGAATTGTGTAATCTGAACAAAATTATTATTTATTTTATTTGTTTTCTGTACCGAGCTAGAGCTCCTTCAGAATAAGTTAAAAATTAAAAAAATAAAATAAAAATGAAATAAAATAAAATAAAAATAAAATTAAAGTTAATAAAATAAAAAAAAAAAAAAAAAAAAAAAAAAAAAATTAAAAAAAAATGAAATAAGCTAAATAAATGAAAATTAAGAATATAAGGTGCATTTAAGGCAAAACTACGTCACTACTCTGGGATTCTAAATTTTTTTACATATTCGTGTTCCCCATGTATGATAACCCATGTTTGGTGGTTTTTTTACGTTTTTACCTATTTCAGGTAAAAAGTTATTTAACTTTGAAAAAAGGCGTTTTTTGATGCATAGCAACATTAAAAACCCTTTTTTCTCCCAAAAATACTCCGATTTTTATATATTTTTTTTTATTTTCTGATTTTAAATGCTTTAAATTTTATTATTCTTGATTTAAAAATAAAAAATATTCTTAATTTACCTGTTTTTTTTTACTTTTATACCTTTTTTTTCACAAAAAAGAGAGCCGAGCTTCGTTGGCAGGTGAATATATCTAATATTGTATATCAGTAGATAGATCTACTCAATACGCACAAACTAATGAAGAGCTTTTTTTCATATGACCCCTACTTGCCAAGATATTTACCTTTTACTGGCAGCTGTTTTTGAGAAAAAATTCAAATTTTTAATTTTTCAGTCTTATATAACTAAATTTTTGACTTATGTCATTAAAAATCATTTTCTTTTAATTTTAATAACTATATAATTAGAATTTAAAGTTGAAAATGAAAAAGCAAAAACAGCATTTAAGAAAATTGCTCCAGCAGAGGCTTGCAGCCGAGCAAATTCAGGAGGTAGTGAATATTGAACCAAGATTTTTACCAACATCGTCGACTCTTACTTCTATTGCTTCATCTACTAATGAACTTGCTGATACTTCTGCTTATACAACTGGAAGCATTGATTCTGTCCACATGATAGCTGAACTGTGCAATTCTATTCTCAATATTGATTGTACTCAACGTTCGCTTAGTGTCTTAATTTATGCTATCTTAAAGTATGCTTTAATTCTTAATTTATTTTCTTTTTATTATTTCTTTAATCAAATGTTGAAGACATTTTAATGTGCCAGATAGGGATGCTGATTCATTTTTGTCAGACGTCACCTTGAATTCGGTTAAAACATGTAAATTTCATTATGATACATTCATTTTCAATTTTAAATTCTAATTATATAGTTATTAAGATTAAAAGAAAATGATTTTTAATGACATAAGTCAAAAATTTAGTTATATAAGACTGAAAAATTAAAAATTTGAATTTTTTCTCAAAAACAGCTGCCAGTAAAAGGTAAATATCTTGGCAAGTAGGGGTCATATGAAAAAAAGCTCTTCATTAGTTTGTGCGTATTGAGTAGATCTATCTACTGATATACAATATTAGATATATTCACCTGCCAACGAAGCTCGGCTCTCTTTTTTGTGAAAAAAAAGGTATAAAAGTAAAAAAAAACAGGTAAATTAAGAATATTTTTTATTTTTAAATCAAGAATAATAAAATTTAAAGCATTTAAAATCAGAAAATAAAAAAAAATATATAAAAATCGGAGTATTTTTGGGAGAAAAAAGGGTTTTTAATGTTGCTATGCATCAAAAAACGCCTTTTTTCAAAGTTAAATAACTTTTTACCTGAAATAGGTAAAAACGTAAAAAAACCACCAAACATGGGTTATCATACATGGGGAACACGAATATGTAAAAAAATTTAGAATCCCAGAGTAGTGACGTAGTTTTGCCTTAAATGCACCTTATAAAATTGGAAAATTTGATATCATTGCTTTTTATATCCAATTAGAGTGTTAAATGAATTTTTTTAAAACATATATGCCTAGTCTCAGAGCACATACGAAGGGTTCAAGACCTTCGTTTGAACTCGAATGAAAATAAAATTTCAGAAATGGAAAATTTAAATTTAAACTAAATAAAAAATTAAATTTTTTTATTAGAGTCTTGAAAAATGAACTGTTGATAATAATTTATCAAATGAGACTTTCTTACTTTTTCAATTTCCTTTAGATTTTAATTTTTCTATATTTAATATTTAATTTTTTTTTCTCTCATTGTAGTTCCGAATCTGGCGTAGTTTTTGAAAAAAATATAATTTTTTAATTTTCTTTTATATCATATTATATAAAAGCATGAAAAAAAGTGCGATATTTCAAATTTATTTGAAAAAAAATTGAAAGTTATTTTTGCAATCTAATTTACATTACGGCTAGCCAGCTACAGTCAAAACTACTACTACTACTACTACATTGATTACATAAAGCATATAATACATTGTTTAGATTTTATTGTTTTAAATTAAAAATCTTTAAATTTTTTTTTCTATTCAAATAAGAAATTAACTTTCTTTTAAAAAAATATTCAAAATCAATTTAACAACATAGAGCTCAAAATTTTTTAATAAGTGAATGACTTACGCAATGCGGACTAATTAGTTCCATTTTTGAACTTAGGTATTTTTTTATTAAATAAACCATGAAATGTTTCTAGTACAAAAATATCTTTATCTAAAAATTTAAAAGACCTAAATATGTATAAATAATTCATTATTTACTGGAAAACGTATCGTATAAAAACAACATCCATCAATAAAACACCTGGTTTAAATAAAATGATTGGAGTTTTGTTACATGAAAAAGGATGTTGAATAAAAATCAAATGGCGTAATGTGAATGTTTTCAAATAATACCTTTTGAAATACCTAACTAGATAGTATTAAGAATAAAAATTAAAAAAAATAAGAAATTCTTTTAAAAAACATTCAATGTCTAAGATATTAAAATATTAGAGTATTTTGATTATTTTTTTTTCTAATAATTATAATCAATTTAGGATTAAATAAATCAATTAAAATGTTTGTTGTTTTTTAAACAAAGATATTTACTTACTTTAAAACAATAAAAATCAAAAATTTTATACTTGATGTAATCTATTTTTCAATTTAATAAGATTGCAAAAGTAACTCCTTACTATTTCTTCTTTTTTTCCTGAATCATCAAATATTTAAAAATATGTACTCTGTTACTCTCTATCACAATTTATCTAATTTTAATTCTTAATTTTAATATTTATCTACTTTTTTAACTTTTATTAACACTGCAAGCTCTTTGCCGATGACACCAAGATCATTGCCACCATCAAGAACGGCCTCGATATTGCCCAACTACAGTCCGATATAGACCTGCTCGCGACGTGGGCTAACACCTGGCACATGAGTTTCAACGTCGAGAAATGCAAATTCATGGTTTTCAAAAATAAAACTAATCACTTTTGCACTTCTTTCAAGCTCACCATGACATCAGCTGAAACCGGTTCTAGACAGACACTTGAAGAGATCAAAACGGAAAAGGACCTCGGCGTATATTTCTCTAGTGACCTGAAATGGAGAACCCACTGCCAACACTCGGCGGCCAAAGCCAACTCCATTCTTGGACAACTCCGCCAGGCCTTCCATGCCTGGAATCCTCAATCCTTCAAGTCCCTGTACACTGCTTTTGTCCGACCTCACCTCGAATATGCCACCTCAGTATGGAATCCCCATAGACGAGCAGATATAAGGATCATCGAAAACATCCAAAGGAGAGCAACCAAACTAGTAGGCGGCATCAGAGACCGTAGCTACCAAGACAGGCTCGCCATCCTGAATCTAACCACCCTCGAATCACTCAGATCAAGAGGTGACCTCATCTCCCATTACAAGATCGCAAATGGACTACTTGACGTCAACTGGCTAGCCTCAACCAAACTTATGTCGTCCATCGCCTGCCACGGTCCAGCCAACGCAATCAGGGGTCACAAAAAACGCCTTTTTGTCCAACTATCAAAATAACAGAGTTGCATCTACCTGGAACAACCTCGCGTCCTCGACAGTCAACGCTCCAACCCTTAACAGCTTCAAGGCCCGCCTCGACATACATCTTGCCCGCACGAACACCACCACCACCTAAACCTCAACGACCAACCATGGCCCAGTCAGTGAGACGGTGAGGCGAAGGCCTGGGCACTCCCCAAAAGCGTTTACGCTAGGAATGGGGTGGCCTTAGCTCGAAAACTCATCGTCCCACATTCCTTCTTGCCAAACGCACAACCAGTCATCATAGCAATTCAAGTTGTTTTGGATTGCTCGCAGGGTGATTCCCTGCTATGACTCAATTTATTATTATTATTATTATTATTTTTACTTTATTTTTACTTAATTTTTTTCATATTTTTTATTTTTATTTTATTTAACTTTATTTTAATTTTTATTTTTTTTTATCTGAAGGAGCTTTAGCTCGGTACAGATATACAAATAAATAAATAATAACTTCAATTTATTTTTTACAAAATAAATTTGATGCATCGAACTTTTTTCATGCTTTTTCAAAATTGTAGAGTGCTTTATAAGACATCTTGAAGTTGATGATCAAACATGAACATGTAATGTAGATTTAAAAATGAAAAATTTAAAAAAAATATTTTCTCAGTCAATCTATAAAATCGATTTTGATAATTTATTTATCTGATTCTTTCTTAAATTTTATTTTCATTTTATTACTTATTTGGAATTAATTATTTGAATTTTTTTTTAAATTTAATTTTGAATGCTATTTAATTTTGATTTTGAATACATTTGAAAAAAAAATCTCAAGTAAACTTTACAAAAATCAGCTAATATATTTAATAATGAAAATCGATTATAAATACATTGAGAAATTTTTTTCTTAATTTTTATTTCCGTTTGCGACTAAAATTAATTTCTGTGAAAACACATTTAAAAAAAAGTTACTAATAAACTTTTTATTGGTTTATTTCGTAATTTTTAAATATATTTTTTTAGTAATTCAAATAATTTTAGATCGTATCGTATTTCAAATTCTAAAAGCCTTATAACAATAAGTTAATTAAATATTTTTATTTTGAAAAATAATATAATTGATGGATGGAAATTAATGCAATTATTTTGTCTTGAATGAAGAATGTGTGGACAAAAAAATTTGATAGCGGTGGGATTCGAACCCACGCCTGTTACGACTGGTGCCTAAAACCAGCGCCTTAGACCACTCGGCCACGCTACCTTCAATAATAAAATTCATATGAAAATAACTTATCGTTATAAAATAAACTATTATAGTATCATATCATTATAGTATCTAAAATATGATTTTAAACTATATAGTTACTTAATATAATGATGCAGTGAACCAAGAATTTTGAAATTTAACCTAAAATTTATTTTAGAATAAAAAAAATTAAATAAATTCTTATTCAATTAAAAAAAAGATAAAATTAATTCAATATAAAGAAATATAACTTTAAAAATGTGATCACATTTTTTAAATTTTGAAAATTTCCGTAAAATTACGGAAGTAAAATTTAGTAAATTTACGATATTTTGATAACTTTCGTAAAATGTAATAAAAAATAGTGAAAACCGAAATGTCCAAAGAAAAATGAAATTTTGACATATTTAAAAATTTTTTTTTTGATTTTAATGAAAAAAAAAATTTTTTGTAATTTTAACTTTTTTTTGCATTTTTTAACGTAAATTATGGTAAATTTTAATCAAAAAGAGTAAAAAAAAAGGAAAAATTTTGAAATTTTGAAATTTTTTAATAAAAAAAACGTATATTCATATTTAAGTGGTATTTTTATACCAAATATTTAATCTTATATATTATTACAAAATTAAAAAAAACCGATATAACTTAAACTAATGGTTCGACCATCCCCTTCTTTCTCAATAACAATTTTTATTACCTTAATTCAAATTGATAATTTATTTAATTTTATAGTTATAATAATTCTTACTTTTTTAAGTGATTTATATAATTCTGACACTTTTCGGGAGTTAATGTTTTTTCAAACTCCCAAATATCATCAGACGCATCTAAATCGCTTTTTATGTATTTGCCCCTTATATAAACTCTTAGCTCATTCCACAAAAGCTCTATTAGGTTTAAATTATATCTTAGCTTTAAATTATTTTTAATTCGTGGAAACAATAAAAGATTAAGTAACCCAAAACACATCATTTACTGCTAAACATGAAGTACACAAGTTTGATCTATGTTTTGGGATATCAGGGCCAAAACATACATTCAATCAAAAAGTTAATAATAAAGAGTTAACAAATTTTTTGAGATGTGAACTCGAAAGAAGGTTTAAGGATGACGCTAATCAAACGCTGACATATTTCCTATAAAAATATCCGAGCCAAATATTAGAAATTAAAATAAGAAATATTGTTTGAAGTTATTTATAATTTTAATGATTTTTTAAATAAAATGAGTCAAGATATATGCATCTAACTATAGTATACTTTGTAAAATTAATGAAATCTTTGAGCCCATCCGGGTGAAAAACTTCCTTTTCGACCCTCTTTAAATAAAATATAAAAATTCTTATTTTTTATTATTGCCTTTTAATATTAATAAATATCATAAACTAAACTCTGCAAATTTAGCAGTTCTTGATATTTGATGCAACATTGAATGTTGCACTATGTTGCATTTACAGAGTTAAGTTTAAACCTTTAGAAAAAAAGTTATTCGATTTTTTTACATTTTTCTGTTCTTTTTATCATTTTGTACTGAATTTCACAAAATCAATGTTTAGTAATTTCAATTCGTCTTTTTAGTAAAACTCTTTATATTTAATAGTGGAATAACAAAACTAAAGTAATGGTAAACTGAAGTTGAAAAATTAAAATAAAAATTGATTTTAAAGCAAATTTTTCTAAAATTTTAAATTTCTGAAATAAATTGTATCAATCAACTTTTATTTATTCAAGAAGTCCATTTTCACATTGATACTCGACCAATAATTAGAGAAAAAAAAACTTAAATTAAAAAATTTCGAGATTATTAATTTTAAACAAAAAAAAAACAAATAATAGCATCACATATTTATTTTTAAATAATGAAAAATCTCAATTTAAAAAATGATAGAAAAAAAAAATACAGACAATAACAGATGCGAAACAGTGAGCCTTAAATTCAAGTATTAAAATGACACTATTTAACAATAAATTAAACCGAGTATAGAAAATTCTTGTTTACAAAGCACAATATCAGAGAAAAGGAGGTTTGATAATTTGAACATTTCTAAAAAATGCATGAGACAAAGCTGCTTTGGCAGTCAATCGATCCTCGGGTCTAAATACCAGAAGTCTCTTGAGCAAATCGAGGCCTTCATCATTCAGTTGCGAATTATGCACACTCAAGTCTTGGCGCTGCCAATTGGGAAAAGTTGGTTTAAAGTCTGGTAGCTTGCTAACTCCTGGCCACACTTTTTCATCCGGAGTGCCCAAAATTCTAAATATCTGGAACAGTTGATCAATCTCTGAATCTCCTTTAAACAGTACTCTATGTGTAGCCATTTCCTTAAATAAAAAAAAACTTGATCTCTTTTTTGTTGTTGTTTCTAATTTTTTAAATTACCGAGAATATTCCAGCTATGCTCCAGATGTCGACTTCTGTCGAGTAGTATTTGCATCCAAGCAAAATCTCTGGTGCTCTGTACCACAAAGTGACCACTTCATGAGTGAATGTTCTCACTGGGACACCAAAGGCTCTGGCTAGACCAAAATCAGCAAGCTTTATAAGTCCATCAGCGCTTAAGAGCAGATTTTGCGGCTTAAGATCCCTGTGCAAAATTCGATGTGTGTGACAATAGGCTATTCCTTGCAGCATTTGAAACAGATATGACTTGACTAAGTTGAGAGGGAGGCCTTGTTTATTTTCATACAATTCCATGTATTTTTTTAAATCCTGATCAAGATACTCGAAGACTAGGAACAGTTTGTTGTCCGTGTGAATAATATCGAGGAGCTTTACAATGTTCAAATGGTTGAGTTCTTTTAGTAGGGAGATTTCGCGGATGGTTGTTGAGGGAACACCATCGGCCTCAGTGTCAAGACGAATGCGCTTGAGAGCAACCATGTCTCCGCTTGCACTGTCCTTGGCCTTGTAAACTACACCATAGGTGCCTTCACCAATTTTTGATATTCCGGTAAAGTTATCCAGACTGGCCATTATGAGCACAAATAAAGACCATAAGCAATTTGAAAGTGTTTTAAATTTTTGAATGAATTAGAAATTTTGTGAATGTACGCTAAAAATTCAATTTAAATTATAGTTGAAAAAAATGGTATAAATATAAAGCATGTTTTTTAGTAAAGCAATATCTATTTGATATTATTTCAATTTAAATTCAATTTTTTTTTTATTCAATTTTTTTTTTATTTAATTTTTTTTAGACATTCATTTAAATAAAAAATATTTTTTTATTTCAAAGAGTGTTTTGGTTACCCGATTAAAAGTAAAAATAATTTAATTCAAAAATCTAAGATGATTCTTTCAAAGGATATTTGTAAAAATCTAATCTACCAAGCTTCAGCTTTTTAAAAACCATGTGAGGCTTTAATCAAATTTTGAAGCATGTTTAAACCTACACAACAAATATTTGCAGTGCATTTAAAATTTTAAGTATTTATTCAAGCCTGATTTAATGTTTTATAAGCCACGGCCAATATAGCATAGATTCGAATCGGTCAAAAAGTGATTTTTCCGAAAAACAAACTACACTATGTTTTTCAGCACGCTTTTTTACCTCAGAAAATCTGATAAAACCCTAGACCCATGACCGACCATCGGGCGGTCATGGGGGTCAAAAAGAGACCCTTTTTTTCCTTTTTTTATACCAAAGACCAAATTTTTTGAAATATTGAAATTTTCTCTTCATTTTCGGATTCAGCACCTCAAATTACATAGTAATGCAAGTTTTCAGGATAATCGATAAGTCACGTGACCAGATATCTCAAAGAGTAGGTTTTTTGAGGTACCCCTCAAGTAAATTAAATTATTAAAAATTAAATTTTTAATAATTTGTTTTACTTTTTTAAGATGAATTATATCAGAGTTGTTTATTATTTTAATTAAATTTGTGGATAAATTTATATGAACCATATTAAAATATTAATTTTCATAATTTAAAAAAAAAATAGAATATAGTAAAAAAATCCATTTTTTCCTGTTTTATTGAATTTTTACCATTTTTCACCTTTTTTTACAAAAATTTACCGAAATTTACGTCAATTTTCGTCAAAAAATTCAATCAAATTTTAATTTTTTTCATTTTTTCAAAAAAAAAATTTTTTTCATAAAAATCGTTTTTTTTCGAGAAATTTTAGAAATTTTTTTTTTCACTGAATTTTACAATAATTGTCGGTATTTACGAAAAATACCCTTTTTTAGATTACCATATTTTACGGTAAATATGGTAAAATATCGTGAATTTACCATAATTTACGTAAAATATGGTGAATTCAAGGTATCGTAGCAGCACTGTATTTATTTTTTATTTTTCATTCTTCTTAAATTGAAGATTTAAAAATGTTAACCCAGTTTTCTGACAAAAATATTGAAGCTTTACAGCTGTTTAAAACAACAGCTTCCGATTTAGATCAAATTTTTACTACAATAAACAATGTTGCAACTTGATGAATTAAAAAATCACCCAACTGGAGACGAAGATTGATGGTATGTCAGAGAAAATTGGCCACATCAATGAGAGCACAAAAAAAATTTGAGGAATACATAGCTGCTTGACTTTAAAATGTTTACGTAACTAGTGACTTTAACTTTGAGTACTTGACTAAGTGCATTAAGGTAATTTTACTATTTATTTAATTATAATGGCTGGTACAAAAATAAAGACAAAATCGAGTCAGCTCAATATAAAAGTGCTCTAATGCCTTCGATTTTAAAGCAAGACTATTAATACACTTGTTTTCACCTCTTTGTGATCAAACCATACTGAGCTGACTCGATTTTGTCTTTATTTTTGTACCAGCCACAGAATGTCCTTGGTAGTATGTTATATATCTGACCAGCTTCACTTTGGTTATTATTCGTCTTTAAAAAGTCCAACACCTCTTGTTTTCTATCTAAATAAAATTGTTTCCTAGTTTTTATTGTGATATTTGTCGTTCAAATTACAAGATTTTCAACTTGAACCAACTCGGGTACTGTTTTGTCATTACTTAAGATCATTTTTGAATAAAAAATCTGAAAAAATTTTAGATTTTATTTCAAAAAAAATTAAAATTTTTGAAGTATGCTCTTAAAATAAATACAAAAATTAGTATTAAGTTTAATTTTTAAATTTTTTTTACAGAATAAATTCGAAATTATTCTCAGAATAAAAGCAAACTTTTGCACTTACTCTTAGTTAAAAGTCAGGCGTAAAGGTTTATACTAAAAAAAAAATAAAAAAAATTAGAACATGGTTTCGAAGGCATTAGTTCCAAGAGTGGTTGTCAAGAGTTTACTGTAACTAGATACTAAGATAAAATAAATGAACTTGAGAGAAAAAGTTAGTCAGTTCTATGTAGTTATTAAGGTGGTTCCATGTAGTTTTTAACATTTTATTTAATTATTTTAAATTTAATATTTAAATTTTTTTATTTGTTATTTTTTATGATTCTTTTGAATAAAAATAAAAATTATTGGTAATATAACTATACTAAAACTGAACTTTTGGTTGAAAATTTAATTTTTGCTTGTTTAATTAAATTAGTGGTATAATTTGCTATTTTTGTGGTAACAGTTTACTATGGTCCCTAAATTTCCCGTTAAAAAATTTTTCTTATTTTAGCTTTCGAATTAAAAAAACTTAAAAAAATTTATTTTTTTGACAAAATATATAAAGAATATTTAACAAAAAATACATATGAAAGTTGAAAAATTAAAATTTTTGCTTCATAAGAAATTAAAATTTTGCTTTTTCTTCATTTATCCTAACAATACGATTTATTTTTGGGCCCCGTATATAAGCCGCTTCCTTGGAAATCCATATTCTTTTTTACTAAATAACATACAAAGCTAATAACATATATTTATCTTTCGGATAAGAAATCAAATTTTACAGTATCAAATTCTCATAACTTAAAAATGAAATGATAAAAATCATGCCTTGGATCAGCGTTCGAGTTTTTTATATTTAAGTCAAAGCTTGAAGGCAGTGATTCTAGAAAATCG
Organism: Brachionus asplanchnoidis; assembly: GCA_025491095.1. Lineage (NCBI taxonomy): Eukaryota > Metazoa > Rotifera > Eurotatoria > Ploima > Brachionidae > Brachionus > Brachionus asplanchnoidis. The sequence continues at coordinate 592,168 of JAILYF010000017.1, forward strand.
GTTGAGACAGAATTGATTCACTTCTTCATATCATTAAAAATTCCAATTTTAAATAAAAAAATACGAAATAAAGTTTTTTAGTACCTCAAATTTATTAAAATTTACCTCAAATTTATTAAAAGACTATTTTTTTATTAAAAAAGTAGCAAAATATAAAAAAAGTATTCAAATAAAAAAAAATTACATCAATTTAAAAAAAAAGAAAGCAATTTCATTATAAAACCGCAAAAAGTTAATACTCACCTCTAAAAATAAAAAAAATTAACAATTATCACAATAAAAATATCTTTTTTTTTTCATAATTAAGCCACATTTTTCACATGTTTTAGATTCATTATTTTGAGTAGATTCTTGATTGAATGTTTTTTGTTTTTTTTTATTATTAGGCACAACTTCGGTTAAATCATCATCATCATAAGAGATGCCTTTTGGATCTCCACCACCGCCAACTGAATCTGATGGTTGTATTATTAGAGCTGGTTTATTTTTTTCTGGGGCATCTTGGGTATCGTCTATTTCGTTTTCCAATAATACTTCCTCTGAGAGAGTATTTTCTTGATCCAAACTCATTTTGAAGTTTTTTAATTTCGATTAATCAAAATATTTTTTTTTTTTTTTCTATATCTTTATATTTTTTTTCTAATATCAAATACAATTTCTTTTTATATAAAATTTTGAGGCTAAAAATTAATTAATTAGATGGATTTTTAATTAATTAGAGAGGTTTTAATCAATTAGATAGACATTTATATAATTTGTTGTATTTTTTAATAAATAGGTATTTTTTTAATTAAAAGGGTTGGTTTCATTTTTTTTTGACACTTTTATTAATATTTTGAGGTATTTTTTGACAAATTAGAGGTAATTTTTAATAAATTTGAGGTATTAAAAAACCGATAGCCAAAAAATATTTATTTATTTATTTATTTATTGAATTGAATTAACCTCCTTTAAGGAGAAGTAAAAGAAAATAAAGATAAAAAAATTTTTTTTTTTTTTTTTTTTGTGTTTTTGTGTTTTTTTTTAAAAATGAAAAATTATTACCTAAAAATAAAATTACAAAAATAAAAAAGGAATGTTAGTTCGAAAATAGAAAAAGGCATGAAAGTTAGAAAGCAAGATAATTTGGACCAAAATTCATGAATTTCTTTTATTTTGAATTAGCTCATTTAGGAGAGTTCTGTAATGTTTTAATTTTAAATTGCAAAGACATAACCAAATTGAATCAGATATACCATCATTAGAAATCAGATTAATCTTAAGATTTTGTTTAAGTTGGTTTATATTTACTGAAATTTTTGAGGTTTCAATTTTAAAGTACTTGGAAATAAGTACTAAGTCGGAGGAAAAAGATTTATTAGAGGGGGGGTCACTTAGCATATATTTTAAAAATTGTGATGATAGATAATTATATTTAATTGTATCAATAAAAGTTAGTTTTGAAAATAGATAAAGTTCATCAAAGTTGAATAATTTTAGTACTTTTAAGACTCGTGACATGTGACAGTAGGCTTTTAAACCAAACATTTGTCTAATTAAGTTGTTTTGTAATTTATTTATTGAATCCTTTGTGGTCGAATTAAGAGTAAGAGCCTCAAGACCATATGTGAATTTAGATAAGCAAAATGTTTTGTATATAAATGATTTGAATTTAGGTGAAGAGGTAGGACTATTTTTAGGGAGAAGATATGAAATTCCAAAAAAGCTGCTCTGAACTTTTTAAAATTTATAACTGCCTGTGTGTTAAGGTCAAGATTAGAATCTATAATGAATCCTAAGTATTTTAACTGATTTGCTTCTTCAAGTTCGGATCCATTAAGGTGAAATACCGACTTAAATAATTGAGTGCCAAAGTTAACAACTTTTGTTTTATTAGGATTAAATTTTATTCTCCATTTATTCCCATAAGATCCACAAATATCCAAAAGCATTTGTAGATGGGAGTCAACTGGGCTTATTAAGATTATATCATCTGCGTAGACAATGATAGAAACATTAAGATTTTTATAAAGAGCTCCAAGCTCATTGTTAAGGCATTCTATTATAAGATCATCAATATATATGTTGAAAAGAAAAGAAGATAAAATAGCTCCTTGTTTTACACCAGTTTCAATTTTAAAGGGTTTAGTTGTTAGATTATTTGGAAGAGATAAAACAGCTAGTGCTGAGTTATAATAAATCCTAAGCAATACCCAGTAGGAAGTATGCAGTCTCTTTAATAGTTTATAGAATAAGCCATCACGCCAAATTTTGTCAAAGGCCTTTTCTGCATCTAAAGATGCTATCCTACATCCAGAGCCTTTATTGATGTAGTTAAGAGTTGTTTCTTTTAATACAAAAATGGCATGGTTACATGAGGTTTTTTTCTTAAAACCAAATTGGTTATTACTAACTTTGTAAAGATCAGGGGAGTTAATTAGAATAAGTTTTTCTAGGATTTGAGCAAAGCAGTTTGAAATAGAAATAGGTCTTATATTGTTTAGATCATAGCTGTTTTTTAAATTATCTTTTAGAATAGGATTAATTTTTGAAGTATTAAGATTTTTTGGGATTTTATTGAATAGTAGAAGTTGGTTGAAGAATTCAAGTAGAATTTCATAAAAGCCAACAAAATTTACATTTTTTAAAAGGTTATAGGAGATTTTGTCAAAACCAGTTACTTTTGAGTTATCAAATTCTGATATTATTTTCTTTAGTTGAGACAGCTCAAAAAAAGGCAGATTAGCAGGACGAGTGTAGTTCACAAATGTTTCATTCACATGTTTTTTAATATTTATCTGATCACTTGAGAGAGAGGATTCATCCTCTTTGAATAAATTTAAAAAAAATACCCACCATGAATAAAATTAAAAGTTTTTCATTTTCATAATTTTTATTTTTTTGCTTTTTATGTTAAAAAATTTTTTTTAAAAAAATATTTTGTATCATGTAAAATTTCAATTAAAAAGAATTCAATAAACTTGTTTTACTTTTAGATAGTCCTGACGAAGACGCATTTGCGCCGAAACGCGTCGACAAACAACTAGAAAATAAATTTTGCTTCTTTTTTTATTAATAAAGTTTTTATTTTTTATAAAAACTCGTTTTACTTTTTATTCACTTTAATAGAAAAGGCAGTGTGACAAAATATAGAAAGACAAAATGTAGAAAACGATTTTTTATTGGATAATATAGAATTTACCTGTAAAAAAAAATATAGAAAAAAAAAATGTAGAATTTACCTGGAAAAAAAAATGTAGAAAAAAAAAATGTAGAATTTACCTGGAAAAAAAAATGTAGAAAAAAAAATTTTTTTTTTTTTTTTTTGTCTCTGTGTGTTCCCAACGTTGTACTGATAATGCTGCCTAGGTATGTGAATTCACTTACACACTCGATTTGTGTACCATCGATGGTGATTTGGGTATCCAATTTGGTGTTTATGCACATAACTTTCGTTTTGGCCCCATTAATTTCGAGTCCAGTTGGTTTAGCGTTGTTCACCAAGTCTTGCGTTTTCATATGCATATGTGCTTCTGTATTAGATATTAGCACCAGATCATCCGCAAAGTCTAAGTCTTCAAGTTTTGCAGTTAATCCCCATTGAATACCCCTCGCACTAACAGTTGTTTTCTTCATTATATAGTCAATCATTATAAGGAATAGTGTCGGAGAGAGAACGCACCCTTGTCTGACTCCTGTACACACTTTGAAACTCTCAGATTTTCCTTTTTCCAGAATCACGCTGCACTCGAAATTCTCGTAGAAGAGTTTAATCAAGTTGACTATCTTCTGTGGTAGGCCATAAGATCTTAATATGGCCCACAAGGTTTCTCTGTGTATGCTATCAAAGGCTTTCTTGAAGTCAATGAAGTTAAGATACAGGGGGTTATTCCTTTCAAGACTTTGTTCTATGATGTTCCTTAGTGTAAATATCTGGTCTATGCATCCTCTACCTCGTCTAAAACCTGCTTGTTCTTCTCTAAGTATAACATCCAAGGAGTCCCTGATTCTTTCCAGTATTATGCTACAGAACGCCTTGCTTGCTATTGGTAGCAGTGTTATTCCTCGCCAATTGTCACAAATCATTTTGTTACCTTTCTTTGGGAGCCTGACTATTAAGCCTTTTGACCAGTCTTCTGGTATGATTTCTTGCCGCCATATCTTGCTGAAGAGGTCTTGCAATATCCCTATTGTGATCCTACCGTCAGCTTTCAACATTTCTGCTGTGACTCCGTCAATACCCGGGGCTTTTCTGTTCTTCAAAGCCTTTATCGCAGCTTCTATTTCTTTTAGGCTTGGCACTTCGGTGTTAATATCGAGGTCAGTGTTAGCTGCTTCAGGTCTTGAAGACTCTAAAGGTTCTGGTCTATTTAGAACTTTTCTAAAGTGTTCAATGTCTAAAGTGTTGTCATGTCTATATTTTGTCTTTCTATATTGTGTCATGTCTATATTTTGTCTTTCTATATTTTGGAGAAAATTCTACATTTTGTCTTTCTATATTTTGTCTTCCTCCCATAGAAAAATTTTAACTAGTTTAAATTAATTTAAGTGAAATATAAAGATTCTTTTTTTAAATAATTTATTTAGATTTTTATCTCTTTCGAGATTACAATTATCACATACAAATTTTTTAAAGAACTAAAACAAAAAAATTAAAATTCAATTTAAATTAATTTAAAAGATTAATAATTAAAATGAGTGATCGAATGATTAATACAAAAACCTGCCTTTAGCCGGATCATTGTAAATATTCTCGCTGTGTGCTAGAAAAGCATTTAGCTTTTTAGTCTTGACTTTACTAGTCTTGGGCCTAAGATTATCTTTCCCCAGCAAATTATCCTCATAATAACAATAATTTGTGAACGAATTTTTGGGCAGTGCTTTTTCCATTTTAGCACTAGTCGCTGGTTTCTCACATTTTTCCGAAATCTCCTTCAAAATTTGCTTGGACGACTTCACCCTTGTTCGCCTTGTATTCAACTGTACAATCTTATTTCCATTCCTATTGCACTGTTTCGCCTTCTTGAAATTACTCTTTTCATTAGCCCACATGACATTTCTCTGATCATTTGCTTTAACCAATATTTTACCAAATTCATGCTCGAAAATTTTTCCATCCGCATACTTTTTTTTCATATTTTTGGCCGAATTGGTCGACTGTTCTATTGACGAGAGCATGCATTGCTCCTGATTTTCTTTAAAAAAATAGTTGTTCTTCGAAATAGAGTCGGTGGAAAAATTTTGAATCAGCAAATCGGGATTTGGTGTAGAAGAGGCCGGCAATTGGGTCGAATTCAGGTGTTTGCATAGACCGCGCAAAAAATTGTCACTTTTGACCACTGTTTTGTGCTGAGGACTTACAGCAAAATAGAAATTTTGATTTTTTTTTGATTTTATAACAAGACTGAGCTTATTTTTAAGTTTTTGCAAAATTTCCTCATTATGGCCAAGTCTCTCAATCAATTGATCCAAGTCGTCGTCGGAAATAATCCGACTTGATTTGGACTCGATTGTTAAATTGGAATCAGAGAGCTTTTTGCCACAACAATTTAGCCAAATTTTGGTTTTGTTTTCACTGCGACTTCGCGGCCTAATATTTGCTGCACTGTCCAAGGTGGCACTTTTATCAGACAAATTTGGCTTTGGTTGACTCTTGCAGAATAGTGGAAAAATCGAGTTCATTTTTATAAGAGAAGTTTTTTGCTTGGTTTTATTTAGGCCGCTTTTTAAAGTGCATCCATCATCTCCATAATTATTCAGATAGGAAAAAAAGCTCTTTACCATTTCATCCGGTCTGCTTGTAGACAAGTCCAAATTTTTGCCATTCTTGTTCAAGTTTATATCTTTGACTTTTGAACATTTGGGTGACAATTTTTTGTCTAAAATTTTTTTCAAATCTTTCGGATCATCGGCTGCTTTTAGGATCAGATCCCATGATGACAAAATTCCTTCTCTACTTTTGTACTTGTACTTTTTGTCCATCTGGGACGATTTGGAAGAGTGTGAGCTTTTGGGTGATTTTTTTTTCCTCGGTCTATCGAGGCTTTTGTAGATGGATTTTTTTGTTTCGGTCAAGTCCATATAGTTGGTCTGGTACATGGGGTTGTTGACAATGCCGCTTGAATTATCCGATGGGGATGCTTCTTGCGAGTGGTTTTGATTTTTTTCACTTAGGTTATAGGTCCTCCATTTGGTGGAGCGAGTGCTTGTTCTGTGAGTGTGGCGCTTTTTTTTGCTGTTTTCAAGTTTGTGTCTTAGTGGAGTTTTTCTGGACTTGGTGTCAAGTGATTTTTTGGACGATTCCATTAGGTAATAGTCTGTGCAGGATGTGTTTTGATTGCAAATTTTATTATCTTCTTCAATTGTCTCAGCTTGTCTATTAAATGATCTAGAACCATTGAGTATTTGCAAATCTTCGGGCTCTAGGCTAGACATCATTTTGTTTATTAGAAAATCGCTAAATTCGGCCATTTTAGACAAAAACAAATGTCCACAAAAAATAAACTGCCGAATTTTATTTTGACCAAGTAGTGGCTAGACAATTTATAAATGATTCAAAAAATTGATATGTTTAATCTTAGCAGTTAAATAGAATGTTATAATAATGGATTAGGCTTAAACTTAAGAGTCAATATTTAGTTTGACAATTTGCCTTAAGATTTTAAGTCCTATTAGTCAAATTTGCCAATACTCGATTGATTCTAATCCTAAAATACGCTTTTCTAATTGCACTTATCTTATCTTTTCTAATGAAATTTTATTCGACTTTTTATTAGTAGGTCGTTTTTTAAATTTTTCAAAATTAAAATGAACAAAATTGAAGTCTAAGATCAAAATTATCAAATTAAATTAATAGTATAAAAGAAATTAAATGGTTCATCATTTTTTGAGCTAGGCATATACGGGTAAATTCTGCAATATTAAAATGTAAATTGCTGAATTTTGTTGATGTGAATCTAGAGTTGTTCAAAAGTCATTAAGACAAAGTCAAAAAAAGTAAAATACAATTAAGGCTAAAAATTGAAAATCTTAAAAATTTGAAATAAAATTTGAAAATAATCAAAGTTAAAATTGTATTTAATTATTTATTAAAAATAAAGTATTAATCAATGAATCAAATCACTCATTAAGTAGATTAAACACTTCAAATCTAATAAAAATTAATTGAGCTTAATTTGGTTAAAAATTCAACTTGTGAATAGATATCTTGTAATTTGAAGAAATTTTTATTTAAAAATTTTCAGAATAATTAAATTAATTTAATTCAGAATTATTAATTTTTTTTTTGAAAAGTGAAAAAAGAAAAATTTATTTGAATTTTAGAAAAAACTTGCTATTTTACATTTTAAAAAATAAAATTTTTTCTATTGGAAATATTAACTAAATTTAATTTACAATTATACAATGAATTTAAGAAAAAATTAAAATTTTGATTTTATCCAATTTCTATATTCTTTTATTTAAAATTGGAATTTGAAATTTATTGAATAAAATTTATTAAATCGACTTCACTTGATTTTCCTATAGAATCATTGTCATATTTGATTTAAATATTGGTAAAGAAAAATCTTGACCAATGTGACCATGTATAGATTGAAATGAATCGAGACTTCAGAACTTTTGTAAAAATTATAAAGCGGTTCTTTTAAATTTTTGCTAAACTTTTTTATTGAGTATAAATGTTCTAAAATTCTTTTTCTTGCTGACCTTTTCGATTACCCGATGTAAAATTCTGTACGTTTTTACACTTAATTATATAAACTATTCCAGTAGCATCACAATTAGTATCACATCAAAAAGGTAAAGAATAATTTTTATATTTTACACAAAAACTTTTTACTGTAAATTGACAAATATTTCATTCTTAATAATTGCACTTAAAAATTTAAAAAACATGCATATAAAAAAATTCTTTTCAATCATTCAAATTGAAATTGAGAACAAAAATCGAACCCATGTTTTTATGAATTTTATTCACAATCATCATTTCTTTAGTTTTGTCATAACCTGAGTTTAATTTTACTTAATCAAACGAGTTTTTAATTATCTTATTTAACTGTCCAAAATTTTTTCAAAATTAATAAAATATTTTAAATAACGTTAAAATTTTCGATTCATTCTATAAACCAATGGAAAATGTTGGTATCTTTGGTCAAAAAAAGCTTGTCTTGACTGAAAATTTTGAAAATTTGACATTGGTGCATAGTTATAATGATTAGATGAAAAATTACTCGTATGGTAAAATTTTCTATGAATTTGATTGAGTCGATATTTGTAAATTTTATTTTTTTTTACTCAATAATATTATAAAACTTATTTTTGGACAAGGATATTTCAAATTTCTGATCAAAAAATTTAAATCTCTTTTCTAAAAGCCTAAAATAGTTTAAAAATTCAATGTTAAGTTTATTAAACTTAATGATTGAGACCAAAAATTGTTTATTAAAAAAATTTTTAGAGTATAATTTAATCTTTAAAATTTGATAAAGGAACAGATTTTCATATATTCAATTTTTTTTGGAAAAAGGAAATCGACCTTTTTTTAAATGCTTTTTATTCAAAACTTCTCGGAAAAAATTCTAAAAATTTGGAACGTTTTAAATTTTTGAAATTTAAACCGCAGAGTATCCAAGCTGTACATTCAAAGTATTAGCTGATACAATTTGAAACTCTTATTTCAGCCTTATAGAAAATTTATATTAATTATTGGGTTTTTTTCAAAAATCTCAATTTTATTCACTCAATTCAGATAAATTTGAATAATTTTTTTAAGGAATAATTTTAAAAATAAATAAATTATAGATAAATAACTTAAACATTTTTTTCTTAGAAAAATTCTATTTGAAAATTTTTTACTTTTTTTACCTAAACTATTGAATTAAAATATACTTTTTTGCTAGAACCTTTAAAAATTGTGTCGTTTTTCTAAATTCAACTGAATCTAGTATGAAACTTAAGGCTTCTAAAATGAAGTTAATGAATTACTAAAAAATTAAAAAAAATTAAAGTTTTGTTTAAAAATTTTAGAAGACAACTTTATTTACACTTTATGAAAATTAAAAAAATTCACTATGAGCAATAGTGGCATGTGATCATTATGGAAAATTCATCTTTTTTTTGAAGTTTTAAAAATATGGATTCTGAAAATGTCAAACCAAGTTGTTTGGACAAGTCAATACCAAAACAAAGGGGAGAGGTAACGGAAATAAATTCTTTAAAAATTTTTCTTTTTAATTAAATATAAAAGCTTTTAATTATTAAATCATTTTACATTGCAGATAAACTTGAGCACATATGCATTTTTGATTGCTGAAATGGTTATTTACTCAAACAAGCAGAGTAATGATATCACCGATTTCCAAAACAGAATGGCAGAATTTGGAAGATTTATAGGAGTCCGCTTGCTTGATTTAACTTACTATAGGGACCGAAATAACAAGCGGGAAGTCAAATTTCTTGAACAACTGAACTTTATTAAAAAATATGTTTGGAAAGTAATTTTGTAGATTATTAATAGGGGCCTATTTTAAAGATAAATTTAGAGTATTTACGGAAAAGAAGCCGAAAAGCTTGAAAGAGATTATAGTGACCCATTGATTTGTAAGAAAAGACAAATTTTGGTTATTTTTTTGATAAATTTTTATCTAGATTACATAATGGAAAAAGATCCAATTATAAACAAATTTCTGCCTAATGATAGACGTAGTTTTTGTTAGCACTTTTTTATTTTTATTTTTTATCATTAATGTTTAAGTGAATTTCAGTTGTGCGTTTTTAAACGCTGGAATAATTGAAGCTATTTTGAACGAGAGCAACTTTGTGATTTTTTTTAAAAAATTAATTTTCTAATTTTTAATAATTGTTCTTTTTTAGCCATGTAAAACAGACATAATACATTCCGATGGTTGGGCCTATTACACAATTAAATTCGATAAATCAGTTGTGTCAAAATAGAAAATTAAAAAAAAATGAATCCGAAAATTTATTTTTAAATTTACTTAATAAAACATTGAAAAATTTATCTTTTAAATTCCTATTATCTCATTTTGTTTTATAAAAAAATAAATTATTTTTATTATCAAAATTACGTAAATGAGCCTACTGCCATAGACAGTCTAATAATAATTTCGGCCAGATAAAACAAAATCAAATAAATTAAATTTTATCTAAGTCACGAGTTAATGTAGAAAAATGACAGTATATAAAAATGTTTAAAAAATCTTTATTCAATAAAAATGAATTTTTATTATTTGTTTATAATCGGCCTTTTAATAGGTAAATATAATTCTAGATTGAACAAAATTTTTCAAAATAATCTTTCAAGGCTCTGCATATAACCAGGAAACAACAACAACTAAAAGGCCTCTGTATGGACCCTATCCTCCTGATACACAAATTTGCTATCCTGAAGGTAAACTTTGTTTTTACTCATTCAATTTATAGAAAATTTGGGTCTATTAAAACTCAAGATCAATGATCTTCAATTTTCAAGATCAGTGAAATTCAAGATCTTTTTTTTTTGGATTTAATTATTTATTTAGTGGCCTCAGCGTTAGCTGTTTTAGCCAAGAATAAAAAGAATAAATAAAGGTTTAAGTTTTACATAATAATTATAAAATAACTTTTTTATAAATACTTTTTAAGATCAGTGAAATTCAAGATCAGATTTTTCAATTACTGATACTCATTTTAGTTACCTGATATTGGTTTTCAAGATCAAAAAATAAGTGTTACAAAAATTTTTTTAAATTAAAATTAATTAAGAAACAAATAAAAAAAATCTATGAAAATTGACAAGTTAATTATTTTTTTTTGGTCTTCCAACTTTTTTTTTTGACTCTAATGTTGTCTTTTGATTAACGATTTCAACTACATGCTGATTAGGTTCAATATTTACATTTGAGATCGCTCTCAATTCACTAACCGGGAGGTTTCGATCTATTGATCTTGAAATCTCCATCACTCGATACCGAGTACCAGTAGTACGATGATCTAAATTATAGTTTGTACATAACTCTTGTATAACAAGCGTCCAAGAGGACGCCCAAAAAAAGTTAAAAATTAAATTTCTATTCGTTTTTTGTTAGCTTTGAATAATAAATATTTTTGTTTCTTTTTATTTTTTTTCTAAAACTAAGCGCCCAAGAGGTGGTCGAAAAAAGTTAAAAAATTAAATTTTTTCTTTATTTTTTTTTGCTATTAATAAAGTATTTTTGCTACTTCTTCGAATATTTTAGCTACAAAAAAAAAATTTTTTGCTACTTTTTTTTTTATCTATTCTTCAAAAATAAATTAGCTACTCCAAAAAATTAAATTAGCTACTAGAAAAAATATATGAGAACAAAATATTGGTCATGGTTCATTCGAGATCCATTTTTAATTTTTTTGGAAATGAAAAGAAAAAGAGAGAGAAAATGCAATGTTGAAACAAACTTGATTGTTAAATGTAGCTGTTAATAATTAGTCTGATCTTAAAATTTATTTGATATTGAAATTCAGTGTCAGAAAATGTTAATTGAATAATTGATCTTGAATTTCACTGATCTTGAAAAATTGAAGATCATTGATCTTGAGTTTTAATAGACCCGAAAATTTATTAAAAAATAAAAATTTTTCATTATTTTTGTGTAATTATTAGATTTTATTATTAAAATTAAATTTATTTAAAAACAAAAATTTTCAAAAAAGGATGCTTCAGCAACAGCTATCCATTTAATTTTACCGGAAATTATTTGCCCTTGCATCCAGACGAGCTCAACACCGAATTTTTGCTCTTTACCAGACAAAACAAAGACCAAGAGCAGCTGTTGTCATATAAAAATCTAAACTTGGCCTCAACCAACTTCAACCGATTGCTTCCATTGAAAATGATAATCCACGGCTTTGGCAATGATAGATCAACCAGCTGGCTTGATAAAATGAAAAATGAAATACTAAACCAGGAGTCAGCTAATGTAATTGTTGTGGGATGGGGCAATGGTGCCACTTTTCCATTGTACAACAATGCCTCGACAAATATTCGCTTGGTAGGTAAACAAGCTGGCATTTTAGTAAATGAGATAAGAAACGAATACTACAGCGCTAATCCGAGAAGCTTGAATGTCCATTGTATCGGACACAGTTTAGGTGCCCATGCATGTGGCTTTGCTTCGAATGCAGCCTCGATTCGCTTCAACAGAATTTCTGGATTGGACACAGCTGGACCTTTTTTTGAAGACATGGATCCAGCAGTCAGACTTGATCCAACTGATGCTGATTTAGTTGATTCCATTCACACAAATGCTGGTTCATTGCTCAGCTTTGCCTTTGGTATTATGATGCCAGTTGGTCATGTGGATTTCTATGTAAATGGAGGTGAATTTCAGCCAGGCTGTCCGGGTCTGAGTTCAATAATTGGTGAGCTAATAGGTGGAAATGCTGACCCGACTCAAAAGGTCGGATGCAGTCACAACAAGGTCCTGGACTACTTTATTGAGTCAATTCGCTCACCCTGCACATTTGTTGGCTTTGCTTGTGATTCTAAAGAAAGTTTTGAGAATGGACAGTGCATTAGTTGCACCAATGATAAATGCTCGGCAATGGGCTACTTTACTCTGAACTTCCGCGGCAGAGGATCAATGTTTTTGAAGACAACTGTTGATGCTCCATTTTGTGGATATCATCACAAATTTGAGCTGCAAATTAGCCCAGATTCGCAGAAAACAGCTGGCGAGATTTTAATTGACACAAATGCTGGTGATCAAGTTGCTTTGACCAAGTAGGAAAAAAGGAAATTGTAGAATCTTTAATTTTAAAATTTTATCAAAGGACTAGTGATGATATAAATCCTGGCTCGGTAATAACAAGAATGTTTGTGACACCTAGTGATCTTAGCTATACTCCTGCAGTGAATCTACAATTTAATAAAAAGTCCAAGCCGTTTTTTGGTTCTGATCCTAATGCAGTCAAATTTAGCTTTGACAAGTTGAAATTGACCAATGTTGAGGTTGACGAAATGTAAAATTTTTTAAAATTTTTATTTATTTTTTTTTATTTTTTATTTCAAAATTTAGATACAGTAGATGTGCTGCCAATACTGAAATTAGCGACAAACAAGTGCTCAGTGTGCCAATTAAAGGAAATGACTGCACGGTCAGATCGTTTTTAAGTAGACTGTTGAGTCGTAAATAATATGATTTTTTAGGAAAATTGTTTTTTAGCTAGACCAATAACTTATTTATTTTGAATAAAAAGAAATTTAGAAATTTTTTATTTTTTCAAAGTTTTTATAAATTTTACAGAAAACTTTCAAAAGACATAAACAAAAATTATATTCATCGCTATTGCCTTTATCTTTATAATTTATTAGAGATTTTTATAGCAGTAGGTTTTATTATCAGTAATTTGTCAAGAAAAGAAAATAAATTTAGTTTCTTGAGATAATATCGTCATCATTAATAAACTTTTATTTTCTAAATTATTTTAAAAAGTTTTTCGACTAATAAAGACTTAATTAATAAAAGCAAGCTATTGATCGAAATGCCATTTATGAATCCTGAGTTAAATAATCCAAAATATTTTCTACATTGGTCATTATAGACATTTATTCAATTAAAATTAGAGCTAAATTGAGTTATTTTTCTTCAGCTTTTTTTTCTTTATAAGATAATAAAATCGAAAATTAAATGCAAATCTTTTCAAAAATTTTACAATTTTATCTTTAGCAGCTTGAGTATTTTAATTAACTGTCATTTTAGTAAATGATAAAAAAAATAATGCTACAGTTCGAATTCAATAAGCTCTTGGAATCAAGTGTGAAAAATAAAAATTAAAAATAAAAAATAAATAATAAATTTTAAATATTTTATAAGAATTTCTTAAATAATAGTTTTGACTAAAAAGAACACCAGAACAAGTGTTCATCTTAGAATCAAGTGTGAAACATAAAAAAATAAAAAATAAATAATAAATTTTAAATATTTTATAAGAATTTCTTAAATAATAGTTTTGACTAAAAAGAACACCAGAACAAGTGTTCATCTTAGAATCAAGTGTGAAACATAAAAAAATAAAAAATAAATAATAAATTTTAAATATTTTATAAGAATTTCTTAAATAATATTTTTGACTAAAAAGAACACCAGAACAAATTTAAAAAATAATATTTTGATAAAAACAATTAGAGGTCAAAAGTTAAGCTTCTTTCAGATCCTTATAAAGATAAATTAAAAATACAATTTCAAAATATTACGGTGGTTTTTAGCAACAATTAAACTAAAATTTTTAACAATATTCATTGAATTTTAGTTATTTAATTAACTAAAAATTGAACAATTATTGCCAATATTTAATTTATTTATAAAAATAAAACTTTTTTATTAAAAAAGTAAAAGCATTTACATCAGACATATGATGTAAATGAAATCCAGAATATGTAAGATTATTAAAAAATAAAACTTTTTTATTAAAAAAGTAAAAGCATTTACATCAGACATTTAATGTAAATGAAATCCAGAATATGTAAGATTATTGCGCAGTCACTCTGAATGATTTTAATTGTTTTATTTTTTTAATTCAAAATGCAAAATTTTTGAAGCATATAATCAAAAACTAAAAAAATTGTTTAACCTTTAAAAAAATTGGAATATTTTTATCAATAAATTAAACCATACGCAAAAGCTCTTTGAATTTTTAAGTGTTTATTTTAGTATCATCAATCGTATCGGAGCGATAAATTTAAAAAATTTTTTAAATTCAAAAATGATATTTAGTTCTATATTTTAATCGATTTTTTAATTTTATTTTTATTTCTGGTCTAAATTAAGTTAAGGATCTCTTTTAAAAATTTTATGAATGCAAAATAAGATTTCTAGCATTCATTTAGAATTATTCAATTTTAGTGTTGTTGGTTATGCTTATTTTTGTGGTTAGCTAATTTCGGTTTGCCAAAAATTGATTTAAAAATTTTTTCATACCGAATTTTGGTTAACCATTTTTTTTTCTAACCGAATTTTGGTTAACCATTTTTTTTTCTAACCGAATTTTAGTTAACCAATTTTTTTTTCTAGCCAAATTTCAAGCAATCAACAACCAACATCACTATTCGATTGCCTATTTACGAACTTTTTTATTCGTAAATGAAAGTTTGGATTGAATTTGTGAATTTTTGAAATAATAATTAAATTTTTTTCAAAAAAATTAGCAACCAAATTTATTAAAATTTTCCAAAAGTATCAAGAAAATCAAACAACTACATAAAAAAATTTTATTTGATTAGTTTTCAATTTCCTTATGACGAAAAACTCTATTAAGAATTTTAAACGTTCTCATAAAAGGAAAAAGAAAATACTTTTATTATCTTAAATTTAACTGAAAACTTAATCAAATAACATGTATTATTTAAATTGTTGTTTCTCTTGAAATTTTTTAAAAATCGAAACTTTAAATTAAAATTTTTCATTCCAAAATTCTTAAGCTTAACTTTAAGCTTTTGATTTTTAGGACAGTTTTTTTTTATAGAAAAGATATCTTTATTAATTAAAAAAATTTAAATAAATTAACTAACATTATTTAACTTTTTTTAGAATGAAAGCAAATTATATTATTTTAATTGTAATTTCTGCAATTTTAATATTTGAGTCCAATAGTCAGCAACTACAAGGATATTTTAAAAAATATTTTGGAAAAAATGTGATCAAAAGTAATGAACTAAAATGCGCATTAAAATGTTTGCAAATAGAAGATTGTAAGATGGCTGTCAAAAAAGAACAAAACTGTACAATTGAAAGTGAATGTTCCGCAATTGATTTTAATGAGACAAATTTTGTTTTGTTAATTAAAAAATTGACCAAAAAGTCCAAAATTGATTCAAATTTTACATGTAAAATAAAAATTAAAACAATTTGACTAAATCTGATTTTTTATTTTAAAGTAGAAACTAATCTGACTGGTCATTCATCGATTATTCTTTCACTAGCAGTTCTTAAAAATGGTGATTTGGCAAGTGGATTATCTGATGGTACAATTAAAATTTGGAATTTAGATAGTGGATGTGAAATAATGACTCTTATTGGTCATTCCAAAGGTGTTAGGTCACTTTTGGTACTTAACAATGGTGACCTAGCGAGTGGATCATTTGATAAAACAATTAAAATTTGGAATACAAATGATGGAAGTGAAAAAATGACTCTGAATGGTCATAAAAATAATGTTAACTCGCTGGCAGTACTTAACAATGGCGATTTGGCAAGTGGTTCAAGTGATAAAACAATTAAAATTTGGAATACAAACAATGGAAGTGAAAAAATGAATCTTACTGGTCATTCAGAAAACGTTTTCTCACTTGCAGTACTAAAAAATGGTGATTTAGCGAGTGGATCATCTAATGGTACAATTAAAATTTGGAATACAAAGAATGGAAGTGAAAAAATGAATATGAATGGCCATTCAGGTTGGATATGGTCACTTGTAGTACTTAACAATGGTGACCTAGCGAGTGGATCAGGTGATTTTAAAATTAAAATATGGAATACAGATGATGGAAGCGAAATAATGACTCTACCTGGTTATTCTAGATCGGTATGGTCACTTGTAGTTCTTAACAACGGTGATTTGGCAAGTGGATTTAGTGATGGTAAAATTAAAATTTGGAAAATAAAAGATGGAAGTGAAAAAATGACTCTGACTGGTCATTCTGATTTGGTAAGATCACTTGTAGTACTTAACAATGGTGACCTAGCGAGTGGATCAAATGATAGTACAATTAAAATTTGGAATTAAAGCATTCTTCAGACTTTTAATTTAAAATTAATCCAAAAACTTATTTTCCAATTATAGAGTACGTTTCTAAACAAAGACGACAGTTTTAAGAGAATTTCTTAAGCAGCTCTTGAGCATTTGCTCAAGAAAGCTGTCAACGTTTTTAAGGAACATACTGTAATCAGTTTTATATTAAAATTTTTTAGGTTAAACCCTTCTTCAGTTTAAAAATATTAACATTTTAATTAAACAATAACTAAGCAAAAATAAAATAAATTCAACTTTAAGTTTAAATTCAAAAATTTAGTCAAATCCACGTAATTTAATATGTATTTTTTGTTGAAATAAAAATTAAAAAATCAACTATATTAAAAAATAATTTAAATCATTTCCTCTAATTTAAAAATATCTATTAATATATAATTCAATTAAAACATGCTTACAATTTTTTTGCCTAAAATCATTTTCAACTTATAAATTTGACCATGATTTAGTTTTTAAAAATAAATAAAATTTTTTTCATTTTAAACTTGTTGTTTACAAAATGGTTTAACTTTTTTAAAATGACAAATAATAAAAAAAAATGTGATAAAAATGATATTAAAATAAATTATTAGGCTTATTTTGTTTTTGAATCAATATTTTAGTATAAAAACTCATTTTCTAGAAATTCTTTGAAATAAGAATTTTTTTCGTGTGCAAATTCGAATTTCCTAAATCCGGTTTTCACTTTAATTATTTCTCTTGAAAATTCTTAAACCAAAATTTTTATATATAAATTTCATTCTAAAACTTTGCTGTTTCAGGTAGATAACTTTTAAAGCTCTTATTTTATCTTCTTGGTTTCAAAATAAAAATAATGTTATATTTTAAGTATAACTTTAAAATTCATATAGCGCTTGAACTGCTTAGCTTTCCTATTTATTGTTGGTCAATAAATTAAAAATTTTGGCAAAATGTAAAAAATTTTTCATTTCTACATTTTCATATTTTTAGATTTATTGTGCAATATTTTTAAAATTTTAATTTTAATTTTAATAACTATATTTTTGTAATAATCTTTTTTTTCGTTATTTTCTGAATAATTGCACAAAAAATCTAAAAATTCAAAAATGTAAAATTAATTTCATTTTGTAAAATTATTATTATTTTTCATTTTGCCAAAGTTTTACCTATGCTTGAATTCTAAAATTCTAAAAATATTTTGAACTTTCAGTGTCTCAGTAATTCAGAAATGCCAATCAATATTCATAATTTTAAATCTTAAAGCTTAATTTCGAGGAACGAAGCAGCCGTGACGAGCTATATAGTCTCACAATAAGAGTGTAATGTAAATTTAGAATGCGCGATTTAAAAATATTTTTCTGGATCAGAATTCTTAATAAAACCTTAACATATACTATACTAAATTTGGAAAAAAATTGAAAATTTACCAATTATAATTTGCAACTAAAACTTAACATTTTACTAATTTTTTTTCTCTGTCAAAAACTAAAAAACAATCATAATTTCAATATTAATTTTATAGAAAAAATATTACCTCCATGTTGAAATTAATTAGTTTACGTTTATTTTTCTGTTGTAAATAATTACTTTTTGTTGAAAATAATTATTTTACTGTCGAATAGTTTGCCCTCAGAAATAATCAACGCATCATCTTAGAACAACTTTAAGAACAAGCTGGATAGCTATTTAAAACAGAAATAATTAATTAATTTTTTTAGCGCAAAACATTATCTACATAAACTTTATTATTATTATACTGTATGTAAAACCAGACAGCTACCATAGCGAGGCTATGTCTAGCCTTGCTCCGCAGTTATCCTGCCGTAGCTTATATTATTATTATTATTATTATTAAATTAATTAGTTGTAAATTTATTGTTGAAAATTATTACTTTTTGTTTAATTTAATTAGTTTATTTAGAAAATAATTACTTTCTGATGAGATTCATTACTATTTGTTGAAAAAGAAAAAATTCTATTTTTGCACAAAAAAAATTTACTTTACAAGTTGAAATTAATTTTTTTTTGTTTATTTTAATTTGTTTTTGTTCATAATAATTATTTTATTAAACAATATTTCAAAAATCAAAATATAAAAAAATCTTGATAAAAAAACAAAAAAACTAAATTGATTATTGCCTAGCTAGGCATTCTCTTGCTTTAGCTGGTCTTCCAGCTTTTGCTTTTAGAGCAACAGATGTCTGAATAAACTTCAATGGCATTGCTAAAAGCTTTTGGTTTACTGATAAAGAAATAATATGAAAGCAATAATAATTCTTGAAAAAATAACTACAAGTGCATCTACTACTTGACCAATCTGTACTATTTAATTCTATTTTTTAAAGCGGATTGAAATGAAATCAATTTATCAAAATTAACTTTTTTATCTAATTCTAGTTTATTGTATCTTGAGTTAACGCAATCGAGATTCATTAAATTTGAATTGGTTTTTCTAATAAAACAAAATTTCAGAATTGCCTATTTTCTTTATTAAAGCATTGCCACTTTTTAAATAATTCTCAGCTAGTTTCCAGTTATTTTGTGAAAAACTCTCATTATTTTATTTCAAATTTTTTTAGACTCCAAACTAAACATTGTATAATATAATAAATTATTATGAACAAAAACAAATTAAAATAAACAAAAACTAATTAATTTCAACTTGTTAAGTAAATTTTTTTGTCCAAAATAGAATTTTTATTTTTCCAACAAAAAGTAATTAATCTCAACAGAAAGTAATTATTTTCGAAGAACAGGTAATTAACAGCTAATTTTATAATAAATTAAATTATTTGAAAAAAAAGTCTAACGTTTCGTTACTCGCATATAAAGCTTTGCTTACCCATATTTTAAAAATTTATAAACTCAAATAGAATATAAAACGGAATCAGTTGAATTAAAAGCGCTTCCAAAACTAATTAAAAATTCATTAAATATTCAAATAATTTTAAAACTGATCCTTAAGTTTAGGCCTAGGCAGATGAAGTGTCATTTAAGATTATAAATCTCTGTTATTACATATTTTTTTAAGTTTCAATAATCAATTTAAACTAAAATAATATTGATTTAAAAAATAAAAGTTTATAGAAAAGAACCCAGTGATTTTCAAAAAATTGACTTTTTCTAAAATCGATGGATCACTTTTTAATTGATACAATGATACCAGAGTTTTTTTAAAGTCCCAAAAAATGTACAAGTCATTAAAAAAATAAGTCGGACTTTGAGATTTTTTTTAAAAGTAAAATTTCAGACTTTAAAATATTTTTTTAAAAAAAAAAGTCCAACACTTGCTTTATCTCCATAATTACCACTTTGAACGGAAAAAATCCAGAACTAAAATATTAATTTTGACTTAAAAAATAAATTTAAGTCATGACTTTGACTTAAACTTGTTACTTAAAAACAAGTCTGATTCTAAAAAAGTTCGTATTTTTAATTTTATGAAAGTGTAAGTAGTTGGTCAAAAGTCAGAGTCAAAGTTTTGTCTTAACTTTAAAAAAAAAGTCCGGACTTGGATTTGACTCGAGACTTGTGACTTTTAAACAACTCTGCATGATACCAGAATCATTACTTTACTTACATGAATTTTAGTAAGTCTAAAATTGAATCTTGTTAAAAATAAATTTTCTTTTTACAATTCATTTAATGTCTGTATAATTTTTGGAAGAAAAAGCAGCGGTACTCTTCTGCTTTTAAATGGTTTTACATACTAAAGATTTATTGATTATTTTAATCGAAACTTTTCTTATAAAATTAATTGAAAGAAAAAAAGAATTTATCTGAGCTTTTTTAATAGCTTTGATTAATTAATAAAAAAAAAATATTTAGAATTATTCTTACGAAAAAAAACTATCAAACTGTACACAACTATCCATTTTATTATCTGTTTGAACAAACGATTAGTCATCAAATGATCTTTAGCAAACAAACTCTTTTGGAATTTTTTTCGTCAAATTATGCTTGAAACTCAAAATTCATTCTTTTTAAAATACAAATTGAAATCAATCAAAATTTAAAAGCTTTATTTAAATTAAAGAAAAAATTATTTTACAAGTTAAATTAAGTTATTTTTTTATTAAAGTAAGATTTTTGCATTTTTGCATGATTAATTGTCCATCACATTTCGAATAAAAATTTTTATATTAAAATTGTTTAGTAGTTTCTTTTTTTTAATGGGCATTTTTTTGAGAATCCAAAATCGACATAAATAGATTTTCTTTTTCAAAGATAAACTATTTTTATTTAATAAAATTTTTAAAATTATTCACATTGAATCAGAGTCAAATAAAATTATTAAAGCACTAAAAAAAATAATTATTTTTATTCTAAATCAAGAGGACAATGAGAGAGGTCATTTAGGCAAGCAAATTTTATCGAGTTCAAAATAAACTAAATACAATTTTAATTTATGAATAAAACCTTTTCAATTTTAGAAAAAAAATCAATGACAGAGTTCAATGTAGCTGTTTGCAAAATTGAGAAAAATTTTTTCAAAAAACAAAAATCTAGTTTTTTTGTTGACACAATTCCTCAGGCTGTTGCTTAATTAATGGTTACTTTGATCATCTTAGAAAATAAGACGAAACCTTATTAATTCGCACAAGTATTCTTGTCAAAAAAATCATCTCTCAACAACAACAAAAATTTCACTCAAAGTTTATTTTAAAAAAATTTAATTCTATACACTTGTAAGCACTAGTATTTAAAAAAAAATTTAAAATTGATTTAAATTGCACAACGTTTTACATTCAAATGAAGCATTTAGAATAGCTGATGTAGACAGACAGAAATCATAAAAAAAAAAAGATTTAAAAAAAAAAAGGTCAATAATTAAAAAGTAAAAATCCGAGTTGAATTTACCTGAACAAATAAAGCACGACATTCTCTATTGATTTTATAGAACCTAGTTTTAGAATAATTAAAAAGTATCTGCCGTGGCCAACTAGTATCAAGTGACATGTAAATAATTAATTTATTTTTTGAGGCCAGTGATATTAATGCAAATATTGTTAAGCTGTAGGACAAAATGAGTGACCGGCAAACGAGTATCAACGAAAACCCAGTTTACCAAAGCGACAGTCGCTCCAAGACGCCCAGCATTTTGAACGGCTCTAGTTTGTCCTTCGATGTACTGAATGGCAACAATGCAAGGTCTTTGAAAACACGCTACGACACCAAGTCGTCGTGCAGCAACTCTTTGTATGGCTCAAAGGCCACTGTCCAAACGCCTGTCTTAATTCCCAACCCGAACACAATCCGAAGGTCTCAACGAGTCAAAAAGTACATCTTGAACAAAGTGTTCACGGACACGGACTATGCCGATGGAGAGTATGAGCCAGGTGAAGAAATTGACCTGGGTGGTCACAAAGAACAAAATCGTGACACATGGAGCGGTCGTTTTGACTTTTTTTTGTCGTGTTTAGGCTACGCTGTTGGTCTTGGTGCAGTGTGGAGATTGTAATTAAAAAAAATTTAAATTTTTAAAATTTTATTAAAATAAAAATTTTTTTTTCTATTTTTTTAGTCCTTATTTGTGCTATAAAAATGGAGGTGGTGTTTTTTTGATTCCGTATTTAATATTTTTATTCTTTGTGGGCATTCCGCTATTTTACCTCGAGTTGAACATTGGACAATTTACGAGTCAGGGACCAATATTGTGCTGGAAAATGGCGCCAATTTTCAAAGGACTTGGAATATCAATGAACATATCAAGCTTTTATTTTTGTCTTTACTACAACATGATCATAGCGTATTCGCTTTACTTTTTGTACAATTCATTTCAGTCGCCTTTGCCATGGTCAAAGTGCGAGTATAGTTGGTCAAGTCCTAGTAAACAATTTAAAAGAAAAAAAAGTTAAAAATAAATTTTTATCTATATTTTTGTCAGATTGCACTGATGATTTTGGTGAAGATTTTGTGGTTAAATGTAACCAGGCTGACGTTTACAGAGATGACAATGGCTTGTGCTATAATTACAGTGGTCCGGCTGGGAAAACTCAGATCGGGTGGTGGAACGTTCAAAAGCGTCTCGAATTCAAAAAGCCTGTTTTGCCTTCTCAAGATTATTATAAGTAAATTGTCAAACATCGCATGATTTCATTATTTTTTATTTAGTTTTTTTAAAGCAATTATATCCTCCAAAAAACACCCGGTTTGGAAAATTCTGGTACACTGGTATGGCAATTGGTGCTGTGCTTGGGCATCGCATGGATAATAGTCTTTTTGTGTATATTTAAAGGTATTTATTGTGGTTTTTAATCTTTTCAAAATTATCATTTACTGTTGATCTAAAAAAAATTATTTCTAAAAAAGACAATTAATATATGTGATTTATTATCTATTAACAAATATTACCAAAAATAATTTTTTTTCCTAAATTTGCTTAACTGATTAATTATTCTAAATCGTATTAAAATTATAAATTAACCATAATTTTACTTTAAAAAAATACTAAGAATCAGCAGATAAACGTTTAGAGTAATTTTTCAAGTCAATTTTGAGTAATTTTTTGAGCCAGAAAAGGATGTTTTGTACAATTAGACAATTTATTTTTTGAATTAGAATAATATTTGAATAATTAATTATTGTATGAATTTTGATGAAAAATGTTAGTTAGGTAATCTGGTTTCTAATTTAGATCTCAATAATTCTTTGTTTATTACAACTCTGTTCGTAAAGTGACAAAGGATAATTTAAAAAATTTGAAAAAGTTAAATAAAAAATTAATTTTTTTTAAATTAATTAAATATTGTAAAAACTAGCATTATTATTATTAATTAGTACACGCCATTAATATATTAAATTTGAGAAAATATATTGGGTCTTGTCACCACCATGGACAATTGATAAAATGTAAATTGGCGGACACTAAAAAAATTATTTGTCCAGGTAAAAAAATAATTGTCCACTAATTTAATTAATTGTCCATAAAAAAAAAACAAGTTTTTATGTCAATTAATTTTTTTATTTGATTTAAAAAATTGCGATGAAAAAAGCAACAAGATTTAGTTTTAATAAATCTTGTATTGTTTGACTTTTTTTGTTTTTATTTTGTTTCTCTTATTTTGTGGTTTTATTTTAACTCTTAGCAAAAATGAATAAGCCGAATGAGATTGAAAAATTTAGACTTTGTGAAGTAATGGAACTCGACGATAATTTACTGATAATAAACTGGCTTAAACAAAAAAAATTAATTCCTTCTTCAATTTTTTGTGAGATATGTAAAAAAGATTTTAAGTTTGTTGAACGACCAGATATTCCAGAACGACCAGATAGAACAACGTCTCAGAATAAAGAAACTGAAAATAACATTTCTCAAAATAAATACAATTTAAGGAGTAGCAAATCAAAAAATTGTAATTCTTAATTTAGCCTCTAATTATGCAATTTATAAAAACTCAAAAACATATTTAGCATAATCATAATAAAATTAATTTTTTCTTTAATTGTCCAGCACTTTATTAAATTGTCCAGGTAATTTTCTCATTGTCCGTATATTTACAGGTAAATTTCAAACAAAAAAAAAATTATCCGCAAATTTACATTTTATCAATTGTCCGGGACAATTGTCCGTAGAGGTGACAAGACCCAATATATTTTTTTATATATATTGATTCTGCTTGTTTTCATTTTTTTCTTTTTGATGGCTCCATTTAAGACATTTAAACTTTAATGCTTTTCTTGGTCATTGATTCTCATATTTATTACTTGCCGAGTCTATGTTGAATTTTTATTAAGCCCAATTAATGTTTTCATAGACCAAGCATCAGCTCTTACGGGGATGTTCTTAACGATAAATCTCTGCTCACCAAGTCTGGCTGATATTTTAAATTAATAAAAAACAAGTATACCAATTCCTGGCATTTATTCTAATTATTTGGCTAATTTAAATTAACAATAAATAATATAAAAAATTTAAAATAATCATAAATAATAAAATTTCTATTTTAATTTTGCTTTTAATTCCGCAATTTTTTTTTCACAACTATATATTTGTTTAAAAAAAAATATTTTTTTTCATCTCAATTTACGTGCAGTGGGAAAATTTTCAAAAAGTATCTTGGGACACTAAAAAAAATTTTTGTAACTAATACTAATACTAATACCTTATTTAATTATTAAACTTTTGAATAAAAAATAAAATAGAATTGCTTGAATAGGGAATCGAGTGCGTGACTATATCCTTCAAACGAATAAAAATCTAGTTGGAAATTACCAAAAAGGGTCAGATGAATTTTAAAAAGTTTAAGTTTACAAAATACTAAATAAAAATTAAATAAAATTCACTAAAAAATGTTTTATTTTTTGACCGCTTCTTTTTCAAAAAATATTAAATATTACATCATTAAATCCAGAAAATTCATATATAAATCAGAGCTACAAGTTAAATATTCTATAACATGAGTGATATGTCTGACTGGATAATTTAATAAACTTAAACATGGGCATTTAAGTTAAGAAGGAGAATAAATAAATTGTTCAATTCGAGAAGATGGAATAAGCGGGCCCAAGAGTGCTAAAATAAACATTCCATTTGTCAGCGAAAAAGGCATTTTAATTTCCTTAAAAATCTTACACTTGTTTCACTAAAAAAATCCATTCTATACAAGATTAAAATTTTGGGAAATTTTTTGATCGAACTCTTTTTTTCCATTTAAAAATTCACAGAAAAATTTTTGAAGTAAAAAACTCTTTTGAAGGAATTAAATTAAAATTCCATAAAAAAATTTATTTCTTATCTGAACAAACTATTTCTCAATACAGATAAACAAATTAAAAATAAAAATTATTTAAAAAAAATTAAAATAAAATAAAAAGGATCTTTTAAGAAATTGATTTGATCATGTTTCAAAGATTTTCTCTATAATTTTATAAAAAAATTTGAGAATGTCTTTCAAAAAAAATTTAAGATTATTATTCTTAATTTCATTTTTCCAATAATGAGGTAGTTAAGAAAATAAGACTAATTTAAAACCCATTTTTCAGGCAAGTTGAAGTTTATAATCAATTTTTGATGCTCAAAATGATCAAATCAAACTTAAAATATTAAATAAATTGTAATTTTTTGATATAATTAGAGCATAGGTACATTTTTGGTTTTAACATACTTTGTTAAATCTAAAGGTAAAATCTGCAAAAGTCTGCAAAAAATTATCTACTTAAAATAGTATCAATTAAATGGTGTGCACTCTGCAATGTGCATTTTTATATTGCAGAGTTTATATTTTTTTTTAACAAAGTATGTTAAATCCAAAAATGTACCTATGCTCTAATTATATTAAAAAATTACAATTTATTTAATATTTTAAGTTTGATTTTATCATTTTGAACATCAAAAATTGATCATAAGATTCAACTTGCCTTTTTTTCATATAAATTTATAAACTACACAATCGAATAATCAAATTTTTGTGATTATTTGTTTTCTTCTACTTTTTGTGATTAATTTTTTGCAATATAAACACCAAAATAATTTTATTTTATTTTACATTTTTCAAACTCGATTATTTTTTTATTTAGTTTTGCATATAAATATCTTAAACACAACAAAAAAATTAAAAAATAAATTTTTAAAATTTATAGGTATAAAATCAAGTGGCAAAGTGGTCTATTTTACAAGCTTATTTCCGTATGTAGTTCTGCTAATTTTGGGTGTAAATGGATGGACGTTACCTGGCGCGGGTATCGGTATTGAATTTTACCTAAAACCAGATTTCAATAAGCTTTTGGAAATAAACGTTTGGTTTGACGCAGCTGTCCAAATATTTTTTACTATGAGCACTTCTTATGGTGGCTTGATAACCTTGGCAAGTTACAACAAATTTAATCAGCACACTTTGAGAGATACTTTTGTTATTACAATAAGCAATGCTTTGACAGCTATATTCGCTGGATTTGTTGTTTTTTCTTACATAGGCTACCTTGCCGAGGTTACTCAACAGGAGGTCAAAGATGTGGTATCATCTGGCTCGGGTCTCTCATTCATTGTCTTTCCTTTTGCAGTGACACAACTTGCTGGAGCTCCATTCTGGTCGGTCATATTTTTTATCATGATGCTTACTCTTGGCTTAGATTCTCAAGTATTTAAAATTTTTCTCAAAAATTAAAAAAATCAAATTTTTTTTTAGTTTGCCACTTTGGAGACAATTATCACTTCTGTTTGTGATGGTGTACCCAGAGTTAAAAAGTACAAAAAACTCTTGATAGCTTTTCTTTGCACAGTTATGTATCTATTAGGTCTTACTTACTGCACTCAGGTATTTTGAAAATAATTTTTTTAAATTAATTTTAATTGCTGCTCTCAAGGGTGGTCAATACTGGATAGAAATAATGGATAGATTTGCGTCCGGGTGGGCTGTTTTGCTAATAGGCACTTTAGAATGTATTTGTATTGGATGGGTTTATGGATACAAAAATTTTCAAAAAGACATATCTTTAATGATTGGTAAAAGTTGCTTGGATTGTTGTTTATCTTGGTACTGGTCGCTGTGTTGGAAATTCATTTCACCAATTTTACTCTTTGGCTTGGCAATTTTTTCCATAGTACAATACACACCGCTGCAGACCGATGATTATGTGTTTCCTGAATGGGCTAACTGGATAGGGCATTTGATGACAGCATCTATTTTATCCGGAAGTGTTGGCTGGGCTATTTACTTGGTAATCGATGCCACTTGCATAAACAAGAGAAGTCTGCGTACATTGATAGAGCCCGAAAAAGATTGGGGGCCTCTGTTGATAGAACATAAGCGTCTTGCAACACATCTAAAAAATTTGAGCAATTTTCATTCACTTGAAGCGGATAATAAGGTAATTAAATTAAAAAAATTTTCTAATTTTTAAAACTTTATTTAAGAAACTCTCCAAAGCTCAGGTTCATGTTAATGCAGTTATGGTTGCTTAATTTTACTAACAGTGTTTTATAGAATTTTAAAATATTTTTTATGTAATCTGAATAAATTTTTTTAATAAAATTTTTATAATCAATAGTTTTCTTAAAAAAAAAATGATTTTTGTTTCTGAAATTTAATGAAAGAAAATAAGTTAAAAAGTAATATTATTTTAATTTATTATTTAAAAATGAATGTTCAATCTAGAAAATTTATTTTGTAACAAATCATTTAAAAGGAAATTTTAAACCTGAAAATCTAACTTTGATTTTTCATTTTTTTAAAAAACCATAATGATTTTTGAATTCTACGACCAAAAATACATTATAGTGCACTTGACTTCTAATTTTTAAATTATGTCCTCTTTGGGTACTATGGGCTGGATGTTGACCAACTCAAAAAAATTAATAGAATTCAAATTCATATAACTAATGAATACAAAAGTTTGATATAATAATCGACCCCTCTATTGATAGCTTAGACTATAAGCTGCAATAGTATAATATAATCATATTTATTATAATTATTTTTGGCCAAGTAATACGCATTAATAAGAAAAATCGATTTTTCTAGAATTCAAAGTTTAGTTTTGATTCCTTCCCTTAATTTTTACAATAAGATCGACCACGATTCTGAAAGTGCATCAAAAACTTTACAAAATGACAAATTTTCAGCCATCCTTTTTTTTTCCTTCAAAATCTGCTTAAGTTAAAAGTTAAAAATCAAACAAATTTAGCAACAATTTATTTAAAAAAGATTATTGAAATTAATATTTCTTTGCATATGCTTTAATTTGTATCTTTTTACACTTTATGCTCTCAAATAGAATAATCTCGTCTAAAATTAAAAAAAATGAAAAACTTTAAAATTGAAATATTTCAAAAAATTTAGAAAATATTAATCACCCAATTTGTTCCAAATGTAATAAACGATTTGATAATATGCCTAAAAATTCTTAATTATTCTCTAGATTTAAATAAACTAAAATTGTCTAAAAAAAACTAAAATTAAATTTGTCTAATTTGTAACTTTTAACTCAAGCAGATTTTGAAGGAAAAAAAAGGACGGCTGAAATTTGTCAATTTGTAAAATTTGTCAATTTGTAAAGTTTTTGATGCACTTTCAGAATCGTGGTCGATCTTATTGTAAAAATTAAGGGAAGGAATCAAAAATAAACTTTGAATTCTAAAAAAGTCGATTTTTCTTATTATTGTGTATTACTTGGCCAAAAATAACGAGGTAAGATTATTTGAGCAGTAAATAAAATTATTTTACCCCAAAAAAAAATTTTAAAAAGCAGTAAAATTAATTAATGTGTAGGAATAAAAAATAAAAGTGATAATAACCTTAAGTTATCCGCTAAAAGAATGAAATGAACAGAAACAATACTTAATTAAACCCAATTAAATGAATCTTGATCAGTAAATTGAATTATTAGTTAATAATAGTCCAATTATTTTCGGCCCTTTCTATATTAATGTCTTTCTTTTTCTGTTATAAATAAATTCAAATAAAAAATTTTACAAAAATATATTTCAATAAATAAAATGAGTGATGATGAGTACGTCCCACTTGAATTATATGAATCGCAAGAGTCTGATTCTGAAGAAGTGGAAGAAAGAAACATACTCAAAAAACGAAGAGGTATTAATCGAGAATGGATATATTTGGATATGTTTGATGACAATGATGCCGCAGATTTGTGGTTAAAAAATGAAACAAAATGGTCAAAAGAAGACACCTATAGCACAAATGATGGGGACAAAATAATATATCGCTGCAAACATATAATTACAATTGCAGCAATGAAACACTTAGTTACAATACCAATTGCAGCCAAACAAGTGCTGATTGATGGTAAAAAACCAAAAAAACCAAAAGGGCGTCCGCCATTAGCAAAAAAGGCATTGGTTTATCAGCCTAAAGATATTATAATGTCACAAGCAACAACAAGTACTCCAGCAACGAGTAAACCAACCGCTAAGCCTACTCGCAAACGAAAACAGACTGAAGTTACTGAAAATACTGATGAAATCAGTAATAACTTTTTCTTTAAATAAAAAATACTTTTTATGTTCAATAAAATTTATTTTTACTACCGCTTTTATTATTTATTCTCACCGTTATAAATATTTTTTTGGTCCTATTAATTATTTATTTTCTGCTCATATACAGTACATCCTAAAACTAACTTCACCGCTTTCTTTTCCTTTCCTCTTCCTTTCCTCTTCCTCTCTTCTTCCTCACTTCTTCCTTTCCTCTTCCTTTCCTCAGAGGAAAGGAAGGGGATCAAAAAAATGGAACTTTGCATAAAAGGCGATTAAAATTTTTTAAGAAATGCTTCTAAGGTGGAAATTAAAGGAAACGTTTAAAAATTTGTTTCGAAAGATTTTAGTAAAAAATAAAAAAGAATAAATTCCATCCTCTTCAGCTTTTGAAAATACTTTGAAAAATAATTTTCATATTTTTTAATGTGAATATTTTTTGGAGAAGCTGAGTTCAGGTGATACATTAGACTTATATTCTATTTTTATTACAATTTAAGGAACTAATTTAAGTAGTAATGAAATCGAATATGCATATTCGAACCGATATTCGAATAAGTACCATTTCGAATGAAAATTAGGCTTGAATTTAATTTTTGAATAAAAAATTTTTGAATGATATACTTGAAAATTAATTTATTTAGATTAAAAATTGAATCTTTAAAGTATTCGAATTAATATTTGAAAATATAAAATTTTTGGAACAAAAATTGAATATAATAAATCTTCAATTTAATATTTGAAAATAAAAATTAATCAAAAAAATAATTGATCAGAAAAAATTTAACTAAAATAAATTCATTAAAAAATTCAAATTTCAATTCGATTTGGATACTAAAAGTGTGCCAGATTTTCACCAGTCAACACAAATCTTCTAACATTATCTGGATTACAATAGTCTCATCCATCTTACCAGGTACCAAAAAATAGCTGTTCTGATTTAACAAACGCTACAAGAGTACAAAAAACTAAATTTTCAAATATTTAATTTTTCAAATATTCTATTCAAATTTTAATACTTTTAAATAATTAGTTGAATCTATCTAAAATTCAAGTTGTTTTTAAATTAAAGTTAAGCTCGAATTTTAATTCAAATAAAGATAGTTTTCGAATTTAATTTCAAAAAATAAGAATAAATCAAATTTAAATTCAAATTTATCTTATATTCAAGATTTTATTCGAATTTTCTACTTTTTCAATAGTCTTTTCAAATTTTTTATTTAATCAAGTTTCAATTTGTGTTCAAAAAGCTAATTCGATTTCATCACTAAATTTAAGCAATTAAGAAAAGAATTATAAGTTTTTAATTATTTTCGATCTATTTTTTTACTCTAAAATTCACAAGATCTTAACTCAAAAAACTGAAAAAAATTGATATATTCCATTAAAAACTTATAATAATAAACTTATCTATTTATTCTTATATTCATTTTACCATTTTAATAAAATAATTACAATTCATGAACGTTTTATCTGTAAATAAATTTTCTAACCACTAAAAAATTAAAAGAAATAAAAAAAGGGGTTTATTTTTTGAGGGTGACAAATTTATTTTTTTTTGGGATGACAAAAAAACTATTTTAAGTGAACTATTAAATCCAAATAAAAGAATATTTGATTCATACAAAACTGCTTGAAACTTTCAAAGAGTCATCACTTTGTAATTAAATTTTTATGAGCTTAAATTTAAAAATAAAAAAAATGGTAATTTTATATGGATTATAGGTAATTTTAGTTTATTATGAAATAAACAATTATTTAAAAAAAAGAGTAACGCTTTCAAATATAAAAAAAAAAATTTAAAATTAATTAATATTGGTTTATATTTAATTAAATCTAAAGCTATAAAATAATTTAAAAGCTAAATAATTTTATATTTTTAGTTAATCAAGATGCCTTATTTTCTAATCTAAATTTAAATAAAAATAAAGGATAATTTTTTCAGCACACCTTTTAAATCAAACAATTACTTAAAAAAACCTTTTAAAATCAGTTCTTAAAAAAATTAATGTTTTTTAAAATAAAAAAGAAATTTCAAGTGATATTTTAAAATATTCAATTATTGAAAATTAAGCTCAGAGTAAAACATATTTTTTTTGAAAATAAAATAGAAAATAATTTTTAACGCTTAAAAAATTAAACATTGAAGATGAATGTGACTAATTAATTAATTTCCGCTAATTAAGTTAGCTGAATTTTTTGCTTTAATCTTCTTAAAAGCCTAAGAATAATAATTAAAATTCTAAACAGATTAAAAATTTGAATATTTATAAAAAAATTAAATTAAATTTTTAAAAAATGATACGAATCAAAACTAAAAAATAGTAAACTGACTGGAAAAAAAGTTTTAGATTTTTACTATAGTCTAGTTTTTAATTATTGAAGTCAAATTAGATTTTAAATCAAGATTTAATTCAAAATAAAAACTTTTAAGTTAATAAATTTGATAAATATTGTGTTTTTTACTTATGTTTTCTAACTTTTTAATTTCTTGAATTCTAATCTTACCTGCAAGTTTTTTTTTAAAAAATTTATTTATCAAATTATTTAAATTATTTAGTATAAAATATAAGGTTGGTTTTGACTCACTTTTTTAGATAGTTTAAAGTTCAGTGCTAGATTTTAATGTGAAATTTTTATGGTAATTTTTTCTAATCAAACATTAATATTTACTTGTCCATTTCTTCACTTAGAGAAAAACTCTTCTAATTATTCAGCTAAATTAAATAGTTTTATATTGAGTGAATTGAACCACAGATTGTAGATAAAAGGAGAAATTGTCATCGATTTATAAATTTTTTTCCATGTTTTTATCTTATCAAATTAAAAATATTGATAAATTCGTTTTTAAACTACTAATCTGAAGGAGCCTAGACTCGAGCAAAAATATAAAAAAGAAAGGAATATGTATAATGTCTTTCAGAAATGATACGAAGAAAAATGACATAAGTTTTATTTTGAAAAGCAATAAAAACAATGTTTATTTTTATAAAAGTTTTAAAGTATAAAATTCTTAAATATTTATTTTTGGCCCATTAAAATCGGTTACACAATTTTTTAATAGAATACCACAATTTTTTAAAATGATACCACAATTATTAAATAAATGTACACAATTTTTAAAATAATCCATAAAAATAAAGATTAACACTTAATTAAATAAAAAAACACTTATTATATAAAATTGACACTTATTTGATTAAGAAGACCACTAATTAATTAAAAAACTCATTCTTTTTAATTTTTGACACTATTTTCAAATGTTGAAATTACTCAATATAAAAAGTGGAAGTAAAATAGAAATAATTTAAATAATTTAAATTAAATCAAAAGTTTTAAATATCTTAAGAAAAGAAACCAATATCGTATTAAAAACGACCAATTATCACTGATTTGTTTGTTTTTTTCTGAATAAACCTATCGTATTAATAAGATATCGTATTAATCAGCATCGGGAAAAAAAATTATTAAAGAAAAAAAAATTTTTTTGATAATTTTTTGAAATTAACATAAAATCGTGTTTATTTTGGTGAAAAAACTTGGTTCTACCAAATGGCTACGTCAAATGCAGGTCAGTCTTTGACAGATTCAAACGTGTCGATGTGTGTCGACCAAAATTCAAACGAGAATCAAAACACTTATAGACCGTACATGCTAAATAACAACCTTACGCCGTTCTCGTCTTTAAATGGAAGATACTCTTCATCAACTAAAAACCGAAGAACGAGTGAAAGCGACTCTCCTGTCAACTTAGAAACTAAGAAACATAAACAAGTCTCTATTGCACCAATTATCTTTTTCAGTATTGTTGAGAAATTTAGTGACAAAAAAAGATTAATTGAGGATGAAATTTACAAGCACTTTAATCGAAATGAGTTAAGTTTAAACGGCTTGAAAATAACTGCAAACGGAAATTTACTAGTATATCCAACTACTGAAATAGGGAAAAAATTTTTACTCGAAAAAGAGGATCTTTTTTCCGACTGCGAAAAACTGGACTTAGAAAAATCCGAGTCGAAAAAAATTACACTCATAGTTAGAGGTGCAAGTTACGATGACTTTTTAGATTATAGTGATAAATTCGAAGAATTAGGTATCAAATCAGTCCATGCTATTAAAAACAAAGACGGTAGAGTAATTAAAATTAGCAAAATCGATTTGTTATCTATTGATAATTTTAAGTATTATTTAAATTTAGGAAAAATTAGACTAGGTTATTATGAGTATAATGTTGAAAGAGTAGCTAAGCAGCCCCCGCGATGCAAAAAATGCAAAAAATTTGAACATGATGAGAATGAATGTGTGGAAACATGTGGGTCATGTGGAAGTACTAACCATAAAGAACAGGTTTGTACAGAAAAAAAGAAAGTTTTGGAACAAAGGAAATTGTGTAAATTGTAACCAGAGTCATTCGTCGTTCTATAAAGGATGCGAGGCATACAAAACCAATTACAGAAAAATGGTTGAAAAACAAAAAGTTGACAGCTCAAATCAAAAGTCGTACCCGGCAAAAAAATCGAATGAAAACCAATTGACTACATTGTATAGTTCGTTTGTAAAACAGGATAATAATTCAATTGCAGCAAACAATGTGAAGGAAATACTTCAAAAGATTGTCATTTTTGCCACAAAGCAAATAGAATTGATTGAAAAAATCGAAAAACTAACTGTTTTGTCTGAAACCTTAAACACAACTGTGGCTGATTTAACCATAAAAGTAAATGAAATAGACAAAAAAGTGAACAAAATTGGTTGTCAAATGTTTTATGTGTTTCTGGATGCAATGAAGATTTTAAATTTGAACTTAAGAAAGCCTAATGACGAAGCCATCCAAGCAATTTATGCAGCATTTGAAACTCACCAAATCGTATCACCTCCTAGCCTAAACGACTTAAGAAAATATCTCAAATCATGGAAATAGATCCACAAATTACTAAATACTTAAAAGTTACTGCAAATAATTTATCAATCGTGCATTGGAATTCAAATTCGCTCCGAAATAAATCCGTTTTGTTCAACCATTTTTTATCAATTTATAAGCCGGACATCGTATCAATAAATGAGACCAAAACAACAAATTTAACAGCAAGTAAAGAGTTTATTTTTAAAAAGTATAAGGTTATTCATAAAGAGAGATTAAATGCAAAAAATGGAGAAGGGGGTGTTTGTATTTTAGTCAAAAAAGGATTAGAGTTCATTCAGATTTCAGATTTCGATTATTTAAATATTGAACTCTTAGCAATAAAAATTAAAATAAATTCAAAAGATTTACTATTCTTAAGTTATTATAACCCTCCGAATAAAGATTTTAATTTAGAAATTTTTTCAAAAGTAAACTCTCAAAATTTTATCTTATGTGGGGATTTAAATAGCAAAAATACAACCTTTGGGTGTACTTCAAACAACAAAAATGGAGAAATTCTCGTTAAATTGAACCAGTTTAATAACATTGTTAATTTGAATAAATACCAAACTACTTATAGATCGTTTTCAAGCGGCAAAGAAGATATTCTCGATTTTATTTTATGTTCTTCACAGACTTATCGATCATTCAAAGATATATTTGTCCTAAAAGAATGTTCAATGAATAGTGACCATTATCCAATGTTAGCCTTTTTTGCAGTCAAAAAAAGTAATGTGCTCTCAAAAGATTCGAAAAAAGAGTTTTATTTTAAGAAAGCCGATTGGAATCTTTTTCGAAGTAATTTGCCAAAAACATTTCCACTCAATTGGAGGTTTAACACTAATGAAATGAATAGTTTTATTTGTTGTTCTTTAATTAGTGCAGCAAATAAAGCTATCCCTTACAAGAATGAAAGCAAAGCTGATAAGCTTCCAAGTTATATTTTGGATCTAATAAAATTTAAGAACAAATTAAAAAAAAAAACTGAAGAAGAACGAAAAACCCTGAATAAAGTAAAAAAATTAATAGACAATGAAATTTCGGCGATTGAAAACATTAGGTGGATGAATTTAGTTAAGTCTCTTGGGAACAAAGTAGTTTCCTCTAAACCGGCTTGGCAAAAAATTAAGCAAACATTAGACCAAGACAAAAAAATTAAAAAATCCGAAATTCCAACTTTGATTGTCGAAGATTCTAAGTATGAAACTGATTTGGACAAAGCTAAACTCTTTGGATTTATTCTGCAAGAAACCTTTAAGGACACAAATGACACAAATTTTAACTAAAAAACAAAATCTGAAGTAACAAATGTTGTTAAAAACAAAGAGTTTGAAGTCGAAAATTTCAAACCGTTTGATATTAACGAATTAGAAACTCAAATTAAATCTCTAAATCGTAGCTCAGCTCCTGGTCATGATAAAATGCACAATTTGTTTTTTACAAACTCAAGTCCTGACTTTAAACGGCTAATTCTTGACCTTATAAATCGATCAGTAATTAATAAATGTATTCCTGAAGACTGGAAATTAGCTCTTATAACAATGATTCCTAAAAAAAATCCAAAAAGCTCGAACCCGAAAGACTTTAGACCGATTAGTTTAACAAGTTGTATTGCGAAGCTTGCAGAAAAATTAGTTCAATCTAGGTTAATTAAATTTTTTGGAATTAAATAATTTATTAATAATTCAGCAATCTGGTTTTCGCAAAAAAAGACAAACAAAGGACAACTTGATTCATTTATTACAGAAAAGTATTGAGCAATTCAACAGAAAGAAGAAAGTTTGTGCCATTTTTTTCGATATTGCGTCAGCATTCGATAAAGTCTGGCATGATGGCTTAATTTATAAAATGATGAAGTTAGAAATTCCAGATCACATTATTGCGTGGGTCCAAAATCTTTTAAAAGATCGGAAATTTAAAGTCAAAGTAAACAATGAAACTTCACACGAATTTCTAATCCGTGCAGGTGTTCCACGAGGCTCTGTCTTAAGTCCGCTTTTGTTCTCAATTTTTATTAATGAAATTCCCCGTAACAGCTGCAAAAGTCGAAAATATTTTCTTCTTTTTGCTGATGACTTATGTTCATACTTCACGTTTAATCTATTTGGTAACATAACAAATGTAATCAATAAGTATCTCAAAAATTTGGTAAATTGGCTAAATTGTTGGAGACTAAAAATGGCGGCTCAAAAGTGCAACTATATTATTTTTTCAAACTGCAACAAAAATATTTCAAATAAGATCGCACTTAAAATGTACAACCAGAAGTTAACTTATAACCCAAACCCAACGTTTTTAGGTATAACCTTTGATAAGAAACTAACTTTTCAAAAGCATGTTGACAATTTAAGGAAAAAATGTACAAACAGACTAAATTGCATTAAGATTATTTCAAACAAGACATGGAATCTCACATCTAAAACACTAACATCAATCTATGCCTCGTTAATTCGCTCAGTTATTGATTACTCGTCATTTATTCTCACTCGACTATCAAAAAAAAGGAAAAAACAACTACAAGCAATCCAAAATGCAGCAATCAGAGCAATTTTTAAATTAAGATACGATACTCCATCAAAGGAACTTAATAAGATAGCTCAGTTACCAAGTGTTGAAGAGAGAATGTCTGATCTTAACGAAGCTTACGCATTGAGTGCTATCCTCAACGAAAATCCACTTTTTGAAGAAATGAAAGAAGAGTACAAATATTTGAATGACCACTATTTAAAAGACTTTAAAACATTTTTATGCGGAGTTAAAAAAGTTATTTAATAATTATTACGTTGGTCATATTATTTTTGACTAAAAAAATTTATTTATTATATTTAATTATATTTATATATTTTGTATATTTAAACATTATTAACTTTAATTTTCAATAACCTTTATTCTATTCATTTTATTCTTGGCTAAAACAGCTAACGCTGAGGCCACTAAATAAATAATTAAAAAAAAAAAGAAATAATTTAATTTCATGAAAATTAAAAAAATTTAAAATGTCCAGTGCAAGCATTTTAGAAAATAACTTTGACGACACAGTCGAAGATGCTGAACCTTTAACAAAAAACAAAAGAAGCACAGGTAGGATTTTTGATTTTTTGCATGATTGCGAATCTTTAGATGAATTCAAGCGGCTAATTAAAGAGCTTAGGTTCGATAATATCGCTTGGCATTTCGCATAATATTAATTGCTTCTAGATAAAATAATTATTTTACTAGATAAAATGTATTAATTTTACTAGATAAAAAAATTAATAACTAGAAAATAAATTTAAACACTATAAAAATAAATTAACACCTATCAAAAAAAATATATTACTAGATAAAAATTGCTTTTAACTATAAAGAAATATTAATTGAATACAAAACTTATGAATCTGCTATATAAATCTGCTTTCTTGGAATAGTTTTGATGAGTATTATTCTGATTTCAATTCGATCTA
The DNA here is from genome assembly GCA_025491095.1 of Brachionus asplanchnoidis. NCBI lineage: Eukaryota > Metazoa > Rotifera > Eurotatoria > Ploima > Brachionidae > Brachionus > Brachionus asplanchnoidis. The sequence goes on from JAILYF010000017.1 coordinate 630,170, forward strand.
TTTTATTGATTACGACAATGATAATTGGGGTAAAAGTCGATGCAGTTGCCCTCATTGGTCCAAAAATTTTATGTGCAAACACGTCGTCGGACTCACAGAACGATTAAATAAATATGAGTTTCCATCAAATGTCAAAGCAATTCCTTTGGGACAGAAAAGAAAACCTGGAAGACCAAAAACAACAGTCGAATGCTTAGAATTTCAACCGGGTGAACAGGTATCCGATTCAAGTGATGAGGATACCTTCGAAGAACTTCTGGACATCCCAATTAACGATCAAAAAAAGACATACAAAAATAATTCGAGCAATATACTATTTGACAACGACGAACCTGGGCCAAGTCAACCTATTAAGCCGAAACGTGGTCGAGGTAGACCAAGTAAAAACAGTCAAATTACAATTACTTCTGCAAAAAAAAGAGACGCGAAAAGTACAAGCGATGCCGCTGTGAGTCAAACTCAAAATAAAAAACGCAGAATTTAATTTTTTATTCTTTTATTTTTTTCTACTTATTAATAAATATATCTAGTCAAAATAATATTTTTTATCTTTTATTTGAATATCTAGTAAATTTAATACCTTTATCTAAAATAATTAATTCAATGCCCTTGGCATTTTCATTTGACCAATCGACTAGCCGATTGTGACAAGCATATCTACAATTGCAAACATCGGCGAAAAGGCTGCAAAAAAGCCATTTTTTTTCAAGTCAAAGCTGGTCAAACGCGTGGTACCGTGCACGTATCCGACAACGAGCATTCGAATCATCCCGAAGAAGAAGATTTTGTAGCTATTCCGATTGCAGTCAAAGAGAAAATTAAAAAAAATTAAAATTAAACGAAGCGTTTGACAGCGAGTCAAAATCATTCGAAAACTGTGGCAGTAAAATGACGAAAAGAAGATATTGGGCTTGTCCGAATAAATGTGGTAAAAAATAATTTTTTTGTTTTTTTTTAAATAAATTTTTTTCAATTTTTTGTGTGGTAAAAAAAAAATTTTTGTGAAATAAAAAAAAATGATATAGTTTTTTTTTAATATTTGTGTTTTTTTTAATAAATATGTGTTGAAATATACAAAAAAAAGGTTTTTCTTAATTTTAATGGATATTTTTAATATTTGTGTTTTTTTAATAAATATGTGTTGAAATGTACAAAAAAAAGGTTTTTCTTAATTTTAATGGATATTTTTAATAATTGTGGTTTTTTTAATAAAATTGTGGTATTTTATTAAAAAATTGTGGTATCAAAAATGATTTCGCGTTTATTTTTTCAGGCTTAGCTTAAAAAATCAATTTTCATATTGAATGGAAAAAAATTAAGACTCCGACTCCAAACAACAAGACAATTATAGAATTAGTTAATAGTCTACTAAACTGCGACCGAAACAACACAAAATTTGAGTACACTATGTTTGAGACTCAGATGCTAAACAAATCAAATTGCGAAAGAGATTTAGGCATTTTTATCAAGATTACTTAAAATGGGACGCCCAGGTCAGAAGCTCAACTGCTAAAGCAAATCGTATTCTTGGAATGATAAGGAAGTCATTCAAATACGGGCAATGTAAAATTTTAGTACAAAAATTACAGTACAAAAAGCAAAAACGCCATAATTTATTTTTTAATTGTGCAAAAATGGTTCTATAAAAAGTACAATATTGTACAAATTTGTACAACCGAATTCCAAGCTCTGCAAAAACTCTGCAATTTATTGCATCTTTTAATCAAATATTTTTTGGTGGTGTGCATTTTACAGAATATTCTAGAGTTTTTGCAGAGCTTGGAATTCGGTTGTACAAATTTGTACAATATTGTACTTTTTATAGAACCATTTTTGCACAATTAGAAAATAAATTATAGCGTTTTTACTTTTTGTACTGTAATTTTTGTACTAAAATTTCACATTGCCCAAATACCCTACGACGAAAATCATTAAATTACTTTATTGTTCGTTTGTCAGGCCTCAGTTGGAGTATGCAATTGCATCATGGTGTCCATTTTATGAAAAAGATTTGAATGAACTTGAAAAAGTTCAACGGAGAGCGACTAAGTTAATCCCTAGTTTGCAAGATCTTGAATATTCAAAGCGTTTATTGAAACTCGGTTTAACTGATCTTAGAATAAGACTACTTCGAGGTGATCTAATTCAAATGTTTAAGATTGTAAACAATATGGAAAGAGTTAATTTTGAAAACGGGATCAATTTTAGCCAAAACAAAATGCCTGATACCAGAAGATACGATTTGAGAAGGAATAGCAAGAACCTCATCCGGGAATGTGTAAAAAACTGTCTTCAAAGATATGACTTTTTTACTAATAGAGTTGTGAATGATTGGAACAAATTGCCAGAAGAAATAATAAATGCAAAGTGTCTTAACAGTTTCAAGGCAAAAATTGATGGGTGGTTGGCAAAGAATATTGTAACGACTGCTATAGCTTATTAAAGCTTCGCTTGGAGAATCTCCAAGTTGCAGTTAATTTTTACTACTACTACTACTAGATAAAGATAAAGAGCTGCCATATTTAGTACTTCATGAAATTTAATTACACATGAATTAAAATTTTAAATTTTTCTGTAATTTGAAAAAAAACAACTTTTGCTTTTAAATTTTTAGCTTTTAAATATCCTAAAAATTATTTGAAAAATTAAAAAATATTATTTAATAATTAAACAATTTCTGATATAATAAAATAACTTTCATCTTCAAATTTGAATTAAATGATTCCTTACTTTTCAATGATTAATCATTTTTTCAGTGAATAAGTGGATAGAGCGTTAAAAATCAAGAAAATAAATAACATAGTTATAAAAAAATATTTATTAAAATATTAAAAAAATTTAAAGAAATACTTTAAAGAACCTTTTTCTATGGTTCTTTTAGGCTAGAATCCTAATCAATGGAAAAAATTTATTTCTCTAAATTGTATTTGCTAAAGTTAAGTTTATAATTTGTTAAATCCTCGTCCAGTGTACGAGCTTCGGTAAGTGGTATTCCAAGGTCCGACAAACTGGTGCGGTCCTTTGATCGGTGAACTAACATAGCTGGTTTTTGGTCGGCTTCTCAAACTTTCTACCGACGAGTACTTTGGAGTCGGGGTCTTCGGACGTACATAAGTCCATTCAGGCTGGTAAACTACAGTACTTCTGCTTACTAAATCTGGCATTGGCAAATCACTTATTCTATTAACCACTCTCAACTCACCATTGGGTCTTGAAGTAACATAGCCTCTCGGATCATTTATCTTAATTATACCCTCGTCATAAATCCTACGGTCAACTCTCACCCGCGGATTTTCGTAGTCAATTATTACATTTCTGGGCGCTGGCTGCTTCTCATATATTCTACCTCTTTCTACAATTACTTGACGATCTGGCAGTGGCTGATAAGGAAGCCATTTCTTAAATAAACAATTAAATTAATTAAAAATAAAAAAATTTTTTTTTATTAAATTTTATTAAATTTTTACTTCGTAGACTATGTCTCTTGGTTTTTCGGGCGCTGGTATTCTCTCCACAATGACTTGTCTTGGCGGTGGACTTGGCGCAGGTATTATTTTTTCAATTATGGTCGGATCGGGCATTCTGGGAGGAGTTGGGGCCCTTTCGCGGATAACTAGGGGTGGTGGGGTCGGTGGCGATGGAGCGTACTGGCGGATATGGACTGGAGGAGCAGGTGGTGGAGGAGTCAACTGTCTTTCTTTGATTACGATGGGAGCTGGTGTGGGGGGAGTCGGTGGATCCAAGTAGCGCACTTTTACATTTTGGCGCAATGTTACGGGCTCAGTGGGCCTAACTATTCGCACTGGATCAGGGTCGTCGTTGATTCGGTACTGGACCGTGCTTACCGAGGCCGGCAAATGAGTCACTCTGCTCGAGTATTTTGTCACATTGGATACCTCGCTTTGATAGCCAGGGCGGTAATAGACATTTCCCGGGCCTGCTCTGGACACTATCTCATCTGCCAGATCACTGTCTCGGATCCAGTTAACCGAGCTCAAGCTGTTGTACTTTGAAGACATTTTTTTTAATTTAAAATCAAATTTTTTAATGTTTAAGAATTATAAATATTGTCAGCATAAATCCACCATGGTAACTTAGCGAACATTAAGCTCGATTGTTTGGCAAATATTAGATGATATAATTAAGAGAAAATTTTGTGTCACTATTAGAAACGTAATCAAATTAAATAAAATAGTAAGTTTAATAAATATTTTAAGTAAGGCTTTAATCGATTGAATGTATAAAGAAAAAAATTTATTCTTTAATATCTTAAAGTTTGGAATTAAAAGTGTTTATTTAGAACTTTTTGTTTAGCTTGATATGTTCAAGTCTTTAGCGACTAAGCTTGCTGTTGTTTTGTGCATGAAGTCGCGTTCTTTTAAAAAAGTGTCAATCGCTGCCTGTCTGGAAAAGTTCCATGCATATAAATCTCTATTTTTTTTTATTGTTGGCAAAAATTAATTTAATAAAAAAAATTGTTTTTTAAAAATTACTTGTAAACTGGCCTGGTGAACTTCATGCGACCCTGATCGGTGACAAATTTGAGTGCTGGCTGAAGTATGGGCTCCCATTTGGCTTTGATGCACAAGCGAATCCATCTGAATAGAATTTCTGAATTTTGAGTTTGACCAAAATTGTAGTATTTGTTCAATGACTCGATTTTAGAACAACTAAGGGGTTCTTTGTTCAACAGTTGGCTGACAAGTTCTCGCTTTTGATCACTTGAGAACTGGTCAAAAATGGTCTCTTTTCCCACTATTTCCTCGTTTGTTAGTTTTTCAGTCAGGTTTTTAACCTGGTTAGCTAATGTTTCATCGAATTTAAGGACTACTGGAGGCATTCCTGGCGTGTTCAACCAAGCATTCCAATCTACAGAATCCAAAATTTCTTTCTTTAAAAAAAAAATAAAAATTTGTTAATAGATAAATTCAAAAAATAATTTTTCTCTTACTTTGTCACTGAAATATTCATACAAAAATTGTTTCCAATCATTTGTATCTATGGACAGACCCTTGAATCGTTCAATGTGAGCTCTCAAATATTTGTTAAACACTTCTTTAAATTTTTTATTTTTTTTAATTGCTTTTTTTTTAATATTTAAATAAAATTTAAATTACCAATGCCACCTAAAATTTGTTCCAAATAAAAAAGCAACGAGTGTCCTTTTTCGTAAGGAATTGAAGAAAAGGCATCATCAGGATCGACTTGATCTAATGGACAGACCAATTGAGTCAATGGGCTTTTGTCGCCGAAGTCTTTGACCGCTTCGACCAAGCATCTCCATCCATCAATGCATTCGAATTGTCTATACAATTCACTTTTTTGATTAATTCCCACTAGTTTGTTTTCCAAAAATTTGGTAAAGCCTTCATTGAGCCAAAAGTGTTCCCAGCTGCAGTTGGTGACCAAATTTCCGGTCCATGAATGTGCAATTTCGTGTTGAATAACAGAAACAAGTGACCGATCGCCGGCAATCAGGGTCGGAGTTACAAAAGTTAAACACGGATTTTCCATTCCACCATAGGGAAAAGTGGGTGGCAAGACCAAAATGTCATATCTTCCCCAAACATATTCACCAGCCAAAGACTCAGCTTCTTTGACCATTTTGTCAACATCAGCAAATTCCCATGCACATTTCTCAATCATTTCTCTCTCTGTCCAAACCCTACTTATTGGTCCCAAATCACTACTTACCAAATCCCCGCTCACAATAGCTATCAGATAGCTAGGTATTTTGATATTTTGTAAAAATTTGTATCTAATAATTTCGCTAGTCTCTTCTTTGCCAGTATTGATAGCACTCATCAAGACAGTCAATGGTTTTTGGACGCTTACCGAAGCTTCATAGGTGAACTTTACCATTGGAGTATCCTGACATGGCAGAATGCTTCTTGCGTGAATAGCTTGGCACTGCGAGAACAAGTAGGGGTATTTTTTGCCCAAAGTTGTCTTGGGCTCAAACCACTGTAGAGCACTGGCATCACGACTTGTTTCATATTCAATTTTCAAAGCCAATTCTCTTAATTATTATTTAAAGTTTAAAAAAAAATAAAACTTTATTTTTTTTTAAATTACTTTATAGAATCAAGATTGGGAATATTAGAAAGAGATATTTTAAGAGCTTGACCAGCAAAATTTTTGTCACCAAATTCAAAATTTAGTTTTAAATCACCAAAGCTAACATTTTTAACATTAATTTCTCTTGTATCCAAAATCTTAATTAGCAAAAATATTAATAAATTTTTCTGACAAAATTTTTATTTGATTACTATAAAATCAGAAGATTTAGCGGGTGTGTCGTTGGCCACAAGATGAAGAATACAATGTCCGGATAGAACTTGACGATTGAAGTCGACATGCCAATCAATGGTCACATGTTTGGTAAAGAAAAGATGCGGATTAGACGCTGAAGAAGGATCACGATAAATTTTTAGAGTCATTTTATAAAATTATCTCAAAATTATCAAATTTATTAGACTTAAATTTCTAGGATTCATTTTGCCAAGTATACACACTGGATAGGTCCTGTGATCATGTCAAAATTTCATGTCTTTGATCTAAAGACGCATATTTTTTAAATTAGAAAATAAAATTAAATTCTAGGATTTTATTAATAAGGGTTCAATGAGAAATCATAAAAAAGCTTTCTTAATAATAAAATAAAATTCAGCTTAAATGCCAATTAATTTTTCCATATAAAAAAAGAAATATATTTTTAGATACTTTATTTAAATAAAAATGAATTTTGGAATTATTTTACTTTCTTTGGCTTTAGTAATAAACATCCAACTTGGTCAAAGCATCGAAATTACCATCAGTCAATTGTATTCGATTGGTAAAGTTCTAACTTCAGATCAAAATGTTGTTTCCAAGTTTGGTCAAGTTATTGATTTGAGGAATTTCTACCCTCTCTATTCAAAATTCAAAGTTGACGAGTTTTTAAATTGTGCCGCTAGACAATTTAACAATTTGACAATAATAGAAAGTTGTTGGGTATCGTATCCTCAGATGGGGGATTTTTTAAATCAAGCATCACTGGATAATTTTGTCCTCTATTTAAACAAATCTCCTGCTAATGTTTTCAATGAATTAAAGTCATCGGTTCCATTTAACCAATTTTTAGCAGAAAAAGATGTACTAAATGCGTCAAATTGTTTGTTTTCTCAACTGATAAATTCAATGACTCCAATGTTGTGCATGGCAAATTATCCACAATTGGTTAGCTTTATGAATGTTATTACTGAACAAAACATATCTGCTTTTTCAACCCACTTTTTAGGATTTTTTATTGATAATTTTAATTATTGGCTTTCTGGACCAGATAGTAGATCTTCAATAATGGAGATTCCATCATTGGATTTTTTGTCTGCTTGTTTAGCATCACCAAATGTGGAATGCATTAAAAATACGGGTTTGAGCGAATATTTTTCATCAGATAAAATTGAAAAATTAGCTGAATTGGTAAATTTATCAGAAAAATCACTCCAATCTGCAGGAATGAGTGTACCTGATGGAATTTTTGATTCTCTAAGAGCAACATTGAACAGTCTAGATGAAACAAATACTGAAATTAACACTGAAACAATTATTGGAAATAAATCTAATTTATATTATCCATCATTAATAGTTTTAATTTTTTGTTTAGGATTTTTAAATTTTTTTTAAATCGCTTTTTACATTTTTTGCTTGGCTTTAATTAGGTAGATATTAAACGCACTCATTTTAAAAACTTTTTTAATAAACTATTTTATTAAAAATTGGTTTAATATTTAAGTAAACTCTTTCCAGTTTGATTTTTTTATTTTTAAAGTTAATCAACATGTTCATGTCCTTGCCATTAAAGACCGATTAACACTTCGTTTATTTTATTTTCATTAAATAATTAATATAAAATTTAAAAAAAATTTTATTTTTATAAAATTTTTTAAAAAGATAAAAGATTGAAAATTCGAATTATTCAAAAAAATTTAATATTTTCAAAATCTGTTCAAAAATTTCAACATTTATCACAAAGCTATTCATCATACTTGGCTGTGTAATAAAATAGCAACAATTAAAATAAAATATTCAAAAAAGCATAATTAAAAAAACATATTTAAAAATAGCATAGTCATCTTAGCACTATTTAAATAATACTAAGAAAAATAATAATAACTTTTGAGTTCTGGAGTGTTCATTGCCGCATTAATGACAATATCCTAAAAACTAATAATTTTGTGGAATCTCGGCATAATGCATTTTCGGGAAAAAAATACTAAAAAATAATAAAATTACTAATTTTTTTTTATAAAAATAGTCACTGTTGTCGGGTCATCACCTTTTCTTTTCATTAATTGATGCATTTTTATCGGATAACTCGACAAGGTGCTGGTGAAGGGCCTCATAGACTAGCTAACTTTGAGAAACAAAGCAACCGTATCTTAGATATAATGAAAAATTATTCAGTTGAAAATGTGTTTGATTTTTTGAAAAATATAAGTCTAAACTTAAATTATTAATTTCAAACATATAAGAATTATTTTCAAACACAATTTATTTGTGTTGAAAAAAAATTTCCTTTAAGAATTATTTTCAAACACAATATATATAATTTTGGATATAAATGATCTACCTAAAGGAATAGAGAATGTTGTGAAATTAAATGCAGATGATACTAAAATTTTCTCGCAAACGGTATTAGAATTAAGCGCCGCGAAACTACAATCAGATTTAGATTTAATTTTCAAGTGGACTCAAGGTTGGCTACTTCTTTTCAACACATCAAAATGTGTGGTTATGCATTATGGTCATAAAAACAAAGAATTTCCTTGTTTTATTAATGGTAAGCAGTTAGCAACGTCAGATACCGAAAGAGATCTTGGAGTTATTTTCAATACAAATCTTAAATGGAAAAATCAAGTGATAGAGGCTACAAACAATGCAAATCAAATGTTAGGTCGCATCAGGAAGTCATTCGCTCGTTTTGATTGTAAGTTATTAAGATCTTTGTATTTAAATTTTGTTCGTCCTCTTTTGGAATTTGCGGTGCCTGTATGGTCTCCAATTCTTAAGTCTGACTGTGAGAATGTTGAAAGGATTCAACGCAGAGCTACGAAATTTGTTTCGTCAATTAGAAACAAACCGTATGAAAGCAGATTGAAGGCTTTGAACATTCCAAATCTGGTGGAAAGAAGAAAAAGAGGTGATCTAATTCAATTATACAAGTTCATGCATGGAATAGAATCGGTTGAAAAAAGCAACAATTTTAATGTCACAAAAAACCAAGGAAGAGGTCACTGCCTCAAATATCACAAAGAAATATCGAGGCTCCAACATAAAGATAACTTTTTTTTATACAGAACCGCTAACATATGGAACTCGCTGCCAAATGAATTAGTTGAAGCCCCCAATGTTAACAGCTTTAAAGCAGGCATTGATTGCTGGATGAGCAGCAATCAATCACATCAGCTGTCTTAGTGTGTCTTATCAGCACACTCGCTGGCTAGCCAGCTACAGTCAAAACTACTACTACTACTACAATTTGTTTGTGATAAATGTTTTTTTTTTTAAATATAATTTTTTGTGCTGAGAAGAAATCGAATAGTGTTGAGTTTTTTTTCATTGTGCTAATCAGAAATTGATTGTGCTGAAATAATATTCCCTTAAAAAAATTTCCTGCTAAAATTGACTTCTAATTTAATTATTTTTTATTTTATTTTGCTTTAATAAATAATGCTAAATTAATTAATGCTAGTTTAATAATGCTTTTTTATATACAGGTAATTTTTTACTGTTAATTAAATGCTATTTTGATGGATTACCATCATTCTTTTGTAAAAATATTCAAAGATTTTTTCACCATTATTCTATCGTTCAATCAGATTATCACTATTTCCTTATTAATTTCAAAAAACACTCTTGGGTTATGAAAAAAAATCAAAAAAAAAGAAAAAAAAGAATAAATTGTAAATTAAAATAAAACATAAAAGGACAGTTTATGTTATTTTTATTGTATTTTTATTTCTTTAAGTTATTTTTCATTAATTTCACTTATAAATTTTGAGGGGAATTATGTAAAAAGTGTGTAAAAGATAACAAATTCAGTTTAATTTTGTAAATTGAATCCAGTGATTTCGAGAATATCTTCTGCTGAAAAACTTTATTTGCTGGATTTCAGATAGTGACGAAAAAAATTGAAGTCATTTGTATTAATCAATACTTATTGCACCAATTTTTGCTGAAGACAACCACGAAAAAATTTTTTTGACTTATCTTTATATTTTGAAAGCTAATAATGCCAAATAACATCATTGTATTAATTTAGTTAGATCAATGCTACTGTATATTAAAAAATTTCATTATACATGACCATGGAAATATTATAAATCTTTTGGTAGAATGTGATTTAAAACAAAGGCTCTACAGAAGAGAAAGAACTAAAGAAATCAGTGCCACTCTTCAAAGAAGATAGATTCAGATAGTTTAGATAGTTTTTTAGATTGCATGAAAGTAGGATAATTAGACTTGCATTTTTTTGGTCACTTCAGAGGTAAATTGTGCAGAAAAAAAAAGATGCCAAAGATGAAATGTGAGAAAACATTTGAAAAAGAGCAGAGAGAAATGGGTTTAAATCTTAGGCAGGATACAAAAAAAAAATCTCTTATAAAAGACAAATGAAAATGGATGCTTTGACGTATTGGCGCTGAAGGCTCCTATGGGAATGTAAACTATTTGAAGAAATATTGAAAGCAAAAAATGATTTAAAAATTTAACTAAAAAACGTGATCAAATTAAAGACAAAAAAAACAGTATTTAGGTATAGTTTAACTACATTATAAATATCAAGTTAAGGTGAATTTATATTTACATTAAAGGTATCTGTTGAGTAAAGGCAGTTTATTAAATATGACTATTTTTTCAAATTTAATATGGAAACCATAAAATTTAGCATAAGCTTAATAACAAAGATATATTTGGATATTAAACTGTAAAAAATTTAAGTATTTTAAAAAATTGATTGAATTAATTGAAAATTGATCTAGTAATAAATTTAAGTTCATTTTTTTTTTAATTTGGCTTTTAAAAATAAAAATTACTACTTGACCTTTCGAGTCAAAAATTTTTGAAGGCATTTAAAATTAAATTTAATATAAATAAAAAAACTAGAATTTTGTTTTTTTACAACCGATAAGTTGATCTTACAAAATTAAGTTATTAAAATCATCTTATGCTATTAAATCTTTTACTACACTTTAAGGTTGTTATTTAAAAAACAAATACAACTTGTTAAATAATAATTTTTTTATCTAAAATAAATTTTAAAATAGCTCAAATCTAAGGGTGAAAATTATCTAACATCTGTTACACTTATAGTGATTTAAAAATCGTGATTTTTACTGATGGAAGCTTTAATTTACCTGTTATATAATAACATAATGTTTTATATAATCACTTATCTATAAATATGAAAGACTTTTTTAGTTTTGTCATTTAAAAAGAAAAAACAGCCTAAACCATGATTGAAAAATCAACATTTGAGTCCGAAGAACCAAAATTGACCAACAAGCCACATAACATTGGCATCATTTTAACTTTTCTTTTGAATGTAGTTCTATTAGCAGGCCTACTATTTTTAAATTATGGTGCTTCTAGCCTAGGTATTACAAGAAGTGGAATCGCTAACTCATCTAGACTATATCCAATTGATGTGAGTCCTGCTGGATATACATTCTCTACATGGGGTGTAATTTTCACTCTACAAGCTCTCTGGACTCTTTATTCAATTGCTTCCATATTTCTTAAAACAAAAAATGGAAGATTGTACCAAGAACCAGCTGTTTTTACTCCATCATTTTTCATGTTCATTTTTCTGCACTATGGCTATTTGTACGGTTGGATTTTTGTACTAGATAGTAACTATCTTACAATCTCATTTGTTTTTTTGGCCATACCTTCTATATGTTTATACCTTGCCGGTGTAGTAAGTCACAAAAATATTTTCGACGCTCAGAAAAAGCTTGAAGACAACAAAGTGTAAGTTTTTAAAATTTTTTCAAATAAAATTTTATTAAAAAATAAATTAAATAAATAAAATTTAATTTTAATTTAAATTTTTTGATAGCTATTTATGGTTGTATCGAATTTTGGTGAACAATGGCATTGCATTCTATGGTGCATGGGCTACGCTGGCTACATTCTTAAACCTGGCGATTGCATGGACCTACGAATGGAATGGAAAAAGGGACGTTGCTTCAATTAGTTCATTATCATTGGCAACTTTGTTTGTATTTGCCTATTTTTTCTTAGATGTGGCTGTCTTTGAAAAATACACTCGATTTACTATTAGCCCGTATTTGCAGCTAATTTGGGGTTATACTGGTAATTTTAGAAAGAAAATTAAAAATTAAATTTTTTAAAATATTATTTTTTAAAGGTATCCTTGTAAACAACTGGAACTTACAAACACCAGCAGCATATCTGGCTCTGTTATTTTTAATAGCTATTTTAATGTTAACTGCTATTAAACTGATTGTTTCCTATGTCAAACAAATGAGGACCCCTACAAATAATTTAGCCTAGATTTTCTTTTATACTATGATTATAACAGATTATTTTTAATTTAAAATTTATTTATATAAAAAGAAAATTTTTACGTCGACATTTAGAAAATTTTTTTTTAGGAAATTTGATATTTAATTTTAAGAAAGATTAAATCAAAATTGTGTTTTAAATAATAAAGTTTTATTCAATTTATTAAATTAATAATTTCAGTCTAATTTCCCATACTTATATTAAAAATTAAAAAAAAAACTTGATTCTGGTAATTAGAAAATTCTTAATTGCTTAGCCGAATATTCTAATTTTCAAACATTTTATCTTTTATCCCTTAAGATGACTCTTAATATAAAATTTTAATTTGGAGAATCTTTTCCAATGTTTTCCAAGAAATGAGTTACCATTTATCTTGAGGTAGATTTACTAACTCGAGTCTGAAATTACCAATTTTCAATTTTTTTCAAAAATAAATTAATTGTTTTTATCAACAATTTACCAAATTATTATTTAAATTTTTAAAATGAAATTTAGGTATTAAAAAAAGAAAAGTTAATATTTATTGTAAATTATTAATTTACTCTATTTTGGACGGAGAAAAAATTGTGTTTTCAATTAATTTTTTTAAATGAAATAGATCATTTCCTAAATGAAAATAAAATGCATTTTGAAGTTGATGTTCTGCTCAAAATATTATTTCAATTCAAAAGTTTATCCTTAATATTAAACTTAATCGTTGATTTAATTTAAATAATTTTAATGTAACAACAAGTGTAATGTAGATTTAGAAAATAAAAAAAAATTGAAATTAAATTTTCTCAATCCATTAATAAAATCGTTTTTTGATCTATTTTAGCTGATTTTTTGTTTAGTTTTAATTTCATTTTATTACTTATTTTGAATTAATTATTTGAATTTTTTTTAAATCATTTTGAAAGCTAGATACAAATAATTAAAAAAAAAATTCAAATAAACTTTACCGTAAAGTTTATATTTTTTGATAAAAAATCAGTTAATACATTTAAATATAAAAATCGATTTTATCAATGGATTGAGAAATTTTTTTCAACTTTTTTTTTTTCTAAATCTCTATTCCACGTAAAGCATGTTTATTGAATGCATATTTAAATTAAATCAAAGATTAATTTTAATATCTAAGGATAGACATTTTGAATTGAAATGATATTTTGAATTGATCATCAACTGTAAAATGCCAAATAGGATAATCTCGAAACTAAAGATTTATATTTTTTATTTATTTGTTTATCTGTGACTAGCAAAAGCTTCTTCAGATAATAAAATAAAAGATTAATACAATCATATTTATATATTAATTTAGATATCCTATTTGAGACTGTTAGCATTTTGTAAGCTAATTAAAATTATATTTTCTTATAAATAATTTCTAAAGAGAATAATAATAAATTATCTTCAATCAATGCTAAATATTTTTCAAATGTAGTGCTAATTTTGCTTTAAAATATCAATTTGAATTAAAAAATCATCTAAAACCGTTAAAATGAACCTTTTTTAAATAAAATAAAATTTATTTGTTATAAAAAATGACTTGAGATATTTAATTTTAATTTATTTGGTCGATCTAAAAAATTAATTAGTCTAGTAAAAATATCTGTGTTCAGAGTAGTTGAATTTAGTTTTTTGCTTATAGAGTAACATCATTTTTTAAAAATTAATTTTAAAATAAAATAAAAAAAAATAATCAAACAGATCTTTGAATGTTTTTAAATCCCATTTTTACTGAAAAATATTTAATTGAAATTACTAATTTTACTAAATCAATAAGCAATAATTAAAAATACAAGCCTGAGCCAATTGATTGTTAAAAAAATGTCAAAATCAATTCATTTTTTCACAAATTAAAAAGCTCATAAAAAAATTGCTTTTTTTATTTCACCTGTCTGAAAACAAATGGAAAAGAATATTAATCAATAAAGTCGAGGTTAATGCTAAAAGTTGTTGATAAGTGTTCTCCAAAGAACCTTACATTTTTTGTCTGTTGTTAGATCCCTTTTTTTTGAGAAAGTTTTAATAATCTTAATTTTTTTTCTAAATTTTTTTTCCAAAAAGATCTGCTTGAGAGTGGATTTTTTCCCATCTTATTAACAAAGTATTGTCAATTTTGATTCAACTCAGATGATAACTGCTTCGATTTTTTTCGTCTATCAGTTTAAATACTAAGCTTTCTAATGTGTTTGGGAATTTTAAGGTAATTACTTGCTAATATTTTTTAGTATTTAAATATTCAAATATTAATATTCCAATAGTAATATTCTATATTAGAATATCTCTTAAACTTTTTAGTTTACTATTTTTTATTAAGTTTACCAGACAAATTACTTTTTTAAAATTACAATTTTAGATGTACTTCTAAGGTTGTTTCAAAGCAAGTCCTTTTTTCATTTTAATTTTTTTTTTCGTTTACCTTTTATTGGTTTTTTAATTAGTTTTTTTATTATTGTATTTTTTCAAACTGTATTTAAAATGCGTTTTTATAAGATTTTTTTAGACTCATTTTGGTATGCTTTTGATCATTCATTCTTAATTAATGATCGCACTAAGCTCGATAAAATTTTCTAAAATAAAGATATGTTATCATAAAAAATTAATAAAAATTATTTGATGATGTTATGATATCATTTTAATTTAATTCGATTTTAGATGATAAAGATGATTTAAAAAAACTCGTATTATTGTCTGGTCAACAAAAATTAAGACTTTTAAATCACTTTTTTCGCGATTTAGGCACCTTATTAGTCTTCTTAATTGATCAAATTCACTAAGCAATGGCAGTTTTCTAACGTGAAATCCTTTTTGTGATTCAATTGAATTTTTTAATTTAAAGAACCATTTTTTTTTATCAAATTTGAAGCGATATTTTCTTATAACGCTACTTGATTGAACCCCAAATTTTTCCTTAAATTATTTTATAAGATTCAAAACCATTCATATAGTTTGGAATAGTGTCAAATTATTAAACTTTTTCAATGATAAATTTACAGGCAATAATTACTGAGAAAAATATGGAAAATAACGATTAATTGAAATTATTAAAATCAAATATTTTTTGTAAAAATTTCTTTTTTTTTTATTTTTTTTTTATTTTTTTAAAGTAAAAAATAATCTTTTTAAGTAAATTTTCATAGAAATAAGATCTCATAGGAAAATTATGATAATCTTAGGTGCTCTCTTATCCCAAAGATTCCTATCAAGAATTTTCTAATGAGAACAAAAAATGATCGATTTTAAAATCGATAGAAAAGTTTGTCAACTTACAGTTCTTGTTGGTAGATTAGACTAGATTTTCAACTCTTTTAAAAATTGTAGCTAAAGGCAAAATCAAAAAATGATAAAAAAGAGTATTTTGGTATAGTTCAGCTTAGTTTGAAATTATCAAGTTTAGCTGAATTTTTGTTTACATTAAAGGTATCTGTTTAGTAAAGGCGGTTTATTTTAAAGATGATGATGTTTAGAGATGGATCCGGATTTTAAAATATAAAAGTTTGGATATTTTTGAAAAATAAATTCTTTAAAAAAAATTATTATTATATTTATTTTTCTAATTTGACTTTTAAAATAAAAAAAAAAATACTAAACTTATATGACCTTTTAAGTCAAAAAATTTTGAAGACATTTAAAATTAAATTTTATATAAATAAAACTACAACTTTGGTTATTTACAGCCGATAATTTGATCTTACTATATAAACATATTAAAATCACCTTAAGTTATTTAATCTTTTACTATACTTTAAGATTTTACTTTTAAAAAACAAATACCACTTGTTAAATGATAAAATTTATTAGCAAAAATAAATTTTAAAATAGCTTAAGTCTTAGAGTGAAAATTATCTAATATCTGTTACACTTATAGTGATTTTAATATCGTGATTTCTACTGATGGAAGCTTTAATTTACATGTTATATAATGACATAATGTTTTATACAATCACCTATCTATAAATAAGAAAATTTTTTTTAGTTTTTTCATTAAAAAAAAACAGCTTAAACCATGACTGAAAAATCTACATTTGAGCTTGAAGAGGCTAGATTGACAAACAAGTCGCACAACATTGGCATCATTTTAACTTTTCTTTTGAATGCAGTTCTATTAGCAGGCTTGCTATTTTTAAATTATGGTGCTGCAGATCTTGGTATAACAAGGAGTCGCATTGGTAACTCAAGTGACCGATATCGAATAGATATAAATCCTGCTGGATATACTTTCTCTACATGGGGTGTAATTTTCACTCTACAAGTTCTCTGGACTCTTTATTCGATTGCTTCCATATTTCTTAAAACAAAAAATGGAAGATTGTACCAAGAACCAGCTGTTTTTACTCCATCATTTTTTATGTTCATTTTTCTGCACTATGGCTATTTGTACGGTTGGCTGTTTGTATGGGATAGCAAATATTTAACAGTAGCTTATGTATTCTTGGCAATTACCACTACAAGTTTGTACCTTGCCGCTATAGTTAGTCACAAAAATATTTTCGACGCTCAGAAAAAGCTCAAAGACAACAAAGGGTAAGTTTTTGATTTTTATTAATTTAATTAATATTAATAAAATTTTATTTAAATCTAAAATTAATATTATTTTTCATAGCTATTTATGGTTGTATCGAATTTTGGTGAATAATGGCATAACATTCTATGCTGCATGGGCTACGCTGGCTACATTCTTAAACCTGGCGATTGCATGGACCTACGAATGGAATGGAAAAAGGAACGTTGCTTCAATTAGTTCACTATCATTGGCAACTTTGTTGGTATTTGCCTATTTTTTCTTAGATGTGGCTGTCTTTGAAAAATACACTCGATTTACTATTAGCCCGTATTTGCAGCTAATTTGGGGCTATACTGGTAATTTTAGCAAGAAATTTAAGAAACATTTTTTTTAAATTTTATTTTTTTTAAAGGTATCTTCGTAAACAATTGGAACTCACAAACTCCAGCCGCTTATCTCACTCTGCTCTCTTTAATAGCTATCATAATATTAACAGCTATTAAGCTAGTCATTTCTTATGTCAAACAAATGAGGACCCCTACAAATATTTTAGCCTAGATTTTATTTTATAATTTATTTACTATAGATTTTTTTAGATTAAAATAATATTTATTTAGAATAAAAATTTTTTAACACTCAAAGGACCAAGGGGTCTTAAAGACCCTTTTTGATGCTTATTTTGCTCTTTGCTCAATATATTTATTCCTTTTTGACAATTTTTTTTTCATCAAATCTAAAATCCAATTAATATTATAACTAATTCATTTTTGTTTTAAAATCTTTTTATTTTTCTGCAAAAAAAAAATATATACGTTAAGGCCCAAAAGGGGTTTTTTGGACCCAACAGAAATATTGTCTTTTTTTTGTAAAATAAATTGAAGACCAAGCTAATTATGCTTTAAATTTCAGAATCTACTTAAATTAAATAATTCCTTCTATAAATTAAAATTTTATGAACCATGTCTCGACGAAAAGCTGCCTTACAAGCCCTTGAACTTCTTAGAAATGCGGATGATACCCAATCAGTAGCCTCTGATGATGATGATAATGATTATGAGAATAATAATGACTTTGATAATGATTTTGAAGATGAAATGGAAACAACAAATCAGCCTAATGCTGAATATGATTCAGATGAAGACTCTGATAATGAAGAAAATGAAGGCGAAGAAGAAACTGAAGAAACTAACATAGACAAAACTTTGTAAAATGGAATGATATGGATAAGATTGAAAGATGGAAAAGAGACAAGTCTTAGAAAAAAGATAAATTACAATATTTTAAATTTAGTCGGAATAAACAGCTGGATCTTGTATAAAACTTGTAACAGAAGTAAGATTTCGCGTCGAATGTATTTGAAATCATTGGCAGATGAATTACTGGAAATGGTGAATAAAAGTGTACAGCCTACAACTCCAATTGCTCCAGTTGCTTCTAGAAAATGTTTAGCAAGAACTGAGATTGATTCATCTGCAAAAAAAAAGTGTCAAATTAGGTTATGTAATGGAAACAAATCGAACTTTAATTGTGACAAATGCAAACAATTTACATGTAGTCCTTGTCTAGGGGAGAAGGTTTTCAAATCGATTTGTAAAAATTGTTACGATCAAGGACTGAGAATTTAAATAAAATTTTAATTTTTTTGATAAAAAAATTTTTTTCTTGAATTTTTATCAAATTTTTTTTTATAAATTCTTTTAGAATTTACTTAAATCTAGACATACTTTTTTTTGAAAGTATAACAAAAATGATAAAAGACATTTATTTTTGCAATCTGTAACATTTTTTAACAAAATTTGAATAAATAATCTAGTTTATTTTATCTAAAAAGCAAATCTTATTTTAGGGGTTTTTTGGACCCCTTTGGTCCTTAACGTAATAAAAAAATTGGGCCTTTGAGTGTTAAAATTTAATTTTTTAGTCCTTCTGAAAACCATGAAAATTGCCTCAAAAAATTAAATTAAAAAATTTGGGAAAATTCAAAACGGCCAAAAATTTTTGAAAAAATGTCTTTTTTTTCCAAAAATCGAAAATTAAAGAATTTTTTTTTATAAATTGGTTAAAAATTGCTTTTTTTTTAAACGTTAAAAAAAATTCTTAAATTTTCGATTGTTTGAAAAAAAGAATTTTTTCAAAAATTTTTTGCCGTTTTGAATTTTTCCAAATTTTACCAAAATTATCGTAAAATCCATATAACATAGTTTTTCGTAAAAAACTTATTTTTTCCTTTTCGGATTTTACGTAATTTTTCGTAAAATTCTGTTAAAAAATCAACACTGTACCAGGAAAAAGAAAATCCTCCTTGGTAGCTTTGGTTTTAATTAACTAAGTTCAATTAAATTTAATTAACTAATATTTCCAGCCTTATTGTCAATACAAATTAAAATTTACATATCAAAAATCAAAAAAATAGAAATTCAAATAGAAAATCATTTAAAAATATGATATGATATTTTATTTAATTAGACGATTCTTAATTGTTTAGTATAATTATTCTAATCTTCGAACATTTAATCTTTATGGCACAATATTTTAGTCAACTAAAAAAACTCGAAATAAACACAAATAGTTTTTAATCTATGATCTATGATCTTTAATCAGAGAATTTTTTTTTTTTAAATAAATTTAAATTTAATAATAAATATAAAAAAATAATTTCTAGCACGATTGTTTGATGTTTTAAATATACTCTATTCTTTTTAATATGGAAAAGTCTTTCATTTTTTTCTAACTCTTTTTAATTAATGATGATGATTCAATTGAATAATTAAAATCATTGGGCAAAATTTATTATTTGAGAAAACTAATTTTGTATTTGATAAAAATCTGATTTTATTTAAACTCTAAACTATGGATCATCCAAATTAAGTCTCTGAAAAAACTCTGCAGGGAAATTTAATTTTCATAGGTTTTCTAAAACATTTAATGATTTTAAAATTTGCAGAGTTTGAGACTAAATTTGGGTGATACAAAGTTTTGTGCAGCAGTAAATTTTTGAAGAACGAGTTTTAAACCTAAATTACAAAATTTATCTCAACTTAAAATTTTTGTTTCTGTTCTTAGTTCCAAAATTCACAATGCCTCATATAATTTGAAAATTTTCGCTTTCTTTCTCTTAATTAAAATATAAAAAAAAGGCAAATTGAAGTTCATGATCATGATCAAATGATCAAAATTTAATAGATTACAATCTTAATAAAAATGTTCAAATTAGCTTTTTTTAATATTTTTAAAATTAAACATAAGATGTTTATTTTATTTTATTTACTGAGCAGAGGCCACCAGTTGGGCCACTATCGATACGCTGTAAAATAAAGCGTGTCGTTAAGAATTAGTAATAAAAAAAAAGCATAAAATCAGTTTGTAAAAAAAAAAAACAGAAGAGTCGTTTTAAATTCTAAAGATAAAAAGAAAAGGACAAATATTAAATATAAGAATATAATATTTAATTTTTTTTTCTGCAGTTTTAGTATTAGTTCTGTCGATCAAATCTGGTGAACTCAAAAAGCATTTTTGGTATCTCCTCTCTATTTAAGTGGCTAAATATCTCTCTAATTTTCAGGACTATATGATCTTCTTTTGAAGCCCTCAGGTCAGTCTTTACTATGTATTTGTAGACGCTACAAACTTCACTCCGTTCCAAAGAGCTGTCATCTCCTACAAAGCTTTTAAATTCGTCTATTTCAGAAATAAAAATTTTTGATTGACTTCAATTGTTTCGAAGATTCTTAATATTTCCCTGGTGTAGGTATTTCGGATGAGTCCCTGATAGAAATCAAATTTTAAAGTGTTGAGTCGAATAATGGTTGGCTCCAAGTTAAGCGCCAGAAGTAATTCACTTGTCCTGCACCTTTTTGGTATCCCAAGTATGCTTTTAATGACGTTACCCTCTATTCGCTTAATTTTTAGTTTTTCTGTTGAACCTTGATTGTGGTTCTCTAGTCCATAAAATAAGATTGGTCGTAAGTACGTCTTATATAATTGTCCTTTCATGTTTTGATGTGCAATATTTCTAACAATACCAAAGACCTTTAATTTGGCCAACGATGCATAAACTGCCTTTTTTATTTTATTTATATGTTCTGAGTTCTTATCATCGTCAGAGAGTGTAATGCCTAGATATTTCATGGAGTTCATTTGTTTAATTGGTGTTAGATACAATTGAAGGTCATTTTGCCAAAGATCACACCGTCTTTTATCAGCACTTCGATAAATTTTTGAATTAAATACCATATACATTGTCTTCTCAGGATTAAAACTAATTTCATTACGAGCTCCGAACCGTTCAACTATGTCTATTTGCTTTCGAAGATCGTATTTAGAGGTGCTAATAAGAATGATGTCATCCGCATATGCAATCACATCAATCTTAGTCGAGTTGTATAGTTTAAGGCCGGATGGACAGTTCTCAATATCTTTTAGCAGATTGTCGATGTAAATTGAAAATAATTTAGGGGACATTATACCACCTTGTCTGACGCCCAGCCTAGTTCTAAAAAGTTTCGAATACTCAAGATCGTTCTGTACCAGTAGTAATTCATTCGTTCTGATAGTAATTCATTATCGCAAACAGGACCGCGGGTCTAATATTAAATTTGATTAATTTGACCCAGAGATTAGATCGATTAGCCTTGTCAAAGGCTTTTGAAGCGTCGATTGCACAAACATAAAGTCGTTTCCTTAACATTTTGCTCATTTTGACAGCTTGTTTTAATACAAATATTGCATGACTACATGAAGAGTTTTCTTTAAATCCAAATTGCTTTTCATGATCTAAGTAGTAATTTTCAATTTCGTTTAAGAGCATGGTCTCAAATAAATTTGAGAATGCATCCGAGACGGCTACCGGGCGTAGGTTGTTAATATCCCTATTCGATTTTTTTGAGTCCTTGATTATTGGTTTGATAATTCAAATGTTGAAAATATATGGGACCTGCTTAAAGCCAATGCATTTCTCAAATAAAGTAGAAATTCTTTCGTACATTTTTTGGTCTGATGAGTATTTGAGCATCTCATACGAGACACCTCCAAAGCCGACAGCCTTTCCATTTGGAAGGTCTCCCACTATTTTCTTGATAACTTCTTTTTTCAAAGAAAAAGAGAGTACGGGGTCTTAATTTTCGGTAGTGAATTGGCTGATGATCAAGTTACTAGCAGCTTCTATATATAGATTTCTGAGATACGCTTGTTAAAAAGTTTTCTTTACTCAATTTGTAATTCAACAATGTCTATATAAACCGTAAGTTTTTCTCTGAGCATGTTTTTTGCCTTTTTCCAGAATTTTTGCTCCTCAAAACGAATCAAATTATCTATCATTCTAAGTGTTTTATCAGGTCTAAGTTTCAGATTGTATCGATTTAATATTCTAAACTTTTTTTTGTACTAACGATACTCTTAGTCGTCCTTGAAATCTGAATCTCTATATTTGATGTAATTCTCAACGAGTTTAGCATGAACATCCTGGAGCTTGATCCCACCATTTCTTGTATTTGTTTTCACGTAGCCTTTTTTTTTTCCTAAGCATTTGTTTGTGTTCTTTTGCAGTCTTGGTAGTCGAATTTATAAGAATAGACGAAATCTTGTTTAGGAGTTCAGTTGACCGTGCTTTTACTTTTTGTGGTGGGTTTTCATCTAGCAAGGCCTTCGTTTCAGTTTCAAGTTTTACCATCCCTTCTCGAACTCTAGCACGAAAACTTTCTCTCAACTTGAGATTTTGCCAATTGAGTGAGAATTTGGGTGGTCGTTTTATTCTATCTGACTTCGAATAAACATCTCTCATGTAGCTTAAATTTAATGACTATTGCATTATGGTCGCTGTGGTTTGTTGGGTCAAGTACAATCCTTGTAGACTCTATGTTAGGGAAATTTATATGGTATATAACATGATCAATCCAACTTCTACAGTTCCCTCTTTTGAATGTATAATGAACTGGTTGAGTCGACTCCATGTCAGATATTCGAAGCATATTGTCTTTCACAAATTCTTCGAACATTCTCGCATGTTCAGGGATTCGGGAAAAGTCAGTATTAAAGTCAACAGTTATCATAAGTCAACCCCTTTGACATAAGAGTTCTAGTGCATTCACTTAGCAGAGCCAAGTCGCTAGTAAATGTAAGTTTGTTTTCAATTGAACCATTCTCATAAATAAGATATACATTGATAATCGCTAATTTGTTAATATTTAGAATACCGATTTGATTGCTAATGAATCAGCGTCTTGTTTTAAATCGATCATCGATGATTAAAGCTATTCCTCCTGATGGACGACCCAAATTTGTGAGTCTGGCAGCATTATTTGAGTATATAGTCTTACCGTTGATAAAACTTGCATCCTCTAATTTAGATTTAGTCTCTGCCCAAGTCTCTTGAATGCATACAATCGTATTCTCGCTCACTAGTCTATTGATGTATTCCAAATTATTTTCAATACCAGCAGTTTAAATGGTAACGATAGTGATAGTTTTAGTCATTATGTTTAGAGTGGGTAGATGATTTATTGGTTGCTAGGGCTGGATTGGGTTCCTCTGGCTTATTATTAACTCAGTTAGTTTATCAAAGCCAAGAGATTGAGATTGTCTTATATCTTGAACAGTAGCATCGACAGATTTGACTTCATTACGAATTGTTTTAACTTCGCAACAGATCGATTTGACTTCGTTAGGAACAAGTTTCAGCTCTTCGTTAAAGGTGTCTATTTTTTTGTCCATAAGATTGATGTCAGATGAATTTTTAGATACTCTTTCCTCTAAGTCAGCGGTTGATGTGAAAAGGGAGTTAAAAGTCGAAAGTTTTGAGTCAATTTTCTGATTTAGTAAATTCCCAAAAACTTCTTCAATAAGATGTTTATTATTTTAATTGAAAAAAGAGTAAATTTTTTTTTCTGATTGATTTTGAATTGATTTTTCCAAAATATTTATTTGAAAAATTTAAAGACAAGTTTAAAATCCATATAAAGGTATCCAAATTATGGCTTTATAAGATATTTAAATACTAATAAAAATATAATACCGCGAAACAAATTAAAATTTTGTCTTGTAAAATTTTAAAATATTGATTAAGATTTTAATTTACTAAAGACAAAAATTCATATTATTTTCTATCTGAGAGTTGATTCAACAAATCATATTAAATAAAGTTAAGTAAGTTTTTATTATAAAATGGGAAAAAAATACCTTTTTATTTAAATCAATAAACTAAATAATGATTTGAAATTTAAATTTGATCATGTATTTCAATTTGCCAAAAAAAAAATCCTAAATCATTTTAAGCTTAATTTCGAAATAGAAAGTAATCAATTTTTTTAATTGAAAATTTTTATTCAAAATATTTGATTTTTATTTTCATTCCAATTAACATTCTTATTAATATTTATTTTAGAAAATTATTACAAAATATTGAAAAATCTTCTGCTTGGATTATTATTTTCATGATAATCGAAAATGATTTGTTATTTTACCAAATTTTGATAATGCCATCTTCAGATCCAGTTACTAATTTTCCTGATTTCAATATTCTGAAACATGACCAAATATCGTTTTTTCCATTTGAAAGAAAATGAATTAAGGATCCATCTTTGACATTCCAAAAATTTACAACACTATCTCTTTCTAAACTGTCAATTTCTCCATTTTTTTATCTTGTATATCATCAATAATATTTCCATGAGCAAATAAAAATTTTTTAAAAAATTGATGATGTCAGAATCAAAATATTACAACCCTGTTACTTGAAGCGACCACCTAACGATCTGCACAATATAAGGAGTATCTAAAAACTTATTTAAATAAAAATTGGGTCAAATAAAGATAAAACAAAAGATACAATACCGAAATCAAATTGGAACAATATAAGCCTGCAAATCGAATAACAAACTTTCCTGGAGAAGAGGCTCAATGAACTGAAATTTATTGATAAGCTAAAATCTATTAACGAGAACAACTCGGAAATGCTACTAACAGAAATAATTAACAATGTTCATAGCGAGATGTTAAACACGGCAAGAAAAACTTATAAAAACATCAACCTAAAAGTTAAAAAAATCAAAAGAAACTCCTGGTAGGACAAAGAAATTAAAAACCTGCATGTAAAAATGCGCTATTTTTTGAAACTTTTTAAATATAGTAATTATGAAGATCAATACTCGAATTTCAACTATAAGATGTTCAAAAAACGATTCCGGAGTGAACAAAGAAAAAGAATGAAAACGAAAAATGATAAAAAGGCATGGATGTTAAATCTTTCATACAAAGATAAGAACAAATTTTGGATGTTATTACAAAAATACCGTAAAAAAAAGTATAAAATAGGATTATCATGTGATATTTTGGAAGCAAGCTTTAAAAAGCCGTTCAATAATGAGATAATCAAAGAAAATCAAGAACATGAAGAATATCTTAACACGATTAAACGTGAGGTTCTTAACTACGAAATAAAGATAAAGGATAAAAAAGACCCATACGTTATACCAGAAGAAGATATTATAAACATATTGCAAAATTTAAAAAATGGTAAAACTGTTGGTTTTAATGATCTTTCAAACGAAATGTACAAGAATGGAATGTGTGATACTCTAGTTACAATAATCAAGTTAATAAAAGAAAAAATAATTCAATTTGGACAAGTACCCAAATTTTTCAATATAGGAAAAAATATGCCAATTTTCAAGGAGGAAGATAAACCAAATAATGATCGTAACAATATTAGA
The DNA here is from genome assembly GCA_025491095.1 of Brachionus asplanchnoidis. Lineage (NCBI taxonomy): Eukaryota > Metazoa > Rotifera > Eurotatoria > Ploima > Brachionidae > Brachionus > Brachionus asplanchnoidis. Next base: position 655,934 of record JAILYF010000017.1, read on the forward strand.
CCGATCACGACATCAGATGTCATTTCAAACATTTACGAGAAAATAATAAGTTAAAAGTTGTTGAACAACAAATTCAATCGAGTCCACCAAACCTCGGTTTGCACAATGGAAGACATGGTCAACATTTGAGATTGACGTTTTTGTATTATAATCGAATGTATCGATATGAATTTTCTTTTCTAAGTTGTTTATCTGTCTACAATAAGAAGAGTTTTTTTGGTCAAAATGTTTATAGTTTCCTTTAAAGAAAACCAGTAGGCTTTTACACAAAATACTTTGACGAAGTTGTTTTAGAAAGAAGATCTTATGTTTGCAGTAAATTTGATCAATCGTTTCTACTTTTATGGCCACTAACATTGGCCTGAATCTTGCCAATTTCTTTATCATAATAATGTATTTCAATATAATTTACTTGCATGAAAGATAAAATTATGTAATGAATCTTAGTTGTAGAGCTAAACAACAAGATTATTACAAAATACTTTGGATAAAATAGTTTTGAATAAATCCCTACATGGTTTTTAGCACAAGCTAAAATAAAGTATTTTTTCTTATTACGAAGAAAATAAATATAATCTTATGGAAATTGAAGTTGATCAAATTAAAACTTGCCAATTTTTATTTTGCTTCCATAAGAAGAAATTAAAAATTTTACATTACTATCCAATGCTTCTATTTTGGATATGATATGATATATTCAAGAAATCGGCTTTTGAAGATGGTTTTTCTTCCAGTTTTTATTTAAGAATTTTTTAATTAATGAAAGAAAATACATTTTTTTATCAAAATTTTAATTAACTAGGTATTGTTAAAAGATTTTATCTAAAATAGCTAAAAAAATAAATAAATAGAAGAGAGTGCCATCCACTCTAACCCTTTATTAAAAATTCTTACGGATTATGAAGATAATGTTGATATCGAGAATGAAAAAGCGGATGTAAAACAAAGCAAGAAGCAAAGAGTGAAGAATTGAGTATCAAGAAAAAAAACTTATCTAAAAAAGGCAGGCTTCAATCTCGAATACAACATAAGAAAAATTTTAAGTGACAAAAGAAATTCACTAGGACAAAAATATAAATTCAAGAAAACAACCATCATATGTAACAATCTTTTCCAATTTATTTATTCCTAACTTTCCTTTACTTTGATTTTTTATTTTATTTTTTTTTTTTTTTTTTTTTTTTTTTTTTTCTGAAGGAGCTCTAGCTCGGTACAGAAAACAAATAAATATATATATAAAAATATATAATAATCATAGCATGGAATGTAATTTTTTCAAATAATAATGATTATATTAGTGCAAATGGATAAAAGGTGAAAAATATTCTTGTCAAGCTCATCTTAAATAATATTCAAGCATGCAATCGGATTAAAAATTAAGTGCCAAACAGGAGAAAAGGATAAAAGAGTTAAGCAAAAGACAATAAAAATTCTGCTTGTTAACTATATGTTACAAAATAAAATTTTATGGCAAATTGAAGTTTGAGATCAAAACCAGAAGATCAAAATATAAATTTTAATATTTTTTTAAATAATAGAGAAAAATAATTTTTTTCCAGAGCAATTACTTGACACGTCATGTCAAGTTTATTTTCATTTTTAAAATTTTAAAATGCCCTTTTTTATTGTACTTAAAGAGTTTAAAATTTTTTAATTGATTTTAATGAAAACTTACTTTTAAAGACAAAAAATGAAATGTTTTATAATTTATAATTTATTCAAATGGAAAAATGAAATTAATTTTGTTTGAATGAATGGATATAGAAGTTGAAAATTTTTTTGTAAAAAACTTAAAAAATTGCAAACTGAAGGTTTTTAAAAGAAGGTTCATGTCATTCGAACGATCATTGGATTTTTTCCCTCAACTACACAGAACACTTTTAAATAGTTCTCATAAAAATTTAAGTAAATTTAAGTAGTCTTACACTTTCTTATATACAAAATCAAACTTAAGGTTACGTTGAATTATATAAGTATTTGTAAGACTAGGTAAATTATATTCCATTTTAATAAATTGGCATTTTGTACTATTTTATTTCAGTTTAAATACTATTTTTTAAATTCATCAAAAAAAATAATTACTATTTATTGTAAACTTTGGTAATTTTGGTTAGAATGTGAGATTTTTTGGAATTAAGAGTAATACTTAGCTTGATTAAAGAGCTTTGGTAACTTTAAACAATTGATTTTATACAAAATACTTTTTAGACTTTGATTTTTTGGAAATAATTTTGCAAATATTATTTCAATAAAAGCACTGGATATTAAATAAAATAAGAATATAAAATTTAATTATCAATAATTTAAGAATAAATTAATCTCAGGTAATAAAGGGAAAAATCCCTTTAAACATGAAGTGGATACTGTATATGTATATGACAAGTTTTTTTTTCTATTTAACTTTTTTGAAATTTTGAAATTACGTTGTTTAATTAAAACTCAATACTTAAGCATGTTAAAATTTGAAATATAATTACGCAATAATTTCTAAAAATGTAAAATAGAAAAAAAAACTTGCCATATGCTTTCTTAAATTATATACAAAAGTTAATATTTTAATTTTTCGATGCTTAATTTGAAAATACGAAATGAAATATGCGATATGAAGAAATCTTCTAATTTTCTAGTTTAAAATTTCAAGTAAAAATTTAGAAGTTCAATTAAATTGAAATTAATTTGAATGTTTTTTGATAAAATAACTTTTTTTCGATTAGGAATCATTTAGTTCTCTAAAATGCTTAAAGTTTAAGCAAATTTGCTTAATTCGAAAATATAATTCTGCAAAAACTTAACAATTGATTAGACTATTTTTTAATCGTATGCAAATTTCTGAAAATTGAAGTTTTTTGCATACTTATTTGTAGGCATTTAGCAAATTTGCTTAAAATCAACCATTTTTTGAGAACAAAATTATCTATTTTAGTGAAAAATTTATTCTGAATTTTTCTTAAATTTAAAAGATCGAATTGAAACGAACTTCACAGCCACTGATTTTTGATAAAAATAAGTTAATAAATTCCCAGACAATAAAATATATAAGCTTTCTTGTAGAAATTGATATTAAATAGTTCCACTAGTTTCTTCTATACCTATAAGGACAGCCATTCAAAAATTCTTGAAATAAAGTAAAGTCAAATGAAAGAGAAAATTTGAAAATTTAATTTCTAATAGCTCTAAATAGATCAAATGTAATAAAAATTTAAGTCATTAGATAAAGTGTCATAAAATTTAAAAATTTAAAATTTACTTAAATTAGAAATTTATATTTAAACTACAGGTATCTGTTGAGATAAGGTGGTTTATTTAAATATTGCATATTTAAATTCAATGTAGAAAATAAAATAATTTACATATATCGAGAATAAAAATAGATCTAGGCAGTGTATTAGCATAAATCTTTCAAAAAATTAAAAAAAAATTTAAATAAATAAAATCTGACCAAATTTTTGATTATTTTTATTTTTAATAACTCATTTATAAAAGATATTATTAATCTTAATTTTATCTAATTTGAATTATTACTTAATTTTTTCATATCTTTTCAGTTTGTACTCAAAAAAGTTGAACAACACATGTTAGATAATAAAATTAAATAACAAAAAAAATTAAAATAGCTCAAGACTTAGAGTGAAAATTATCTAATATATGTTACAATAATCAAAATTTAAAAATCGTGATTTTTACTTAAAGAAGCCTTAATCTACCTATTAAATAATGAAAAAATTTTTGATATAAAAATTAGTCTATAAATAAGAAAATTTTTTTGTCATTTAAAAAAAAAAACATATTAAGCTTGAAACATGGTAGAAAAATCTACATTTGAGCTTGAAGAAACTAAATTGACAAACAAGCCGCATAATGCCGGAATCATTTTTACTTTTATTCTAAATGCAGTTCTATTAGCTGGTTTGCTATTTTTAAATTATGGTGCTTCTAGCCTAGGTATTACAAGAAGTGGAATCGCTAACTCATCTAGACTATATCCAATTGATGTGAGCCCTGCTGGATATACATTCTCTACATGGGGTGTAATTTTTACTCTACAAGTTCTCTGGACTCTTTATTCGATTGCTTCCATATTTCTTAAAACAAAAAATGGAAGATTGTACCAAGAACCAGCTGTTTTTACTCCATCATTTTTTATGTTCATTTTTCTGCACTATGGCTATTTGTACGGTTGGATTTTTGTACTAGATAGTAACTATCTTACTATCTCATTTGTTTTCTTGGCTGTTCCTACTATATGTTTATACCTTGCCGGTGTAGTAAGTCACAAAAATATTTTCGACGCTCAGAAAAAGCTCGAAGACAACAAAGTGTAAGTTTTTAAAATTTTTTCAAATAAAATATTATTAAAAATAAATTAAATAAATAAAATTTAAATTTAATTTAAATTTTTTGATAGCTATTTATGGTTGTATCGAATTTTGGTGAACAATGGCCTTGCATTCTATGCTGCATGGACCACACTGGCTACATTCTTAAACCTGGCGATTTCATGGACCTACGAATGGAATGGAAAAAGGGACGTTGCTTCAATTACTTCATTGTCTTTGGCAACTGTTTTGGTATTTATTTATGTTTTCCTTGATGTTGTTGTCTTTGAAAAATACACTCGATTTACTATTAGCCCGTATTTGCAGCTAATTTGGGGTTATACAGGTAATTTTATGGAGAAAATTAAAAATTAAGAATTTTTAAAATTCTATTAAAGGTATCCTTGTAAAAAATTGGAGCTCAAAAACCCCATCTGCTTATCTAGCTTTGTCTTTTTTAATAGCTATTATAATATTAACAGTTATTAAACTCACCGTATCTTTTGTTAAACAAATGAAGCCTTCGATCAATATTCTAAATTAGCTTGATCTATGAAATAGTTAATAAAATTTAAATTTAATTAATAAACTTATTTAAATTTATATAGTCTTACCCGCATTTTAGTTTCAAATCATCTAATAATAAAAAATTTAATGAGGCTATTAGATTAAAAAATTAATATTAAAATTCGTATTCAAAGTAAAATATCGTTATTTATGGTTAATTTAGGATATTTTTTGATAAATTTGAGAAAAAAATAATTACTAATATTAATTAAATGAAAATTTTTAGTAATATTTTTTTGTGATACTCACCCTCTTTTTTAGATGCATCTTCCTTGTGGTAGATAATTCTAAAATTCAAAATCCTTCCAAAAATTTAACACAATTTTCTTTTTCGAAGGTAATGTTTAAAGAATTATTAACTAAAAATAAATTAAAAGTTACTCTACAACAAAAAACCTGTTGCAAAATAATTGAAAATAAAAAAATTATTTCTATTTTAAAAATCATTACTAATCATTTTTAATTATTTTTATTTATTGAAGAATTATTATTTTTATTTATAGCATCCATATTTTTGAATTTTTAAAATTTTTCAATTAAAATAATTAAATCAAAATATGAGTATGCAAAAAAAATTTTTAAAAGTTTTTGTCAAAAATACTTGCCATGTATCTGGAATTCTTCTGATCTATTCGGGAATATGAATTCAAGAAAAAAATTTATGTGTGTGAAAAGGGCAAAATGTAATTTATTGTAAATTACTACATTTTTGAGAGGAAAAAAAATCCCAAAATCAAAAAATCTAAAAAATTTTCATTAAGAAAAGTAATAATAAATTCGTAAATAATTAAAAGGGATTTTCTAAAAATTATCCTTGGTTTTTACATTTAAATTTTTCTAAAACTCCTTTTTAAGTAATTGCGAATTTATTATTACTATTTTATTAGATTTTTTGATTTTGAGATTTTTTTTTTCTCAAAAAAATGTAAAAATGTAAAAATATAAAAATTTAAAAAAATTTTCATTTTGCCTGTGAAAAAAACATATTATTTTTAAACAACATTATTATATTCAATAATTAAATTATTATTATTTTGAAGTCAATTTAAAGGTCTTAAAAAATCAAAAGAAAAATTAGCTATTCTTTATCGGAACGAATGCATAATAAGTTTTCTCGAAAACATATTTAATATTCTCGAATACTTATCAAAAAACAGGTTGGCAGGATACAGGAATACCAAAAAATTTTATTAATAGTAGATTTTTTTAATTCTTTCCAGCTTATCAAATTTATTAAAATTAACATTAATACTAAAATACTTGCAGTAAAATTAACGCCCAATTTTTTAAGAAAGTTAGAGTTTATTACAAATTTTATTCTAGATTAATTTTTATTTAAAAATTTCAATTAAGAAATTTTCATTTTTGAATAAAATATAAAAAAATTTATTTTCTTAAAATTAATTTTTATTTTGGGTTGTAAAGTTCGTTAAATTCGATATTTCAGTTTCAGAAAAATCCAGAACAACTTTTTTACTAAAAGAGATAATTTTGTTCTGTGAAAATTCTATATTTAAGCATATTTGCTTAATGCAGTTAAAAAAATATGCAAAGAAACCTACAATTTTCTGCGTGTCATTAAAAAGTAATCTTGTAATCTGTGAAATTACTTTGCAGAGTTTTTGCAGAATTATATTTTGGGATAAAGCAAATTTGCTTAAACTTAAAGCATTTTACAGAACCAAATTATTCCATTTAGTAAAAAAACTATTCAAGTTTTTCTGAATCCAAACGATCGAATGGAATAAACTTCACAATCGAATAATCAAAAATAATTAAAAATTCAAAAATATCCAGTTTATCATAATATTCAAAAAAACTAATTTTAAAAAAATTTAGACGCAATATTCAAGTTTGATAAAAAATTTTGTTAACATATTCAAAATCGAATAATATATAAATTTATTTTGATATTTTTTAATTATCTCATATTTTATTTTGTTAATTAACTTCATAGTTTGGAATTTAGCCTTGCCACTTTTTTATTTTTAGGAAACAAAGTAATTTAGATTCATGTATAAAAAAAAGTAATTTTTTTTTTAAATAGGCAAGCTTGTTAACATGTTATTAATATTTTTACATTTAAATTATAAAATTGATCTGAAAAGACTATTAGGTTTAAAGCATTTTATATTTTCTAGATCTTTATTCTAAATTTTGTGTTAAAAAAAATTTAGAACATAAAAATAAAAATAAAATTAAAATTAATATTAAAAAAGCTAGGTAAGTATTTAAAAATGAACCTCAGAGATTTTTATTTGTCGATCAACATTTTCTTAATTTTTTAGAACATTTATTTTTAGCACTGCATTTTTTTTCTTCTATTTCAAATAGAAGAGCGTCAAAAAAATTAAAGTTTATTAATTGTAATTAATTCTGATTATACCATTATTGACTTAAGAAAAGTTATTTTTGCAATGAGACCTTATAAAAATATTTATTTATTTATCAAACAAATAAATATTGATTAAATTCCAATTTAATTAATATTTATTTGTTTGAAATCAAATAAATTTGAAAATTACTGAAAAAAATTAACTTTAAATTATACTAAAGATTTTTTAGCGATAAACGTTTTTTTTATACAAATTTGATAACATTTTTATTTTTAATTGACCAAAAATGAAATATAAAATAGATACATAAACACTAAACAAAAGTAGTATGTCCTCATAAATATCCGGAAAATTATTCTTTTTCAAAAGATTGATTTTTTTGAACTATATTTTATTAAATTTTGAAATAATTGAATTAAATTGAAATTAAGAAAAAATTCAATAAGCCGTGAAAGAAAGAAGAATTTTTATTAAAAAATAATAAACAAAAAAAAAGTATCGAAATTGTACTACATTCTGTCTAGCATACAATTTAATGTCTTGAAACCCGTAATCAACTCTTTTGATAATTCGTCGTTAATTGTATTCAGTTCGGTTAGATATTTTGGAATCAAATCCTTGACCGAACGCAGAAAAAATACCCTTTAAAAAAAAATTTAATTAAAATTTGTTTAGAGAAATTCATTTTGATTTTATCAATATTAAAATTAGACATAAAATTTATTCAAATTGAATAAAAAAAATTTTTTATTAATCAAAATTTTGAAAAAAATTTTTAAATCAAAATTTTGAAAATTAAAATTTTGAAAAAAAATTTTTAAATTAAAATTAAAAAAAATTTTTAAATTAAAATTTAAAATAAAATTTTTTAAAGTAAAATTTTTAAAAAAAAATTTTAAATTAAAATTTTGAAAAAAATTTTGAAAATTAAAATTTTGAAAAAAAATTTTTAAATTAAAATTAAAAAAAATTTTTAAATTAAAATTTAAAAAAAAATTTTTTAATGTAAAATTTTTAAAAAAAATTTTACATTAAAATTTTGAAAAAAATTTTTTTTTCATATTTTTGATTAAAATTATTTACTATTGTTAATTTAATATCAATAATTTGGATAAAAACAAAACAAAAGTTTACTTGTCTGTTTCACTAGTTGCTCTGGGAGCTTTGGTAAACAATTCTATCAAACAATAGATGCCATTTATGAATCTAGACGAATTTTCAGCCCATTTGATATCCTTTTTCAAATAAACTTCATTGTAGGCTTGAATAAGCTGCTCGAAAGGCAAATTCAACCGTCTTAGCAGAGAACAGCACCATTCAGGCTCAAATCCGCGCGCCAAACTCACAAATTCCAGCGAGTCAATCAACAAATTCAGCGGAAAAAATTTCTCATCATCAACATAGTCTTTGGCAATTAAAATAATATTCTCAGCTAGTTCGTGTTTTAAATCACTCAGCTTTATATCCGGTCTGCTTAGCTTGTCATTCTCATTGGCAACAATTTGCTTCCAAAAAATTTCAATAAAATTTGAGTCCTCGTGCCGCGACATTTTAAAAATAGCCAACTTGAATTGAGACAATTCAAATTTTTCTGCAAAATCATAAAAAAGCTTGGTAATGTCATACAATCTTGAGTCAAGCAGGCCCATTGCTTCCTGGATTACCTCAGTTCTTGGCTCTATTTTGCCAAGTTCTTCAAAAATTCTCTCTTGCAGCAAAGCCACATCTTTTCGGTCATTCAACTCGGCTATTTCGTCCTTTACAGACGACTTTTGAGAGCTGTTCAAAGCCACTATAGCCTGGGTTAGGTATTCAACCCGTTCTCGTAGAGAAATGGAAGTTGCGCTCTCTTTTTCTGCCAGAGTTGTCAACACTTTAGATGCTTTTATGTAGTCTTTTTTGTAGTCATAATGTCTCCACAGCAAATCCAGATAAATTCTGTTCTTCAGTTGATTTTCATATTGTCTAATAAGATAAAACTCCAAAAAAGTCGAGTCCAAAGTGACCAATTTTTTCTCAAAGCCATTGCTGACCATCCAATTGAACAAGCTGACCTGAGCCAATTCGTCTTTTGAATTTACCACATAGCGGATCAGATAATTAATTTCTTCCTCAAGCTTTTCTTTGGATATAAAAGCGCTGTTTTTTTGCTGAGCCAAAGAGAAGGATGGAGTCTTGACCAAGTTGTTTAGGCAGTCCAGCATGGACTTGTAGCATTCGGTTCTTAGTTGGTGGAAGTGTTGGCCTTGAATGTCCTCAGTAGGCTCATTTTTACGGTAATAGTACAATGCGATGTTTTGAGGGTCGCGTTTTTCCGCTGCGGTAATACACAGCTCGAATATTGCCTCATAGCATCCAGCAGTGTGCAGCATGTCGCAGACCTGGCCCAAATTGGCCACGTATCCAATCTGCTTGACCAAATCGACTGCCTCCTTCAACAGTCTGTCTCTTTCATAGCTGTCATTTTTTATGTTCAACGCTTGCTTAAGCTTTTCACAGGCCTTGGAAAATATGGCATTCTCGTTCGTGTACAATGATGGACACATCTGCTTTAGACTTTGGTTCAACAAGTCTGTACATGCATTATCATCTATGTATCTTAAAAAAAGAATTTATTCTTTAAATGAAGAAAATTGACAAGAAATTTTTTTTTTTTTTTCTACAAAAAAGGAATTTTTTTGGTCTCAAATAAAATATCCTTTGTTTTTACAGATAATAATATTTCACGAAAATTATGTAAAATACCGTAAATTAAACAAATTTAATCACATTTTACGTAAAAAAAAAAGTAATTTTTTTCCATAAATCGAAAATTTAAGAAAGTTTTTATTTTAAAAATTGGTAAAATATAGTTATTTTTAAAATCAATTTAAAAAAAATTCTTAAATTTTCGATTTATTGAAAAAAAAGGCTTTTTTTCAAAAAATTTCAAAAAATCGAGATAATTTAAGTAATTTTTTGTAAGAAACCTCTTTTTCACTTTTCGGATTTTACGTTAATTTACGTAGAATGTGGTAAAATTTGGTTTATTTACGGTATTTTACGTAATTTTTCGTTAAATACTGTTATCAAATATCCACTGTATTTTAATTTCTAAATTAATAAACTTAGACATTTATATAAATAATTTATTTTTTTAGTTTTTCGAATTTTTAAGAAATTCAACTTTATTTTGCTAAAATAGCATTTTTCGTTAAATTTTCTATTCAATTTAGAAAAATATTAAAAAATGAAAGGTTAAAACGAAAAATATCAAAAACATTTTATTATACTTAACTAAATTTATTAAATATATTTGAAAATTATAAAACTTTTAAATTTTTGTCTAAATTTAATAGAAAATATAATGAAAAATACTATTTTAGCATGCTATTTTAATTAAAATTTTAGTACAAAATTTAATTGCTTTGAAATGAATCAGCAATACATTAAATAAAATATTTTATAGATTTTCTTAAAATTTTTTGTAAAAATTATGGAATTTTACACATGAATTATCTATACTTATACCAGTAGTTTTGCAAGCAAATAATTGTATATTTCCAATCAACATTTTTCAGTTCACAATTCAAATTAAACCAAGAGTTAGTAAAAAAAAAAAGCCCAAGATTCGAATTTAAAAAAAAATTAGAAAAATTTCGATGATTTTGTAAATAAAAAAAAATTAAGTCAAGTCATAATTTTGACTTAATTTTTTTTTTCTTTTTTAAAGTCAAGTCAATTAATTAAATTTTTTATATAAGTCCGAACAACATGAATTTTTTGACGTTCCAGGTAGCTAATGCGGCAGCCAAATGTTCCTTTTACCGTTCCAGTTAGTTATTAGTGCGGCCTAGTTAAAGTCAAAGTCACATTATGACTTAAAAATAAATAAATTTTAAGTCATTGACTTAACTTGACTTGCAATTTAATTGAGATAGTTTTTTTTTTATATTTTATATTCTAATTGATTTTGGCTATAATAATTATTTTATTTAATGATAAAAAAAATCTGTGATTAATATTTTCTACTAAATTAATCTAAATTTTCGTGTATTTTGATGATTAATTTTTTTTTTCATTTAATTTTTTCGATGAAATTTTAATAAATTTGGTGATAAGAATAAAAATATTTTGGTGATAAACTTCATTTTTGTGATGTTATTGATTCAATTTTTTGATTAATAAATAAATTTTAGATATTTGACTATACAATAAATATTTAATTAGAAAAATCAACATTTCAAAATAAAGATCCATTATTATATAAATACCATAGCGTAATTTCTTGTATTCGTCCATTTAATTTAATTTGTTTTTTACTTAACTAACTCCATGTTAAAATAAAAAATTAAAATTCAATTTGTTACATATCTATGGTAAATGGGCCTAACCGGGTGACCTTTTTTTTTTATTTCATATTTAGCACTCATTTTATTCAAAAACTCCAAAAATACTCACCGAATTAGACCAGTTTTTTCTAGTCACCCCTTTACCTCCAGCGGTTAATTGGGTGAGGCCTTATTGGGTGAATTAGGTTAAGCCAGTTACACCTGATTTTGTAAATATTTAGCCCGAGAACTAACCTCTTTTTCAGGATATTCACCGAATTCACCCAATTAGCTCAATAAGAATTAAAAAAAGGATTTTTTGTTTTTTTTAATAATATAAATAATTAGAATATTCTTTATTGTTAATCTTTTAAATACACGCTACATCATAACTATTTAGAAAAAAATTTGAACGAATTATCAACGAATTTAAAATAAATTTTATGCTTGATTTTTTTAGTTTATAAGATTAGTCGAGACATTCATCACATTGAAACTCTAACCCTTTGTTATTTCTGAACTCTTTCGGTAAACATTCAAAACAAACTCAATACTTTTTTTTTTAACTTCTTTTTGTTTATTCTGATTCATTTTTATAATATATTAACTTTTTTTGATAATACAGAACGAATATTTTTATCAAATAAAATCAAATTATTTTTGATAAAAAAAAACAAACTTTTTTGAGAAACAAAATTTTAAATTTTTCATAAAAAACGGCGTCAATGTGATCATTTTTGTCTTTTAAGCCTAATTAAGTTAAATATTTTATTTTTAGGGGTAAATGGGTGGAATTTTTGGGTATTGAGGTGATACGTCAATAACCTCTTAACCCATAAAAAATAACAACATTAGACAACTGACCCATCGGCTATCTTAAGATTCTAGTAAAATTATTTTCTACTAATTAAGACCCACTGAAAACGATAAGCAAATAAGGACAGTTCAAACTTGTTCCTTCATCCGATCAAAAATTGTCAAACATAATTACTAATTTGAAAAATTCTATCGAATTAGCCGAAAAAATACTTTGAATTAGAAAAAAAAAGGTTTAAAAAATTTTTAAAAATATTTCATATATACATTTGAATTCCTCTCTTCAAGATCTACAAGAATGTGAGGGTTGTTTAAAAAAAAATAATAAAACGACTGATATATTTCGGTTTTTCAAATTACGTCACCGAATATACATTAAATACATTTATTTATGGCTACTATTTAATTTAGTATCTAATAATAATTATTTAGTACAGGACTGAGTCATTCTATTCCATTGGTTGTAAGACTGGTAAAGGAATACAAAGAAGGTTTCGAATCAAGATATATTGACTACCCAACTCCATTGTGTAATTGCTACCTTACTATTTCTTCTTTTTTTCCTGAAACTTGAACTATTTAAACATGAGCCACATGTAACAATCTTTTCCAATTTTATATATTCTTAATTTTCATTTATTTAGCTTATTTACTTTTTTTTTAATTCTTTTTTTTTTTTTTTATCTTATTTTATTAACTTTAATTTTATTTTTATTTTATTTTATTTTATTTCATTTTTATTTTATTTTTTTAATTTTTAACTTATTCAAATGTCATTGTCAAATGTGAATACTAATAAAAAACCAAGAGGAAGACCACCTAAAAATCGCAATGAAGTTAATGAACAAACCGTTGAGATTCCAATCAAACGAAGAAAAATTTCGAAAAACAATTAAACAAATAAATTAAGCTCTTTAATAGGGCCGTTTAATTTTTTTCTCACATTTTTATTATTTTTTTTTTACTTGAGTGTGATATTTTATTTTTTATTTGATACAAATATTATTTTATTAGATACTATGAAATTTTATTAGATATTTTTTTTTATTTTTATTAGATATAGATTAAAATAAATTAGATACTAAAATAATTTGTAGCCTTTAGGCTGTGTTACCATATATATCTTTTTTTTTAATTTCGTTCATTTTAATCCTTTTTGCCTTATTTATTTTTTTTTTGTATTTTATTCAATTTTATTTATTTTTTTATTTTAAACAGATAAAACAAATAAATAAATAAATCAAAAAAAAATTACCTGTACAACAAAGCAGTGATCAATTGATCCAAAAGGCTGTCATCGGACATTAAAAAATTCTTAATCTGCATATTCATCATCATCAATTGAGTTTGCTTGTCCAACTTGGCGCTAATAAAATGAAATTTGTGGTCATCCAAAATTTTCCACAGACCAAAAATCTCAATGATTCTATTCAAAAATTGTTTGATCAAATAAATCGAGCCCAGTTCGATTTCTTCGGCAATTTTTTTCTCAGTAAGCGGCAGACCCGAACTGGTCAAATTGTTCAAAGCATGTTGATTGAGAGCAAGACTTTGAAATTGGGTGGCAAACTTGGGCGCCACGCGTGAACCGCTCTGAGCCATTTGTTCACCAAAGCCAAATAGAGAGCCAGTGACGTGCGAATGCTGCACAGTCTTTAGCTGCGGATAATTGAGCTCAATAAAGCTTCTGATCTCGTTCAATTTATTCAAAAACCACTGGATTTGGATATCTGCAAAAGTGGCGAATATGCTCGCGCTAGAAGTGTCCGAGTCTTGGCTTCCTGGCAGCTCATTCAGCAGCTTCACGTCCCAAATGGGACTGAGCAAACGCGACAGATAGATATAAATGGCATCATGCTTTCCAGAAAAATAAATCTCGCACTCATTCTTTTGCTGCTGAGCAGGGCCAACTGAGTGCGCAGGAATGTTGGACTGGTTGCGCAAAGGTCTGTTCTGTGCTTGGAAATTGTCTTTAGTTCGCATCACTATCGGCGTGGACATTTGCTGTGGACTGTTCAAAATGGACACCGAATTGAACGCTGTCTTGGCCTGCACTCGGTTCATCATGGTGACATCATAGATCGAGTTCTCGTTCTGTTCCATGCCAGAGTCAATGATGCTGTTCTGGGGGTTGAAGGGCTGGTTGGACTGGACCACTGGATTTGCTGAGCCGAATGTGTAAGAGCTTTTTTTGCGGATCTCAGGCTCGCCAGAGTACATGAAGTAGGCCTGGGTGGCCCATTCGAACAGCCTGGCATCGCCAGAGTGATTCAGTGCCACTGCTAAGCAAAGCGAGCATGCCTCCGACTTTTCGTAGATTTTGTTGAAAAAAAGCCGCACACTGTCCGAATTGGGCCCGTTTGACTCGCGCAGACAAATGCTCAATTGGTCAACGGGCCGCATTTTGTTCCACATGAAGCATCCCTGCGGTGTTATCATGGCAAAGCGGCGCGGCATGTCAAAATATTCGCTGGACAGCTTGGGAATGTGTTCGATGCCAGTTGCTGATTTGATGGTCTGGAGATTGTCGTTTTCCAAGGCGGCTGTGCGAATGGCGTTCAGTGTGGGCACTATTTCTTCACAGCTCCAAATGCGGCCATCAATGTCAAATATGCTCTTGGACTCTTTGAAGTTGTTGTGCAGCAGGAAGAGGTCTCTGTTGAGCAAGAGGACAGTGTCGTTTTGCTCGTCTCGTTGGGTCACCATCAGACTGATGCCGTTGTTTATGTATGCCGAGCTCACTGGACCATTTCGGTTGTGCGATGAAAGCTCGATGCTGGACGAGATGCGCACATGAACCAGCTGAAATGTTGACGGTGGTGCTTGGTATGGCGAGACCATCTGCTGGAATTGTTCGAATGGACTCACCGAAAAGTAAAGTCGTATTCCAAATTGGCTCACTGCTATCAAGTTGATGTTTTTTGACTCCGATTGATTCACGGCTGAGATGTGTATCAATGGCATGAACAAGTTTTTATCGTTCGAACTTGAAAAATTTTTTTTTATTAAAATAAAATTTTTTTTTTTTTTTAAAATAATTTTTTTTAATTTTGTTTGTAACAACTTTAGAAGAGAAAAAAAAAATATTGTGAATTTTTGTACAAAAATCAAAAACAAAATATTAAAGGTGCCAAAAGTTTAAGTTCTGAAGGGCCAAAACATGTTCTGTAAATTGAAGCAACTGATACATTCTTTGTACCACCTATATACTGATTCTGCAAAACTCTGCAAAAAATCTGCAAAACTCTGCAAATTGTGAATTTGGGATATTATATTAAATTAAAAATCCAACTCAACTTTAAGTGGCAGTACAAAGGATGTTTTAGTTGCTTCAATTTACTGAATATGTTTTGGTCCTTCAGAACTAAAGCCTTGTTCCTTTTAATATTTTGTTTTTGGTTTTTGTACCAAAATTTACAATGACCAAAAATAAATGTTTAATTTATTTAATTAATTCTCTTAAAAATGTCTTTTTATTACAACTCACCTCTGATTTTAAAAGAGAAATTAAAGAAAAATGACTCGAGAAATTTGAATTGTAATCTAAGGAACGACAATAACTTAATTGAACCAATGGCAAAATAAAAAAGTGGAGAAAAAACTGAATATTTTAGATATTTGAATATGGCATCAAATACATTCTGCACTATAAATAATCACAAGTTGCACTATAATATTTAAATTGCACTATAATATTTACATGCACTATATTAATCAAAGCTGCAATATAAATAACATTCTTACACTATAATATTCTTTAATAAGCACTAATATAATTTTTATTTTGCACTAAAATAATCTTTACTAAGCACTAAATTAATGTTTAAAAAGCACTAAAATAATTTTGGACCTGAACTATTTTAATTCATTTTTAGATAAATAAATACAACAAGCTCTATTTTTTCGAAAACTTTATTTTTTTTAAACATAAGAAAATACAAATTACAATTTCAAATATTGATTTAATTTTGGAGAGAAAAATAATATAGTAATACACATACATAAGAATAAAATTTAAAAAAAATAATATTATACTTATTAAGTAGTCGATTCGTTATTAAATTAACGAATTAAATAAGCTTTTAAGCTTTTTTAATTACTAGTGCTGCTGCTGCCAAAGTGGGTCTTCCTCGACTACGTTTTTTTCCTAATGGCTTGTTGACCAAAGCGATGTTGTTGAATGTTTCCTTCTCAAACAAACACACGAAATCAATGTGATTTTTATTTTATTTATTTTTTTTTAGAGTATGGGCTTTTTATAGAAAATAAGAATTAAAGATATAAGAGAGGCAGGAAGTAGCATAGTATTTAAGGGAGAAGCCGCGTAAAAAATTACTTAACAAAAATTACCATGCCATGATGATCTACCATTGAGTCACTAGCTGTTAATTGTTTTAATTTCTAAATAAGTAGCCGCAAGGAATTTATAAAAGGGACGGAAAATAAAATAAAATAAGCTTTTTTGAAAATAAAAATAAAAACAAATTCTAAATTAATATTTAAAATTATTTTAGTTCAAGTCAAAAATTATTTTAGTGCAACTCATAAATTATTTTAGTAAAAATCAAAAATTATTTAAGTGTGAAGTGATTTATATAGTAAAGTTTTGAAATATAAGTTCTGATTTGAATTATTTTGGTAAAAAAACGAATAATTCAGTGCACATAAAATAATGTAGTACTTTTTGGAAATAATAAAGTGCAGCTTGGTATTAAAAAAAGTGAAACTTCTGATTAATTTATAGTGCAACACTAAATACAAGCCTTTGAATATTATTTACTCAAGATTAGTAAATTTCTTTTGTGATAAAGAGAAGAATGTTGATGCTTTAAAACTTTCGTTTTCAATAACATAAATTTAATTTATATAGATCTTGTTTTTAAAATTGAATTATTTTACTTAAATATGTTGTTGTTAAATTTTTTCAAATAACTAATAGATCAATAACTTTTTGTACAATTTTTTTTCATATTTTTTTAAAATATGTATTTTAAATTTTTTAACATTTTATATTTTGTAATGAATTTAATAAATGAAGTGTAAATCAGTCTCACTAGGCATGGGCACTAGTCTGTTGATTAACCTTGAAATTGGGAAATTAATTAAATCAATTTTAGAAATTATGATGTTTTTTGTTTTTGAGAAAAAACTCTTGAGAATTTTCCCTTGGATATGGTATGAAAAAATGAGAATTTTTTACAAGAAGGTGTTGGTGGTGTCATCTTCAAAGGTGCTTAAATCTACTTTGTAAATAAAAAAAAAAAACAAAACAAATTTTGTAAGTATTTGGTCAATTTAAATGGATTATCAACAGGCTTGTGTCCTTGTTCTAATATTTTTACAATTCATTTATTTAAATAATAATATATAAAAAAAAATTAAAAAATTTAAAATTTTGAATTTTTAAAAAAATGATTAGCAATTTTTTTTTAGTTTTTATCTTTGCTACTAAATTGCTAGCAAATCAATTAGTTTTACTTAAACAGCTAAACGAAATGGTCAATTCTGTCAATACCATCATCGATCCATTTCCAAATACTATTTAAATTACAATATTCAATTTAAAATTTGTTTTTTTTAATTAATTTTTTAGAATAAATTTTTTAATTAATAAATTAATTAATTGTTTTGTTAAGTTATTTTTTTATTTGCTTATAATAAATCTATTCACTAATAGAATATTTTTATTTATTTTTGAAATGATATTTACAATTTACCTCTTGTCTATTTTTTAATTCATCCTGAATAAAGTATTGTGAATTTAAACTGCAAATTGAACAAAATTCTTCATTCTTTAATAAATTAAACTTCAAATTAATAAAAAAATAATAGAAAATATACTGCAACTTTGTGCAACATACTTTCTTGCACCTTTTTTACCAAAAATAATTTTGCTCATGTAAAAAATGACAAAAAATAAAGAATCAATAAGATTTAAATAGATTATTGATTTGATTTACTCAAAAAAAAGAAAAAAAAATTCATAATAGGTACAAAAGGTGCAACAAAGTATGTTGCTCTATATTGCAGCATTTTTTCATATTTGAATATGGTTAAAATCAGATTTTTTTTTCTCTTTTACTAATAATCTGATATATAACAATAATTACCAATTAAATTAAAATTTATCAATGGGAACAAATGAATTAATCAAATATTAAATAATATTTTATCTCCATTTCTCTATGAATACAAATTATTTTGCTAAAAATTAAAATCAATTTGATGAAATCAATTTTTTTTCATAAAATAAAAAATCTTATCTCTTAATTATCCTCTTAAAATATACTTTTAGTATGAAGGAGCTTTAGCTCGGCACAGATAAAACAAATAAATAATTAGTTGCTATTGACTCCAGCCAATGACCATCTTTCTGCCTAATTGTGCAAAATTTTACAAGATAAATTTAAAAAATGCTGAATTAATAACTTATATGATATAAAATATGTTTTATTATTTGTTATAGAAATATTTTCCTATGATTTTTGCAAACCGAAGCAAGGCTCTTTTAGACTGGCTGATCATTAAACTTTTGCACAAAATAAATGCCTTTTTTTTATAAATATAAAATATTTTTCTTTTTTTTTCAATTGAAAAAAATTCCCTAATCAGGAAAGTGCAAAAATAAAAAATAATTATTTAGAAATTGATTATTTATACTTTACTAATTTAATAAAATTAATTTTTTCTTTACTTTAATAAATTTGCTGCTTTTGACGCAATTGAGTTACAACTGAGACTACTTATCTTAGATGTGTCCATACCATTTGATCCTAAATAGAATACCTTGAAAAAAATAAATAAAAATCTAAAAAAAAAATTTAATCTAATTACTTGTATGGTACTATTTTCAGATCGTGTGTACAAAATGTTTCGTGTTTCGTCAATTTCTATTTGAACAATTGAATCAGCATCTGTGAAGCTGAGAAACGATGGGACCAAATAGTGAAATTTACTGTGAGACAGATTTATTTTTTTTGTCTGCGAACTGAACCAACTTGTTTGATTCTTGGGAAAAAATAAACAAAAAATTAAATAAAACTAAAATTCAATTAAACAAAATTTTTTAGAATTAAAAATTTAAATTAAAAAAAAAAAATTATTTTAAAATCTACTTGATAGAAAAACTCGTACAAAGATCCATCTTTGGCGCCCATAAATATTCTACCTGTGCTTCTGGCCGATCTTAAGGAATTTATAATCAAATTATCAGTTGGTATTGAATACACCGGTTGTGGTGAAAATCTCATTTCGTTCACTATGGCACCATTGCCTTTAGTGTAACGAATAAAATCAACTGATAGAAGAGAGACTTGGCTATTTGTGGCTAGACAAAGGCCGTATTCGACCCCATCATCAAAAGTGCCCTCTTTGGGCACAAACAACTCCACAGCCAATATGGGCTCGAGCAAATTATCATAGAAGCAAATATCACTTCCATCCTCATAGTTCCAGAAAAAAATTAAATTATCTATTGTAAGCCAAGCTCGAGATATGCATGTAAAAAGGCCCATGGCACAGTTTATTTGCATCTCTATTATAAAAAATTAAATTTGAATTAAATTTGAATTTCCAAAATTACGGCCAAATTGTTCCAAGAGTTCGGCAGGTATCGGCACATGTTTTAGTTTAGAAATTTCCGGCAATTCTTGCTGAAAATGAGAAAATTGGCAGGTAAGGTTGGGATAATAATATTCTGTGTGTCCACTAATAGTTGGGGCATCTAAAATAAACTGATTTTTATATTTTTTCTATTTTGTTTTTCTTTAAAAGCTGACTTATGTTATCTATTTGAAGAACTTTGGAAAATTCAGTCAAATTTCGAGTGTTTTCAATGCATTTGTTTAAAATTTCCGTGATGTCTTTTTGAGATTTTTCGTCAATTGATGATGAGAGAAGTGGATTTGAGACAAGCATTGGATTAATGTTCGATGAACTCATGCTTTTGGAAGTGGGTGATAAGAGCATTGAATGAATGCCAGACATTTTAATGATTCAAACAGAGTATCTGCTAGTTTTGAATAGATAATTTTTAAAATGCGCTTAAATTTAAATCTAATTTTTTTTCTACAATTTAGAATCTATAGTGTTCAAGGCTTAACAAAGCAGTATAAAACATTTTAAAACTTAAAATAATAAATTTTAAATTTTATCTTTATTAATAAACTTAACAAATGTTGTTACAATTTTTTTTTAATTTTTTTTTAAAGCAGTTTAAAATTAGTAGATAATTTTTTATTGTGATAAGATTTTAAAAATATTCAAAAGATAATTTTTTTTAAATTTAGATCATTAATTTGTAAAAAAGAGTGATTATTATTTTTTATCATGCTATTATTTTAATGGTTTAAGACCCAAAGAAAAGCTAAACTCTTGAAAATCTAATCTTAATTATTGATATAAAAAATAAATATTTAATGATAAAAAACTTGTCTTCTTTATTTTTTTATTTTATTACCAACTATCAAAAAAACACACACTACAATCAACTTTTTTCAATAGTGTTCTGAATCTTGTTCTGAATTATATTTTCTCAATTCATTAAAATATTAATTTTAACAGAAGTATATTTTATAAAAATGATTTAACTCACAAAAAACAAAGAAAAAACATATAATCTATTTTAAAATGACATTTCATGAATTGTAAAAAAACTGTTTTATATTAAAACTTATCTTTAAATTGTAAAAATATTTTTGAATCAAAAGTATTAAAAATCTTTTCAATTTTACAGTATAATATTTATATTCTTTTCATTTTATTTTAATTCATCGCTTCTAATTTTTTTTAAATTATTTAGATATGCTAAATTAAAAAATAAAAATTGTAAATATACAAACTTTTTCTCTCGGTCATAAACCTGAAGAAAGTA
This sequence comes from Brachionus asplanchnoidis, assembly GCA_025491095.1. NCBI lineage: Eukaryota > Metazoa > Rotifera > Eurotatoria > Ploima > Brachionidae > Brachionus > Brachionus asplanchnoidis. The sequence goes on from JAILYF010000017.1 coordinate 677,151, forward strand.
ATTTTATCGAAAGGTATTGTAATAAATTAATTTATTTTTTATTTTATTTCATCTAAATTTTAAAAAATGAAATTTTTAAAATTGATAATGTGAATTTCAAATACAAATTGAACAAAAATTCTTCCTTTTTTGATAAATTATAATTAAAGATAATAAAATGTATTCAAAAAAATACTGCAATGTAGTACAACATACTTTGTTGCATCTTTTTTACCTAAAATAATTTTTTTAAGGTAAAAAAGACTAAAAAAAACATCAACAAGATTTAAATTGATTAAATTGGTAAAAAAGTAAACATTAAGGTAATTTTTAATTCATTTTATTATCATTAATTTTAATTTATCAAAAAGGAAGAATTTTTGTTCAATTTGTATTTGAAATTCACTGAATAAATGGTAATTTTTTGTTAAAAAAAAATCATTGAATATTATAAAAAAAAATATATTTCTTAGAAAAACAAAAAAATTATTTATTCAAAAAAAAATGTTATTCTTTGTACTGACAAATATTTTTTTCTTTCCAAAATTTTATTTAAAAAATGATAAATAAGATTTAAAATTTTTGATATAGTCACCTCTTTATCTCATCCAAGCTCATGTACATAAATCTTTATTAGTGATGGTAAACGGATCAGCAGTGGCACTGGCAGTGTCATTTTTAAAGATGCTTAAATCTACCTTATAAATATAAAAAACTCATAAAGTAATTTTTTTAGTTTTTGTTCAAACAATAACTAAAACATTAAAAAGAAATGACTCCACCAATGCCACCGTCACTCCGTTTCCCAAAATTCATCTTTAGTCTTTTCTGACTAAAGATATGACTCCAGGCAAATATATTCCATCTATTGCTAAATAATATTTAAATATAAACCATAAATCCAAATAGCAAATTTTTGCTGCATATTCAAGGTGGGGGTATATCTAATGAAGTTTAAAACGGCACAACTGTTTCTTGATTAAGATTTGTAAAAGATGTCTTAATCAGACCAAGAACATCATTCATTCTTGCAGTTTCTGCAGAACATCTCCTTTAAACACCTAAGATCCAATTAAGCGTGATTAAAAGAATGAATCTTATCCAGTCTCCTATAATCTTAATTTATAAAACTTAATAAAACAGTATTTAATATTTTTTAGAATTTTTAATAAACCAATTTTTTGAATTTCAAATTTAAAAAATAAAGAAAAATTATAATTTTTTGAATTATAACTATTAAAAAAAATATCCATTTTACTTATATTTTAAAGAAACTCAAGAACTTTAACAATATTAAAAATTAATTTTTAGAAAAATTTGAAATCTCTTTATTAATCTCAAAGTATTTTACTAACTTTAATCTCGCGTAAAATAACTAATTATTAAAAATAAATGATAAAATAATTTTAATAAATAAATTTGGAATATAAAAATATTTTTTGAATTTTTATTTGAACAAACAAATCGATACTAAATTGAAATTATGTGATAAAAGAAATATTTATTTAAAAATTTTATTCATCTTCGACCATGGACTCATTTTTTTTAGCTGCATTGTCCGCTACTCTCTGCTTCAAGTGACTAGGAATAATGCCTGACCGAAGCATTGCGTTCAGCTGTTCTATTTCTTCAATTGATTTAGCTTGTGAAATGGCCAACTTTATTTTTAAAAGAATTAGTAATTATCTAGGAAAAATATTTAAATATTTTCTTTACTCTAATGGCATCGATGTCTTCTTTAGATGGTTGAGTTCTTTCGACTCTTTGTTGTTTTTGGCCATTTTCTGCTCCTGGTTGATTTAAGCTCAGTTTATCCAACTGTTCACCAGGAACAAATGTTCTTGGTACTTCGCTTTTCTTTAATTTTTTGCCTTTATACAATTTATGTGCTTCTTCCCTTTCTTTATCACGAATGCGCTTAAAATCAAGCACTCTTAAGCTTGGAATTCGGTATATAGTATACAATCTGTAGTGTTTTAGAGCGGCTACTGGATTTCGCAGCAAACTAAGATATTTTAAGCTTTTTAATGAACTTAAATTATCTATTTCAGTTAATTCTTCTATATTGTTATTTATCATAACAAGATTTTCAATATTGGGCAAAAATTGGTTTAAATTTTGTCCAACATATCTAAAAAATTTTAAAAAATTTAATTTTTTTTTAAAATTTGATTTGAAAAATTTAATTACTGAATTTTATTGTTGTTTAATAAAAGAGATTTAATTTTGGTCATCAAAGGAAATCCATCTAGTCTTCTGATTTCATTATCTGAAAAATCAATTGTATCGAATTGGTTCAAAGTGGCGCCCAAATTTTCTATAAGACCAATTTTGTAGCCTGCAAAAAAAAATTCAATTCTTGAAATAATTTTTGGTATTTTAAAATGACCTCGGAGACAAAGCTCATACTCCTTTACAGGGTTGATATACTGGAAACTATCTTCTATTAATTCAGGTGTCAGACGAACCATTTTTAGCAGGTTTTAAAATTTTGAAATGTAAAATATTCATTAAATTCAAATTTTATATAAATAATGATCATTTCAGTTAATTGACATAATTGCCATAACATTTTCTTTAATTTTTTAACATTATTTTTATCTAAAAAAGAAGACTTAAATTATTGAAAATATTTGGTAATCAATTTTCTGTTTTTAATTTAACAGTGGTATTTGGATCAAAAATTCTATAATATATCTTAATCTCTTAATATTTAAATTTGACAATATCTAATAATCATTTAATATTAGGATTTATGTTTAATCCAAGTTAATTATCAACAAAAAATGCTATATAAATTAGAATATGAAAATCAAAAATATTCAAAAATTTATTTTATCAAAAAAATTATCAATATTTTTTTAATAAATGATAATTAAAAAATATAGAATTTTTTAGGAGAAATTTAATTAAGAATGTAAGTAATTTTTTAAATTAATAATTAATAAATTCGAAAATATCAAATTATTTTTAACTTTTTAAAAAATGCTTATCAAAAATCTCTGACAAACTTTGTTGTATTAAATGATAATTTAATTTTTAAAATTGCCTAAATGAGGGAATTTTTCAGAGTTGATTTTTTTCCTTTCAAAAGCTTGAGACTAATATTATTATTAATAATTTGTAGTCATTTATGATTGACCATATTATTTAATTAATTGTTAAGCAAATTATTGATAATGCACCCACATATTAGGATATAAGATTTCAGCAATCATAAGTCTAACTTGATTCTATACTTTTACATGATGTAAAAAAAATAAGTAAACTTAAAAGAGCGTCAACGATAAAAATTAAACTTAACTAAAATTTAGGAGCTTAAATAAAAAGGTATTGAAATCTTTAGTACCAAAGCAAAGTTTACAATGATATAAGTCCTCTAGTAAATACTGATAAAATTGGATGTAATACAAAAGATGGTAAAAAAAAATTTACTATTAAAGAAATTTTATTTTTTCGTGTCTTTTATGTATTAACCTGATTCAATCAGTATTCAAAGTAAAAAAATCAACTCTGAAAATTCCCTCATTTAGACAATTTTAAAAATTGAAAAATTAGTAATTTTTTAATTGAATGTGTTGAATTTTCTTTAAATCAATTTTTATCATATTTTGAATGTTCATTAAAATTCAATATATTTTAATATATTTTCCCATAAAAATTCAATTACCTGAAATAAATTTTTTTAAATTAAGAAAAATCAAATCGAAAGGAAATTATTTTAAACCTGTTAAACTAAAGAAATAGAATAAAAAAAAACTCCAATAATTATTATTATTAATTTGTTTTAAACTAAACAAAAGTCAAAAATGTTTTGTTAAAATAAAAAATTGATTTTTTTTTTAAATTTAATTTTACTGTAATAGAAAAAATAATTTAGTTTAAAAAAAAATGGAATCTATTATTTCAGAAGATAATTATATACCGGGTGAAAAAATCTGTTCAGCTAGTCACGCTCGAAGCGGATACGGCACTTATGTTAGAGATGGCTACATCTATGCATCATTGATCGGTCGAGCTAAAATTGAGCGGGAATTAAGCACCAAATCAGCCGAAAATAAAACATCACCCCAACAAATCACCTCAATGCCCATAATATCTATAAAAACAATCAGAGAGAACCCAGTTGTTATACCACATATCGGCAGTTTAGTAATAGCCAAGGTAAATTAAAGATAAAAGAAGTAATTTAAAAAAAAAAAAAAATTTTATTAAGATCACAAGTGTAAATCCGCGGTATGCTAAATGTTCAATTTTGTCTGTAAATAACACAATTGTAAAGGAAAAATTTTCCGGACAAATAAAGTAAAAATTTAAAGGATGTTTACTTTTGAAATGATTTTTTTAAATGTTCTCCAAAGCCGTAAGGATGTCCGGGCCACTGAAAAAGATAAAATTGAAATTGGAAAATCATTCCGTTGCGGTGATGTGATAATTGCTCGAGTGATATCTCTCGGTGATTTGAACTCGTACTTTATGAGCTGTGCCGAAAACGAGCTCGGCGTTGTAATTGCGCACAGTGAAGCTGGTCACCGAATGATTCCAATATCTTGGAACGAAATGCAATGTCCAGTTACATTACAAAAAGAATTTCGAAAAGTTGCCAAGGTTCAGCCTGAATTTATTAATTATGTCGAGTCCAAAGATGAGGAAATTCAAAAATAAACTATTAAAATTTTTTTTTCATTTTTAATAAATAAAGTTAACTTGTTTTATAAGTTATACTAGAATAAATTTTTCTTTTTGGTAAAATTTATTAATTTAAAATTTATTAATTTTGAATTTTGTTAATTTAAAATTGATTAATTTAAAATGTATTAATTTAAATATTTAAATTTAAAATTTACTAATTTAATATTTATTAAATTAAAATTTTTTAATTTAAAATTTATTAAATTTAATATTTATTAAATTAAAATTTTTTAATTTAAAATTTATTAATTTAAAATTAATAAATTAATGAAAATTCAATTTCCAGTTACATTAAAAAAAGAATTTCGAGAATAAAGAAATGCAATAATAAACTATTAATTTATTTTTTCATTTTTAATAAAAAAAGTTAACTTGTCTATAAGTTATACTAGAATGAATATTTTTTTTGTCAAATTCATTAATTTAAAATTCATTAATTTAAAATATATTAATTAAAAATTTATAAATTTAAATATTAATTTAATATTTATTAATTTAAAATTTATTAATTTTGAATTTTATTAATTTAAAATTTATTAATTTAAAATTTATTAATTTAAATTTAATAAATTAATGAAAATGTAATGTCCAGTTACATTACAAAAAGAATATCGAGAATAAAGAAATGCAATAATAAACTATTAATTTTTTTTTTCATTTTTAATAAATAAAGTTAACTTGTTTATAAGTTATACTAGAATAATTTATAATTTTTTTTTGTTAATTTTTTTTTAAGTGGAAATTTGCGTTGACTCACTTGAATCAGTGGTAAATGCTTTTGAAGGAGGCGCAGATCGAGTAGAACTATGCTCAAGTTTAAATGAGGGAGGCTTGACACCAACCCATGGTCTTTTTAAATCAGCAAGAAAATATTTGGACAGAGAGGATTCGGAAAGAAGATTTAAAATTTATTCAATGGTCCGGTGCCGTCCGGGAGACTTTGTTTATAGTGACTATGAAATGGAAACAATGGAAGAAGATTTAAAAAAATTTATCGAGTTGGGAACTGATGGAATAGTGTTCGGTGCTTTGGATCCATATGGTAATGTCGATGAAGTTCTTGTCAAGCAAATTTTAGACCAAATACCCAATGGAGTAAACAAAACATTTCACCGAGCTTTTGATGTCTGCTCAAATTGGAAGAAATCTTTTGAACAGATTGAATTGCTGGGCTTTGACAAGCTTTTAACTTCAGGCCAAAAAAGAAATGCTTATGATGGAAGATGGGTTATAAAAGAATTGGTAAATGTTAGTCAAAGAGTATCAATTGTTGCTGGTGCGGGAATAAATTGCAAAAATTTAGAACCTATATTAAAGGAAACAATGGTCAAAGAATTTCATTCTTCATGTCGGTCTTTAAGAGAATCAAAAATGATCTATCGGAACCATGAAGTTCCCATGGGCTCTCCAGCTTATGATGAATATTCGATCAGTGCAACTGACAAGCAAAAAGTTAAAGAGCTTGGAGAAATTTTTAAAAGATTTTATTAATTTTTTTAATCTATTATTCTAATAAAATTTTTTTAATGTGGTTCTGGTACATGTCCGTCTATGTAGAAGTTTCTAGTCGCTTGAGGTAAAGTTATCTCCATGCCTTCAAGTTCTTTATTTAAAATTATTTGACAGCCAAGTCTAGAGTTGTTTTTGAGAAAAGGTGCAAGGTCCAACATGTCTTCCTCTTCTTCTTTTGGTTCCGGCAATTTGTCTGAATACTTTGGATCTATATAGACATGACAAGTGGAGCATGCCAGTGATGCTTCACATGCTCCTTCGAGTGGTATTTTGTACCGATGAGCTAAGTACAAAATATTGTCTCCTATTTTACCACGGACTTGTTGTCGAACACCATCTTTTAAAACATAGGTGATGTTAACTCTTAAAAAAAATATTATCTTTTTTTTTTCAATTTTTTCCAATTAAAGACTCACACTTCGTCTTCAGATTTTGGATCTTGCCATTCGTATTCACCATGCTTTCGGACTAAAAATTTTTAGATAATTGTTTTTATCAATAATTTAGGATTACTTTGTGTTACAGAAAATTTATCAAATATTTTTCTGGTAAGTCTTGATTGCTGAGTTAACTTTACCAAAAACCTAGAATTGAGATATTTTTAATTTGATAATTAAATTGGTTATTAAGTAGATTTTCACTTGCATCGGGTCGATTTTTGATTATCGAAGATTAAAATAAAGTTAAATTTGATTTAAATAATATTTGATTTAAAAGGTCACGTGCCTGATGTAATACTTCATTATTTTATTTGAAAATTTTTGTAATTTAAAAATTTATTCTCTTTAAATTCTCTCAGAGTAAAATAAATTGAACAAAATTTCAAATTTTTTTTTTGTATAATTATATAAATTCTTGAATTGATTTAAAAAAATTTATTAATTCCTTAATATACTGTTTTTGATTTGAATTTTTTTCATTAAATTTTTTAATACATTTCTAATAAATTATAAAATGATTTATTTTTATTAAAAAAATTGTTGCATTTAAGATATAAGCACTACAAGTGTTAACAAAAATTAAAAATTCGATTAAATAAAAATTAAAAGTTCTATTTATGCTCAAATTTCCATGGAACAAAATATTATTAATTGTGGGGTTATAAAATTAAAAAAAAGTTTAATTTTTTGAAAACTTTTCAAAAAAAAATATAAAAACAAATAATTCAGATTTGTTTTTAAAAAAATTTTTACATTTTAAAGAAAAAAACTAAAAACGATTAGAATAAAACGATTATAAAGAAAATTTTAAATAATTTTATCAAAATGAAATTTTTTAATCTGACATGACAAAATTTAAGATGAATGTTAACAAAAATATCAAAATAAATTTTAGAAAATTATAAAAAAAACAAATAAAAAGAAATTTTAAAGTTTGTATATAATCAATATTTGTAATCTTATCTTTTTGCTGATTATTGATAAATTTAGTTTTAGAAGAAAAAATAATTAAATCAGTTTCAGTTGACATACGATTAATGTCCTTGCTAAATTCTGATTTAATTTTATAAAAAGATAAAGATGACTTCTAAACATGAATCATAGTTACTTAGAGATTTTCTAATTAAAATCATTTTTTAATTAATTTTTTAAAAATTCAAATTTCAATAATATCTTATTTCATTATTGTTTTGATTGAATAAAAAATAAATTAGAGATTCAAATTTAGAATAAAATTTTTCAAAAAAGAAAACATCGGCTTGATAATATCTAACTAATAAAAAATTTTTGATATATTTGATTGTTTTTTATTCTAAGATACTTTAAAAAGACTCAACTTATAAAAAGTTCTAAACTTTAATCTGAACTACAGTTTGAACACTTTATTATTTAAAAAAATAATAACAGCTAGAAATAAAAAAAAAATTTTGATTAAATTTTTATTTTTAAGAAATAAAGATTCGGCTATAGATGGATATTTTTTTTAAATTGATCATTGAACAACAATCAATTTTTAAAATTAAAAATAACTTTTAGAAAGAAAATTAAATTTTATTGAACATCAGAATTCTAAAAGAAGACACATTTTAATTGTTAAACAAATTTAAACAAGAAAATGTCACGAATAATTTAATCATCGTCGTTTTGCAGCAAAAAATTAGCCGCCAAGTTCTCATTTTTGTCGCAGGCAAAATAAGCTTGAATGCACATTGCTTCTGGGAAGCCCAAAGCCTTCAACTAAAAAAAAAAACTCAAAATTAAAAATATTACTTTATTAATTAATTATTAATCTACCCTATCTATTGCTTCTCTTTCCTGAGGCGTCACAGTGATATAACTAGAGCCTGGTGGAGCAGCACCGGAAGCCGGCGCTGTCCTTCCTCCAGCACCAGTGCCGGACCCAGTAGTGCCAGTGCCCTCGCCTTCCAAAGGCTCATTTATCATATTGTAAAATTCGTTTTGATTTTCGTTTATCAATTGGAGAAGCTGTGGATTTGTTTGAGCCAATTGCTGGAGCAAAGGTCCCAACAGAGTTGGATTCTGTTGAATTAGGGTCCTCATTTGGGCAAACTGGGGTTGTGATCTTAGAAAAGAAAGAGGGTCTTCTCCAGCAGCAGGAATAGCTCCTTCGCTGGCCATTTCATCTCCACTGGCTTCTTCACCTGGTTCACCTTCCTCAACACTAGGTATATTACCTGACAACAAATACTCAACAGCCCGGTCTGGGTTGTTAAAGCTAGCTCTCATGGCAGCCTCAATTTGACTTCTTGGATATCCCATGCTCATCATTTCTTGCACAGAGCGCTCGTATTCCTCGCCCATTACTAGTCCTGAATCTCCGACGCCAGTTCCTGTTTGCGCTGGGGCAACTGGAGCTGGTGCTGTCTGAGTAGCTGGTTCAGTAGGAGGCGGAATGACCGCCGGAGTTGTGGATTCCGGGGTGGGAGTTGGGGCTGGCGCTGGGGTTGCAATGGGAGCTGGTGCTGGTGCAGATGATGGTGCAGGTGCAGCTTTGGGTTTTGTCGCAAAGCAAACTATGCTACTTGCTTCAGTGACATTGTACTCTCCAACTGTCTTGTTGTCTTCCAATACTTTGCCCAGCAATATCAACTTTTGGCTCTCTACTTGGTAGTCATCACCTTTTTCTTTGAAAATTTTCTCCTTGACTTCTTTTATGGTGTCAGTCGGCTGAATATCGATTTTAAAAGTAAGATTGGATAATGTCTTAAATGTAACTAACATTTTTTTTGTATCTATGATTCAAAATTATTTTAAAGATAACAAAATTTAAGCTTAATGTGTGTATGAAAGATATTTTTGAATTATGAAATAGTGCACAGTGATGATTAGGTATTTTTCATTTTGTATAGAATGAATGCAAAAAAAAAAAAACTATTTCAAAATTAGATTATTTTTAACTTAAGTTTGTTAAAGGCTGGGACAAATAAATGCATATTTTTGCTTTTTTTGCTGAAAATTTACATTTTGTTTTTTGCTGTTTTAAAATAATCGTAGTGGAACCAATTTTAGAAAATATTTGCTTACTTTTTAAATTGCGTTGATTTTTTAGGTAATTTATTTGATTTTAGTTAGAGAAAAAAACTTATGAAATATTCTAAAAAAAATTATTTAATTATATCAAGTAAATTAACGTGAATAGTTTAGATAAACATAAAAACAAGAACATTGGAGAATATTCAAGATATTTTTTTTTTTAATTTTCTAACCCTTTTATCAAAGTATTAGTCTGATGAAATAGTATCTTTTAGTCTAATATTAAAATTTGAATAATAAAAAATCTGAAATATTTGAAAGTTTGTTTTCATTTTTATTTAATAAGACAAAAAAATTTAATTTCCAAAACAAAGCGAACCAAAAAATTCTATTCCGGCTCTGATTTAGTTCTGGCTATCTATTTGAAAGCGAAAAATTACAATTTCATTTTTTAAAAAGATATTCTATTAAAATGCATTTTTTTATTAATTAATATTATTTAATAAAAAAAATAAAAATCTTATTTTTGTTTAAATAAAAAATTTTTTTATTCTGAAAATTGGCTCTAAAATGACTCTTAGAAAATTTTTTGATTTAGTTTTGAAATTTTAGCCTCATGTTTGGAAAACAAAGAAAAATAAACAAAATAAATTTAAATTCAAAGAAAAAGGATGTAAATTTTTATTATGTTGTTTATCAGCTAGACCATTTATTAATTAAAGACAAAATTAAAGCAGAATAATCTTCTATCAGTCCAAGGATTAATAAATAAAGGCTAAAGCTAAAGCGATTTAACCACCAAAAAGCAACTTTAGATATAAGTAGAAAAAATGAATAAGTGAATAAGAATTTTAAAACAGTCAAATAATAATGATGCTTTATTTTTTATGAAAATTTTATTTGTGATTATAATTACTAAATAACTTCAATAAATAAATCATATGTCTAGCATAGAATTTAATAGTTTTGACCGTATGTTCTTGCTACTTGAATTTTTTATAGCCAATTGGACCGGTCTAATGACCCTTCGTCAATATAATCAATTTTTTAAAATTTTTTAGTATTTTTTAAATAAATTGACTCGGAATTATTCGATCTTTAATATTATTAAATTATTATTTTATGGCATGTATTTTACGTGATATCAAAAAAAATTTTTATGGTATCAAAAATAAATGATATCAAATCGATATATTTTAATATATTTTTATTGATAACTAATTTATTTTAAATGATACCTAAAAAATAAAAATGAAATCAAAATTTTTTATTAATTTTTTATGTGTAATGTGCAAGGAGCTACCATAGGTGACCTCCTAGTAGGCCACCTCCGCAAGCTAGTCTTGCTGTAGCTTATATATATTATTATTATTATTAAATAGTTTAAAAAAAAAAGAAAATATTCAAGAAAAAAAATTTTATGTTCTAGGTTTTTTGTTAGCAGTTGCTTTATTTTTTGGTGGTCTACCTCTTGGTCTTTTGGCTGTTGTACTTTTATCAACATTCGTTTCTTTGAAGATTGTTGATTTGAATAATTGTTGCTTTCATTCCTTTGTTATGAAGCTGTTCGATGATTGAACTATTTTGTTTTGTTTCATTCTCATAAATTCTGATTATTCCATTTTTAGCTTTATCAGTTAGTCCTCCTTTATCAATTTCCATTACCATATTGTGATCATGATTGTGAGTGTCGTCTGACATGTAAACTGTACAAGGTTGGCTATCTGGATGTAAGTAAAGGTACATTTACTTCTCACATTTTAGCTTTTTTCCCATAGTGAAGCATGCGTAATAACGTTTATCTTGATTTTTAATGTTGCCTTTTCTCCACTTTTGTTCATCGAAAACGTCTTTGAGGGCTTTGTCGACTGTAACAAAATCTTTAAATGAACAGTATTGTTCATATATTTTGCTTTTACCTCTTTTTCTTTTCGGTTGAACATTTGACCTATGAAATTTAATTTTTTTTAAATTCGTTTTTAACACTTACAGTAGCACTACGCCACGTGGATTTTACGTAAATTTACGGCTATCGGTTTTTTAATACCTCAAATTTATTACAAATTACCTCTAATTTGTCAAAAAATACCTCAAAATATTAATAAAAGTGTCAAAAAAAATGAAACCAACCCTTTTAATTAAAAAAATACCTATTTATTAAAAAATCAAACAAATTATATAAATGTCTATCTAATTGATTAAAACCTCTCTAATTAATTAAAAATCCATCTAATTAATTAATTTTTAGCCTCAAAATTTTATATAAAAAGAAATTGTATTTGATATTAGAAAAAAAATATAAAGATATAGAAAAAAAAAAAAAAAAAAAAAATATTTTGATTAATCGAAATTAAAAAACTTCAAAATGAGTTTGGATCAAGAAAATACTCTCTCAGAGGAAGTATTATTGGGAAACGAAATAGACGATACCCAAGATGACGAAGAAGAAATTGTTGTTAAAAATAAGCGTGGTAAAGGTAAAGTGTACGATTTCTACAAAGATTATGATAGTTTTGAAATTTTCCAACAAGAAATGAAATCAAAAAATATCGGTGATACGTTATGGAATTATACAGGATTAAAGTCAAACAAAAATGAAGATAAGTACTGTTATGATTGAAATTGTCAAAAAAATGGATGCAAAATTTCAATGTATTACAAAATAACCGATAAAAAAGAAAATGGTTCAGCTTTTATATCCGATGGAGAGCACTCTGGTCATGATGAGCAAGTGGAACAAGCAAATGTTTCAGATGAAATAAAAAAGCAAATTATTTACCATGAAAATCTTGGTTTAAAGCCCAAAGAAATTATTCAGCAATTAATCAATTTGGGACTAAAACCACCTAAATATTCTCAATTATTATACATTATCAAAAAAGCACGTTCAAAAAAAGCAACAACTCAATCAACAGCACAAGCAAAAACAAGCTTAAATGATTTAAAGCAATGGTGTGAAAGCAAAACAGAAATACCAGACGACGAAGATGAAGTATTCGTTGGAAAATATGAAATTAAACCAGCTCAAGAACAACAATTTAGAATATTTGTAACAACGAAACGATTAATTGGTTTTGCTAAACATAACCATCACTTTTTAGCAGATGCTACATATAAGCTTATTACCAAATTATCTTGCTTTCTAACTTTCATGCCTTTTTCTATTTTCGAACTAATGTTCCTTTTTTTATTTTTGTAATTTTATTTTTAGATAATAATTTTTCATTTTTAAAAAAAAACACATAAACACAAAAAAAAAAAAAAAAAAAATTTTATTTTTATTTTACTTTACTTCTCCTTAAAGGAGGTTAATTCAATTCAATAAATAAATAAATAAGCTTACATCAGGAAATTACCCAATACTAACTGGTGGTACAACTGATCGTGAAAAAAAATTTCATCCTTTTGGTCTGTGTGTAAGTAGACATGAAAAAGAAGCTGATTTTAGTTTTTTTTTCTCTGCAGTGAAAGAAACATATCAAAAAATTGCAAATGAAGAAGTCAATTTCAAATGTTTGATTGCCGACAATGCCGGTGCTATTACAAATGGTTTTAGTTCAGTTTTTACATTAGAAAAACGAGTTGATTGTTGGGCGCATATGAAAAGAAATATTGATTTACATTTAAAATCAGTTGATGATTATTATAAAAAAAAAATCAAAGATGACATTTATTCGATACAAAAAGTATTTTCACAGGAATTATACGAAACAGCTATAAAATAATTTAAAGAAAAATGGTCAAAAGTCAATAATAATGCATTTAAAATTTTTGTCGACTATTTCATGAAACAATGGGGCGAAAACAATATTGGATGGTTTGTAGGTTACGCACCTGGTTTACCTAGCACAAGTAATTCTCTTGAATCAACACACGATAAAATAAAAGAGACAATGAAAGGCAAACGACTTGAATTAATTGCATTTCTTGACAAATGTCAAAAAGTACTTGTTAAAAATTGGTCAATTGAGAGGTCACTAATACTAAAATTAGTTAATCCAGAAACAAATGAAACAAATTTTTCTGAAAATAAAAATCAAAAACAATTTAGTACAGTACCCGATATCACTAAACAAAACATGAATGACGCCTATGGATGGAATTGCTTGAACAAAACAATACAAACATCGATACCTGGAACAGATTATTTTTATGTTAAAGAAGGTCTTTTTTATGATCTTAGTCGTAATGAATGCAAAGAATATGAGCAAAAATTGACATCAAAAAGTTGGTCAACATTTGATATTATGATAAAGCATTTATCTAGTATAAATCGTATTTCCATCAATATAAATAATTGGAGGGAAACAACGTGTACTTGTTCAGATTGGCAAAAGGATTACAAGTGTAATCATCAAATTGCAGTTTGTGCAAGGCTAAAAAAATGTGCATTTGACATTGTTGCTATGGATTTACCAATTCAACCGAATCGTAAACGTGGTGCCCCAAAAAATTGAAATAATTTGGGACTTCAAATGAAATGACATTGAAATGAAATTGCATTTTTGGCGTTCAATTTCATTTAAATTTTTTGGACATTTTTTTATTTACATAAATTTACGTAAAATGTTCGAAATTTACCAAATTTTACGTAAAATCTGATAAATTTACGTTTTTTTACTTTTGTAAATTTACGTAAATTTACAATATTTTACGTAAAATTTGGTAAATTTACTATTTTTTACGTAAATTATCGTAAATTACTGAATCCGGAACACCACTGTATGTAATTTCTTTTTAGTATATCAAAATACCTTTAAAGTTTACCTTAATTTTAAGCATACACGAAGATTTTTTTTTCAAAAAGTATAAAGCAGCAGACAACTAATGAAATATTTTTTCAAAATTCAAAAATTAATTTTTTATTGTTATTTTTGATTATTAAAAAAACATATAATCACGGGCATTGTGAATTTTGGAACAAAGAACAAAAACAAAATTTTTAAAAAGAAATAACTTTTTTATAATGAGTCTATAAATTGTTCTGCAAAATGTATTAGCTGATACAAACTTTGTACCACCCCAATTTAGTCTCTGCAATTTAATTTTTATGATTTTCTATTACATTTAGTGCTTTTCAGACTTGCAGAGTTTTTGCAGAGACTAAATTTGGGTGGTACAAAGTTTGTATCAGCTAATACATTTTGCGGAACAATTTTTATACTCATAATAAAAAAGTTATTTCATTTTAAAAATTTTGCTTCTGTTCTTTGTTCCAAAATTCACAATGCCATATACACGAGTGAATCAATTGAGCCAAGATTATTCGGCAATTTGAATATTATGATCAATTTTCGATGCTCAAAATCATCAAAACAAACTAAAACTATTAAATAAATGTAATTTTTTAATATTAATAATGCATAGATTCATTTTTGCATATAACATACTTTGTTAAATAAAAATATAAACTCTGCAATATTAAAATGCACATTGCAGAATGCACATCATCTAAATGATGCTATTTTAAGAAATTACTTTTTGCAGACTTTTGCAGATTTTACCTTTAGATTTAAAAAGGATGTTAAAACCAAAAATGTACCTCTGCACTAATTAAATTAAACAATTACAATTTATTTAATATTTTAAGTTTGATTTGATCATTTTGAGCATCAAAAATTGATCATAAACTTCAACTAATTATTCCCGAAATATGGACAATTTAAAAAAAAATTCATATTAACCCGTCATTTCAATAATTCAATTTTCATATGAAAATTATTAAAATCTTCATATTGATAACTAAATTGAAGATTTTAATTAATGGATAGTTTAATTATTAATTTAAATTTTAATTATTAGTTCTCTAATCTACAAAATGTCCCAATCCTTAAACAATTAATAAGGGATGATCATTACCTATACTGTTAAAATACTTAAAATATTGCACAAATTATTTTTTTATGTTTAAAAAAAAAGTCGTCTTGGTTATGCAAATCAATTTTTTTTATTATTATTATTATAAGTGACATAATATGAATAAAACACTTATTTTTTTTCTTGAATTTTTTCTTAATTTGTTGTACAAATTACTTAACTTACCGCCTAAATTATTTAAAATATGTTTAACTCCGATTGGAAAATTGTGGATTTAAAAAAAAATGTAAAGAATTAAAACTTGGTACTTTCTTACCAAGGCAAGAAAGCTGATTTAATAAAACGACTTGCGTTCTTTTTTTTTAAGAACTACCATTGCTATCATTTGATTAGTCTTGCAGTAAATTTGGGTAAAATAGTAATACCAACCCAATATATAAAAGTTTCTATTGAACCAAAAGCCAAATCCGGTAGAAAGGATAAGGCTAAGTCGTGTTTAGTAAAACAATTAAATTAGGTAAAAACTAAGTAATTTAGGCTATAAATTAAGTAATTTTTGTTTTGATTTTTTTTATTCGGTTTTTTTTTCACTTAAACTTGACTAAATAAAATAAACATAAAATTAATAATTTTGTCCATTTTTTACCATTTTTTACAATTTTTTACTATTTTTTACCATTAAAATTATTACATTTTACCAAAATTTACGTAAATTATGGTAAATTTTTTTTTATTCATAATTTTGAAAATAAATGTTGAAGGATAAAAAAATTCAATTTTTTTTAAAAAGTGCCAAATTATTTCAATTTTTTGGACATTTTTTTTTTTACATAAATTTGCGTAAAATGTTCGAAATTTACCAATTTTTACGTAAAATCTGGTAAATTTACGTTTTTTTACTTTTGTAAATTTACGTAAATTTACAATATTTTACGTAAAATTCGGTAAATTTACTATTTTTTACGTAAATTATCGTAAATTACTAAATCCGGAACACCACTGTACGTAAATTAAGTAATTTATACATTTTTTTATTCGAGATTCTAAGTAAATTAACAGTACAGGTAATATTTCTTCATTAATAAGAACATTTTTAGCATTTAAATTCTTTAAAAAATGAATAAAAAGAAATTGAAATATTTTCAAGTTAGTTTTTATTAATTTTATTAAATTAAGACAAAAAAATCTAAGTTTTGTTCGAGAGCATGTAAATTATTTGAAATTTGAACAAAATCTTAAATGAACGTACAATATTATTTATATTAAATTTGCATGTTTAAGGCAAAAATTAATTTAAAAAAAAATGCAAGTTATATCCCCAAATAATGTGAAAATTTACAACCTAAGTGCCGGAAAGTCCTTGCCAGACGTAAGAGCCACCTATCTTCAAATTTTTTCTAAACTTAAATTTCAAGTGGATCAGCGACCGTAAGCGTCGCTCATTGATCAAAAAGGACCCTGAGTTGCGTGACCGCATTGAATTAATCCAAGACTTTGACATGCCAATAGTGAGCAACCAGGTGACTATTTCTCCCGATGGTCAGTACATATTTGCCAGTGGAGTCTACAAACCAAGAGTCAAATGCTTTGATGTTACCCAATATTCAATGAAATTTGAACGATGCTTTGATTCCGAATGCATTAAGTACAAAATTTTATCAGATGACTACTCAAAAGCTGTCTTTTTGCACAACGACAGATATGTCGAGTTTCATGCCCAATATGGAAAATATTACAAAATCCGAATACCCAAATTTGGCCGAGATTTTGACTATAACTATTCGGCATGTGATTTATACTTAGTAGGTGCTAGCAACGAGATTTACCGATTTAACCTGGAACAAGGACGTTTTCAGACAAGCTTGAAATCAAACTGTACCGAAGAGAACAATTGCTGCCAGTTTAATCCTGTTCACGAGCTATTTGCATGTGGAAATACGGATGGACTAGTTGAATGTTGGGACCCGCGAGCTCCAAAACAAATCGGAATTTTAAACTGCGCCATTGATTCTGTTTATGAAGATTTGTCAGATAAAAAAGCCAAGTGTGCAATTACTGCTCTTAAGTTCAGAGATGGTCTGAATCTTGCTGTTGGAACTTCTACTGGACATGTAATTTTTTTGTTTTTTTTTCACCTTAATCAGTTTAATTTATAAGGTCTTTTTTTTTTAATTGAATTCAAAAAATTTTATTCTGGTAATTTTAGTTAGGCTTATATATAACAGCGTAGCTAATTTAATTATATTCGTAGCTAAAAAAATTAAAAAATAGATAATAAAAATAGAATAAGTTGACAAATTAATTATTTCGTAGCTAAAAAAAAAAAATTTGTAATAGAAAGTTAATTAGATGTTTGCATTTTTATTTATTTTTGATGGACGGCCTCTTTTTTTTGGAGCCTCTTTTGAGTTTAGTCTTGCAATAGTTATTGACGAAGTCGGTTGAATGAGCAATCTATTTTTAACATTATTCTCTTGTTGCTGTGAAATAGGTTCCATTTGATTATCATGTTGTTGTTCATCGACCGTTGAAATTTGATGTTCAAGAATGATACTTTGTAAAGCTGGGTTCGTTGGTCCAGTTGATTTTCTAGTCACTAATGCCATATTTGCTTGTTTTCGTCTTCTTCTCTTTGAATTGCATTCTATGTTTAAATCAATAGATGGAAATTGACATAAGCCAAGATTGTAAGCAACACCAATGACGAACATAACTTCTATTAGCCTTCCTTAATTTTTTGTTAGGCCATTCTTCGATTTCAGCATCGTTATCGGTGTAGTCATCTCTATTGTTGATAGGTCTTAAAATTTATGTCGAAGAGGATTCTGTATCACTCATTTTAAAAATTTACTAATCAGTATTCAATACTTATCAGTAACTCATCAAATATTCAACATTTATATAGAAAAAATAACTTAAATTAGAATAAAACTTATCAATTTTCTCTAATTTACATCTGCTACAAAATTATTTTTTTAGCTACTAATTATTTAATCTAGCTACAAAAAATCAATTTAGCTACTAAATAATTAAATTTATCTTTTTTTATTTAGCTACTTTTTTATTTTTAAATTAGCTACGAATATAATTAAATTAGCTACGCTGTTAAATATAAGCCATTTTAGTTAAGGATTCTTTGATTTTAAATTTTCTCACCCAAGAGTTGATTTTAATTAATATTTTCTTAAGATAGACTCAGCTGTTAAATCATGCTAAATTGATCAGTCGCGTTAAGACAGCTCTAATAAAAATGTAAAATATTTTTTTAAATGATTTTAATTTAAAAAATATTAAAAAAATTTAAAAAGAATCTAAATAAATCAAAAATTTATTGAGGAAATAATACGAATAAGCGAATTAACAATGAGTTAATAATTGATTAAAAGAATCTTTATAGCCTGGGGGATTGGCGATACTTTGTCAAACATGACGTTTAAATCCATGTAATATTTTAATAATGCTTTCTATTAACTTTTCTTTCTTTAATTGTTATGCCTGGCAATACCAAATTGTACAGATAAACAAATAAATAATGATACCAAATAGTACCATAATTTAATAAATACTTTTTTCTTTTCTTTTTTTGTTTTAATTTTAAAAAGTAAATTATTTTTATAATGAAAAAAATCTATCTAATAAAAAGTAATATTTTCCTTATAAACATTTATTTTGAATTTATTTAAAATCGTCAAAATTGTTTGCTCTTTCTTTTGATAGTAAACAAAAAATATAAAATATTATTGTTATTTTTATTGGCAAATGAATTCATACAGTAAAATTCTTTAAGCCTTAAATAAGTTTTTCCTAAAATTCTTATTTGATATCATAATTGTGATATATGTGATATTTTTGTTTAGATGATCTAAACAAAAATATAACAGTTACTTTGATTTGGATTATAACTTTGATTAGACTTAGTCCGATAGTAGTTGGATTTCTTTAATAAGGATTATGAATTCTCGATTTGGCAAGGAAAGAGATTTGGCTTTTATCCCGTTAAATTGATACTTCTAGACAAGTTAAATGTTAATATAGATAAAAAAATATTCAAAAATATGTTTATTTGTGTTTGAATACCATTTATACCAAGTATTGGTGGCTGATCTGTTTCAACTTTTAAGCAAAAATCAACATTTGTGAAAAATTTCTTTATTTGTAAAGTATCGAATGTAGACTCCAAAGTTCAAAAAAATTAAAATTTTGGGTTTATTAGATTTTTTTAAAATAGAAATACTGAATGCTTGTCTACTATAAAACCTGAAAGTTAATTAACAAAAAATAAAGTTAAATAATAAATTATCGTTTTTCTTAGGACATAGTTTAGAATATTAGAATTTATTGATTTTTATTGAAATATTGACTAATACTTAACTGACCACGAAATATTTAAAAAAAATATTTCGAGAAAATTCACTGAAAGGAAGCAAAAATCTTCTTAGCATAATAATTTGACAATAAATCTTAAGGATTATGCATGCGAATTATTTTTTTTTTTAATTCTTTAATGGTAAAATCAAATAATATTTTTTTTAAATTAAATTAAAGTTTTAAATCTTTTAAATTTACAAAAATTGTATTGTGAAATTCAAATAACAAATTAAAGAATATTTCTTGATTTTGTAATAAATTAATATTTAAGTTTAAAAATAATATTAAAAAAATACTGCATCCTCTTTAACCAAAAAAAAGTTTTCTGGTGTAAAAAAGGTAAAAATTGATTAAATTTAATTGATTTGATTTACTAGCAAAAATCAAAATCAAAATTTTTTTAAATTTTATTTTAGGTAAAAAAGCTGCAACAAAGTATCTTGCACTTTTTGGGGCATCTTGAAGTTGATGATCAATTCAAAATATCATTTCAATTCAAAAAGTTTATCCTTAGATATTAAACTTAATCGTTGATTCAATTTAAATAATTTCAATGTAACATGCTTTACATGTAATGAAGATTTAAAAAATGAAAAAAAAATTGAAAAAACTTTTTCTCAGTCCATTGATAATCGATTTTAATATTTAAATGTATTAACTAATTTTTTGTAAAGTTCATTTGAGATTTTTTATTTCAAAAGTATTTATTTTAGCGTTCACAATTAAATTTAAAAAAGAAATTCAAATAAAAAATTCCAAATAAGTAATAAAATAAAAATAAAACTTTACAAAAAATCAGTTAACTAAATTGAAAATCGATTTTGTCAATGGATTGAGAAAATGTTTTTACAATTTTTTTTTATTTTCTAAATCTACATTACATGTAAAGCATATTACATTAAAATTATTTAAATTAAATCAAAGATTTATTTTAATATCTAAAGATAAACTTTTTGAATTGAAATGATATTTTGAATTGATCATCAACTTCAAGATGCCCTTTTTGGTTGTATTTAAAAAAAAAAATATTAACTTTTATTTTAATTTATCAAAAAATGACATTGATATCTATTTAAAATTCACAACGCCCAAAAAATACTAATAACAAATTTTGATTAACAATTTATTAATTAAACAAGAATATTCTATCAACTAATAATTTAAATTAAAAAAAATTATAATTTTGGAAGAAAAAATCTTTTAGTGGTGATTTAATATTAAATTAATCTAAAATTAAAATAAAACTTAATTTTTTTTTTCATTATTTATTAAAAAAAGGAAAAAAATTAAAAAAAATTAATTTTCTAGATACTTTTATACGACATGCGCTCAAATCGTCCATTACTGGTAAAAGATCACAGATTTGAGCTACCGATCAAAGACATCGAATGGCACAAAGAAAGCGATTTGATATTTTCAATAGACAAACGAGTTTGTAAGATTTGGGACCGTCACACAGGTAAACCCTACACCTCAATCGAGCCTGGTACCGGACTGAACAATTTATGCCTAGTACCGAACAGTGGTATGCTATTTATGGCAAATGAATCTCCAAAAATCCAAGTCTATTATATTCCATCTATCGGACCAGCTCCTAAATGGTGCTCGTTCTTGGACAACTTGACTGAAGAGCTTGAATCCAACCCGACCAGCACAGTCTATGATGATTATAAATTCCTTACCAAGCAAGAGCTCGAAACCCTCGGTCTGGACAATCTAATTGGCACAAATGTCCTGCGAGCCTACATGCATGGCTACTTTGTCGATATTAGACTTTACAAAAAAGCCAAGTTAATCAACGAACCATTTAACTTTGATGAATTCAAGAAGAGGAAAATTAAAGAAAAACTTGAAAAAGAAAGAGAAAACAGGGTGAAGATTCAGCGAAAATTACCACTTGTAAATACAGAGCTTGCCAAGAGAATAATCGAAGAGTGCGATGAATTAAAATCAAAGGTGAAAAGCAAAAAGCCATTATTCAATCCATTGGAAGATAAACGTTTTGCTGAATTGTTCACTGATCCAAATTATCAAATAGACATGAATTCCGAGGAATATAAACTGTTGAATCCAGTTGTTCAAAAAGTAAATGAGAAAAAATTAAAGAAGAAAGTTGTTGAAAGTGTGGCTGCCTCTGAAGAGAGTGAAGTGGAGCAGAAAAGCATGTCGGATGATAGTGATGATTCTGGTTCGGAGAGCTCGTCGGATGACGAACATCAATGGAAACAAAGTGTCAAAGAACAGTATAAACAAATTCAGCAAGAAAAGCGCTTAAAGGAAAAAATGGAACGCAAAAAACAAGATAGTGCTAAACAACCTAAATTTTATGAACTCAAGGACGGACTGGACATATACTCAAGTGGCTCGCATAACAAAGATACTAATGAAATAATTAAGAATGAAAAAATGAAACGCTTACCAATGGCAAGTCGCATCCAATATTTGAATAGCAAAAATAAAGATAAATCAAAGCATGATGAATTGGTGTTCAGAAGCGATTCGCTGGGAAATAAACAGATGACGTTTATGAGCAAAAAAGCTCGAAGAAATCAAGATGAAGATAAAAAAACAATGCAACATCATATGGAGCGCAAAAATATTCGAAGATCGGCCGGAAAAATTACCAAAACACTTAAAAAAAAGTCACAATTTTTTAAAAAAAAATAAAATTTAAATATAAATAAATTTATTTATTTCATTTAATTTGACTACTAATCGTTTCCTCATGTGAAATCCAAGTCACGGCTTGGTTTGATGTTTTGTTTACAGAGTTGTTTAAAAGTCGCAAGTCTTTTTTTTTTTCAAAAAAAAAAGCCAAGACTTTAAAAAAAAAAAAGTCCCGACTTGGACTTAGAACAAAAAAAAAATCAGGAAAAAAATATTCTAAATCTGAGTTGACTTTTGTCGAAAGACTTGAAAAATAGCGACTTGAGGAACAACTCTGCTGCTAATTTTAAAAAAAAAACAATTATTGTAAACTCGGGTCAATATCGTTTTGTGATCAAATGATCACACAATTTTTGATCAAATTTTGTAATTTGTTTTAAAATTAATTAAATTGAGATTATATAATTTTTTTTAATTAATTTATTTTTTATAAAATTGAGAAACCTTTATTTTATTTCAAAATATTTAAATTATAAAATAACTCATTTAAATAATAGTCAAATTAACAAAATTTCTTTTGGATTTTTTTTACAACCGTATTACACTTACATACCTGATCATTTCTTGAAAATGGTGGATTTGTTGGCAACTTGAAGTTCATGATCGTGATCAAATGATAAAAGCATATATCAATTGATAAAAATCGTTATAAAAAAGATGAAATTATCTTTTTTTAGCATTTTTTAAAATTAAACATAAGATTTTATTATTTTAATTTAAAAAAAAAACAAAACTTTCTTTTTCTAATTGATCTTTAATTGATTCTTCTAAAATCATTAATTGAAAACTTTAAAGACAAATCTAAAACCTATATTAAAGTATCCAAATTAAATAAATAATATTTTGATATTAATTAAAATATATTTACGGCGAAACAAAGTTAAATTTTGGAAAATTTCAAAATATTGATTGAGATTTTGTTTTTTCTTCAGATAAAAATTAATTTAAATTTCTATTTACAGTACCACAATGATTTTCTGTTTTTACGTAATTTTACGTGAAATTAAGTGAAATTACGTAAAAACATAAAATCAAAGCAGTATTGTAATTAAATATTTAACAAATCAGGTTTAATAAAGTCAAGTCTTTTTTAATTAAAAAATTGATAAAAAAAATCTCTTTATTTAAATCAAAAACTAAAAAATTTAATTTGAAATTGAAATTTGATCCTGAATTTCAATTTACCGGTTTTTTGGATGATTTTTTAGCTCACAATCATTCGAATATATTCAGACTTGAAATTGACACTCTCTTTTTCTAGAACACAATATGAGAATTTATTTGCATAAAAGGCCTTATTATTTTCTATACGCCATGTTTTGGTTAATTGTTCAATGGATGGAATAATGAAATATCTATTGAATATCCATTCCAACATTATTAAAATTTATTAATTCTAAATTAAAACAAAAATTGATGGTTTAATTTTTTAAAAAGATAAAACTTTTTGAATAATCTAATAATTAATCTTCAATTCTAATATATTTTTATAAAAAAGTTAATTAACAATAAAAATAAGTCGTATTTTATTTTTTTGTCAAATAATTTATTGAGTATCACGTATGTTAGTATTTTTTTTAATTCTTAATTTTATATTTATCGGAAGTTTTCTCAGAAAATAATGTATTCAATTTATTCAATTGAATCAATTGGAAACAGCAGAAACCTTTCTTTTTATCACAACCAACATGTCATTTTTAAAATTAAAAATATAATAAAAGAAAAAAAAATTTTAAGTAAAAAAAATTAAAAAAAAAAGTTCTAATTATACAAAAATATTAAATACATTTAATTAAATTAATTCAAAAAAGATTTCTAATTATACACAAATATATTAAAGTTAAAAATATAAAATAGAGATCTTTCAGATTATATGCTCGTAACGGTCCGTTATACTTATATCATCTAATTTATGTTTATTTATGTTAATATATATATTTTTTTGATATATATTTTTAAAATTATTAAAATTAAAAGAAAAATTATTTTTGAAAAAAATAAATATTTATTTTAAGAAAATTAATTAATTTGTTACCGTAAATTTCTCAAACACGTAAATTTGTAAATTTACTGGTCTTTCAGTAAAAATGTAAAACATAAAAAATTAAATAAATTTTAGAAATTTATTGATTTTTTATTTAAATAAGTAATTCACTGAAACCAGTTTAGTAAATTACTGAAACGAAACGTATATTTTCAAAATAAAATTAGGGGAACCTAAAGTCCATAAGAACCAGAATTGTTCGCATAATAGGTGAACAATGGTTCACTATATCGACTTTTTAAACGATTGAATATTAACTTAAATTTAAATGAATTATTTATCTTTTTTTATCATTTTATTTTTTCTTTATCTTGCTTAACTTTTTTTTATATATTTATACCAGAATTGTTTAAAAGTCAAAAGTCGAAAGTCAAGTCTAAGAATTTAAAATTTCTATTTTCCAAAAAACAGGGAATTGGACTTTTTTTTGGGGCTTTTAAAAAACTCTGATTTTTACCTTTTTTAAATTTTTATTTAATCCTATTTAACTTTAATTTTATTTAGTTAATTATTTTTTATTTTTTTTCCAAAGGAGCATTAACTCGTTATAGATAAACAAATAAATAAATAAATTATTTAAAAGTAAAAGCAAGAATTTTTATTATTTTTTCAAATTTCCAAATAAAAATTAAACTCATTCTATATCACTAAAGAGTTTAGTTTCAAATATGAAAAATCTTGTAATATTAACTTAAAATTATTTTTTTATTTGAAACTGAAAAAAAAATTTTAAATATCGCACTTTTTTAATGCTATTTCAAAATTGGATATGTCACATTGAATAAGCAAAATAAATTGTTTAGTCTAATCAAACAAGATTTAGTGTAAAAAATACAACACTTTTTAAATTTAACTAAATGATAAAGTTAATTTACAATTTATTAATTTAGTCTAAGTTATAGCTATTTAATGTAAGAAAAATATATTTTTATAAAAAAAAATTAAAAACAAAAAAAAACAATTAAAAAATCAAATTTTTTTTAATTTCATATTTTTTTTTATTAAATTGTCTTTTACATTGAACATTAACACCTCTGTTTTCGTTTTCTTCCACTTTTATTTATTACTGGCTCAGCAACTGGCTCAACAGCTGGCTCATTAAAATGCTTAATAATTCAATAATAAATATTCAATAAGACAAAAAATCTTACCTCTTTATTACCTCTTATTTTCAGGTAAGTTTTAACCTTGATTTTTAATGATCAAATTTAATTCTTTCTCTTTCAGAACCTTTCGGGTTGTATTTGTTTTGATTGAGTATTAGAACAATTTCTTCAATTTTTTTTTTGTAAAAACCATTCTTTCTACAGTATCGTCATAACCTTTTAGCAAACATTCATAAAAAGCATTCTTGTGATGATCGTAGTCCGATTCCATTATATTGATTTTTATTAGAAAAAAATAATTTTATTTATATCAATTATTACATTTAATTTAGTTTAAATCAAGATTTTAATCATTATTTAGTGAAAATAAGAATACAATTTAAGTTAAATAAGCAAGAAAATTCATATTTTGACTAAATTGTATTTTATTCTAATATTTAGACTAAACAATTTATTTTGCTTATTCAATGTGACAGATACATTTTGTAATTTAAACACAAAAAATTAAACCATTTATATTTTATTTTACATTTATATTGAAAAGAATACAAAGCAAAGCAAAGACGAGAAAAATGTTGGACATTTTTCTTATCTTAATTTAATTTTACAGATAAAACTTTTTAATTTGTCTCAATAAAATATAAAATAGATTTTTTTTAAATAATAATAATTAAGGTTAAATAAAATAAAATATTTAAGCTTTAATCAACTTGCAATTTTCAAGAGAAGGGAATACAAAACAAAGCTATTTATACTTCTAACACCTAAGTTAATTAGCAAAATTAAATATATTTAAGTTTTTTTATTTGGACCAATTAATCAATTAGTTGGTCGTTTTTTTCTTTTTTTTGTACGGCATAACGGTATTCGAATAATTTTTCATATGCATAGATGTTTTTTTAATTCGCTTACATATTTGCTTATGATGCTCGTTCCTCGCAATTAAAGAATATTTGAAAAAAAAAAGATGAGGCTCATTTTGCAGAGTTTATGCAGTATTAAATTGCGCAGTTGAATTAAATACTTTTGAATGACGTGCATTTTACTGGAAAATGAAAAGTTTTTGCAGGGCCTCAAAATATTTTTGCATGTTTGTTACATTATTAAGCAGTTTGCAGAGAGATTTAATCAAATACCCTTCATTAGTCTTAATGAAATACTTGATCAGATTTTTTGATCTTAAACTTCAAGATGCCATCGTAAATTATTTCAAATCTGATACGTAATTATCTTTTAAATCGTTAAGATCACTTTCTTTGGGTTTTTTGAAAAAAAATTCTTAATTTTTTGCTTTATTAAAATTAAATTTTATAAAAAATACTAGAAAAAATGGCAAAGTAAAAATTTTGATCAAATTTCATTTTTCAAAAATTTCAATGAAATTTATAAAAAGCTATTATTAGCAGATTATGCATTGTTGCATTTTTATTATATAAATTATAATAAATATAAAGTAAATTTGCATATTTTTAATATTTTATTAGAATCTAACTTAATGTTGCGGTTCTTTCATTGAAAAATGCAAGTATTCGGAAATAAACATTAGAAAAATTGGAATTAAATTAGGGCCGTTAACACTTCTAACCATAAATTTTATTAAAAATACCATAAATTTATTAAATTATAATAAAATAAAAGAAAATACAACAAATTCATTATATTATTATCAAATAAAAGAAATAAGTAACAAATTTATTAAAAAAATATCAAATTCATTTAAGTTAAATCAGATTCATTAGAAAAATAATAAACTCATTTTTATTTTGTTTACATTTGTTTATTGCGCAATAATAATACAATTTTTTTTGTAAAGACTTGCCGCAAGTATCACATAATTTACTAACACTGTCATCAAATCTTGGTCGCTTGGAAGTATCATCTTGAGATGTTAAGTCATCATCGAAAATGGCATTTTCTTCTGGTGCTTTAATTAGGTCAGAAGCTTGAACTTCTTTACAGTTTTAGAAGGAGGGCCTCTTTTTTTGTTATTATGTATTGGTAAATCCAAACCAATCGAGCTGAACTCTAACATCTGAAGTCTAAATGCACATGAAATAACGTGGTTATTTATTTATTTTATTTATTTATTTGTTTTCTGTACCGAGCTAGAGCTCCTTCAGAATAAATTAAAAAAAAAAAAAAAATAAAAATAAAATTAAAGTTAATAAAATGAGATAAAAATTAAAAAAAAAGTAAAATAAGCTAAATAAATGAAATTTCAGAAGACATGATTTGGAATAGATTGTTACATGTGTTACAGCTTTTATTTATTTTTTTTTTTTGATATGTAGTGAGTTAGGTAAAAATCTTTTTTTTTTTTTTTTTTTTTTTTTTTAATATATTATAAGTCAGGAAAAAAAGAAGAAATTACTAGGTAGCAATTACACAATGGAGTTGGATATTCGATATATCTTGATCCGAAACCTTCTCTGTATTCTTCCACTAGTCTGACGACCAGTGGAACAGAATGACTCACTCCTGCCCTGACATATCTCTCACTCAACTCAAAAAGTCTATTTGAAATTGTTTCGAGATTAAGTTTATTGAAGGCCTCTTGGTGTATAATATTGGAGGGGGTATCATATTTTAGCTTCAAAATAGATCGAACTGCTGAATTTTGAATAACTTGTATTTTTTTGATGTTAGTTTCTGAGAATGAATTTAAACAAGGAAAAGAATAATCCAAAATTGATCCTATTAAGGATTTGTAAAGATTACCTAATGTTTTGGGTTTTAGACCCCATTTTTTATTTGAAAGATATTTTATTAAGTTAAGCCTTGAATTACAACGCTCTTTTAATTCATCCACCATTGGACTAAAAGTAAGTTTTGAATCTAATGTTATTCCTAAGAATTTAACTTTTTCCTCTTTATTTAAATTACTATTATTAATTTTAGGGTCAAGATTAAATTTAACTTTAGTTTTTTTCTCAAAGATCATATAACATGATTTCTCAATAGAAATTTTTATTTTCCATTTGAAAAGCCATATTTCAACTTCTTTTAGATACTTATTAATCACTTTTTCAAGATTTACTATCTTTTTAAAAGTAAAAAAGGTAGCCAAATCATCTGCAAAAAGAAGAGAGTATTGGCAGTTTGTTTTGTTTCTTTTTGGTATATCATTTATAAAAATGCTAAAAAGAAGCGGACTAATTACTGACCCTTGTGGAACTCCTGCTTTAATAGGGTATTGATCACTTAGATGACCATTTATATTTACTTTAAAAGATCTTAAGTGCAGAAATGATCTTATCCAGTAGATAAGATAAGGTGGTAGATTTATTTTTATTAGCTTGTAAATTAGTCCATCATGCCAAACTCTATCGAAAGCTTTAGAAATGTCAAAATATAGACAACATACCCTCTTC
Source organism: Brachionus asplanchnoidis (assembly GCA_025491095.1). Lineage (NCBI taxonomy): Eukaryota > Metazoa > Rotifera > Eurotatoria > Ploima > Brachionidae > Brachionus > Brachionus asplanchnoidis. The sequence goes on from JAILYF010000017.1 coordinate 706,141, forward strand.
TTTCTATTAAAGGACTCTGAAACTTTTCGAATAAGAAAGTAAAGATTATCTGCAGTGCGTCTATGTTTTCTAAATCCTGATTGTTCTTGAATAAGTAGACTATTGTTCTCTAGAAAATTATATATTCTTGTGAAGATGATGCGTTCAAGTAACTTTCCAAGGCAACTTGTCATACTAATTGGACGATAGTTATTAGGATCTTGGGTGGGAGATGTTTTCTTGGGGATCATGGTTATACTTGCTATTTTCCAAGCTTTTGGCACTTGACCTAGTTCCAAACTCCTGTTAAAAAGAATACTTAGTTCAATTAAAGTTTCTTTAGGTAAATTTTTTAACATTAGGTTGTGGATTTGATCTAATCCAGAGCCTGCTTCTTCTTTTAATTTTTTTAAAGCATTTCTTATTTCCAAAAGAGTAATAGGCTCGTCCAAGTTATTTTGTACCTTATTTTTTAAGAAATCTGTAATGGTTTGTGATATTTCAGAACTATCCTCTGATTCAACAAGATCTAGATGAGGACTAAAAGTTGAGGCCAAGATATTTCCAAAGATTTTTCCTTTATCTATATCTGTCTTAAACTCAACACCATCTTTGAGTAATGATGGTATCTGTTTTGAACATTTCTTAGATCTGAACTTATTTATTTTTTTCCAGAAAGGCCTGCTTGATAAAGTATTCTTTCCCATTTTATTTATAAAATCTTGCCAGTTTTGGTTCCAAAATTCTTTAAGAGCTAGACGTAACTCAGATGTAAGCTTATTAAAAATTATCTTTGAAGAAGGACACCTGGTTTTTTGGAAAAATCTTCTAATTTTTCTTCGTTCTTTTATTAATAAGACAATGTTTTTTGGTAAGCTTGATTTAAAAGACTTTTGAGTGTAAGCTGGAATACTTTTTTGGGCAGCATTAACGATCTTTTCTGAAATGTGTTTATTTATGTCATCAATGTTTGTAAAAGAACTTATATGTTGATTTGTTGACTTCAGTAAATTTCGGTAAAGTCCCCAATTTGCTTTTTTAAAATTAAGACTAGTTTTCAAGGGTTCAACTGTAATTAAATATTCAGCTGATATACATGTTTGAATTGGAAAGTGATCACTTAACATATCATGGTCTATAAGAACTTTGAAGTCAAGGACCTTATCCGATAGTGATGACGGTATTAGGAATAGATCAAGGACTTCAAAGTGATCAGTTTTAAATCTATTATATGTTGGTGTTATGTCATTGATTGCAGAAAGATTGAGCTTGCTAAAAATTTCCTCCAAGATTAAACCATTTTCATTTTCTCCCAAACAACCTAAACTTTTAGATTTCGCATTGAAATCACCCCCTATTATAAATTTTCCACATCTACTTGAGATTTCTAAGAAAAGTTTAAAAGGAAGTACAGTATTTGGTGGATTATAAAGGCTAAAAATAAAAAATTGAGTATTTTTTAGATACACTTTAATACAAAGAAGCTCTGCACTAAACTCATCAAATGAGTAATCTTGTTTAAATTCAATACCGTCTCTTACCAACATAGCTATTCCTCCACCATATCTATTTCGGGCCTTAACTAATGAAGTGTAATCTTTAAAATTAAAGTAAAAGTTCGAATCATTCGTGTTTATTTTTATTTCATTTAGGAGAAGTATGTCAGGACATTTTTGAGTTAAAAATTCTTCTAAAAGTTGAATCCTACTTGGTAAATGGAAACAATTCCAGTGTGTAATTACTAACCTTGTTTTATTAAGTGGTTTTGTTCGTGAAATAGATTTATTTGTCTTCTTGTTCATTCCTTCCAACACGTTTCTCCTGCTCCATTATTTGAACTCTTCTCACTGTTATTGCTTGGTTTTGCTACCAGATCTGCTGTTTGTTTTTGTTGGTCAAACGAGCTTGAATTTGTCTCATTGTGTACGGGCAGAGTGATCTGTGAAGAGTACTTGCTGTTCCCATCTTCTATTTCAGCATCGTCGTTTGACTCAATAGAATATTCTACTTCTGCTTCGGAGCCACTCATTACTTCCCGTACACTATCGTCGTTCTTTGCTTGTTTGTTATGATTTTCACTCTGATCATTTGAATTTAAGCTTGTGTCATTAAATGTTCGTTTGTAAAATTTGTTAGATTTTCCTAGGACTGTCATGTTATCATTTTTACTTAAACTGAAATCGGCTATCAAAGAGGCAATTGTTGGCGCTTCATTTTGATTAGTAGCATCTACTTCACTTTCTGTTATAATTTTGTTGTCAAAATTTTCCTCATCTTCGTCATCTAAATCAATATATCTTTTTTGAGAAATTATTTTAGCCATTGAACACTTGTCTGATGAGTGACCAGCTCGATTACACTTGGAACAAACGGCATTTTTGCTCGGGCAGTCAAAAACTTTGTGACCAGTTTGCTTGCAGTAGAGACAACGAGTCTCGCCGATCTGGAAGACGTTTACAGGATTGCCATCAATCTGAGTTTGCTCCACCAAGTTGATTAGAAGGTTTTTATATAACGGATTTCTTGAAACGTTTATCTTGATTTTTGCACGAAATGTACCCTTAGAAATGTGTTTGAATTCTTCTTCTTGGAAATATTCCTCGTAAATTTTTTCGATCTCTTCATGCCCAACGCCTTTTGAGATGATATGCTTTGCAATTTTTTCTGCGGAAAAATTTGGTTTTAGACCAACGAATTTAAAGGCAAAGGATTTGTAGGTAGCTTCCGGATATTGTGCGTCTTCAATTGTACATTGTTTGTCATTTATTGATATTTTATGTCCAATTAGAGATGCGAAGTTGTATGTTTCACTGAATGAAATTAGCCAGATATTTCTCTTTGTGGTGGTTACTGTTTTTATAAAAGGTATTATTGATCCATTGTCGATTTTCTTCAAGCTATTCAGAATGGTCAAGCGATTCACAATGTCCAATCTGTTTTTTGAGACTCTTATTCTAATCGCATTTTTGCAGACGGTCAGAAAAGAGTCGTCTGAGTTATCGGTTGACATGAGACCCAAAAAACTTTTTTAATTTATGTGTTTTTTATGTTAATCAAGCAAAAATTCACTTGTGCTTTTCCTTTCCTGACTTTTGGCTTACGTGTGCTTATTTCGAATTTGAATTTTGAATTTGCAACTTTTTTTTTTTTCAAAAGGTTCAAAAGTTACACTTGTAGTGCTTTTTTATTCAATTAATAAGTGTCAATAAGTGTCAATTAATTTATCTTAAAAGTGTAAATCTAATGAGTTTCTTAATTCTAATGAACCAATTAATGTTCTTTTTATTCAAATCAAGGTTGTTTTAATCAATTTAGGATAATTTTCTATTTTCTATTACTTTTTTATTCAATTTGATAAATAACTGTTAAGTTTATTCTATTTTTAATAAATTTATGGAAACTTTTTTATAATTATGGTCATTTTTAATAAATTTATGGGTATAGATTATATTACGCGTTAAATTAGCTCAATTTCTAACCTTTTATTAATCGATTGATTTTAGCTTCAAATGGTACTATCTGATGTTATTTAGGAACTTTTATTTTTTTGCTCATTATATATTAAACTTAATAGTTTCTTTTTTCTTATATTATTCGAAATTATGGATAGAAAGGTCATCTGAAAAAAATTTCAATAATAAATATGTGCAAAATTTATTAAGATTTAAGAAAAGTCAGTTAAAAAAGTAAAAAGGTGAAACATTGTGTAAAATCATTTTCTTAGGTTTAAAATATTTTAAAAGGTATTGTCGCAATTTTTTTAGTTATATTGAAAGTTTTTTAAAAGTCACAAGTCAAAGTCAAGAAAGGACTTGTTCGAAAAATTATATATAAGTACAAATTTCGAAATTTATAAAATAGAATTCCAAACAAGTCTAATAGAATTCTTACTGATTATTGATAGCTTTTTGAATAATATTTTAAAAATCTAAAATGTTGAACAGTTTTGAGCAGATAAATTAAAATTTACGCCATAGTTAAGATTTACCTAATTCTTGTTATTTTTAAATATTTTTTTCAATTAATCTAAATATATTTGAATATAAAATTCATCTAAAAATAATATAATGTGAATATTAATTTATTTAATTCACGAATAAAAATATATAAAACCAGAACATTAGATTTCAAATAGATAATGATTTTGTAATTTAATTGCACGCTTTTATTAAATTTTTATTGTAATATCAAAAGACGAGTTTATTTTATTTATAATAGTATTTAAAAAAAATTACAAAAGTAAAATTATTCAAACTAATCATTTAAAAAAAAATGAAATAAAATATTTGAATTCAGCATCGCAAAGACGCTATAGATCATTTTGATCAATTTATATAAAAAGATTAATAAAAATTTGATAAAAATATTTCTATTACTCACAGAACATTATGAAAAAAGACAAAAGGTTAATAAAATTATAAAAAAAAATAAAAAAATAAAAAAAAACAACGATTATCTTCTTGTATAATTTGTTTTAAAAAATTATTTTTCAACTCTAAAACCAATTTGCTGATGAATGAGATACAAATTTAGCTAATAAAATCCCAATTTCCGCCAAAATCTTGAAATAATAAAATTTAGATTTAAATAAAACATTAAGAATATGCTAATTAACTTTTAATTCATTATAATATATGATAAAAATGCAACAATGCAAAATCTGCTAATAAAAGACTTTTACAAATTTCATTTGAAATTTGAAAAATGAAATTTGAGCAAGATTTTTACTTTGCCTGAAAAAATATTGTAAAATAGTGTAGACCTTTTTGCACATTTTTACCTAAAACAAATTTTTTATTTTCTTTTTTTTCTTAGTTAATCAAATCAAAAATATAACAAAATCTTATTGATTCGCTATATATTGTCATATTTTACATTAGAAAAATTATTTTTGATAAAAAAGGTGCAACAAAGTATGTTGCAGTATTTTTTTTAATATTTTCAATGGTTGCTTGAAACCCTCATACTAAAAAAGAGATTAAAGTACTATAGTTTTTTTACATGGGAAAAAGTAAAAATTAGGGCTACTTAGCTTTCTTAAAGGTTAAAGGATATGAGAGATCTTTATTATTTTATTATTATTATATTATCGGTTAAAAGTCCCAAAAAAAGGAAAATTCTGGAATTTTAAATATTTTTTTTAAAAAAAGTCCATCTCTTGCTTGGCCTCCATAATTACCACTATAAAATATTTAAAATAAAATTTGAGTTCTGGAAAAAATCCAGAACTAAAATATTAATTTTGACTTTAAAAATAAATTTAAGTCATAACTTTGAATTAAACTTGTTACTTAAAAAAAGTCTGATTCTAAAAAAGTTCGGATTTTTATTTTTATGTAAGTGTAAGTAGCAGAGTTGGTCAAAAGTCAGTCAGAGTCAAAGTTTTGACTTAACTTTAAAAAAAAGTCCGGACTTGTTTTTTTTAAAAAATAAAAAATTGAGACTTGTGACTTTTAAGCAACTTTGATTATTATAATTATTATTATTATTAGATTTTTTTAATGAAATTGGTACTAAGAAATCAAATATTAGTGAATAATTATTTTAATAAATTATTTAACAAAATATAAGCTATAATTATTATTATTAATTATTACTTTGGTTGACTTTCAATTTGAGTATGTGAGCCATTCCTGATGTACCTGGTTGGCTTTCGTTATTAGCTATTAGCTATTCTTCATCTTTTTTGCAAGTTATGTTCAGTACTTATCTCGGTTATAACTTCATGTAATTATGTGGCCATGATGCACTAAAATTGCGCAATTTTTTGCGAAGGTTTATGGTTATGCAGATAAAAAAGTAAAAATCTTATTTCTAAATTCAAATGACGACCTTAAAGGTGAGGCGAGATCGAGGTGACCTAATTGAATTTTTTAAGATCACGAACAATTTAAGCTCAGTTGTATGCCACAACCCGAATATAAAAAGCCATGCATTGGCAAGCCATGGTCCAGCAGGAGGCATTCGAGGTCACCAGCATAGGATAACTAAGCAGCTTACTAAAACAAAACAACGAGAAAACTTTCTGACGAATAGAGTGGTAAACAGTTGGAATAGTTTGCCCTCAGAAATAATCAACGCATCATCTAAGAACAACTTTAAGAACAAGCTGGATAGCTATTTAAAACAGAAATAATTAATTAATTTTTTTAGCGCAAAACATTATCTACATAAACTTTATTATTATGTAAAACCAGACAGCTACCATAGCGAGGCTATGCCTAGCCTTGCTCCGCAGTTATCCTGCTGTAGCTTATATTATTATTATTATTATATTACCGGTTTTCTACAAAATCGGTTCCTAAATCAAACTGGTTTTCCTTTAAACCGTTTTCAAACCGGTTTCCCATTATAAATTAAAAACATTTGTGAAAAAATTTGAAACTTTATTATGCAGATTTTTTAACTCGGACTAAATAACTTAACTTCTACTTTTTTTATTCTTTTTGTTCATTAGACTTTTTGTTTATTTCTTTAGACTTTGGCTAAAACGGCTCACGCTGGTGCCAATTTAAATAAAATAAAATTAATCCAAAAAAAAAAAAATTTGATAGCGGTGGGATTCGAACCCACGCCTGTTACGACTGGTGCCTAAAACCAGCGCCTTAGACCACTCGGCCACGCTACCTTGTTATATTTCAGAATTATATTTTAAATTTTTTTAGTTACTTTATTATAAGTTTGTTTCAAATTAGTTTTGTTAAGCTTGGTCACATTTTGTGATCATGCATTCATTAACGTTAAATGGTATACGCTTTTCTAGAAAAAATACTAAATTCACAATAAATTTTAGAATAAAGCATTCTGATTAATATAGATTAATTGTTTTTTTTTAATAAGCAAGATATTTTTTTTAAATATCTAAATTATTGAAAATTTTTTTTTTTCTTTTTTTTTTCGCTAATTATTAACATTTGTTAACTGACAATTTATTCAAAATATGTAAAACTAACGGAAACTTTTTATTAATTTTTTTTTTCTGAAGGAGCTTGGCTGGGTCTTACTAAAATACTGGCCCGCAATTTTTTAAAATTTTCTGACTCCCATTTATTATGCAAAGTAAAAATATTTTTAAAAGTTTTAATATATCATTTTTTCATATATGAAGATTTTTAATTTATGAATTTTTCTCTATTTTTTGAAAATTAAACTAGTATTTCTCCAAAATTTTTATTTTTTGTGAAAATTGAATATTTTTATATTTCTAAAAACCTGACCCTCTAATGACCTCCAATTTTCTTGAAGAAAATTTAACGAGCTTTCTAAATTTGTGCCCAGTTTTTCTCCAGGAAGTATAGTTTTCGAGATATTTTGATTATAATAAAAGTCCTTAGTTATTTTGTAATCGGATTTTAAAATTTTTAATACTATATACCATTCGATCAAGAATTTTCTAAGCTTTTTAACTTTTATGTTTGTTTTCTTAATTTCAATATTATTTTTAGCGAAAAAACTATAATCTGCTTTAAAAGAAACCTGACACACTACTGACCCCCAATTTAATACAAGTGACCCTCAACTAACCCTATTTTTTTTTAAGTGAATTTAACGAGCTTTCTAAAAATGTGTAAAATGGTAAAACAGATTTCGAGAATTTCAAATGTTTTCATAATAATTGAAAAAAATTTAATTTATAATTGCAAAATTTGATATTTGTTTTTTAAATATCAAAAAACAAAATCAAACAAAACGATTAAAATATATTGAACTAAATTTGGTTAAAAAATAAAAAAATCTGTTTCCAAAATCGACAAAAAAAAAGTGCATTAAAGATATTTAAATATTTAAAAAATATCAAACGATTTCATTTTATTTATGGATGATTATTTGATTTATTAATACTAAAACCAGTTCTTTATTAAATAAACATTTAAAAATATCAAAAAGATAAAAAAGTTTCCATATAATGATTGGCTGTTGTCCAAAAATTAATCCGGCGTTAAATTCAGAATTATCAAATAACTTATAATGAAAAAGGATTTAATAGGGAATGGGAAATTATAGTTCAGCAATCGAGTTTTCCAAAATATTACAGATGATTTTTTATCATATTGCATTATGCTTTTTCTTTTGAAAATTCTTGATCAAATGGTACATCGTATTAAAAATTTTAAAATCCGATTACAAAATAACTAAGGACTTTTATTATAATCAAAATATCTCGAAAACTATACTTCCTGGAGAAAAACTGGGCACAAATTTAGAAAGCTCGTTAAATTTTCTTCAAGAAAAATGGGGGTCAGTTGTGGGTCAGTCGTATAAAATTGGGGGTCAGTTGAGGGTCAGGTTTTTAGAAATATAAAAATATTCAATTTTCACAAAAAATAAAAATTTTGGAGAAATACTAGTTTAATTTTCAAAAAATAGAGAAAAATTCATAAATTAAAAATCTTCATATATGAAAAAATGATATATTAAAACTTTTAAAAATATTTTTACTTTGCATAATAAATGGGAGTCAGAAAATTTTAAAAAATTGCGGGCCAGTATTTTAGTAGGACCCACTTGGCTCGAACAGAATTTACTTAATAAAAAAAAAAATTTATTTTAAACATAAAACGTTTTTTCTGAAACAGAAAAAAATAATTTTTTGCTTTTGGTTTTTTTTTTAAATGAAATTATGTATTTTGTAAAATTAAAATTAGATAAAAAATTTTTTAAAAGAAAACTTGCAATTTTTTTATTTGTATTCAAACTATAATATAAATTTGGGAACTCAAAATTTTATTAATAATAATAATAATTTGTAAAATAATTTAAGTTATTTTTATTTTATTAATAGTTACAAAAAATAAAAAATTTGAACTCCTAATTTTTGTATATTATTTTTATGTTTAAATTTAATTATTTTATTTTTTTATTAATTGAACATTAATTAAATAAAAAAACTTAAATTATGTAGATTATTTAAAAATAAAATAAGGTAGCGTGGCCGAGTGGTCTAAGGCGCTGGTTTTAGGCACCAGTCGTAACAGGCGTGGGTTCGAATCCCACCGCTATCAAATTTTTTCTTCAAATCTCAAATTTTATTCAGGTTACACAATTCATAAAAAACACTCAAGCTAATCTTGACATTAAGAACACGGTCTAATTCAAACAAAAATATAAAACTTTACAAAACAATAAACAAGAGAATAACACGAATCCTGAGGATTACAACACGATTAGAAAATGATAAGCATCTTTGAAGTTGAATGTTCACAGCGATATTTTGGCATGATTGGATTATTAATGTTGTTCAATTTTTTGTTTTCAAATAAAGATTCGCATTTCAACAGTACTTAGCGCGCATCTTCAAAAATAGCCTAGGTAAATTATCTCTTTCTCTCTCTGTTTGTATTTCTCTCAGTAGATTTCGTACAGTGATATATTTCACGCTGTATTGCATTTGGTCAAGCGTGTAAATTTCCTATTTAAATTTAAAAGTTTTCTCAGTAGCATAAATTTTGATAGCATCTCTTTTTTGCCCATAAACTGTTATTATTTTCCAATTATTACACTGAATACATATTTTTTTTTACAATCTCTTGCCAATATTTACCTGTTTCACATCTAGTTTTCATTAATTCAATGACTATCAGCCTAATGAGATATGTAATCTAATTAAACAATTTATGATCGATAATTAAATGAATCTATTCATAGAGAAAACTTGAAGACTAGGTTATACAATAGCAAACATTTAAGACTATTGTTAATGACTTAAATGTATCATTCAATTACAAAATTAGCAACTGTTTCTATTTAAATACTTCTTGTCTAAATTTAAAAAACATTTCAAAACAAAAAATTAGATAAATACAAATACATCAAAAAATAACATAAACAAAAATGTTCACATCCTCAAGAATCAAGAGAAAAATGCAGTTTGATTCACCAAAAATGAGCAAAAAGTCACAAGTTAAACAATTGGTTTTTGATGATGACCAAGAAGATGAAATGGACTCACCAGTCAAAATGGCACAACCAAGAAAACTCTTTATTGACAACATCGACGAAAACTCGTGTGGTAGTGCCTTTTCTGAACATGGCAGTGAAATGGATGACATAAGTCATTCAAGTGACTTGGATGACTCTTTCAGTTTTGGCTCAAAGCAAACAAATGAACAAGACTTGCCAAAAAAATACTTAGAATCACCATTTTCTCGATTCAGACTCAATCATCAAGAATCAAATCAAAATGATAAATTAATTGGAGACATGTCCCGCGCCCATTCACTACCAATTCTGTCCAAATCACGACACAACGATTTGGCTTCCATTGAACCCAGAACTCTAGTTGATCTGTTAAATGGAAAATATGAGCAAAAAATTGGAGAATACATAATTCTAGATGCCAGATATCCATACGAATACAATGGTGGTCATGTGTCTAGTGCCCAAAGTGCATTTGAAAAAGATCAAGTAATGCAACAATTATTCGATCATCCATTAACTAGTTCTGATGGTAAACCAGTGGTCATTATTTTTCATTGTGAATTTTCAATCGAAAGAGGACCAAAATTGATGAGAGAATTCAGAGAAATGGATAGATCTCTAAATAAGGACAACTATCCAAATTTGTTTTATCCAGAAATTTACCTTTTGGAAGGTGGATACAAACGCTTTTATGAAGAAAGTATTCAGCTGTGTGAGCCTAGATCTTATATGCCAATGTCAGACAGTCATCATAAACAAGATATGAAATTTTTTCGTAAAAAGTCAAAATCTTGCGAATTGGCTAACAAAAAATCAAAGTTCACGATCAAAACAAAATTAGATTTTTAAATTTTAAATTATTATATATTTTATCCGTTTTTATTTTATTATATTTAAGTGTGATTTTTAAAATTATAAATAAAAAAATTATTCATATTAACTTTTCTTTTTTAAATTAATAATATTTTTATTTATTATTTATTGATTTTAAAAATTACGCAAAATATATAATTAAATTAATGCTAGTTAATTTTTGGCGAATTTGCATGGACTTAACTTAGTTATAAATGATCATAGTTATAAATTGATACTTTTCTGAAAAAATATTTAATGTTGCCAAAAAATGTTTCCAATTTTACAATTTTTTTTGTTGATGGTCTTCAAATTAAAAAAATAATTTTGAATGAAGGTTTAGTTTTATATATATTTTATATATAGTTTTTATAAGAAGAATTTATTTTTAATAATTGTATACTTATATATTTTTATTAATTTGTTTATCATTGTCGAATCTGGCGTAATTTTTGAAATAAATAAATAATTAACAAAAGTTTTATTAGGTTAAATAAAGAAAAGTTATGAATTATTTTTTAAAAAATTTTAAAAATCACACATAAATATAATTTAATTAAAGTATACAGTTATTAGAAAAAAGTTCTTCTTTTAAAAACTATATATAAATTATTAAATACTAAACCTCCATTCAAAATTATTTTTTTTTAATTTGAAGTCCAGCAACAAAAAAAATTGTAGTATTAGAACCATTTTTTGGAAACATTAAATTTATAACTATGATAATCCTGGTTAAGTCCATGCAAATTTGCCAAAAATTAACTGTAATAAACATCATCAATAGTCACAACAAAGGGTTAAAAATCAAAAGAGAAGCTCAAACAAAGTTTAACACGACCGGCTTAGGAAAAATACGAAAAAAAACTATGTAATAGAGATTACAAAAACTGAACAAATAATCCCAGTCGACCAATGACCAATATTTTAAGATATATAACTAGACCCACACTAAGTTACATTACCCATCTATGAACAAATTTAAGCTTGGGATCAAGATCAAAAGATTAAAAAATAAAATACCACATTTTTTTTTTAAAAGAGAAAAATTAATTTTTTCGCTTGGATAAGTCTGGCAAAAAGGATCAAGATTTTGTCAAAAATGATATGAAAATGATTATTTAGTTTTTGCATAGACTTAATTTGATTGATACAAGGGTTAGATATAGTAAACAGTTGTCAAATGAAAATTTTTTTATAAAATTTATTAAAACTAAATTTAATCATCGCCTAAAATGGCGTTTCTAATGCATCTTGAAGTTGAAAATCAATTTAAAAATATCATTTAATTTAAAAGAGTTTATTTTAAATAAAATAATCTTTGTGTAGTAAAACTATTTAAATTTATTTTTTTAATTTTAATATGCTATTTAGTTTTAAAAAATACAATAGTTCAAAAATAATATTTTCTTAACCCATTGATAAAATCGATATTTTAAGAATATTTTATCTAAAGCATTCAAGATTAAATTTAAAAATTAATTTCCAAATCAGATATAAAATTATAAAAGGTCAATTTTTCAAACCATTTTTATTTTGAATATAACAACAATTGTTTAATAATACAGTTGTTTAATATATTTAGAACCTTTAAAAAATGGCAATTTGAAGTTTCAGATCAAATTTTTAGATCAAAACGATAATTTAAAATTTTCAAACTTAATTAATCTAATATTTTTGATAATTTTTAAGAAATTAATACTAAACATTACTAGACATGTTATGTCTAATAATGGTTCATTTTTAAATTAACATCAAAACGATGGATCTCAAATTCATTTAACAAAAACAATCAATAATTTAAGTTATTAGGTTAATTTAAATCTCAACTTCAAATTTAAAACTTTTATATCCATTCATTCAAGCAAAAATAATTTTATTTTTCACTTAAACAAATTAAATTTAATTCTAAAACAGTTAATTTTTTTGTCTTTTAAAGTAAGTTTTCATTATGATCAATTAAAATATTTAAACCTATTAAGATTCAATAAAAAGGGACATTATAAGAATTTAAAATTTTAAAATAATTGCTCTTGAAAAAAATTATTTTTTCTCTGATCCATAAAAATGTATTACAATTTATTAATATTTTGATCTTGATCTCAAACTTCGATTTGCCTTAGTAATAAATAGAACTTTATGACTTTTTTTTTAAAAAAGTATTTAAGGGAATTAAAAGAGAATTTTTAATTTTTTTTATTTGAAATTAAATAAGCACTCAAATAAAATGAATATTTAATGAACCAAAAAAATTGTACAGTTAAAAATCTTTTTCAAAATATATTTTTAATTTCGGTTAAGGCAAAATATGTACAATTGTTTTATTAAATTAATGATTAATTTATTTAAAAAAATCCCATTGATTTTAAAAGAAAAACCAAAAATACGAATTTAAAATAAGATTAAAAAAGATTTTCTTAAATTAGCTCAAAAATTAAATTAGCTCCATTTCAGAGAAGAAATTTGATAATTAAAAGAAAAGCATATGAATATTGCAAAATGAAATTTAAAATTTTGATCTAAAAGCGAAAAAATATTTTTTCTAGACTAAAAAAATTACGCTATTAAAAAAAAATCCATTTTTTTGAATGAAACAAAAAATTGTATTAAGCTGTTTGTTACAGTTTTTTTGCTGTTGTAGCGGCATCTTATTTTATTGAAATGGAAAAAAAAATTTTATTTGCCCAATTTTAAATAGCGGAAATCAAGACCTAAACAACAAGAATGCAGTTAATCATCAATCTTTTCGCTCAACAAAGACGGAAAAAAGTATTAAATTTAACGATTGTATTCATATCAAATTATTAATCACGAAATCAAAATAAAAAAATGTTTTCTCTTTGCTAAATGGTTTTAGAAAAAGGGAAGAAAGCCAAGAAAATCGATTTATCAACAACAACAAAAATATTCATTTTTAAGTTTTTCTTGTCACTAAAACAAAAATGGTTAAGTGCATTAACTTGACCCTGCATTTTAGAATCAAGAATATCAAATTTCGCTTTCTTAAGCACTCATAAAAAACAAATATTTTGTTTTTATCACAATGCTAGTTTTACTTTTTATTTAGGCACCCAAAATGAGAAAAATAAAAACCTCAAATACTTTGTTTTCTTATTTTAGTAATTAAACCAATTTTTCTAACCTTTATTGATAAATTACACGCTAAACAAATGACCCATATAAGGCTACTTATTTAAATATCATTTAGTAGGAGTAAGCCGCGTTCTACCAACTTTAGCACAACAAATATCACTGGGCTGGATTTTCAATACATCTATGCTGAATGCGATGAGCGACTGCTCGAGGAAAATGCAGTTAGATAAGAGGCACAAAGGACGCTTTAGGAAATCGTCTAATTTCATTTTAAAAATCTGATTTCAATTCATACAAAGTAGATAATTAACAAATTTATAAAATTCCTCGCAAGCAACATAAATAAAATACTTTTTATCCACTCTTCGTTCCTCTCAAGCTTTCTCATTTTTTGATTAATTTACATATTTTAACTAATTAAATTTATTCGATTTTCAAGTTCTCTTTTTAGATTCTCTCTCTTTTTTTTCTCTCTCTTTCAATGTTTCGTTCTCTATGGCTTTGTAGAAGAAAGTTTACTTGCAATATTTTTTCATTCTTTTGCAGCAATTAGCAATGACTGCTATTAGAGCAAAAAATCGATAATAAAATCCCGACTAAAATAAAGCTTAAATTGAAATAAGTTCGGCATTTTATTGTCACAAATAGCTTTTAAGCTAATTTAACTTGTTGTCTAGTTTATTTCCTTCTGCGAGTATTAAAACTCAGAGCTATAATTTATAAAGCGTTCGATTTAAAAAATTAAAAAACCGCGAAAGGCAATTTTCGCTCCATTTACTGTCAAAAACTTTTTTTGGTAATTAATTTTTTAAATAGTTCAAAGTTTATTTTATTCAAAATTTTTTTTTAATAAAAAAAAAACAATAAATTTTTTTTTTAAATTTAACAATTGATTTTAGCGTGATAAAAAAAAAAAATTTTGTTTCCCATGAAATTGTTATTTTGATCACAAAAGCCAAAAAATAAGTTTTAAATTAATTTTTAAAGGAAGTTAATCCAGCCAAAAGCCAGACTGCAGAAGTAAATTAGTTTTAGATTGATCAAATACAGAAGAGCTGTACATAATTTAATTGTGATTAGTTTTTTGCTTCTATCTGTGCCATGATGATGGGCTCATCAATCTTAATTTCTTAATAGAAAAGTTTTAAAAACCGCATTGAGTAGTAAGGCTCCGACGAACTGGTGCGATATGAACAAAAAATGTGTTTAACTAGATTATTTTGCTCGAGAGAGCTAATAAATTAGCTTATCAACATTAATCAATCAAGTCTGATTGAATGAATAGAGTTAAATAAATCTGTGTATTATTTTGTTTAAAATTTTTTATAGCAGATTTGTACGCTTTAATCTTTTAAAAAGGTAAATATAAATCGACGAAATCAGAATTAAAAAGGAAATTAATTATTTTTTTTTATTCTTTTATTTAATAAGCCAAAATCAATAATAATAAAAATAAATAAAATAATTCATGTTTGTGATCTAAATAAAAGTTTATTAAATTATAATTAAATATTGAACGCTGCTTACGTATCAGTTTATAAGCTTTTAATTTTTTATTTTTTTTTTAGAAAACGCACTTTAAATTAATAAAAGTAAAATGAACGAAAAAATTGACAATGAAAATAGTGATAGCTTCAAGAGTAGTTTTTATTCCATTTCAAAAATAATGGTAAGTAATTTAATTATTTTTAAATTTTTTTTTAAATAAATGTTGGGCGCAAAATAAATATCAACAAATTAAAGAAAATAAGGTATAGAAAAATTGAGTCTATAATAAAGTTATATGCTTAGCTAAAATTAATTTTAATAAAAATTGACTCATTATTTTGAAATCAAATGAGAAAATTAAGTCAATTCTGCAAAAATTTAATTTTTATTTCAAAAATTAAAAAGAAATATTCAAAGATTTTTTTTATCGAATAAAAATTCGAAATGACACATAATTATTTTAAAATAATCTTCTCAGAGTCAATTTTCATATCATCTTTTGTATCTGCACCGATAAAATTTATAATGAAATTAATTATTTTTTTTAAAGCTTCTGAATATTTGTTTAGATTATTTAATTGTTGAAAGTTTTTTTTCTTCTATGATAACCCAGGAGTATGATAAAAATAAGGAACTTGCAAACTATTTATAAAAAAATAAAAACTACCTCTCGAAAATACTGAGAAGAAAATAAGAAAAAATCAAGCATTTATTTTTCTATGTTATGAAATTTATATATATTATTAAAAAGTAAATATATATAATTTTAAAGTAAATTCAAAAAAGAATTTGTAATACTTTTTTAAAATTAAATAAAATACTAAATTTGCTTTATTTTACTGTAAATGCAAAAACACTCCAAAAAAAAAATAACTCGAATTTTTAAACTAATAATTAGATTTTTATCTAAGGAAAATTATGGTAAAATTAAAAATCTTTTTTTGTATTTTATTTAGAAACAAAATGAAAGTTTAAATTTTATTTAATTGAAAGTAGTCCATTTTTTATGTTGAACATAAAAATGATGAGGGTTTAAATATTCTCTGTTTATTAAGCATACAAAAATTTAATAAAAAAGTATTAAAGTTTAAATTCAGATAGCAAAATAATCAAAAAATTATTTTTTAAGAAATCAAATTTTAAAAAAGACTCAAATTAATCATAAACAATTGCTTCTGTTTGCCTCTTAACTCATCTTAAGCATCTAAAATGTAATTTTGGAATACTTGAATCCTTCATCAATCATTAATTTTAGATTACTTAATTCTATTTTTAACATTTACAATAACACAAATTATCAATAAAACTAGAAGACTTAAAATCTTTTCAGAACTGAATGTTCTGTTTTTTTCTAAAAAAAAAGATTACTTAATATAAATTTTTAATCAATAAAAATATTAACACAGCAGAAATGAAATTTTAATAAATGAATTAAATATTAATTAAAGAGTGAAAAACAAGATGATTCAAATACGGATGAAGATAATGGTCCAGGGCAAAGAATTGATAAAGAGGTAGACAGTGAGCTAAATGATTCAATAAATTCAGAGAATTCAAGCGAAACTGATCTTATTGAATACTTAAAGTCCCTTATCAGCAATAATCTAAGTGATTTAAACAATTCAAAAGAAGATTTCGATCGTTTAGCAAGACAAATACTTGACAAAAGTTTGAAAAAATTTTCAACAATTGGAAGAAACCTTTTGATCAAAACAGCAAAAAAAGTGTTTTCTATCTATGAGTTTGATCACAGCTTGAGTGATCTTGATCTAAACATTTGTCAAAGTGAATCCAAGCCATCTAGAGCTAGTTCCTCGTCTGGCTACAATTCCATCCCATCTCCTTCTTCATCATCTTCATCAGCATCATCACAAAAACACTCGATTAAAACAGACACCAAAAGTTCACACAAAAAAATCAAAACATCTACAGATATTCCAAAGGCATCTATGTTTGATTTTAAGGCCCAGCAAAGCAAGTCTTCGCCAACAACTAATTCATCATTTAGTCCTTTCAGTACATGGAATCCTGGTCTGATAGATCCGGAATTTTTGCGACTGGCTGCCAATAGTAATCCTCTGATAAGGTTTCCAGACTTTAGCTCGCTGCCAACAAATCCCTATCTAAACAACTTCAACTCCTTCTCTAATTTATTCAAGCCAAATTTTCCCTCGACACAATCGTTTGCTCCGCCAACAGTAACTAAAAAAGAAGTTTCCCAAGAGAACAAACACCATCAAAATGGTAATAAGACAATTTCGACACAGTCCATGAGAATTCAGACAAGTAAAAACGAGAACACTTTAACATCATCGCTGGCTTCGTCAAAGTTTAAGCTGAGCAGCAAACTGTCCAAATTGAGCAGTTCAGAAATCCAGACTGTCAAATCGTTGATCAATAGCTACAGAGAATCAGCTGCGTTTTTGAGCCGATCAGCCGATGAATTGGAGCAAATTATTAATGAAATTAGTGAAAATTAAATTTGATTTTTTTGTATAGAATTTGTGTGTGTAAAATTTTTTAAAATAAAAAGTATTGCTGTCCTTTATAGTCTCTAAAATTTACTTTAAAATTTAAAATTATATTTTTTTTTATTTTGAGAATTGGCAACTTTTTCTAAAGACTGTTGAATGATTTTGCCAAGCTTTTGAATGAAATTTTTACCATTTCGTAGTTCAGTTATCTTTAATTATTACATTTTTTAGACTAAAACTAGATATATTCAGATATCTGGAGAATTGCATTAATCAAAAATGAGAAAAGTTACTGTGAAAAATTTGAATTTTAATAAAAGAAATCGAAGAAATGCTTGAAATTGTTGCACTTAATTTTTTTCTCTATCCGACGGTACGTGGCTTGACTGACTCTCTTTGTCTAGCTAAAACTTTAAGACATCTGTTGAAACCCAGTCAAGCTAAAAACGATGACTTCATCTATGTTTCATCTATGAATCATCTCATTTTTTATAAGGTGCATTTAAGGCAAAACTACGTCACTACTCTGGGATTCTAAATTTTTTTACATATTCGTGTTCCCCATGTATGATAACCCATGTTTGGTGGTTTTTTTATGTTTTTACCTATTTCAGGTAAAAAGTTATTTAACTTTGAAAAAAGGCGTTTTTTGATGCATAGCAACATTAAAAACCCTTTTTTCTCCCAAAAATACTCCGATTTTTATAAATACTCTTTTAATCTTAATAACTAAATTAATTAGAATTTAAAATTGAAAAAGAAAAAGCAAAAATTAAATAGCATAAATAGAAAAGATAGCATAAATTAAGACACTAAGCGAAGTTGAGTACAATCAATATTGAGAATTGAATTGCACAGTTCAGCTATCATGTGGACAGAATCAATGCTTCCAGTTGTATAAGCAGAAGTATCAGCAAGTTTATTAGTAGATGACGCAATAGAAGTAAGAGTCGACGATGTTGGTAAAGATCTTTGTTCAATATTCACTACCTCCTGAATTTGCTCGGCTGCAAGCCTCTGCTGGAGCAATTTTCTTAAATGCTGTTTTTGCTTTTTCTTTTTCAATTTTAAATTCTAATTAATTTAGTTATTAAGATTAAAAGAAAATGATTTTTAATGACATAAGTCAAAAATTTAGTTATATAAGACTGAAAAATTAAAAATTTGAATTTTTTCTCAAAAACAGCTGCTAGTAATAGGCAAATATCTTGGCAAGTAGGGATCATATGAAAAAAAGCTCTTCATTAGTTTGTGCGTATTGAGTAGATCTATCTACTGATATACAATATTAGATATATTCACCTGCCAACGAAGCTCGGCTCTCTTTTTTGTGAAAAAAAAGGTATAAAAGTATAAAAAAAACAGGTAAATTAAGAATATTTTTTATTTTTAAATCAAGAATAATAAAATTTAAAGCATTTAAAATCAGAAAATAAAAAAAAAAAATATAAAAATCGGAGTATTTTTGGGAGAAAAAAGGGTTTTTAATGTTGCTATGCATCAAAAAACGCCTTTTTTCAAAGTTAAATAACTTTTTACCTGAAATAGGTAAAAACATAAAAAAACCACCAAACATGGGTTATCATACATGGGGAACACGAATATGTAAAAAAATTTAGAATCCCAGAGTAGTGACGTAGTTTTGCCTTAAATGCACCTTAGATGAAAGATGTTTTTGGATTAAAACCAGAAAATTTTCATTGATTCTCTTCAAAACATTTAGAAATGACACAATCATGAAAAACTTAACATTTTCATCTTTATTTCATCCTCGATTTATCTCATCAATTATGAATGATTTTTTTTGGATTAAAACCAAGAAAAAGCTTACGAACTAATTGAATTTATTGTGACATATTATTGGTTCTTTGTAAAATTTTTTGCTAAATAGATGTATTTTGACTTTACTTTTTCTTTAATTGGCTTGTGTCAACAACAGGCCATCCCTTCTTCTCTTGTTATTTGAATTTTATCACGAGAAAACTTAGTTTTTCTAACAGCAATTAAATCTTATCAGTCCCGAATTAAAAGAAAATACGCTAACGACCAAGACGGGTCATTTTTGACCAACACAAAATAATCAAAATATAAAAAAAATTTACGCTTATTTTATTTTATTTACAAATCAATAATTGTTTATTTCATTTTAATTTTTATAATCAAGAAACTAATTTTTAATTTTTTTAGATAAATCTTCCCAGTCACAAAAAAAGGATGATTAATCGATGAAAATTGATAGATGAATCATTAATGAGTTAGGAACCATTTCATTGAAATTCATCGATGAAAATTAGAATATTTCATCGAAAATAATCGATGAAAATATATACTAATACATCGTAATTTATTTAATTTCTAAATATAATTTTTTTTTAATTTTTCAAATTATTTTTAAAAATAAGCATAATAATAAGCAGAAATTTTAAAAACATGATTTTTTTTCCTAATTTTTTCAAAGTTTATCAACACATTTGATTCAAGAAAAACATCAATTCACTTTGTATCAGTAGAAAAAATTTAATTCTTTACTATTAAGTAAATTAATTGCTTTAGAATTGCTTTTTTGTCTTTTAACTAGACTAAAGGCAGCTAAAGTAAATTTTTGAATCAAAGAACATTGATAGCAATCCAACTAGATATCAAATCTTTTGTTAAGAGGAGATCCACTATATACACAATTGACTAAGAATTTACACTAATTATCGGCTTTATGTGTAGTTAAATTTCCAGAAGTATTAGATATTTAAGCTTCATATCTTTCGGCTAGGAGAGTATGTAATTCTTCTAAATTGACTGAATTTATAATTTTCTTACTGTTTTCGTACAGTATTTTACGATTTATTCTCTTAAAAATCAAAATTGATTTTTTTTAAGGTTTACCTAAAAAAATTAAAAATTACGTTTTTGATTTTGAAACTTAAAATGAAATAAACAATTATTTATTTTTAAAATAAAATGAAAAAAAATAAACGATAATTTTTTTATATTTTGATTATTTAGTTTGGATCAAAAATGACCCGTCTTGGTCGTTAACGTATTTTTTTAATTTTGGACTGATAAAAGTTAATTGCTGTTAAAAAACTAAGTTTTCTCATGATCAAATTTAAATAACAAGAGAAGAAGGAATGGTCTGTTGTTGATACAAGCCAATTAAAATAAAGTTAGGTCAAAATAGATACATCTATTTAGCAAAAAATTTTACAAAGAACCAATAATATATCACAATAAATTCAATTAGTTCATAAACTTTTTCTTGGTTTTAATCCAAAAAAAAATAATTCATAATGGGTGAGATAATTCAAGAATGAAAAAAAGATGAAAATGTTAAGTTTTTCATGATTGGGTCATTTCTAAATGTTTTGAAGAAAATCAATGAAAATTTTCTAGTATTAATCCAAAAACATCTTTCATCTAAAAAAAATGAGATGATTCATAGATGAAACATACATGAAGTCATCGTTTTTTGCTTGACTGGGTTAAAAAAATCAATTTTGATATTTAAGGGAATAAATCTTAAAATACTGTAAAAATGAGGAAAACATTAAGAAATTCAGTCAGTTTAGAAAAATTACATACTCTCCTAGCTGAAAGATATGAAGCTTAAATATCTAATACTTCTGGAAATTTAACTACACATAAAGCCGATAATTAGTGTAAATTCTTAATCAATTGTGTATCTAGTGGATCTCCTCTTAACAAAAGATTTTATATCTAGTTGGATTGAATGTTCAAAAATTTCAAAAATTTACTTTAGCTGCCTTTAGTCTAGTTAAAAGACAATAAAGCAATTCTAAAGCAATCAATTTACTTAATAGTAAAAAATTAAATTTTTTCTATTGATACAAAGTGAATTGATATTTTTCTTGAATCAAAAGTGTTGATAAACTTTGAAAAATTTGGAAAAAAAAATTATGTTTTTATAATTTCTGCTTATTAATAAGAAATAATTTGAAAAATTAAAAAAAAATTATATTTAAAAATTAAATAAATTACGATGCATTAGTATATTTTTTCATCGATTATTTTCGATGAAATATTCTAATTTTCATCGATGAATTTCGATGAAATGGTTCCTTTTTTTTCAAAGATTTATTTATTTAAATTTAATAAAAAATTTAAAATGGCTTCGAGCTCACTAATTGAGTGTTACCTCTTTCAGCTCGCTCCTTCAGCCTAAATAAGATAAAATAAATAACAATTAAATAATATTATTGTTTTACAATAAACGAGAAAAAAAAAAAAAAAAGAAAAAAAAAGTCAAACTAGTTATAAATTACTCAGGATAAATCAAATTTTTACGTTTGATTTTACACAGGAACCAAAGATTTTTCAACCTTTGGAAAGAGCGTATATTAAAAAAAACAAGAGTAAGGTACAATCGAATTAGGACTATGCAGGCATACGCAATCCGAATAACTGAATAGAAAGCTCCCAAAGGAGTTGATGTAACATGCATTTTAGCAGTGATTGCTGACCACGCACTAAAATATTCCTCAACAAGTAACATGGTAAACTTATTTTTATATTTAAAACATTTGGTGATATAACGTGAACCCATTTGTAAAGTCCTATCTTTTATTGATAGTATATACTCACTATGAAAAGTTCCTTAGTTGGGCTATCCCACTTGAGTCTGTATATACATCTTATTGCTCTGTTTTTAACTGTTTGGACTGATTTGGTACTAGTAACTCCTAACTCATTAATGATTCATCTATCAATTTTCATCGATTAATCATCGGTTTTTTTTTGTGACTGGGAATTATAAATGATTCAATACTTTTACATTTAATTCAATCATTTCCTTTATTTTTTTAAAGGTTATAATTTTCAGAATAAGGAAAAAAATCCTTTTTTAATTTATTGAATTTAAATTCAATTATAAGAAAAAGTTTGCAGAGATTAGTTCATTTGAATTCCTTAAAGAGACCGGAGAGGCTTTTTTGGTCCTATTTAATCATTTTTAAAAATATTTATCATTGAAATATAAAATCAAATATTTATTGAAATTAATTAATATTTGTTACAATATGTTTTTATTT
Source organism: Brachionus asplanchnoidis (assembly GCA_025491095.1). NCBI lineage: Eukaryota > Metazoa > Rotifera > Eurotatoria > Ploima > Brachionidae > Brachionus > Brachionus asplanchnoidis. Next base: position 728,984 of record JAILYF010000017.1, read on the forward strand.
TCATGCAGAAAGAAATTATAAAAAAAGGTAACAAAAAGATTCCAAATCTTCCAGTCTTTGAGTATTAAAATATCAAAATAGTTATGTTTATCGTTCAAATAGAGACAAGAAAGAAAAAGGAAATTCAAAAACTGTAGCTAATGTATATAATTATTATTTAAATAAATAAAAAAAAATCTATTAACTTTTAAAAAATCTTTATAAAATCAGGAAAATTTTTCAAACTATTTCTAGGTTTTGTGAAGTTCAGTACAAAAAAACAGAACAAAATGTAAAAAAATTAAATAACATTTTTTCTAAAAGTTTAAATTAATTCTGTGAATGCAGCATGGTGCAACATTCAAAGTTGCATCAACTGTAAAAGTCTGCTAATGATGTGCAAAATCTCTGCAAACTACACTCCGCTCGATTACATTGAAATTTATTTTCTGCTAAACTCTGCAAATTTAGCAGACCTTGATATTTGATGCAACTTTGAATGTTGCACCATGCTGCATTTACAGAATTCATTTTTAACATTTAGAAAAGATTTTATTCAATAATTTTACATTTTTTTTCTGTTCTTTTTATCATTTTGTACTGAATTTCACAAAACCCTATTTCTAAATATCAAATTTTTGGCCGAGTTGGTCAAAAGTCAAAATCTTAAACCTATTAAATGTTGAAAAGTAAAAGTCAGAATTTCACTTTGACTTTATAATTGAAGATTAAAATAAATTTTGAAAAATATAAATAATAATAAAAAAATTGTTTTTAGAGGTAATGAACATAATTTAAATCGAAATTTATCAATTTCACTAACAGAATTGAAACTAATAAATTCAAGTCCGAGTCCAAACTTGAATCTGACTTTTGACCAACTCTGATTTTTGGACTTAGATAAAGAATTTTAAAAGCTAACAGAAATGTTTTTAACATTTATTTATAAAAGTTTTTCAATTAGATCATCTCTTTTTATCTTGTCTATTTGACACATCAATGATGATTTGTTTTCTTCTTACATTTAAGCTACAATTTCATAAAAATATTGGTAAACTTTAATTGTGAATTTCAAATTAAGATTTAACAAAAATTCTTTTTTTTTGGCAAATAAAAAATAAAGATTATATAATATATTAAAAGAGAAACAATCTTTGTTGTACATTTTTTTAGCTAAAATAAAATCCTTTTTTTATCATATATCAATTAAAATCTTATGGATGTTCTATTTATTGTCTTATTTTAACCTTAGAAAAATTATCTTTGGTAAAAAAGGTGCAACAAAGTTTGCTGCACTAAATTGCATTATTTTTAATATTTTTTATTTTCTTTTACTTTAATTTATCAAAAAAGGAAAAAATTTTGTTCAGCTTGTGTTAAAAAACTCACAATACCTAGTGAACAAGTGTTCACTTAATTGAGATATCCCAAAATGAGAAATATTAAAGACATTTTAAATGAAGATTTTATTTTTTCAAACATTTTATTTATTTTTACTAGGGTTCAATAAAAATTTCCTAATATTAAAATCACTAAATATTTTTTTTTAAAAGTAAAAATATCAAAATCGAATTAAATTCTAACTTTAAAAAATACTAAATAAATTAATCATCTAATTTGCTTAAATCATGAGCCAATTCTAAAATAGTGGCCAAACTCCACGCTTGTGACACACAACTATGACTGCACACTTGTCCATCTTTATTTGTCAACTCAGGCAAACTTCTCCAATCACTAGAAAACATGGTATCGTACAATTTTCCCAGATGTTTTTTAACATACCTGAGCACATTCTCTTTATCATTCGAATACATTACCAAAGCTCTTAGATAGAAACCAACCGGCCAAAGCCACTCGGGTCCATTGTGATAGTTAAAACCTTGAGCCACACGTCTGTCACCCGAATCATTTGAATTGTCATAATAACCATTGTAATTGAAATCGCTTTCGTCCAAAGTTTTGATTCCAATAGTGTGCGGATCATTCATCAAAAATTTTTTGACCTGTTCCAAACTCTTCACAGCATTTTCTCGCCTCACCATTTGCGGTGCGACCACAAGAGCTATCAAAAAATTGGGTCTCATCTGATAATCAGTCCACTTGTGACTTGAATTCACCGTATCCTTATAAACATTGCGCCTATTAACCAAATTGTCCTTGCACTCATCTCCTATCCAAAAATATTTTTCAAAATTTTCATCAATTTTTCCGGCCCATTCCAACCATGTTATCTTTTTGGCTGATTTAAGCACAACTCCATCAAACGGATACTTTCCACAACCATTAGCAGTAATCAAAAACTCAAGTGCACATCTGCATAAACCAACAAGTTCAACAGCACTTCCATCTCTTGGCGTAGCCGGACAACCAGTATTTGCTGTTTTGTCCGAACTTCCCATTTTATCCATCCATGTTCCAGCGTTCCATTCATTACCACCAAAAACAAAACCAGTCTCCAAGTCAACTCCAATCTCATTGTTAAATCCCTCTGATTTCATTCTGTCATCAATTTGTGTGCCAGCATTTCTCTCGCGGAATTTAAGACCATTCAAGTGAATGCTCATGGCCTCTTGGATCACATCACTCAATTTCTGAATTTTAGCCGAATCCTTTCGGTTTGCCAACTCTTCTTGGGACGGATGCTCAGAATCATCAGTTGGATAGAGTCTGTAAATAGAATCATCTAAAATTTCATATCCATTGGGAGCCAATTCGGTGTAATCTTTGACCGATTTCAACCACCACCAAATAGAGTCTCTACAATTGTATCTAGCTGATTTTCCTTCGGACAAAAGATTGGGTATTAGGCCGTGTCTAAGACAAGAGCCGTAGGACAAGATCAAATTTTTGGCATCAGTAAATCTGTTGGTCAACAGCAAAAGACCTGGTAGTGAGATGAACGTGTCCCTGCCCCAATTACGCATGTAAGTAGTGCTGAAATGAGGCAGGCCAGCACTCAGAGATAATTTAGGCTCTGTGTCTGTTCGAATAATTGTATCAGGTAGTTTGGCACTGGTTAAATTTCCAACTAGTGAAATTCCGGCTAAACAAAGACCCTCTAGAAACTTAGAAGCATCTATTAGATCGAAATTTTCCAATTTTGTGTTCAGCTGATTACTGGCACTCATTAGCCAAAGAGATCTTTGTGTTGACTTGTTGTACAATCCGGATATGATTAGATCAAAGTAAGCGGGGATTAGATATCGAGGAAGGTGGCTAAGGGAACTGAAGAGTGTATACAACCATTGGTGAAGGGCCAGTAGGTTTTCTCTGCTGGTTAGTTGAGCGTATTTTTTAAGTCTATCGGCAGTGTAATTCAGTATCCAGTCACCATTGCGCAAGTTCTGGAACAATGGATGACCAAGATTGTTGGTAAGACGCTCACGTTCCATCACGCTGATAAAGCCTTGGATGCCGGCATACACAAGTGGACCATAGTTTGGCACGTTGTACACATCTGAATATATGCCTTCGCTTGTTTCTTCTTGGGAGCAACGATAAAGTAAAATGTTCAGCTCGTCAAAGTTGAGACGATTTAGAATTGTCTCTATTTCATTGTTGAATGATTCTTGGTTTATGTTGGTATTGAGAAGTTCTGCGATTGATTTGCGGATAAATGGCAACTCAGATTTACTTTCATCATTTAACACAACTTAAAGTTTTAAAATTAAAAGTTTGATTTTTCTAGATTTTTTTTGGGCTAAAATTTTTATTCTAGAAATAGAGACAGATTTAAGTTTAAAAAAAAAACGGATACCTATAAAAACAGCACCCATCAAAAAAGCGAAAAAAAAGCACCCTGTGTAAATCGCATTAAATATTATAAAATACCTTTTTTTTTTGATATATTTATTTCTAACAACCTCAATTTTAATAAACATCAATTTTAATATTAAAAAAATATTGTTATTATATAAAATTTTCAAGTTTAAAAATAATTTGTACATAACACTTTAAAACACCCTGAAACACCCTATTAAGCTTATAAAACACCCTGCAACACCCTTTTGATTCTGATAGTGGAGAAAAAGTTCTGCTTGGCAAATTATTTTTCAAAAGGCCTGGACATGTGAAAACCCTATAAAAACCGCTAAAACTGGTTTAGACCGGATTTTTCGAAACACCATGAATATTTCTTTTTTAAAAAGGTTTTTCAGTGAAAGAAACAACTTTTTTAAGGGTTTCTGGGGTCAAGGAATGCGATTTTGAGGTCGGTTTAACAAAATAAACTATTAATCATGATTTAGTCAATCCAGGCCCTCAAGAGCCCACTATAAGATTATTGAATTTTGACTTGGAAATTTTAATGTTGATTCTAGGGTAACTTTTTGTAATATAATATGAAATTAAATTTTTAAATAAAAAGCATTTTTTAAGAATTTATTTTTTAAATTATTAAAAAAGAGAAATTTAATAAAAATAAAGACTTTTTTTTTGGTTTCAAATTTAAAATTTTTTTCTAATTTTTAGAAAATTTAATTTAAAATTGGTTTAATTTTTTGTGTTTGAATTACAAAATGGATCCAATGTTGAAAAAACATTGAAAAAGTGCGGTGTTTCAAATATTTTTTTCAGTTTCAAATGAAAAAATAATTTTAAGTTAATATTGCAAGCATGAAAAAGTTTGTTTTTTTTTATAAATTTTGACTTTGGGTTTGTGATAAGATGATGCTTAAGATAATATTTGTAGTTTAAAAAATTATTTACGCTCTGTTTTCCATCTTTTCATCTATTACTAAAACAATTCTAGTTCTCAGGTTTTATTAGTTCACCTAAATAAAAAAGTGTCCATCTAATATGATATTTTTTCATCTATTTAGAAAAAAACTAAATGTAATATTAAAAATTTGGTAGTAAAAAATAAATTGATTAAAAAATTAAAAGTTGGGGGTTAAATTTGGAAATAAATGAATCTATTATTATCCCCTATATTGAAAGGTGAAAAATTAATTTTAATTTTTTAAATTTTTATTTATATGTTTAAAGGCAAGGATTCAAGAAGAGAGTGAATTTTGGGTATTTGGGGTTGTTGAAAAGATAATTCCAGGCAAACTAGATTATATTAAATGCTATTTCTAAAGCTCGTTTAAATTAAAAAGAAAACAAAAAAAGTATTTCATTCAATTCTCTAATTTTATATCAGTTTCGAGAATTAGGCATTATATTAAATAGCTTTATACAGTATGTGTCAAAAGTTTAGAAATTGATTATTTTATTTATCTTAAATTGTTTATTTGTTGTATTTTACGAAAAATTGAGTGCAAAAGAAAAAAAATAAATGCACTAATTTGTAGAATTTGATACAATTTGATATATATGACATTCGGTATAAAAATATAATCAACTTCTAAATATTTATAATGAAAAAACTTACTCTAAAAAATAAAAAAAAAAGCCCGATGAGCCAAAATGCAGCGGCATCATCACCACGAGCTCGTGGCGCATCGGCGAAAACCTCGCCCAGAAGCACATCAAGCCCGACCCGGTCAAAAACATGCCCACTCACCCCTACCAGGTGCAGTACAACCCGCGCAGCAACAGTGCGCCCGTCAACCAGTCGCCACACGCCGCCAAAAAGACCAGGCGCACGTCTGTGACGCCCAAAAAACCCGGCGTCACCAGTCCCCAGGCCAGCTAATCCAAGTGCAAGCCATACGACCTAAACGACATTCAAAAGTACATCCAGAGCCAGAAGAGCAAGCGTCTGAACGAGACCAAGTCTGAGAAAGAAAAGCAGAAGATGCAGGACGAAGAGAGAAAAAAAAATCTAAGCAATGTGATATAAAATGATATAAATTTGAATAAAATTTTTAAAAAAAGTTATTCAATTATTTATAAATTAAGTATTGATGTCTTTCTTAGATTTTGCATCAACACACATATCATCACATTATAAATTATAAAAATATTGCTCTAAATCATACTGTTCCTCAAGTCGCTATTTTATAAGTCTTTCGACCAAAAAGTCAAGTCAAGTCTAAAATTGCCTTGACTTTTTTTAGATTTTTCAAGTCAAGTCTATACTTGTTGATGAGTATTTTATACTTTTAATTCCGATGTTATCAAATCCGAAGTCAAATATCGGATGAAATTTGTTTTTTTTCTTAGTTTTTTCGTGCAATTTATCTTTCTCAGTAACATTTTTTAACGATGTTTCCATTTATTTATGAAAAGTTTTTAATTTTTTTCAAAAGATTTTTTATGAATTTATAATTTATTTGTTAACAATGGGATTCAACTAAAAATTTTAAAGTTAAAGAGATTTTAGAGAAAAAAAATCCATATTCAATTTTTACAAAAACTATAATTAGCAAAAATGAAATTAAAACATCAACTCAACTAATTATTAAACTTTATTCTGAAAAAGAAATTCAAATTAAGCTTAAAACTTGACTTTTTAGTGATAAAAAAAATACAAGTCAAGTCGTGACTTAAACTGGTTGTTCTTAGTCGTTTATTTTTCTTAAACTGGTGGTAATTTTCCACAGAAACATAAACTTTAATAAAAAATAATAATTATTATTCAATATATGTATAAAAACATTGATCAGTTAGTTTTTCTAATTTTCTTAATAGAATTGAATAAGTAAAATAAACCTAGAAGGTTCATTCTATTTTTGTAAATTAAGAATTGATAATCAAAAATAATTATATATTTCACTTTCTTAGTTCTTTTTATACAATTTTATACTTTTTATGCTTTTACACAAGAATTAATTGCGAAATGAAAAATTAACTGGATACTGTTCTTTTCCCGAATTTGTAATGTTCTCTTTTTTTGTATTTTTTTATTTTTATTTTAAACTTTTTTTTATTTATCACCGCCTATGAGGTGTAAAAAGGAAATCGACTAATATAATTTTAGACTTAATTTATTTTATTTAAAAAAATAATTGAGGCGAGGCCTTGGCCGGTTGGAATGGAGACTTAGTCCTTCCTTTCAGCAAAATGATAGATTTTTGATACCACATAATGTAAAAAAAAATTATACAATTTTTTGAAAAAAGTTAAATTTGTTTTAGTTTAGTTTTTAGATTTTCCTATATATTTTAATTAAAAAAGCACACACTAAATTTCTCAATATTAAGCAGCAAGCCACTCATTCATTCAAGTACATCAACTAATACAACTAAAACATTTGCTAACAATTCGTGAATAGTGAATAGTGAATTGTTAGCACATGTATTAGTTGTATTAGTTGATGTACTTGAATGAATGAGTGGCTTATTAATAAGAATTGATAATCAAAAATAATTATATATTTCACTTTCTTTGTTCTTTTTATACAATTTTCCCACTCAGGATAAGATCAGGAAAAGAATCCACCTGTACTATGTGGTGTCGAAAGTAGGATGGGATAAAGCCATCAAGTTCTTTGATGAAAGGGACTTGGTGGATAAGGCAAACTACATCCCTCCAAGGGATAACGTAGTCGTGGTAGCCACGAACCCCAATTCTACTCAGGGAGGCCTCCTAAAACTGGAGCCCCAAAAAGAAAAAGAACTAGATATCGCTCTCGACCGAAAGGCAGGGTGCGATTTTAAGGAGCTAGCTAGGCTACCTACGGGGATCAGAAAGGATTTAGTCTCCAATATCCTAACACCCACCGCTGATTACCCAAATTATCCAAGAATACACATGTGGGAGGTCGGTCGCCACGTAGTACGCAAATACTTCTGGGACGACCTGACTAATAAATATTTATTTGATGAGTCAGGAGGTTATGACGAAATTCCCGAGGATTCAGAGGGCGAAAATAACCCTAATGAAGAATTGGGAAATCAGGACCAACCTTAAGAAAATGAGGGAGCAGTCTCTACGTCAGGTACCACTAGTTCAGGCACCAGCACATCCTCCCCAGGCTCCGCTAATCTCAGATTCCTCCCCTTGGCTATAACTCCATTGTTCAATACTAAGATCGAGGTGAATGCTTATTTCGCACCACCCACCGACATCCAAAAATTCCATAATGAATTCCCTGTCCCGAATGCTTTAAATGCAAAATTAAGGACGGTCTAAGGATCTGGTCCTCTTCAGGCTGTGCTCGAACCAAGGGTTCAAAGCACAAAATAAAAGCCAAGGACCAACAGAGAGATTTGGTTTTAGATTCCCTCGTTTTCGAAGAACAGACATAAAAAATTTGTCTGTCAGAAAGAAAAAAACTGTCAAATAGACTCCTAGGCGATTCAAAAATCACAGATGTCAATATTGCAGACTTCAAAAAAGTTTGAATGTTGGCATGAAAGACAAATTTAGTTAAAACCAATCTTTAAAAAATGATTAACATTTTTTTAAAAAAAACAAAAACCTTAAGCAGACTATCTTTAATATAAACTTGCATCCCAAGTCCCATTTTATGACAATTTTCGGATATGGGGGCAAGTTCTTTCACTTCACCAGAATGCCCTTCGGACTCACTATCGCCACATACATTCAACAAAGCCTGCTCAATTGTGTACTGGCTTTTATCAAACGTCACACCAAGTACACATATGGTCACTTAGATGACCTAATAATAGCGCACCAAGACAGACGTAAGCTCAAGGTCCTGATTGGTGTGCTAAGAGCAAAATTAAGGAACGCAGGCTGGGTGATTAACACAAAAAAGTCAGAGTTAAACCCGGTTAAGAAAATTAAATTCCTGGGTGCAAATTGGGATGAGCTGGGGATTACTAGGGATAAAGAGGCCATGCGTTTCACTGGCGAAATAGCCGAATCTCTCTTAACCAATGACCCAAAGGAAATGAAAAAAGACAATTGGGATGAAGTATTAGAAAAAAATAGAAAAGTAACAAATGTTTCAACAGCATTCAACACTGAATCTCACAAAAAATCAGCAGAAACCGAAAATTCCGCAGTGTCCGATGAAGAAAGTGAAGACATGAGCTTGCCTCCCATGGAACAAGTCTGGAAAAAACACCAAGACGTAGTAAAGCATCGAAGTGTGGATAATTTGCGTTCACCAGTAGACGAAGCAGGTGGCATAACCCAACAAATTGATGCAACCAATGTTCCTTTAACAACTAGATATGAAAATTATTCAAAGAGAAAATCCTCGACTCCGCTCCCCAATCCAAAAAAAACGTCCAAATTGACGTTAGACTTGAACGTTGAGCTTAAAGAGATGAATATGGAACATGACTTAGGATGACCTTCTAAATATCTTGAATTCGACGAAGACGACACCGAACCGCAAACAATGTCCACCAGTGACCTTGAGCTGCATCAAATGAAAGATTCAATACATCGTAGTTTAATTACGACAAACAAAATTGGGCCTTGCAAAGTTTGCGAAAAAAATCACCCTAGTAATAAAACAAACTTTGATGTTTGGACATGCGTTGCATGTAGCAGCTGGTTTTTGAAGAACAGACATAAAAATTTGTCTGTCAGAAAGAAAAAAACTGTCAAATAGACTCCCAAACCCTAGGCGATTCAAAAATCACAGATGTCAATATTGCAGACTTCAAAAAAGTTTGAATGTTGGCATGAAAGACAAATTTAGTTAAAACCAATCTTTAAAAAATGATTAACATTTTTTTAAAAAAAACAAAAACCTTAAGCAGACTATCTTTAATATAAACTTGCATCCCAAGTCCCATTTTATGACAATTTTCGGATATGGGGGCAAGTTCTTTCACTTCACCAGAATGCCCTTCGGACTCACTATCGCCACATACATTCAACAAAGCCTGCTCAATTGTGTACTGGCTTTTATCAAACGCCACACCAAGTACACATATGGTCACTTAGATGACCTAATAATAGCGCACCAAGACAGACGTAAGCTCAAGGTCCTGATTGGTGTGCTAAGAGCAAAATTAAGGAACGCAGGCTGGGTGATTAACACAAAAAAGTCAGAGTTAAACCCGGTTAAGAAAATTAAATTCCTGGGTGCAAATTGGGATGAGCTGGGGATTACTAGGGATAAAGAGGCCATGCGTTTCACTCGCGAAATGGCCGAATCTCTCTTAACCAATGACCCAAAGGGTAGGGCCCTCCAAAGAGTGAGAGGGTGCCTAAATTATTACTTAGGGTATGCAGGCAGTATCCACATTATAAGTGGTGTAAACAGAGACTTAATTGGACAGTTAATAATTGGTCCAGAGTTATTTTCAGTGACGAGTCCAATTTTGAGGTCTTCAATCGTAAGTCAAGAGGAATCGTAAAAAGGTTTAAAAATGAAAAGTTTTTCCGAAGTTCTGTATACCAAGGTTACAAAACAGTGGAGGGTCAGCTGGTATCTGGGTATGCATTTCCTACAAAGGCACTGGTATAAGCTACATTTATACAGGACGAATTAATCAATTTTTCTACATCAACACATTGGAAAACAACCGTTTACCATCTGTTGAACTGCTATGTGATCCAGACGACCCTTGGATTTTTCAGCAAGATAGCGCTTCGGCACATACTTCCCACTCAGTAAGGAACTGGTTGAATGAACAGAACATTGAGGTTCTGCCATGGTGTGCCCGTTCACCAGATCTCAACCCAATCGAGAACTTATGGTCATATATGGATGCCAAAATGGTAAACACAAAGGTAACCTCTATCGAGCATTTAAAAGAGGTTTTACAAAAAGAGTGGTTAAAGATTCCGACTGAGTACGTACAAAAGTTGATTGAATCTATGCCAAAAAGAGTTTTGGCTTGTTATAACGCCAAAGGCGGTCATTTTAAATACTAAATTGTAAAAATTTCTAAACTTTTGAATCGTTTTTTTTTTTTTTTTAATTTATTGTATCCATTTTTTCTTTTGTATTTTTTTTGGGATTTTTTTTTTCACTTAATTTTTTTTTTTTTGATATTATGATCTTGGATTGATGACAAATAAAAATTTAAAAAAAAACCGCTTTTTTTAATTTTCCCACCTATTATGATATATATATATGATATATGCAAAAACAATTCTTTTGTTAACGAAAAAAAAAAAATTTCTAAACTTTTGACACATACTGTACAATTTGTTCATATGAACAAAGAATTGTTCACCTAATTTGAGATTTTTAGCTTAATTCTATTTTGGTTCAACTTTATGTGAACAAAAAATTAGGTAAACAAATAGTTCACAAACCGAGAGAACAAGAATATTTCAAATAAAAATTAAACCCATTCAATTTCACTAAAGAGTTTAATTTCAAATAAGAAATGCTTGTAATATTAACTTAAAATTATTTTTTCATTTGAAACTGAAAAAAATATTTGAAACATCGCACTTTTTCAATGTTATTTCAACATTGGATACATTTTTTAATTCAAACACAAAAAATTAAACCAATAAAATAATAAAATTTTTAATAAAAATAAACTATCTTTAGTAAAAAAAAAGACTGCAGACTTTAAACTATTCTATTAGTTCGTACGACTCAATAATAGAGTTTCTTTTAAAGTTAGCATTTTTTTATTTTAGCAAAGTAACAGAAAAAATGAAGACTTTTTTCTAATTTTATGTATTTCTATTCGAATTAATATGGTAATCTGAAATAATTTCAGAATACATCATGAATACATAAAATTTAGTTTAAAAAGAAACTCGAAGTTTAAACTGTAAAATTTTTTAGAAAATTTTTAGAGAAATTTAATTTTTAAAATAGTGATTAAACTTTTTTGGTAAAATTTTCAAGCAACACTTCATATATTTGGTTCTTTATATAAAACAAATTGTTGAAATTGGCTTCGTGTATAAAATTTAAATATTTTAAATATGGAGGAAGCAATTTTTTCTTAATTCTCTCTTTGTCGTGAAAACAAAACTAATAAAATTCAAAATTGATTTAGTGCTTTTTTAGTGCTAAAATTTTTTTTTAAATTAAAGTTTTTTTTTAGCTCTTATTGAATTTTTTTGTTAAAACTTTTTATTTTTTTTTCATTTTTCGTCAAAAATTATTATTTCAGTATTTTATAAAAATTTTAAAAAAATTATTTGTTGAAATTTAATTTTTTCATCACGCAAAAAATCGGTGTTCTCAATTTATAATTTCTATTTTCGACACTTTTTTAAATTTCAGATTTCTTAATTAAATAATGATCATATTATGCATCAAAACATTTTAGAATAATGATATCTTAAAAAAACAATACTAAAACACAAAACAATTTATAAATACACTAAAAAAATAAAATATAAAAAAAATTCTTTCCAAATATTTAAATATGCACTTAAAATATTTATTCTATTGATCTGAAGGTGCAAAATATTTTAAAGTTTAAACTTTTTATCTAAAAATATATTTTAAAATATAAATTTAACTTCTGAAAAAACTCTAAAAATGTTTTTCCTTCGTAATAAAGATTATTTGCGGAACTATGATTATTTTAGTTGATTATTAAAAATTATTTTAAAATTTTTTGTATACTTATCTGATAAAAAAAGTTAAAAAAACGAACTTACCTTTAAAACATATGACACTTCCAGGTGGAAAATTTTTAAAATTAACCAAAGACCGTGATCCATCATAGTCAATAAAATCAATGAAACTTGAACAACCCAAATTTACATTTTCCTGTATATTAAGGTGAAAATTTTCCAATCCATTTATAAAATCATCACTGGGCTTAAAGTCAGAATCGGCAATTTTTACCGTGCCCGCCTCAAACACAACTCTCTCAATCCTGGATGGCACATACAACGGCTTGGACAAATTTTTGGCCGTCCACTCATTCGGCTGGCCAAAGCTAGTCCGAGAAATCAAAATATAACTCTCATGACTACTTGGATTATGTCTGGTAACCACAGTAGTGTCATCATCAAACTGATCCACATAAATCTGCGAATATCCTTTGACACCCATCTCAAAATGCAAATTATTCATGATCAATTTGCCCTTCTGAATACCCTGGTCAATCTTCTGGTCCCATTTTTTGTACGGCCTGGCCTCAGTGACCACATTTATGTGATGCGGTACCAGCTCATCAAAACCGCGAGTGCTTCCCACTGCACAGTCACACATCAGCACCAAACTGCTTGACGCAAAGGCGTCATAGACACTTCTACTAGTGATCAAACACTTGTTATCATGGGTTACATCATAGAAAATAGCATGGGCTATTCCATCCTGCAAGGCTCTGTTCGATGCCTGAAAGAACGAGCCCACTGGGACGCCTCCAAATCGGTGCACCAACCTGCCAAGTTCATTGGCGTTCCAAGCGTTCATGCTCTCCCGCACCAGCGAGGTAATGCCCAGCTCCGCAACAAATTTATTGTCTATAAACTCACTGTTTGTGAACAGCTCGGCAATCACAAACAAATTGGCTCTCACTTGTCTAGCTATGTCCAGATAGTGCTGAGCCACATGAATTGGTGTAGAGTGACAATTGTCCAATCTGACACCGTGAAATATTTGCGCAGTTTGTCGCGTATACTCTTCCATAAAGGTCCACAACTGCGGGTTGTCTTGGGGACAATTTCCGTACCTGAGCTTCACTGAATCTCCCCACGGAATCAATTGACGCCGCAAATACACCGTCGAGCTCTCATCGGCAAAGTTTCTCAGCGGATCATCGCCCATCACCCATCCATTGTGCGCCTGAATCCTCAGACCATCTTGGCAACACACTTTTTTCTCGTCACCCAACACACTGTCATCTTCGAAGGGAAAATAAAAGTATGTTTGAACTATGGGCTGTTTTTTGTTTATGTGCGACCATTTGGGACCATCAGGTGCAAAAAAAAAGTAGTAATAATTTGATATAACATTATTTACCGCTTCGGTCAAGTACTCATTTATTCTACATTTAATTTGATCATTTTTTTGATTGAGCAAAATGGAAAATTTTTCATAGACCCCTATTAACAAATCTGAATTTTCGCCTGAATTTATCAGGTCCAAATCAAGTCTTAGTGATTCGAATTCAATTGATAACAAATCAACAACTAGATCATAGTCTACACAAGAGCCTAGCTTTTTGAATTCTTTGTCCTGAATTATGCCAAATTTGTTCCATTCACATATTTTTTGCTCTTCATTTAAGCCTTTTTTTGGTCCATTTTTGACCATGTCTAAATTTTTTTCAATAAAAGTTAATTGTGTTAATCCAATTTCTTTTATTTTGGCCAATATTTTGCCAACATCGGCACAAAAATACTCTTCCAAGTGGTATTTAGGAATCAGTTCCCATCTAAGAATGTGTCTCAAGGCTTCCATTGAATCCGGGCTGGGACTTTGGGCCGAAATTCCTCTGGCCGTGTACACTCCTTTGGCAATGTCAAGAGTGGCATGGTAGAAAATTCTGTCCAAAACAAATGCAGGTATGAGATGAGGCGAATTGACCAAGTTGTAAGCACCATTGGGATGTTGTTTCAGAAACTCCGAATCATTTGACATGTGGTTGTAGACCAAATCACACAAACTGAACATGTTCCAATCATTGTAAATTTCCTGGACCAGATTTTTGAGATCAGCTAGTCCAAATTTTGCATTTGAATCAGCTGGTTCCAGCAAATTGAGATGATCTCGTATGGAATAGGACGAGTTGGACTCGCGGCTCAGGCCCTGAACGGGAGTAAAGTGTATCATGTTGTAGCCAGTCTCTTTGGACACCTGTAGTCTTGACTTCCATTCGTCCAGTGGTCCGAGCAGCTTGGAGAGAAAAGTGTGAAATTGAAGACTTTCGGCTTGCACCACTTGGCCATCTTTTAGGCAAAGTTTGGGGTCTACTAGAAAATTTGATCCTCCTTTTTTTTGCTCAGATTGTTCAGCATATGCAAAGTAGTAGTTGAATGCGCCCGGAAGGTGACAATTGATATCAACACATTTATTAAACTCATCATTTTTTATGCTATTTGCCAAGTAGTTCCATTTGTATTCAAAGTACTTTGAGCGTGTGAATTCAAGCGCTGGATCCGGCGGCAAATTGCAAAATACTTTGACACTTTGGTCAATTATTTTGGTGGATAGTTTGAGCCGAAGGATCCAGCCTTGTTCTAGCTTAAAAAGTTTGCCCTCGTTGAAATTCGACTCTTCTAATACTTGAGTGCGAATTTCTTTTTGGTTTAAAATCATTTTATCTAAATTTAAATTTCAAAAAATTAAGTTTTTGGTTCGGAATTCTTTCCAATAAATGCCAAAAGAAGCGCTAATTTTTTTTTATAAATAACAAAAAAAAAGCTTTGTTATTGTTTGGTTGAGATGTATGTAATTTATGCTAAACAATTAATTCAACTTTTTAAATTTTGCATGCAAAATTATGATAATTTGAAATTTGTATCCTAAAAGTTGGTAAAATTATTTCTATCTTCGATAATGCTTTTTCCTTATTCTACAACACACGCCCGTAATTAATTAATTTCGAAGCGTACTTGACTAATGTATTTAGCTAAGAACTCTTAGAATTTAGAAAAAACAGCGAAAAAAACGCTAAAATATTTTTTATAAAATTAGAATTTTTATTTTTAGCTCAAGGCTTCTTTTGAACAATTCACTTTAGTCAATTAGTGTTGAACATTTTTTTTTTTATATGAAAATGTGAATTCTTTCTAAAAAATTTATCTAAGGTTCCAGAAATTCAAAACTTAAGTGCTATCTGAGTTTCTAATTTTTGACTTTCAATTCGTAAACTACGTCCTTTGAAACCCTAAAATTCATTTTTTTTGGGGGGGGGATTGAAAAAAAAAATTATTAAGTATTATTAAGTTAAACTGAAAAAAAGTGTTCTTTTTGGCTTTTTTTCAATAATAAAAATTGGCACACCCTTTTTTTTTTAAACAAATCTATATACCAGGATGTAGAAAATTTTATGCTCTTTCAGAATATATATAATTTTAAAAAAGATTTTAATTTTATCTTTGAGTAATTGAGCCTGGAAGACCTACAATTTTTTAAAGGGGTAGTTTTTTTTAGACCCCTAGATATAAATTGTTTTTTTGTTTAGTCCCCCAAAAAAAATGAATTTTAGGGTTTCAAAGGACGTAGTTTACGAATTTAAAGTAAAAAATCAGAAATTCAGATAGCACTTAAGTTTTGAATTTCTGGAACCTTAAATAAATTAAAAGAGATAGTTGAGCAAAAAAAAGAACAAGATTTTAGATAAAATATTTATTTTATTGAACTAGATAATATTTGTTGGATCCCATGATACTTTTTCATTTTTGTTCAATGCCCAAAGTAGACCAACATCTTCATCACTGAGACTAAAATCAAAAATCTTCAAAACAAAAATTAAAATATCCCATTTAAATAATCATTTATCAAATTTAATTTTACATTAAAATTTTCTTCTATGCGTTCATGATTAGTCGATCCAGGTATTGTCACAACATTATTCTATAATAAAATTATTAAAGTTGGGTCTCATATACCTCAATATCATTGATAATGAATTTTTAATATCAGTGATTTTCAATATCAATTAATTAATTAACACTTTACTGATATTTGTTTAAATATCAAGGTAAAAATTTCAGGAAAAAAGAAGAAATAGTAAGGTAGCAATTACACAATGGAGTTGGGTACTCGATGTATCTTGATTCGAAACAAATAAAACATCAAATAATTAAAATATGTATTCTGTTACTCTCTATCAAAATTTATCTAATTTTAATTTTAATATTTATCTACTTTTTAAGTTATATCATTTTAACTTTATTTTTTTCTTACTTTTTATTTTTATTTTATTTTATTTAACTTTATTTTAATTTTTTTTTTTTTTTTTTGTTTAATCTGAAGTAGCTCTAGCTCGGTACAGATATACAAATAAATAATAAATAATTCAATATCAATGAATTGATTTCAATCTCAAGGTAAAAATTTATATAAATTGAAAATTTTTTGAATCTAAATGTAAATTATATTTTTCATACAACAAATTTTTGCATAAAAAAAATTGATCTAACCGAATTGATTAATTCTAACAATATTATAATTAAATCTAACAATATTATGGCGAAATAGTTAAATATCTAAAAAATAATAATTTAATTCAAAATAAAGCACCTTTTTGAAAATAAATAAATCTAAAGAAATGCTCCAAAAAAATTAACTGATTTAGCAAATGAACATGTTGTTCAGATTGCTCATGTTGGAGGTAACTCAAATACGTATGTAATAGAAAAGAGAAAAAGAGGCAGACCGCCAAAATTTAAAAATAAATACTTGATTTATCTTCTTTTTAATTGATTAATTTTGATATTATTATATATTAAAATTTCAATATCAATCAATTAATTCGAATATCAATTAATTAATTTCAATATCAGGTTTGATATTGAAAATTCAATATCACTGATATTGAGGTATAAGAGACCATTAAAGTTATGGACAAAAAATTTATTTAAAATCACCTTAATAGACCAATTTAGTAAAATTTGTGCACAGCTTTTTGAATATTTTTTAGATAACTCTAAAACAACCGGATCATTCAATAGATTTCCTTTTCCCAGAGGACTATATCCCTTTTTATAATATAAATTTGATTAAAAAGCTAAAATTTCCTCTTGAAAATACTTCAAATTGAATTCCGATTTTGGTACAATAATCATAAAGCTCTCTGTTGTTATAGTAAGGATGAAATTCACACTGGTTTACCGATGGAATCGTCAAGCCAGCATCAATAATTTCTTCCAAATGTCTTTGCATGAAATTGCTTACTCCGATGGCTCGACACTTTCTATCAGAGAACAATGTCTCCAAAGCTTTCCATGTTTCTAGCCTCACTTGTCTAGATTTTTCCAAATCATTATTTTGACCTCTCAATTTAGCCGGAAAATGAATCAAGTACAAATCAATATATTCCACTTTTAATTGCTTACAGCTTTTATCAAAAGCTTTCAAAGTTTTTTCATAACCCATATCATCTGGAAATAGTTTGGTTACCAGGAATACATCTTTTCGGTCTATTCCGCTTTCTTTAATTGCCTGGCCAATTAAATGTTCATTATTGTAGCATTTGGCCTTAGAAAATTTTTTATAGATTTATCTTAAAAAAAATTTTAATAAAATAATTTACCGTATCTATGTGCCGATAGCCAATTTTTAGTGCATGCTTTACGGACTCAACAAATTGTTGGTTATCTACTTTGTTTGGTTTGTGTCTAAGAGAAGTACCTAAACCAATAGTTGGCATTTGGATACCGTTTCTAAGTTCTACGGTTTTATCTAACATTTTTTATTTAATCTAAAATTAAAAAATAATCAATTTAAAAAATTTTATTAAAACTTTAAATTTCTTTAAAACATTCATTTTCAATGTCGTATTTAACAACTTCAGGATCAACCTAGATCATTCAAAAAAATAATTTTTGAAATTTCCAAATTATTAATTTTTAAAAGATTACTTTTAGATTTTTTAAAAATTCGCTCATTGATGAAGCTTCAGATTGACTTGTAGAATTTGTAGTGTAGTATGAATACAGCTGTTCAATAGCTTTTTGTGATGCTTTGGTCCATTTTATTATCGATTCGTCTAAATTTTGAATTTCAGTCTTGGAATTTTTTTACTAATTAAGACCATAATTTTTTATTTAAACACAAAGTTTACTTTAGATTTATAATTTTTTACTAAATTGAGGCGTCTCAGAGTTTCTTTTTTTTCTTCCAAAATTTTTTCAAGCTCTTTTAGTTCTGTTTGATTGTTATCTGTATTCAAATTTACGTTTTTTATGTTTTTTTTACTTAAAAATGGCATTTTTTTTCTTATTAATTATTTTAAATTTTATTTTTCAAATTTTTATAGATGTAGTAGTTTAATCAAAAAAATTAAGTTTTGTCATTTTTTTTGACTTTTTTATCATGTTTAAACTTTACTAGCAATTGCATGAACTGAATTGATTCAATTTTTAAAAGGACTCCATAGACGCTGACACGAAGTATCATTTAAGTTTTAATAAATAAAAAAATAAAACTTTCTTTGAATAAACAACTACATCTAGTGAGAAATATAAACAATAAACAAATCAACAGCCCAGATACTTTTTAATTTACTTTATTCTAACTTTTTTAAAAAGTTTAAATTTTACCGTATTTCATTTTATTATCATCCAATACAGATGATTTTCTTGTCTATCAAATTTTGTATCAAAATATTAGAACCAATTCCGGTCCATTTATTAGCTTGAATTAGCTCGGCGAGCTAATTAAATAAAATTTTTATCTTTTTCAAAAAGAAAATAATACAAAAATAATTTTTATAGACAAAAAACCAAGTTTGGAGATATAAGATAGATAGGGGTTTTATTATTTTTTTCGTTAACTGATCAATATTTTTTGTTGAAAAATTTTACTTAAATACATTTTGAAGCTTTTGTACATTTTTCTAAAATAAACGAAAATTTTCACGCTAATAAATATAAAAATCCTAGAAAAACTTTTTCTAGGAAAAAAAATGCATTTAAAATTATCTATCATTGATAATTTTAAATGTATTTTTTTTAAATCTCTTAAATTAATTATATAATAATTATCCCGATATTGATCTCTTAGCAAATTTAATTTAACTCCCCAATTAATTTGTTTATCTCTATATCTAATCAGTCGGTTCTTTTAATAAATATATATTGATACAGTGCTTTTATAAACTCTTACTCACCAAAGTTAAATTCAAAGCTATTTAAATATGCTTAAAATCAAAAAATTTTTAAGAGACTTTGTTTTTGCAACAAGATTTTCTCACAAAGAATTTAATATCATGTTTAAGCATCTCAATAGAAAAAAAGTCTAATAAGTAAAAAATATATATTAATTTAAAAAAATTATTAATAATTAAAATTTTTCTCCTGAAAATTTTTCCATTTTAAGTCTTTTTGAATAACTTTGAATTTTACTTTGATGAGTTATATTTTAATTTCAAAATTTTGCCAAAATTGTGTAATTTTACGTTAAATTAAGTAAGAAATGTTAAATTTTTTAAAATTTTTCTAAGTATAATTAATTAAAAATTTTGATAAAGAATCCAATTTTAAATTTTTTTACCAAAAACCTTATTTTTTGGCCATTATCATTTTGTGACAATTTTACTTAAAGTTGTGTGTTTAAATGTAAGCTTAGGTAATTTTTCGTAAAAATACAGATTCTTACCGACTAATATTCACGTAAGATAAAGTAAGCTTACTAAAAATAATAGAAAAATTACATAATTTAGCCAATTATGGGCTACAATTTAGAAAAAAAAATTAAACTAAGCTAATGAAACAAAAAATATAACCAATTTATCTTTAAATTCCATTTTTTGGCAACTTGAAGTTGATGATCAATTTTTAATGCTCAAAATGATCAAATAAAGCTTAAAATATTAAATAAATTGTAATTGTATAATAGTAGTAGTAGTAGTAGTTATAAATGGCTGGGCAGCTTCTGCCTAGTGTTACACTTTACAGCCCTAAAACAAATAAATAATAAATAATTAATTAAATAACTAATAGTTTTAATGCATAGATAAATTTTTTGATTTAACATTCTTTGTTAAATCTTAAGGTAAAATCTGCAAAAAAATTTTCCACTAAAAATAGCATTATTTCGATGATATGCACTCTGAAATGAGCATTTTGATATTGCAGAGTTTACCTTTTTATTTAGCATAGAATGTTAAATCTAAAAATATATACAGTAAAATCTCACTTATATCACCCCAAATGTCTCTGGTATCAAGTGGGGATAAAATTAAAAGGTGACAAAACTGTTTATATAAAATTTTCTCTTCTTTTCAGGATTTTAGAGACGGTTGATCGATCGATTTTAAGCCAGTTAATAATCACTTTTGTTTGTTTTGTCTTTTGCTTTTGTATTTGCATTGATTTTATAAAGAAATAACATTTATTTCATATTTTTAACTTAATTTGATCTTTTTGATCATAAACTTCAAATTGTCTTTTTATGGTAACTTTTGCAATTAAAAAGATCTTAAAAAATAAAATTCATCATGGAAATCATTTTATTAACTACAGAGATAATTTTAATTATTTTTAGAGATTTTTCAACAAAAATTAGAGATTGCTTATATTATTATTGATGATGAAGTCATTATTGATAGAGCTCAAATAAATATGTCCCATTATTATAACCATTAAATATTCTATATTTATCAGATTAAATAAAAAAAATATTAAATTTTTTAAAATCCTTTCAATTTCATTATCAATCCAAGAAGTCAGTGATCGAAACAAAAATTTAAAAAATTTTAAATTTTAATAATTCAAAACTTTTTTTTATTTATTTATTAATTTTCGAAATAAGTTTTTTCTATTTAATTAGATGAAATTTTTCTAAAAAAAATAAAAAAATTATTAATTTATTTTTTCATATTTATATTATGAAAATGTATTTAATAAAAAAAAATAGGCTTTTGAGATTTGTAAAAAAATGGTTGCTTTGATAGAGGCTCTAAGAGTCTAAAAATTTCTGTATTCTAGTTTCTATAGAAACAAAAATTATATATTTTTTATTTAATATTAAGTTTATAGCTTAAGAATTTCTTTAAAATTTTCGTTATTAAACTCTCATCTAACCAAAACCCAGATATATACTTGGAATGTATAAACTCGACTTGCCAATCGATCTGAAAGAGCAGGCAGCCATCGAGCGCAGGCGACGATTGGAAAAAGAAAGACAGGCGCGAATATTCAATAACAAACACCGATTGATCGGCGTGGACAAAAATGCTTTGGAGCAGCAAAAACAGGACAAAATGTTCATGGAAGAAATGGAAAGAAAGCGAAGCGAAGCATTCGGTAACTAAGATAACCTTTTTTCCCATCCCATTCTTAAGTAAACTCTTTTTGCCAGCCCATGACATGATAAGAAATGACAAGATTTCCTACCTGCTCGACAAACGTCAAGAACATGATGCCAGAGAGCTCAACAGAGCTTTGAATGAATTCAGAGCTTTGCATCAGCAACCAGATGGTAGACGCGAATGGGACTTACAGGACCCAGACTGCCTTAAAAAGGACAAGCCAGCCCGAGTCAGTGATGAGGACCCGAGATGTGGACCAGCTAGTTGTCAAAAATTCGACGGCGAGGACCTAAATGCCATGGCAAGGCTCAAGTACCAACAGGAACAGCTCAGAGAGTGGTCGCTGCAGCAGCAGCATGAAAAAAATATTGCCAAGATGCAGGACAAAATGGCCAATAAGTTGTATGACTTTAAACAGATGGAGATGGACCAGAGAGCGCGTGAGCTGCAAAAGGCCGAGGAAGAGTGCAGACGAGCTATTAACTCGGCCGTAAAGGATTACAATGATGCGCTGAAACGTGAACAAGAGCAGCGAAATGCGATCAAGAAAATGCAGGAACAAGATGACAATATGACAGAGATTGCCAATGCCATATTCAGCGACATGCTCACCGAAAACCCCGATCAGGCGATCAGTGCGTTTGGTGCGCACCGAGTTGTGCCAGACAGATGGAAAGGCATGTCACCGGAACAGATAGAAAAGATACGACAGGAACAATTGAGACAAGTCGAGGAGAAAAAGAGAAATGAGGAAATGGATAGATTGGAGAACGAAGAATTCGACAAGAGAAGAATCATTGAAGCCAAGGCTGGTATCATTGCCGAAAGACAACTCGAACGAAAGGAAAAAGAAATACTCAAACAAATGGTAGATGAAAACAAACGATTGGATTATGAACAAAAAAGTCATAAAAATTATTTGGACAAAGTTGTTTATACCAATGAGCCTACTGCTGCTTATTTTATGCAATTCAATACTTCGACACGATAAACATAATGATGCTTAATTTATCAACTCTTTGATTCAAATTTATTTTATGATGATTTTGTTTAATTTTGTTTAAATAAAAAAAAAATTCGAATTTTATTCTTTTAATCAAATAAACTTTATGAAATAAATTTTTCTATTAGCCTAGAGTATTTTCTTAAGAAAGGTTGTAAAATGAAAATAAAAAAGATGAATTTATTTAATTTTATTTATTTTATTTATTTGTATTCTGTTCGAAAAAATATAAAATAAAAGATAAAAAGATAAAAAAATAATAAATAAAATTAGATAAAATAAATTAATTAAAACAGTTTAAAAAATTTTAAATTTAAAGTAAATTATTTTTCATTTATCAATGAAAGGATGAGATACAAAAATAATAATTAAAGAGCTGTTTAATTAACAAAAAGATGGAGTTGGGAGAATAAATAAAAAAAAAAACAAAAAATATAGATAAGATCTTAAGAGTCAGAAAATTTTTGTATAATTAGGTAGCAGCTACAAAGAGGAATAGGATTCGTAATAAATCTAGAATCGAAGCCTCTTTGATACTCCAAAACAAGTCTATTAGTCAATGGAACTGTATAATCTAGAGTATTACTAAGAGATTCCTTAATTTGTGGTCAATTTGACTAATATTTTATTTGTTTCCTGCTTCATAGAATAATGATTCAGAGGAGGTTCTTAGAGGAAGTTTTAGAATGCATCTAACGGCAGTATTTTGAAAAACTTGTTACTTTTGTAAACCTGATTTGGAGAATGAGTTAAGACATGGAAAATTATAATCCAGAATCGAGCCAATAAGTGCCTTGTAAAGACTAGAATTTAATTTCATTTTTTAACCATTTTTTTTATCAAGAAACGATTGACACTTTGTACTTAATTTTTTATTTCTAATAAGTTCCCAATGATCTAAATATCAATTTATAGAAGAGAAAAAAATGAATCATTTAATATTTATTTATTTATTTGAGTCTAGAGCTGAGGCCGATCTCCGACAACTAGATCGTATCCTCATCAATAAAAGGATACTGTTTAAATTAGTATAAAATAATTTCAATTTTAAAAAAGAGAAAAAATAAATAGAAAGAGAAGCAGAGTTCTCAAATATTTAGAAAAGAAACAATGAAATATTTATTAAAAAAAAATTCAATAATTTCCTTTATTTGTTGTTGATAAAAAAAATAATTTTTTGCTTTAGAATTCATTGTTTTTTTCTAATTTTTCTTGAAAAAAAGTTTAGAAAATAAAAAAAAAATTCTAAAATTTTAAAATGATCAATTTTAAAATCTGTCAATCATGAGATTCTAACAAAATATAATAGTTAACTGACAAAAAAATTTTTGATCTATGGTTCAGGATTAAAAATTAGATAAAGAAAATTCAAGAGACCAAGCTAAAATGTTTAACAAAAAAATTGAACGATAGATAATCGAATATTTTTTGATGTTGAAAAAAAAATAATTTATATTCTAAATGATTTAATCTTATAAAAAAAATAAAAAAAATTAAAGTTCGTCATTTAGTAAGTATCCTTTTTGGTTAATAAAATTTCGAACAATATTAGGAATTCGTTTGCAACCCGATACTGAAAATTTGGGCATTCCGCTCGGCTCATAAGTCACTTCGTCAGCTATTTCATCAATATCTTGATTAGCTTTAGTTTTAAAATAATTTTTATCATTGAAATTATAATTTTTTAATTCGTTTGAGATGCATTTTTTAACATGTTTTCGTTCTAATGGCAAAAAAGGAACATAATAGTCAATTAGCCAGCTATCTATAATACTTGCATGGAACATGCCAGTTTCATTTGCGCCTTTGTTAAAATAAGCGTCTTTTATAATCACCTCTTCGAAAGTCTTTAGTTTGAAATTTTCACGAGGCAAATTTTTTCTGTCATTTTCTAAATTAAGTTCATTTATTTTTTTGGAAGCAATGTTACTTTTAAAAAATCAAAGAAAAATTTATTTAATTTAAAATTCAAAAATAATCCATTAGCAAACCTTAAAAAGATGAAAATTGATTTTCTGAAATCAACGCCACCAATCGCATGGTTATAGTCAATATAAGTCTTAAAAGTGTCTAACAAGCCGATCGGAATTTTGTCCAATTCATCAAATACAAAAAGACTGTATTCACATTGTTTAACAGTTTGTTCAATTTCTTTTTTTAATCTTTCCTAAATAAAATTTAAAATTAAATTATTTACAAGTTGATTACTAAAAATTGCCTTGTATTCATTAATTTTTTGGTGAATGTCAAAATCTCTAGTAGCTGAATAAAACTTAAAAAATTTGCTCTCTGTGCCTTTTAGGTAAAGGCTTTTGGCCAAAACTTGCGATACAAGAGTCTTGCCAACTCCAGTCGAACCGTGGAATGACAAAACTAAGGCTTTTGATGGATTTTTTAGCCCAAGATGGCCCTTAATTGACGCCAGTAAATTTTTTTTTACCAATGGTTGTCCATATAATTCTTTTTCTAGCAAAATCTCTAATCTATTGTAATTCTTTAAAAGATAAGGCTCTTGACAACATTCGGAAAAAATGCATATAATTGTATCAAATACACGTATACCTAAAAAAATAGAAAAAAAATACAAAATAATTCTACAATGATAGCCATTTTACTTTGAAAGATATCTAGATTAATAAGTAGTATTAATAAGAGCTGAAATTGATTACCAGACTTTAAAATATTCATTTTCTTTTCTTTTATTAAAAAATAAAAGAAAAGCAACAAAACGAAGATTAAAAATCACATGATGAAAAAAATAATCTTTTAAATGAGATAATTTTTAAAACTTTTTAAATAACTTTTTTTATTATTTACAATTTAACATATTTTATTGCAATTCTATTAAATAGTAAAATCATCCCGTTTTCTTATTTAAGAAAATTTTCCCATTTTTAAAATAAGAAAAAACATCTCGTTTTGATAAATTAAGTTAAATTAGATAGATTTGAACATTGATCTCTTGCTTTGAAATTATGTCAGGAATTTTTCTTTTATTTATTTGTGTAGCTAAAACTTCATGTTTCATATTTCAGTTTGTACAATATCTTTATGAGAATTGGTTTGAAAGACAAAACTCATTCCTCATTTTTTAAAATTGAAGGAGAAGAGGAAGATTATGAATGACCAGAACTAAACTTATCTTTACCATAACAATATTTATCTTTAACAAAACAAAATAGAATTTTTGAACCCTAAATGGAATTTTTTTTGCATTTGTAAATTTATTCTTATTAAGATTTTAAAATTCTGTCATCGCTAATTGAATAATTTTGAATTTAGTGGTTATTATTGTAAACAAATACAACTTACTTGTTTAGACTTGTTTATTTTTGAATTAATTTAAAATTAAGTATGGCAAAAAAATTAATTTTCAATTCTAAATCAACATACTATTTGATTAAAAATAATCAATTTTTTGCCAAACAATTCTTTAATTTTTTTCTTCAAACTTGACTTTTAAATGAAACATTTTTTACTACAACACAAAAACCGTATTTTTATTACGAATTAAAATTTTGTATTGGAATTTTTGTATGAAAAATCAAAACACAGTAAATTATTTAATTTAATAAAACATTTGAAATTTTTTCTGGGTCTTTACTCTCATTTACTATATGTGATCAAGAATGGTCACCTAATTTTCGAAGGGGTTAAATGTGACCAGAAGTTTAATAATAAAAAAATTAAATGACCAAAAAATTTATTTCGTGACCAAAGAAAACAATAAGTGGCCAAAGAAATTCAAAATTAATTTCATTTTTTTTTATATGCCTGCTTTTCATACACAAAACTTTTAAATTCAACGCTGTCTGATTTTACATCTGATAGTTTCTTCAAATTGTAATATTCATTTTTAGCTTTGACTTAATGTTTTAGAATTTTTTTTTTTTTTAACTTTTTATTGGGCTTCAAAATGAAGTATATTTCATGAAATAAAATTTAACTTTTTTGCAAGTTCGAATCTTCAAAAAATTATTTTAAAAGAGATAAAAAATATGCAAAATGTTAAATAAAATATGTTACCAACTGGCCACCTACCACTATAGACCCATTTTTCTATACCGTTTAGATTTATTCCTACTAAATAAAATTGAATAAAAATATCATTTAACTTTTATTTACGATTAAAATAAAATAATAAAACTTGAAATTAAATTTCGAGTTAAATGGATTTAAAAAATTTTATTAAAAACAATTATCGATCGTTACGCTTTCTCTAATTCATTCACAATTTAGAGTTTGTTGATATCTTTGGAAAAAAAAAGATAAATTAAAGAAAAAATGTCTTTAAATTTTAATAAACTTACAATTGGCAACTTGTAACAGAATCTCAGCAACTTTATCCAAAACAAATCTGAACGCATCAAAAAAAACAATTTCCAACTCTCCATTTTTGAAACCAAACAAGTTAACTCCAACATAATCAACCAGACTTAAGACATAATAAGCCACAAAGTTGCTCACTGTTAAAACATAGTCCAAAGCCAATTGACCACAACTGTTCAAATTTTTCAATACAAACGGATAATTTGCTTCAACCTTGAATTAAATTTATTTTAAAAAAAAATAAAAAAAATTTGCTATATTTTTCTAATTACATATTTGATTCCCTCATTTGTATATTGATCAACCATGTCTCTGTACGGCTCGGATTTGACCCATACCAAAGTTCCATATTCTTTGCTTGTTTTCAAAGCCCTTTCGGTAAATGGTACCACCGTTTCTCTAATCTTTCGCTGCCAAATGGGAATGTAATAGCTCAAAGTTCTGGAAACAAAAATTAATAAAAAAAAATTTTATTTTTATAACTTTACTTTTGAATTGAATGGATCAATTGTCTGACGGAATTGATTACTTTAAGGGTATGATCCAACAAGCCATACTTTCGAAGCTGCTTTTGAACAGAATTAGCTTAAACAAACAAAATTAAAAATTAACATTTTTAATTAGATTAAAAGTAATAAAATTACTATAAACTGATTTATTATGATTGGCGTCCCAGTAAAAAAAAAGTGAAATTGCCAAAATGGAATAGAAGAGCGTCTTGAAAACCATTTGACCAAGAGAAACTCTTTTGTAATGTGTTTGATTAATGCGCTAAAAGAAAAAGAAAAAAATTATTCATTACAGTTACTATGATTATTATTTAAATTAAAATGAGACAAAGTTATTTTAAGGACTAAAAATTCATAAAATTAGACTAAAAATATTGATTTTTATAATGGTCATTTGATAAAACAATATATATTTAAGACCTCAACGCATGACACATTTCACTTAAAATCAAAATTCATATCGATTTTTCAAGACTATTTTTCTAAATAGGTGTCACAATTGGTCTTTAAGGTGGCCTGAATTTAAGCTCATTAAGCCAAAAATTATTTAATTTTTAGTCTTGAAGCTTAGTTTGTCCCATTTTTTCTAATTTTCAAAATAAATACTTTGACAAGATGATTAAATTTTTTAACTAAATCAGTCTCAGAGTGAACTTTGCTTGATTTAGATCTAGCATAATGATGCGCTTTAACATGTGAGTCCTTAGTAGATAAATTTAGCTTAGCCATCAACTGAGTGCTTTGTTCATCAAAGTATTTCAGTGTATCCCGAGTGTATTTTAAAGATTTTAGCTGTTTTAAATGATTTTTAGAGGCTTCTTCTAGCAAAAGAAGCGACTGGGCCAAATTTTTTGAATAGCTCTGCTTCCACTTTAGCATTGAGTCTTTGTTATTAAGCAAAGAAACGAGCAATAGTTCCATTAAATCGTCCTGTTTTGGGCATTTGTCTACTGGTAACCGGTGCAAAAGCCCCTCAAAAAAACTGCTATCTCTAATCACTTCCTGTTTGAGTAGAACTCGCAGTAAATCAAAGGAATTCTTCAATTTTAGACTTGCTTCTTTTGATACATTCAAGGTTTTGTCATTGACCAATTCATAAATTTTGTCGTATTGATCTAGTTTAATGTCTATTTTGGACCTAGAGCCGATTTTATGGTGCCTAAAAAGTAAAATTTTAGACAATGTATCCATTTTTGTGACATAGAATAATTACTCTAATAAATTGGTGAGATAAATGATGATAAAATTAGAACAGCCTTTTATGTTCATTTGGGAAAGCATTGCATCGAACCAAATGTTAAGTACATTTTGGAAATTGTAGTATCCAAATTGACCCAAAGCCCAAAGAGCTATCAGCACACGCTGATGTCTGTGCTTGTTGGCATTAACTGTTTCATTAAACTTTGAAAAAAATAAATAAAAAAAAGTCTGAAAAGAAAATATATTTTTTTTAATTTTACTTTTTCTAGATTTATTGATAAGTTGGGATTTAATTTGGCTATCAATTGAAAAGCTATTTTGTGTCCGTGATTTGACGGAACTTTTTGGTTATCAACAAAAAGGCTATTTAAACAATAATCAAAAAGTTTTTCTGCATCCACTTTGTTCAATTTGGTCAATTGAATATTCAAAAATTTGAGAACATTTTTTTCCATTTTTGACAAGGGATAAACTTTAAAAAAAAATTTTTAAATTGAAAAATAAAATTTTTTTAAATTGAAAAATAAAATTTTTTAAATTGAAAAATAAAATTTTTAAAATTGAAAAATAATTTTTTCAATTTGGTAAAAATAAATTAAAATCTACCTTGTTCTTGAGAAGGACTCGGGTCTATTTCTGGAATGGACTCTAGTTTTTTGTTCAAAAAAGCAATTAAATTTTCATTAATAACAAGGTTGCTATTTGGGAACAAAGATTCCAACTGAGACAGCTGCTTTTCGAATTCATCCAGCTTTAAATCTTTCAACAAACTCTCAAGCTCTTGGTCAGTATTTTTTATCACTTGTTTTGAGTTTGCTTTTTTTTTCTGAATTGAATTGATGTTCACCAAATTGAGAGATTCTTTTGGTTCTTTTCTTGCTGTTTTTTTTGGCGAGTCAACCTTGGGCTCTGTGACTACTTTGGTCGGCTTGGCACTTTTGTTATTGTTTATTTCTTCATCATCGGATTCGCGGATAAATTCAAAAATAGTTGAACTGGTTTGAATTGGAGGTGCAATGTCAATTTTTGGTAGATCTTTTTTTGCTTTTGGCTTTGGATCTACTTTTCTGGCAGCTTTTTTGCCACCAGCAACTTCCCATCCAAAATTTGACGATACAGCGTTGGTCATTTTTGTTCAAAATTTAACTCTAAATAAATGAAATATAAAACTTATCTTAATTTTATGATTTAAATAAATATTTTTTTTTGTACTGTTGGCGGTTTAAGATTAATTAAAGGTCTTGGTCGTTCAAAGTGTTTATTTTAGATTTTTTTTTACGTTTCAAATTCATGTATAAGTATTAAATTTTGGAAAATTTCAAAATTATGAGTTTTTTTTCCTTAGGATAAATTTGCATTTCTCAAATATCACCACGTCAAAATGTATGACTTGGTTAATGAATTAAAAAAAAAATGTACAAAAAAAACAATGAGTTAGAGTCCCATTTTGTATATTCACACCAAAATGAAGGAACTATGTTTATCAAAATGATATGTTAATCTAAGTTTACTCATAAATAAATATCTTGACACTCAAATTTAAAAAAATCATATTTCAAATTTTTATTAAATTTTTTTAAATATATGAAATTAAAGGTGATGCTGCCAGAAGTTTTAAATGGCCTGTCATAATGATTGACCAATTTTTCTGAAAAAACAACAATTACAATTAAACATCGTTAAAATGGCAGTTCATTTATAAATTTAATTTTCAATTAAATAAAAGGTTACCTATAATAATTAAATTTAAATATTAAATTTCTTAAAAAAGTTAATTTTCTATTTGAGCCAGTGCTTAGAATTTGGCTAGAATATAATTTAAAACAGATTCAAACTTATAGAAGTAATAATTTGATTAATTTGATTTTGTCTTAATTTTTCATTAATTTTTAAAAATTTTGGTTTAAAATCGATCATTTTGATACTAAAAAAATTCGAAAATTTATCAATTTAATGGTAAATATCAATTTTTATTCAGTAATATTTGTAATTTTTCAGAAATATTGGTGAAAAAATAATAAATCGCAGTTTGAAATGTTCTATTGAAAATAAAAAATAATGCTTTAGAAAAAATAAAAATAAATACCTTATGCTTTTGATTAAGTACTCTATGACCGTCTTTAAGTTAATTCAGGACTTAAATTCCATCGAAATCATCTTAAATTTTTTTGAATTGCACTAAATTGTTAATTTTGATATGACAAAAATCTTAAAATAAATTAAGTGAAAATTTTTTAGGAGCTTCTCTAATAAAATTAATGCTTAAGCTAAAATTAAATAAATATCAAAAAATTGCAGATTTAATTAAGAAATTAGAAAATTTAGATTTTTTCCAAAATTTGCGCAAGGAAATTATTTTTTTAATTTAATTGTAGCTTAATAAATTTTATTTGGAATTTTATCAGCAAAAATATATCAAAAAATTAAAATTATTAAGAATTCTCTACAATTCAAACGAAATTTTCCAAAGTCAAAAATAATTTGAATGACTTATCTTCTTATATTCCAATTATGAAACTGCATGCGGTTATTTTTTAAAATATGAAGAATAAGCTAAATTACTTTATTTTACATTATATTTAGTAAGATTATGTAATCTTACGTGTATATTAATAGGTAAGGATATGTAATTTTACAAAATATTTAATTTATTTAATAAAAATTAAAAAAAATTTCAACATTTCTTACCGTTTCTTACTTAATTTTACATAAAATTACACACTTTTTGGTAAATGAAAATAAAAATCATCGAAAAATTTTAAAATCCAAGAAAGTAAATATTCAAATAAATCGCTCCGTGATTAAGAAAAAATTAGTTTTAAATTATTTGACCTACCATCACGGTTTTTTACTTCAATATCCATTACCTTTAAATAAATATTGATGAAGAATCTTGGACCCGCTAGCATTGACCTGGTTATTGACATCGAATTTCCAAGCAAAAAGGAAGAAGGCTGTGGCAAGGAATTTTACAGACTGGAAAAACCTCAGATATTGATGATATTTAGACAGAAATTTTGAAAGCTTACGTAAGGACTGCAGTATAAATATAACATTGCCTTTTAAGCAAGGTAAGGTGTCAAGAAGTCATATCAAAATATTGATCAAAGGATCTTACTGCAAAGCTTTCACTAAATACTTAACACTGATTTTAAAGGGGCAATATTCAATTTTAATTACATACTTGCTTAAAAATTCATCCAGATTTGATGACATTTGGATTTAAAACATAATTAAATTTCCATTTTTAAATAAATTTCATAAAAGCTGAAACTATTTTTATAATTTTTAAATTATTCGCTTTTAATTACATGTCAATAATAATTATTTTTTATTTTTTTCAAAAAAAGTGCTCAATTCTGAATGACTTGTCACTAAAATAGAGTACTCTATTTTAAAGACATGTCAATAAATTCGAATAATTAGGTTAGAATCGGAATGGAATCAGAGAGACATTGAATGCCTTACGTAGAGAAGAACAAACCATGTTTGTTCTTCTGTGAATAATTTTTTTATAAATTTATTTTTTTTAAAAATTATGTAAACAATAAATGCAAAACTTTTTTTCTCAATTTATTTTTTAATTTAAAAAAAATTAACTTTTTAGATTGATATTATACAATTTTGCTTTTGTATTCGTTATTTTTTACGAAATCGCCAGAATTGGCGCGAATAAATAAAATAAAATAAAATATTAATTAAATAATAATTTTATTAATGAGAGAAAAAAAAAAAATTTAGCATCGTTATAGCTGTATCATATTTGGTGCATTTGACCCTTCCATTCCTATACTTTTTTCTGCATCATCGGCGTTGTCAAATGTTTGAAAAATTTCCCAAGTGGGCATTTTTCTTTTCTTCTTTTGAGATTCATTGACTGTTTTCTCCATCTCAACATCGGTTTCCTCCTGAATGCTGTAATATTATGGCGCAAGCATTTTTTTGTGTAATATATTTATTAATATTTATTCAATAATTATTCTTTTCGTTGTTATGTAATAATTTTAAATTTCTAATCTTTAATATGAATATTTATATTGTTTTTATTTAAATAAGTAACCACTAAGATAAATTAATACTCTAAATGAATTTTTCTACACTCATTTGATTTTTTTAGACTATAAATAAACATTTAAATACTTGATTATTTTAATTAACACTCATTCAATATTTTAAGCACTCAAATTGTTAATCTAATATCCAAATTTATTTTTAGCTAAATATTTTTTACCAAATTATATTAATAAATACCCATTTAAATGCTAGCCTTTATTTTTTAAATAAAATTTAAAAGTTGGAACTTGGACTTTTTTTAAAATGACTTGGACTTTGATTTGGGACTTTTAAACAACTCTGGTATTTGTTCAAAAGAGTATTTAATTTGTTGGAGTTTCTACAAAATCTTTTGAATAAAATACTTTGGATATTTTTAATCAAATTTTAAACATAAAATAAAAAAGAATTTATTTATGGTTAATTTAGCATTAGTTAGAAAAAAGGGTAAAAATTTTTTTAACAGCTCTTAATAAATTTAAAAAAAAGAATGAATCTTTATGATTAATTTTACAGTGTGTCACCCGACCATTTTTTTGCATGGTCACAAAGCTTTGTCACCATTATTTGTCACCTTTTTTTTTACAAAAGTAATTCGTAACAAGCAAATTGAACATCAATTTACATTTTTATTAAAATTTAATAAAAAAAAATATTAAAATTTAAACTAGAAAAGTTTGCTAAAAATATTTTTAAAAAAAATTTAATTTTTCCGACAACATCAATTGAAAATTTTGAACATTTTCTGATACAAATAAGTATCTATCTGAATTGTCAGTATCCATTTCCTTCTTCATGAATGCGTTTCAATCGAGCTTGTTAATGTATCTATGGACACATTATAGCTTTTTTTCTTTTGACTATTCAATTTATTTCCATCATCCACCTTGATTTTGGCCAAATTCAAATACATATCAACTACATTTTTTCTACAAATAAATGCTACAAATATAAAGCTTCCTGTAAAACCATTACACAAAATGAATAAATACGAAAAAAATGCATAAAGCACATCTTTTTCACTAATGTTGGACAACAAAAATCCACTAATCCATGTAAAGCCCATAATGCACGCCATTTGAACATAGAACTTGAGTTCCTCATCACCTGGCAATCTGTTCTTGGAAAAGCGTCTCAAAGTACTCTTGCACTGCTTGCGCTTTTGTCTTCGTATGCTGAACACAGTCAGAAAATAATAGACTGCATTCACAGATATTATGAGACCAATTGGAATTCCAAAGAATACCAAGTTAGCTCGACCATTTTGAATCCAGCACGACTTTGACAAAACGTCGTCCTCTCTCGGACACACATTTTTGCCAGGCAAAATATTTCTCATCATGTCACAACCAGGCAAATAAAGAGCATAGCATGGCCTGTATGGCACCTTGAAGATGGGCTCTTGAACACTTAGGTCTATGACCAGTGCTGGCAACACAATGCTCAACGGGGCCATCCAGGCGTACAAGGCATATTTGGGCAGTCTATCGGACACTTTTTGGGTCTGGAGCAAAATGTGCGCAGCCTTGAGACGGAAATTGCGGTACAAATCAAAAGCCATTACATTCATCCAGAAAAATGAAGCCAGAAAACCATAATGGGTCAAGATGGCATTGAGAAAGCAAGCAATGTTCAAATGGCTGAAAAAAGAGCCAAGAAAAAAAGAAAATTGAGCGATGCTCAGCGCCAGAGTTAAATTGATCAAATTCCATCCAGGTATATTCCTCAAGTCGCGGAACAAACTGTAAGTAATCAAAGTCAATATCATACAAAACAAAGAGATCAAATTGGCGGCAAAAGAGAACCAACTTGATATCTTGTGGGTCAAACTTGGCAATGAAGATTTGACCATGTAGCCCAGAACTTGGCTATGGGCCGTGTTGTTGGGTATGTACTGACAGATGCGAATGTATTTGTCTGGTTCTTTGAAGTCAAACTCATATTCATCTATGGAATAGCATTTGTATTTGAACATTAGCCAGCAAAATGACCGATTGTGCTCAAAATAGGTGAACTCGCACATCTTGGCTCTGTATATGGTAAAGTTGTCACAGTTAACTCTAATCTTAGGCGCTCTGTCACACACTGTCAATATAGTTGACACCTCTAGTGCCGAATTGTTCCTGTCTATTATCAAATTGGTCACATCCGAATAGTTAAGCCTGCTGAAGTCAGTGTACCACAATTGTTGGTTGTGTTGGCTGTGATGGTTGTGTATGTTCTCATAGGTATGCTCGCCCTTTGTAATCTTGTCTGCATATTTTTTCTCTAGTTTAGTGCGGTAAAGAAGTGTCAGGTAGAAATAGCCTGGTCCGTAGTAGCGACCAGTTGAGTTTGTGTACACAAAGTATGTTCTTGTTGGCTCACATGAGACCAGAATTCTGAAATCATTAGATATGTAGGTTTTGTTTTCGTTTTTTTCTCCACACCAGCCCAAGTGTTCGGATTTTTTTAGCTCGATCACATTAGCTAGTGTAATCCGTGCACTATCAAACTCCAGACTGTACTGCTCAATGGCAATGACCATCAGAGTAAAATAGAGCTGAATTGTTTCCTTTTCTTGTGGGATTTCTTTTTCCAAAATCCAAAAATCTACTCGAATGGATTCGCTTACCAAAATAAAGCTTGTCTCATTTATTTCCTTTGTTGTTCTGCTAAGTTTGTGTGCAACTATTTTGACTTGATCGATGCGGCTGCAAATGATGCCTAGAACTTTTGATATAAAATCTTTGAATTTCAAGTCAAAATTTTGATTGTTGGTCAAAAAAAGCTCGGAACAATTTGTCTGATTGAACAAGTCCAGCTGACAAAGCTCATGGGTTATGGTTAACTCGATGTGCATTCTGGACGATGTTTTTATTTGGTTTTCTGTGCTGGTTTTGTTGAAGTTGGGATCAGGGATGCAGCCATTTGAGTCTAGGATGTATCCTTCCATGCAGAAGATCTCGCGGCATCCAGCTACCGGGTCATACATTTGTCCGTGTTTACAATTTCCACTGTCTGACCAATAAACACCATTGACATTGTTGATTAGATGCAGCGATGAGGTACCATCCGGATCGAAGTTCATCAAAATGGACAAAGATTGTAGTTTGCCGAAAAAACGCTGTTTTGAGTTGATAATGGCTAATTTTGTCAAAGCTAAATTATGAACTGATTCATAAAGGGTCAAAATTGTTTGATTATGGCTCTCTAGTTTGGCACTAGAAAAAATTGAAAGGAATATCAAAATTGTCGTACGATTCATTTGAAAATATTTGACTAATTAACTTAAAAAAAATTTTATTTTAAATTCTTCTATTTTTTATCTGAAATTTTATTTCCTGCACTCTTTTTTTTATCGTTATTGATAAACTTCAGAGCTCTAAACAATCTTTAAATGATTTTATCTCGATTTTGTTTTTTAGAATTTTTGTTCCGGCAAAATATCAGAATATGAAATGGATCATAATTGATTAAACTTTCTTAATAAATTAACTCTAATAATTTAATTTACATTATATTATGTAATAATAATGATTCCTCTAAATGGAAAACAAAAAAATTTTTTTTTTTTTGTTTTGGCAAAATTTTTATTTTTAAACTTCCAAGAGCATTTAATATATTTTTAATTTTTTGTTATCGAATTCAATTTTTTATTCACATTTACAGTTTAAATTTAATTAAAGCTTTAAAAAAATAGAGCAAAATTGAAAAAAATGACCAAAGTTGTTGATAAAATAATCAAGATGCTTTTTAATCATTAAAAATAATCCTTTGACTTAAAAATTAAAATGTCTGTGAAAGCATTCTTAACATTATTTGTTAGGATAAAATGAGTATGAATATTGATTAAATAGCTCATTCGAGAAATTTAATTATTCCGCTTGTAGAACAACACTATGAAAAGTATTTAAAAGAAATTTTATGCATGAAGTATAAGTCCAAAATATTTCATTAATTAAAAAAAGGAAGATATTTAGATATCTTAAAAAATTAAAATTATTTTAACTTAATTTATAAATTTTGAAATAATTTTTGATTTCATTTCTATATTTCTCTTATAAAGTAAATCATATGACTACTATTTATTGTTCATTCTAATCCGAAACATATTTTCTATCAGAAAATATATCGAACATATAATTTTCTTTTCACCGAGAACATTTTTAATTTCAAGAGATTTTTTTTTAAAAACCGTAATTTTCAAAAAAGATTTTATTTGAAATTTTTAATATATTTTTTTTCTTTTTTTATTAATTCTATTTTTAAACAACTAAACCTGATTTTTCAGATGGTGATTTATACTTTTTTTATCTAAATTTCTGATTGCATCACTAACAATACATAACCAAAATTTACCTTACATTACCGTTATTTTTCGTAATTTTCCTGAAAAATTTTATTTGTGTTTAATTTTTTATTCTTTTGCATGATAAATTCTAAATTTTCTATTTATTTTTCTTGAGTTTGATCAAAAACGATTGAAATTGAAAATGTCCTTTTTAGAAATCAAAATAAATTAATTAACAGTGGTGATTTAATAGCAGTATTTTACGAAAAATTAAGTAAAATACCGTAAATTAACCAAATTTTACCACATTTTACATAAATTAACGTAAAATCCGAGAAGTGAAAAAGAGGTATTTTACGAAAAATTACGTAAATTTTCAGGATTTTGGTAAAATTTGGTAGAATTCAAAACGGCCAATTCAAAATTCAAAATTTCTGAAAATATGTCTTTTTTTTCCAAAAATCGAAAATTTAAGTTTTAAGTTTTTTTTTCATAAATTGGTTAAAAAAATAGTTATTTTTAAAATCTTTGAAAAAAAACTTAAAACTTAAATTTTCGATTTTTGGAAAAAAAGACATATTTTCAGAAATTTTCAATTTTGAATAGACCGTTTTGAATTCTACCAAATTTTACCAAAATCATCTCAAAATCCTGAAAATTTACGTAATTTTTCGTAAAATACCTCTTTTTCACTTTTCGGATTTTACGTTAATTTACGTAAAATGTGGGAAAATTTGGTTAATTTACGTTTTTTTACGTAATTTTTCGTAAAATACTGTTATCAAATCACCACTGTAGATGGCAATGAAGATAAAAGTAACCACAACAATGCCAATTACTGAACTAAATATTTCCAAGCAGCTAAATAGAAAAACAATTGTAAAAAAAAATTAGAAGAAAAGAAAAATTTTTTTTAGAGGATGAAATCGACCCAAATAGAACACATACATGACTAAATACTAAATTTAAACCCTTGACTTTGGTTTTTTGAAATTCAGTAAAAAAGAACAGAATATGATATAAATTGAGTGAAAATTTTTCTTTAAGTTCAAAATAAGTTCTATCAATTAAATATCTTGGAACGGAGTTGAATCGATTGACAAAGTCTGCTAAACTCTACAAAATGAATTTTTTTTAAGGATATTTTTTTCAAAGAGAATTGAGCTAAATCTGAAATTTTGTTATTAATCAATACTTTCAAATATAATAAGAAATTTTTAACATGCTATTGATAAACATAAAATCATTGAATTATTAACATGCCTTTCCAGATTTATTTAGATCCTGAAGAAGATTTATTTCGGTTTTTTTTTCAAAAAAAAAATTGAAAACTAAGAAAAATTATTGAGATCTAAATTTAAACCAAGACAGAAAGCTTTATCAATTTTAAAAGAAAACAATTATTTGAATTAAGCTAAAAAAATGAATCTTTAATTT
Organism: Brachionus asplanchnoidis; assembly: GCA_025491095.1. Lineage (NCBI taxonomy): Eukaryota > Metazoa > Rotifera > Eurotatoria > Ploima > Brachionidae > Brachionus > Brachionus asplanchnoidis. The sequence goes on from JAILYF010000017.1 coordinate 767,432, forward strand.
TGAAAATGATCAAAGACAAATTAAGAAACCTTAGTGAATTTTGAAATATGAAGCTCTTACTTGAGTTGATGGCGTGTCATGTATAGCTGAGTTGAAAATATTTTGAAAAGTTATATTTCAATTTTTGTTGACTGAACACATTTACCGCTTTAGATATCGAAAAAAATCGACAACACAATGATAACTGATGTTCAATTGGCCATATTTGCTAATGTGCTTGGGGTATCAATATTTCTGCTGGTTGTAGTTTTCCACTATGTATCAGTAAATGGATCAAGAGCGATTAAGCCAGAGTAGCAATAGTCAAATGGAGCAAATTTAGATTTAAGTCTATCTAATTTATAAATTTTTTTATCTATTAGTTATTATGTGTTTAATTCGTTAAAAAAATAATATTTCCAAATGATTTTTCAAGTTTTTAAATCAATAAACTTTTGAAAAAATGTTTTTTTTTAATATTCAATTTTTATCCTTCAATTGAAAATAATAGATCAAATTGAGTCAAAATTCAACAAGGCTAATTAATTTTTAAACTCTTGAAGACTTCATTTTGACTTATTTTTGATCACAAATTATATGCTAAATTAAAGTTTTTTTTTTTAACTTTCAGCAAATATTTAAAGTCAAGTTTGTATCTAAAAATGCATCAAAAAGAGATGTGAAATCCAGTACAAATTGAACATAAATGTTTCCTTTTTAAAAATTAAAAATTAAAAAAAATTCTCAATTTGAAAATTGCAACATTCAGTGTTGCACTTTTTAAGTAGTGTGCTAATTCATTAACTAAAATTACTGATTTTTCACCAATTTTACTAGATAAATATAAAAATGACTTTCTTTTCATAAAATTACTTAATTATTTTAAAAATCAAGTTTGATGCTAGTTTTTGCAATATTTAATTAAATTTAAAAAAAAAATAATTTTTTTTAAACTTTTTTAGAAAATTTTTTTTTATCCTTATTTATGAAACGAATTGTGATAATTATTGAGATCTTAATTGTAAACCGGATTACAGAACTCACATTTTTCTTCAAAATTCATATCATAATATTCTAAATTATCAAAATATTATTCTAATTCAAAAAAAAATTCTAATTGTACTAAACATCCAACTCTGGCTAAAAAAATTGCTTATAATCAACTTAACCATCTATGTGCTGATTTTTAGCTTTTTTAAGTAATATTATTTTTATAATTTTAATACAATTTAGAAAAATAAATATTTATAATATCAATTATGCATTTATAAAAAAAAATCTTTTTTATTAGTAATTTTCGTTTAAAAAAATGATAAATCGCCTTTTTTATACTCAAAAAAAAAATTTCCATGTATCAAAAAAACTAAAAATAAAGCACCCATAAATTCAATTTGATTTTTAAAAATTTATAAATTTAAATTTAGGCAAAACTTATTTTAAATTGCTGAAAATTTTTTTCAGAATTTTTTAATTTTTTCTAAAAAAGTAAATATTTTTGTTCAATTTGTATTTTCACAGTGGTGTAAATTTTTATTAATTTAATTTGAAAAGAGTAAAAGTTTTTGAATAAAAATGGAGCAAAAAATTAAGCCATGGAACACTAAAGAATTCAATTTTGTAACAAAGCCAATTCACAGTCAATTACAATAGAGACATGTTCAGAAATTAGACGAATAAATGAAATTTCATGGAAATAATGTCTTTTGAAAAGTTTTGCTGATTCTCAATGGACATTAAAATTTGAAAATTTGATGCTTTAAAATAAAATAAAATGGTAAAACCAAGAGAACGGTCTTTAACTTAAATATTCAAATAAGCATGCTTTCTACACCCTATTGTTTCATAAAGCTAAAATTTCTTCTACAAGCTTTAAAAAAAATTCAATTTAATTTCTAAATCATCTATTTAATTTAAAATTGTTTAAAAATGTCCAATTACCAAAAAAATCCAAATTTGTGCCGATATGCAAAAGTAATTCAAATGGATAACGAATATGAGTCGCTGAAAAAAGCTATTCAAAGCGAAGAAGAAGAGGACGAGTCCGATCGTCCATGGCAAGTTTATTCAAGAAAAGAAAAACTCAATTTTATTCTATTGTCATCAATCAAAATAACTTTTCTCACTTTTCTTCTCTATGTTTTTTTGCTGTCATTAAATTTTCTAACCATTGGCTTCACATTGGTGTCTCCACACGCTCTTAAAGCCGACCATGCCATCCAATTTTTGCTCTCGAACCCACTAGCAGCGCTCTCAATTGGTATTTTAGTCACGGCAGTGCTTCAAAGCGCCACAGCCACATCTTCTATAGTGGTGACAATGGTCGGTGCGGGCATCATTCCTTCAGCAAAGCAAGCAATTCCTATCATTATGGGCTCAAACATTGGAACATGTGTGACCAACTCCTTGGTCGCACTCACTCTTTCTGGCGATCCGGTTGAATTCAAGCGGGCATTCAGCGCAGCAACACTAAATGACATTTTCAATTACCTCACTACCACCATTCTTCTTTTTCTCGATGTAACATTTGACTTTTTGCATGTTTTGTCCAAAAAAATTACCAATTTAATGCCAGAAAATGTCCAAGATCTCAAAAAAGCCAATTTTATTGAAGAAATCCTGCGTCCTGTGAGCGATTTGTTCATCAAACTGAACGAGACTAGCATAGAGGCCATTCAATATGGATCAAATAACACAGAGATTGCTTCAAGGTGCTGTGAATCCTTGGATCAAGACAATAGTACAATGAACCAGACAGAGTGCAGTCAATGTGATTATTTGACTATGCCCATGATTGACCATTTTGGTGATGGCTTAACTGGATTATTTTTTATCATATTTTCATTGATAATTCTCACTGTGTGTTTATTTGGCATTGTAAAGATACTCAGCTTGTTTATAGTGGGACCGATAGCTCGCGGAGTCCGAAGCGCTGTTAATGCCTCACTGCCAGGAAAAATGAAATGGCTCACTCAAGTCATACTATTTTTTTTTGCCTTTTCTTTGACTCTAATTGTTCAAAGCTCTAATATAATCACAGCTACTCTTGTTCCACTATGTGGCATTGGTATGGTGTCTTTGCATAGAGTTTATGTCATGACTCTAGGCTCAAACATTGGAACAACAGTCACCGGAATTCTCAGCGCACTGACCCAACCAACATATGCCATCAAGAAATCGATGCAACTTGCCATTGTCAATACACTGTTCAATTTATTCGGAGTTGTTCTTTGGCTACCACTGCCATTTATGAGATTCCCTAAAATATTTTCCAGAAAATTGGGTGATGTTATTTATGAGCACAAATGGTTTCTGTATGTGTATGCATTTATGTGCTATGTCATTCTGCCAGCTTTGGTACTTGGCCTGGCACTCATACCCCACTGGATTGGACTGGCAGTTGTTTTTATTCCAATTTTTGCTGGAATTATGCTTTACGCTGTTGTATTAATTCTAAGAAGGTATTTAATGGATTCATTGCCAAATTGGCTACAAAAGTTTGACTGGCTGCCAGAATGGACACATTTGGCTTACTGGGATGCTTTGTTTAACCAACTTAGTCCTTCACCAGATGAAAAAGTTACTCAACAAGAAAACATCTTACCAATAATGCTGCGCAGATACAGTGCCATTGATTCAGTGATAAAACAAGCTATGATTTTTAAAAGAGAAAACACAATTCAAAATATAGAATCGAGTGATGAAGAGTACCAAGACAATTATCTTACTTGGCCAAGATAATTTTTTTATTTAAACCATAATTTTTTTAACATGAATTTTATCAATTTTAGTACATCAAATTTTTTTTTATAAATATTCACAGTCAGTTTTACGAAATTTTTTTTAAGCAAATAAATTTTTTAAAATTTAAAATTTTTTAATTTCTAATCAAAATTTTGATACAGTGACTGTAAATTTTGTCTCATCATCGAAATTTTCTTCATTATACTCATTTTTGCTAGTGATTAATAATTTAAATAGAAATTCACATATTTTATGTTTAAATAATAATGAAAGTCTTATCATAATAATTTGCTCGTGAGCTAAAATTAATATTAAGATTAAAGCATTGTAAATTTTTAAAAAATGGCAGCTGAATTGATCCAAAATTTGCGTTCCAACATACAAAAGCTAAATCAATCAGGTAAAATGTGCTTGCTCTTGAAAAAATTCTCTATTAATTTATCAATATTTAGTCAGCAAAATTGAAAGTCTGTCGAACCAAATAGGAACCTCCAAGGATTCGAACAATTTACGAAAAAATTTGTAAATTCCTTTTCTAAACTTATAAATTGATAATTAAATTTTTTTAAATTAGAGCGGATATTCAGCAAAATTCCAAAGAAATAGCCCAAGATGCAAAAAAAAATCTAAAGGACCTGAACAGCATACCAAATAGCAATTTGGTAAATTAAATCAAAGCTAATTTTTTAATATTGTAATTAATTTAATCCAAAGGGTGAGCTGAAAATTCAAAAAGATCGTTTGGGTGATGAGTTGATCAAAACATTTCAGAAATTTCAAAGGGTTACAGAGTCCTCTTTGAGAAAAGAGAAGCAGACCGAACTACCCGAACAGCATCAGGTCATGTTTCAAAATGAAGTGGAAGAGTCAAATTTTGGTCGAAGGGCCGATCAGATCAGTGTTCAAATTAAAAATGAGCAAGAACTTCAACTTGTCAAGGATCGAGAAAATCAAATTCATCAATTAGAATCCGATGTAATTGACTTAAATTCCATGTTCAAAGATTTGGCTGTGATTGTAAACGATCAGCAAGAAACTATCGGTTTTTGAAAATTTAAAAATTCTTTTGAATTAAGTTTTAATTTTTTTTCTTTTAGATACTATTGAGAGTAATATTAATAATACAGAACTATTGGTGATGAATGCTAAAGATGAACTTACTCAAGCTGTCAAGAATAAAGTATTATTATTAAAATGCATTTTTATTAAATAAACAAATTTATTTTTTTAAGTCCAAAGCAAGAAGAAAGAGACTTTATCTGTTTATTATCATTGTAGCGATTTTAACCATTATTGTTGGTGCAGTCATACTTTCTTTTAGACTTAAATAATTTTTTTTCTATATTTATACATCAAAAGAAATTAATAAATTTTTTTATCTTTTGTTTTTAATTTTGAGTTTAATTTCTAAATATTTACTTATGTCAAATTTTTTATATATAATTATGACTATTAAAAAATGTGAAAATTTGAATAAAGTTTAATTTTAGGCAATAAATAGGTATATTTGGGATATCATCTAATGTGAAATATGATGTTAAAAAGTGACAATATTTGAACTTATTTATTTGAATTTATTTGTAATTCTTAAAAATATGGTAAATTCTTTTAAAAGTAAGACCTAAGTAAATTTATTTTATATTTTTTCTTGAGTATTTTTTTATTTTTTGACTGATTTTGAAAAAAAAAGCATTATAAATTTTTAATACATTAAGATTAATAGAAATTATCTTGATTAAAAAAATTTTTTTAAAGATCAAAAAAATGTTACAAAGTTTGTTACATAATTATAACAAAAATTAAAGATGTTGGCTTAAACATAATTTTCTAAAGAATTTATCATATTATACACTGCTTTTTTGGTAAACAATTCACTCAGCTTTCTTGTTTGAAATTCTATATAAGTATGATCATGTAAAATTTTTTGGAGACTAATGAGTCCTAATTTTGAGTATATGAGAATTTAAACAAGAAGAAAAATTAATAATTGAATTAAATAAAATTTTCGGCTGAGGATCGAAAACATATAAAATATGCATGCAAATTTTCATTGTCACACAAAAGAAATTTATTGTATTTTCTCATGTATATCAAAAATAATAAGTTATTAAATAGTTATAATAATCTAATAAAATATTATTTCATTTTAAATCTTAAATTAATTTAAAATTTTGACAAGTAGAATTAATTTTTTTACATTATCTTGAATTAATCCACAAACCATAAATAATTCCATGGAAAAAAGAGTGATTTTCTGTCAATTTATCTTTTGGTTTGAGATCTAAAACTCTTAGACTAATAATCTTAGACTAAATTTTTCCGGCTAACTTTTTTATACTAAAATATCTCTGTTCAAGAATATCATTTAAAAGTTGAGTCTCATCTTTATTTTTAACCGAATCATCCTTCTAATTGATTTTTGATTTTAAATTTTATTAAATAAATATTAAAAAATTCCTGTTTTCTTAAATCAAGAATTAAAATCGTTCATGCAATAGCTACTTTGATAGGTACTTTGTAATTTTTAATCATGATTAATCTTTGTAAAAATTTTCAGCATTTTTAACACTTTTTTTTTAAAGAAAGCTCGAGATTTTATTTTTAAATTAATTTTAAAATCTATATAAATGTTTAACTTTTGAAAAATGATCAATTCTGACATGATATAAATAAAAAAATTTAAATCAGATAAAAAAACTAGTTTTGAAAAAAAATTACAAAAATAATTTACAATTAAATAAAATAAGCAAAATTTTAAAATTTCAATGTAATATTCGAAAAATATTTTTTTATTTCTTGATAATGTTATGTTGGAAAAGTTTTGCCAAGTAATGTTTTAGAACAACATTATGAATTCAAAATTTAAAATGAAATTTATTTTTTAAATAGATCCATCATATTTAAATGAAATGGAATCTTTTGAATTCGATTTAGACAAGGCTTTGGACGAGCTGGAAAAGCTCGATGGTATTCAAATTTAATATCTTGGTCTAAAAAAATATTTAAAAAAATGTTTTTTATTAAGCTGAAGAGTCCGAGCATAATCGCCAAGTAGAATTATATAATGATGAAAGTGTAATAAAAGATCTATTAGAAAGTTTGATTTTACGAATCGAATCTGAATCAGCTTTAGATTGTGCCAAAGCAGAAATAAGTGCAAAAGATAACGAAAATGTTAAAGATGAAAAAAATCTAGAAAAATCTTCAGTTGATGACCAAAATGGTTCCGAAACCAATACAACTCAAAAAGAACAAAATTCCCAATTATCTCAAGAAAATTCATCGGCCTTTGCAATAGAAATTATTGATTACAAATCCGAATGGGATCAATTATCAGATAGTGAAAAAACCCTCGGTCTTCAAGCTCCAGTTTGGTTGCCAGATTCAGAAGCCGAAAATTGCTTAAAATGTGGTCTAAGATTTACTTTTCGCAAAAGACGTCATCACTGTCGAGCTTGTGGTCTGATATTTTGCTCGTCCTGCTGCAACGAAAAGCTAGAACTTGCATACAAATTAAACAATAACGAAGCGGTCAAAGAACTCACCAAAAACGAGCTTTCACGTGTTTGTGTGGTCTGCTTTAGGATCATTAATAAAGTTAATGAATTAAAGGAAAAAATAAATCAAATAGACAAGAGTATACCAATTGTTTCGGTGCTAAAAAAGAGTAAATCAACCGAACAAGCAAGCTCGGAACATGCTGGTAAAAAAATTTTTTTTTACTTAACTTTAGCCAAGATTGTATTGGAAAAAAATTAATTTTCTATCTATTTCAAATTTTTTGCATTATTTTTATTTGTAATTGTTAAAAATATGATAAATTCTTTTAAAAGTAAGACCCAAGTAAATTTATTCTATATTTTTTTTTAAGTATTTTTTTATTTTTTGACTGATTTTAAAAATAATTAAAAAAAAGCATTATTATTTTTTAATACATTAAGTTAAATAAAAATTATCTTGATTAAAAAGTTATTTTTTAAAGATCAAAAAAATGTAACAAAGATGTTGTCATAGACATAATTTTCTAAAGAATTTATCATATTATACACTGCTTTTTTGGTAAACAATTCACTTAGCTATCTTGTATGTAATTCTAAATATGTATGATCATAAAATTTTTTTGGAGACTAATGAGTCCTAATTTTGAGTATATGAGAATTTAAACAAGAAGAAAAATTAATAATTGAATTGAATAAAATTTTCGGCTGAGGATCGAAAACATAAAAAAAAAAGATTAAAATATATAAGCAAGTTTTCATTGTCACACAAAAGCAATTTATTGAAATGCGAAGATCTCATGAATTTTCTGATGGATATCAAAAATTAAAAAGTTATAATAATTTAATAAAATATTATTTTATTTTTAATCTAAAATTAATAGAAAATTTTACAGCTTTGAAATTTTTGAATGCAACTAATTAGTTATCAGTGACTGGATAAATTTTTTAGATACATATTTATATTTTTATCTTCTAGATTTTTTTAACATTCAAAAAATCATTGACAAATTTAGATTTATAAATTGTTTTTTTTAGTTATAATTTTTTTAAATCATTTTGTTTTAAATCATCATTCACAATTTTCTATCAAATTTTGATTAATTTGAATATTTTTATTTTTTTAAATACCAAATTTTCATAAATTTTTAATATTCTTTAATCACATTTTGTGATCTTAAGTTATTGTTTTATGATTCTTGTAATAGCATAAAGAAAGAAAATTTTAAAAAGGGATAAGAAATTACAAACAAAGATTTTTTCGCGTAAAACTGCGTTGTTCAAATGATTTAAAACCTGAAGGATCCATTTAAAAAATAATGAGGTTTAATTATATTCATTTATTTACTTATTTTTACATTTTTTAATCCTGGTTGTAGTATTTATCAGAAAATATTTTATTTTCAAAAGAACTAAATTTGGTAAATCCAATTAAATTATATTTTTATGAATTAAAAAATCAGATCAAGTTTTACTTGCACTTTTTTCTTTCACTTTCTTATTTTAAAAAGATGAGAAAGAGTTATGGAAAAAATAAAACAAATTAAGTTTGTATTTCTAATTTATCTAAATATTGTTGTAATAGCGTCAAATAAATTAATTTAATAATTTTTATAATCTAAGTTATTATTATTTTTATTTAAGAATACTATTCCATTGAATTTTTTTTCGTGAAAGACTAAATTATTCAAAATAATTAAATTCATTTTCAAATTTTAAGGTTCCCATAAAATCGCATTTTATTTGAGAATACTTATATTTTTTTTAATATTTGTTCATTCAAAATTTTCAGTATTTACCACTTTATTTGTTGTAAAAAATATTATACAATCTTTTGTTTCAAAACATTTTTTTAATTTCAAGAGGAAAAAATTACGATTTTATTCGAGAATATATAAAGATATTATATTAAAAAAAATTATTAATACTTAAAAATTCATCGAATTTTTCTCAAACACTAACTGGTTCTAATACCAGAATGATTTATAAAAAAAATTCCCTTCTAATTATTTTAAATAACAAAATTCTCTTGAATAGTTCCGAATAGATTGGCAAAGCAAAAAATATGGGACTTAAAATTTTAAATTAAGAAAAAAAAATCAAAATTAATATTTTTTATTTATAAATCTGAATTAAAAAAAAAAAGCTTTGTATTTATCATTTTTGTTTAAACCAAATTGCAAAAACGATCTTTTTTAAATTTTAAAAACAATCTATTCGAAGCATTTGAGAAGTGACCATTTTAAAAATATGCGATTTTATTACAAGCCATAAGAAAATTTTAAAAATTTGGAGCATATCCGAAATTTTGTTGCTGCTGACCGAATGGCTGCTGCTGCTGTCCCAATGGTGATTGGTGCTGTTGCACATTTTGTTGATAAAAACTTGGTTGGTAGCCTTGGTTAAAATTTTGCTGATACATTTGCTGTTGCTGCTGCTGACCAAAAAATTGCTGCTGTTGAGGCTGGTTGGGCACCTCCTGCGGATTATTTTGTGCCGGTAAGGCCAAACGACCAAAATAATTTGAGTATCTTATTTTGGACGGCTCACCAACCAATTTCACAAGACTGTTGTTCTCAAGTTCAAATTCTTTTAGTGTTCTGAACGGCATGGCGTTCAACTCTTGGGACTTGAAGAACAATTTTTGATCTCTGGCAGGAACTGAAGTCAATTTTTCCAGCTCATTTTGGAGATCAAGCACAGTCAAATTCTTATTTTGTCCTTTGAGCAAAATCATGTGTCTGTCGGACCCGTGCTGGACCTCAATTTTTAAGATTTCAGATGGACTTTCGCCAGGTGATCGATAAGACATGTTTCCGGGAGGTTGCGGAATACGAGGCGAATAAATATCCGCCTGTGGTGGTGGAGTAGCGCCTCTTGGCAATCTAATATCTGGTACATTATTATTTCCTTTTGGCCACACAGACAATGGACTGTTGTTCTCCAGGCCGAACGCTTCCAAGGGAGCTTCATCCAAGTACTCATGAATGTTGTAGCCTTTGAACACAATACACTGCTGGTCTGGTTGAATTTTGAAAACTCGGTAAATTTCCCGCTTCAAATCGCTTACTGTCAATGGCTTTTTGCCATTTACCAAAATGTATTCGCGCTCTGAACCGAATGATACATACAACTTTAGAACCACATTGTTTCTGTCCAAATTTTGGCTGAGAAAATAAAAGTGAACAAAATTTTTTAAAAATTTTTATTCAAAAAAAAACTACTTGAGCATCTGCTGATAGCTTTGGTTAGGTGTCATTTCTTGGGAAAATGAAGGAGAACCAAGTGAATTAGGGGCTGCAAACATGGTGTTAGCTGCAAGTGCCATCTGGTTTTCGCGTGATCGAGCAGTCCGTAGCGGTAGCTCGGAGTCTCGAGTCACCCGAATCGGATGATTGTTCTCTACGCCCAGCTGTTCTAGCGTATCTGTCGGAAAGTCACATAAATTGGTTCCTTTGTGGAATATGACTTGTTCATTCATGGGAATTTTGTATGCTTTTTGAACATCTTCCATTAAATCACGGACAATCAGGTCTTGGCTTCTGGTGACCACTATGAATTGTCGCTCGGATCCATATGCAGCCTCAAGCTTTATTACTTTTCTGTCCATTCGGCGCGCCATTTGCTTAAATTAAAATTTTTAGAAATTTTTTTTGTTGGCTTACAGGTTGATTTTTTCAGGTGGCTAGAATACCTTACTGGGACTGTTTCGGGAATATTCGGAAAAAGGTAGGGTCATATTTAAAATTGATTTAAACTATTTTCTAAAATAAAATTTTGAGTTTTTTTTTTTTTTTTCCACTTTTTTCGGCTAAGCAAAAGAGTATCGAAGAGAAACAAAAAACAAATTTTCACGTAAAGTAAATATTATCTCAAGTTAAATGAAAATGGAAATTTAAATAAGTTTGATCGGCTTCATATAAATGCATAAACTTAATTAAATTAGGCTTTTTATTTCCATTTTTTTTTCTTTCCACAGCTTATTCATGTAATTCAAGACTAAAAAAATTATTTGACTTAAAATGTAAATGTTTGTCACTCTGGAATTTTCTCTATGCTTGTTTAATTGCGCGATTTATAACTAAAATAAGTAATAAATGCTTACCTTTATTTGTTAGGGATATTTCAAAATTTCAAATAAGTTCTAAAAAATTGTGATAATTAAAAAGAATTGAAAAATTTAAAAATTTTTTTGTTTTTTTTTAACTTTATTTAATTACACCAATCTTGCTGAGCTTACCAAGACTGACAAAAAAAAATCGTCAAATTTTATTATTTGCCTAAAAAAATTGACAATTTTTACATAATTAAGAAACCATACTGAGTTAAACAAAACTCAAGAGCTAGCTCTAATTTTTTTATGTAGCATATTCTATGTAATTTTTTATAAAAAAAAAATTAATTAAATTTTTTATTTTGTTTAATATTAACAGTCTCTTTTTAGTCAGAGACCTGATTGGCAGAAAATAAATTCTGTTTTATCTTGGTAAATCGATTAAACTTCTAACATGTAATTTTATTTGGTACTTATCACAGAAAAATGAAAAAATATTTTTTTAAATTAAAAAAATGCGATCAGAACTGAGCACGACAGTGAATTAAAAAAATCTAGAACAGCGAGGCAAATAAATGAACAAAACTGGATGGCAACAAAATAAAATGAAGGAAAAAAAAACAAAACAAATTTTTTTTTTAATTTTAAATCATTATTAATGCTTATCATTTGAACCTAGGTTATACAACTTTGCTCAATTAAGACTTCTATTTAATAGTATAGGACATGCAATGTTGTTTTTTTATATGTGAATCCAGCGCTTGAATCCTGTTAGATTCTGAAATGAAAATTATTTGCCAAGATTCCATGACAACTTGTTTCTATTATTACAAGAATTATTTTTATTGTTTTATTGATTGCGTAATTTCCTTTTTAAAATTTTAAGAATTTTCAATTTAATTGCTTTTTAATGATCGCTATTCAATTCAAAATAATTTACCATTTGATCATCACTTTGCAAGACAAATTTAATTCTTTAAATTTTATTTTTATTTTCAAAAATAACAAAGCTATAACAAAACTTTAGGGCTTCTAATAAAAATAAACTTGAATTTTAAAAGATATTTGAATTGTTTAAAATTAGAAAATAAAAAATACTTCTTTCATTAACAAGTCTTGTGGCTGGTGGTTGTAAATCATTCTGTAGGGGTTGAATGGGTCGCGGACAGTGTGAGCTGGACTGTGCAGCTTTTTCCATACCCTCAATTTAGACTGCCTTTCTTCGAGCTGCTGGTTGTCTCCGCTCCGACCATATCCAGAATAGTATTCTGATGAATTGTTCATTATTAAAAATAAGAAATTTATTTAACCAAAAAAAATACTTGACATAGGCTTTATATCCTTTAACTAATAAAAAAAAAATCTAAAATTTAAATCTTAAGAAAATACTTAGCAAGAATATATTAAAAATCTTTAAAGTCTTCTGGTAAATGGCTTATTATGGAAATTAGAATTTACCTACTTAAAAAAAAATTTTGTTTTTTTTGTAATTGTTTATCCAAAATTTATTTTAAAGTTTTAGACAAAACCAGTTCAAATAGACGCAAAAATGTTCGCTTTTCGGACGGTTTGTTTCCTGGTCAATCAACGTCACTTAATGAAAATAGCAATTTAAGTAATCCAAATAGCTAATTGTTCTCAAGCATTTTTGAGATCGGTTTTTAAATCACCTAATCATTATTTTTAAGAGACTGTATTTGACGCCTCAGACGCTTGTTTTGACGAATATAAAGCAATCAGTCAAATATTGGAAAGTAAGTATAATGTTTAAACAGTAAGATATTGATTTTCTGGAAAAGAATTTCTTAGCAAAATATGGAAAATGTTTCTACATAAGGTTTTATAATCTAGCAAACATTCTCATTTAATATCCTAAGTTGTTGAAAGTAGCCATCTAAGTGCTTTTTAATTTTTTAAGGATATTTTTAATTAAAATTCAACAGAATTCTTTCAACAAAAGATTATTTTCTGGTATATTTTTTCCATTTTATAGGTTTCAAGTACTTAAAATGTTTAGTTCATTAAAAAAATAAAAATCTCCGCTTATTTAATCAGTTTTAATTGTGTTTTTTTTATCTTTGAAAGTGTATTTTTGTTTAAATTTATAAATAAACTTTATAAGAGAACAAATTGTCTAAAATTAAATTTAAAATAAATTTTGTTTGACTGTATTTAATTTTTTTAAAAAAGATAATCAAGATGAAAATGTCATATTTTTTAAACTCATGGGTAACTTGAGAGTGAATGTGGCATTACAAGAAAGTATTTTTTGTTTAAAAAAAAAAAATTATTTTATAAAATTAATTAAAAAATTAGTGAACAATTGTGGTAAATGTTGGATTTATGTAACAAATGGAATGTGTGTAAACGCTCAGGACGAGCTTGTGTTCATATTAAAGCCTGTTGACTCCCAATTCAAACAAGTTCCAAGACAAATACTCTATCACATAATGGACATATACGAGAAGTCATCCAAAGGCTGCCGTATTTCCTACATGAATCACATGCTGTACAACTACGAAAATGAAAAACTTTTTGCCGAAATTCTGCGCCACTCTTGCCAAACAAATTTTGTCTGTCCAAACACCCTGCTAGAAAATAAAAACAACTCGGCTTTTTTCTATTTCCGGCCCACCAAAATGCATTTAGAAATGAGCTTGAAAAAAATTGAAAAACTTCTGCCAAAAGAGCCCTATGTAATCGGCTATTTGATTCAAAAATGGGAAGTTCCATGGGCCAAATTGTTCCCGCTTCGACTAATGCTGCGCTTCGGTGAACAATTTGAATCCTATCCATGTCCAATTGTCAGCGACCACGACCGTAAGCCAGTCTATGGTGAAATTGGACACAGCATAATGAGTTTGCTCAGTGATGTGCGCAATTTTCAGTACACTATTCCGCAAATTGACGGAATAAACATCCTTTTAGATGGACTTAACACTTCTATTACAATACCAGAGTCTCAATATGATCTCTTAATGAAATCTTTGCTTACCTCAAACGATTATGTGTTCAGCTTTGCTTCTTTACAAATAAATGAACAAGTTGACTCTTACCTGATTGCTGCTGAAAATGAAAATTTAGATTCTTATTCATCGAAAAGAGTTGATTTTAATTCCAAAGGTGACCAGAAGACTGGCGTTTGTTTTGTTGTTTTTAATGGTGCTTTTAAAAAAAATGCCACCCAAAATGCCAAACAGACTGTTATTGAAGACGGCCTCATGATCCATATTGATTTTGATACCATGAAAAATTTGAAACAAGCTCTACAGTCCATGCAGCCATTTCGCATTGAGTGCTCCAAAGTCCAGTCTGATCACGTGATTGATATTGAATGGCAGAGTGAGGACAGCTATTTGAGCCGGAATGTGAGCAGCATAATTGATGGCAGGTGCTTGCAAGGTGTCAAGAATTTGCGCCTAGCAAACAGTATTGATTACAAGGAGCCAAAGGGACCAAAGGCGATGAAATGGAGTCAAATTTATTTAATAAAAGCTGATGAAGAGACTCAAATAGAAGAATCAAGTTTTAATTTGCAGAAATTTATAGAAATTTTTTCATCCGGATGTTGTGTAGCATTGAGTCCCATGCTCAATAAAATAGCGGATATTTACCAGAGTTTTGCTTCTGGTAAATACTTTGAGCCCTTTCGGATAGGTGTTCGAGTTGAGGTCAACAAAGATCAAGTGGGATATTGTCTAGGTATGTATGGACATTTACTAAATGATTCGGCTATTCTGGAATCTTTGGATAACAATTTGGTTCAGATATTGCACCAAGTAAACGCTACATACGTGAATTTACTCTTAGAATTTATCTTTTATATTCATGATAAACCCGAATTGACTAACAAAAGAAAATAACTATTAGATTTTGTTGATTAAACTTTTTTTTTTAAATATTTAAATTTTTTTTAAAATAACTTTTTTTTTAAATAAACTTTCCGTAAATTAGAATAGCAAATATTTTAATTTAAATTTATAAGTATTTTAATTTCTATGTCTTTATTTGATTTTTTTTCATTTTGATGCATCTGCATGATTTTGATTAAAATGAACTTTACCTTTTAAAAAAATATAAAATTCAGTTTGTAATTTCAGTGTTTTAAATTTTTTTATTTATTTAAGAAGATTAAAAAATGGATCATTTGCTTTTATGAAAAGTTTATATCAAAAAAAAATATTATTTTAGTCAACTAAAAACTTTTCTATCTATATTTGAATTATCTAAATATTGACAAAAATTTTTCAAAATAAATATTTTGAGCATTTTAAATTTTGGAATTTTTTTATTTATTTTTAACTGCTCAGTTTTTTTAATTAAAAATTCAAAAAAATGACTGTTTTTTATAAGATGTTTTTGCTGGTATGCTTTGAAAGCAGAATTTTGGAAATGTTAGTTTACATTCCAGGAAAATTGTAGGTGTGAAATTTAATGATTTCTTCATTGTCAAAAATCATAAACATAGTTTTTTAGTTTAAGTGAAAAAAAAATTAATTCCTTGCTCTCCAAATAAAAATTAATAAAAAAAAAATGGTATAGAAAGTGTAAATAAAGCATACCAATTTCCTCTATCAAATTTTGAATTCTAAAATCAGATAATGAAAATTTATTTTTTTTATGCCTTTACGGAATTGTTGAAAACCAATCATCATAACCAAGATTGTTGGAGTCTGACTGAAGCTTTTGGACTCAAAATTAAAGTGTCAAGATAAATATGATAAACCAAATTAAAATAGATAGATTTTTAAGAGACTTCAAAGAATTTTTTGGAAAGTAATTTAAGACATTTACTTTTAATATTGAAGCAGGTTTCAATTTTTTTTATTTAATTTAGAATATTTTAAAATTCAAATGTCTTTTGTTTTGAGGTTTTTAAAATTTATTTAAATAAAATTCAATTTATTTTAATTTTTTTCTAAGTTTATTTTGAATAACATAAAAAAATCAGAATTTTTTCAATTAAATGAAAATTGTTGATCTAGGTTGAATAAAAGAAATTTATTTATCAAAAAATTACAAATTCCTAATTTAATTTTAGAAAAAAAGTGTCACTTATTTTTTGAAATCTTTGACATCTAATAAAAAAATAAAATTCTTTTAAATCTAATAAAAAATAAATGAATGAAAAAAGTTGTTTTATTTAAATTTTTTTTTAATGATCAAACATTTTTTAATCTAATAAAACGTAGACTAAAGAAAATCAAAAGAAAAATTCTTTTTATACTGTAACTAAAACTAAATTTTCAAAAGTAATAGTTTTACAAGCATATCTCGATTGCCATAGAAACATTAAATAATTTTGAATTGTTAAATTTTCGACTAGTAAATCTTATTTCCAAACATAAATTTGAAAATAATATTTTTAATGCTACAAAATGACAGAGATTTTATGCCGATGGCTTAATGAAGATGTTAATCTATCACAGCGCATCGAACCACAAAATTTAGCCGAGAAATTCTCGAACGGATTTCTACTCGGCGAAATTCTGCATAAACATGGTTTACAGGACGACTTCGAATTCTTTTCCCAGAACAAGTAGTCCATTTTAAAAATCTTTGGCCAAAAATTTGCTAATTACTCTCTTAAGACATGCCAATTCAAAGCTTAATAACTTCATGCGTCTTCAGCCAACCATCAACCTGCTGGAGATTAACTTCAACACAAATATCGCCAGGGAGATAATGCAGGAAAAGCATACCACAGCAACCCAGCTTCTTTACCAAATGTACATTGCTTTAACTAACAAAGAAAGGAGAAATTTGACCGGTGCAGCTATGGAGACCATGAGACCGGCGGCACCTGTTAAGCTTGAACAACATGAATCTAAAATTTATCAAAAAGTATCAATTTTAAATTAATAAAAAAAATAAATTTTTAATTTTTCAAAAAATTTTTTTTTATTTTTTCAAAGAAATTTTTTTAATTTTTTTTTCAGAATTTAAAAGCAAAAACACCAAGACAAACCGACTTAAATTTGGAGATGTTGAGAGCCCGCTATGATAAATTCAAAGTGGAAAAAGAACAGGATGAATTTCATACCAAATTTAAGCAGGAAGAAAATTTGAAAGCTGAGCAACAGAACAAAAGAGCTTATCTGCTGAACAAGTCCAAAGAGTTCCGGCAGCAACAGGCCGAAATTTTGGCTAGAATAAAGTAATTTTTGATTCAAATTGAGCACTAATTTTTACTTTATTCACAAAATATGTTTTTTTATTTCCTCCAGATCCTTAAATGATAACGAGTACAAGTAAGTTAAAAATGGACAGAGCTTTTAATTCAAGTTTACGGTCTTAAATAGATAAAAATTTTAGGATTAATAGTAAACTTGTGTTATTCAAAATATAAGCATGATGGAGAAGTCTTTAATTTAATTAAAATTTCTCTTTAAATTAGCTCTCTGCTCGACGAGATACGTGCTCAGTCGTAAGTAAAGAAAATAATTTTAATAGCATGGATTAATGTGATTTAAATTTGCATGAATAAAAATCTTAAAGCTTTTTAATTTTGATTAAAAAATTTTTTTTATCATTTTTTAAGAGTTCTTTTTTTTAAAGGGCTGCCGTTGTTCAAATACCAAGAACTCCACAAAAATTCAAAAAAGAAGCAGTTTTGGAAAGAATCAAGCTTTTTGAAAGAAATGAAGGAGAGGTAATTGGAAATTTTTTTATGTTCTTTTGATTTTAAATAGTAATCTTGGTCAGACTTGGTGGTAATCTTTTGAACCTTGTGAAGATAAAAGTTATAAAATACATGAATAAATAAATTTGAAGAAATTTATAAAAGTTAAATTCAACGTTTTTATAATTAAAATAATTATAATTTTAAAATAAAGCTATAACAGCCGAAAATTAATACTTAGAAAATAAAGTAAAAGAGTAATTATCAAAATTTTCTTAATAAATCAAACTAAAAATAATATAATTAGTGCTTTTCTCTTTTACTTTTATCTTAGAGATGAACTATATTTACAATTAAATTAAAATATCAAATTTTATATTAAATTAGTGGCAATTGAAAGTCCGCTAGAAAACTAGAAATTTTAGGATCAGTTAAAAAAAAAATAAAATTATTAGCACGAAAATTTATGGGAAAAATTCTTATTTTTTTTATTTTGTAAAGAAATTTTTTATACAGCAATTTGATATTTATTTTTATTATTGTTATTTATTAATTCAAGCCTCATCGGCAAAATAGTAAAATTTAGAAAAAAAAAGTTTACAAAATAAATTATTATTATTGCCTAAATACTTTATACCTTATTAATTTTCTAGAAAGTAGCTCCACATTAATAAAAAATTCTAAATTTTATTTCAATAAATTCAATTAAAAATTATTAAAAAGTTTAAAATTCAAAAATTGTTCTAAAATTTATTATTTCAGGATTCTTTTCTTTTTGTAAAAATGAAGATTAAATAAATAAGATTTTTTTTATAAAATAAATTTTCGTCCTGAAGTTTAATTTTCCATCAAGACTTTCTCATAATGAGGTAAATGATTAGAAAAAATGATAAATTTTTTTGAGCGTTTATCACATTAAATCATTTATTTTTAATTTTACCTAAATAAGAAAATAGATTAATTTTTAAAGTAGGAATTTAGAGAATAAATCCGTAAAAAAAGTGGTTTTGGTCAAATTTAGAAAATTTTTCTGAACTGCTTTATAAAACACTTATTAAGAAAACATCCTGTATAGAAATATTTTAGTTTAAATTTCTACTTTTAATATTAAAGTTTTATGTCAGATTCTCTAAATATAAAAATAACACCCGTTTTTTTCCCTAAAATTTTGTTTTTGCACAGTGCTGCTACGATAACTATATTAAACGTAAATTTACCTTTTTGAATTCTTATTAATTTGCCAAAATTTACAATCTTAAAAAATAAAATCGCCAAAAGAAAAATTCAGTTGTTGGGAATTTTTTTGTTTTCTTTTTAATTGCTCTTTAAATAAATTAATATATGGAAATAATAAAAATATTGTCAAATATCTATTAATTCAAGGATAAATTAAAAAAAATTCTATAAAATCTGTCAAAAATTCTCACTAATCGATTTTTTTTTGTTTTGACCATTTTAATTTTTTCGTAATTTTACTTAAATTTTGGTAAATTTACAAAAAAATTACAAAGTAAATTTACCAGAACTTAGGTAAGATATCGTAAATTTTCGCACTGAAATTAAAAATAATAGAATTCGAGTTTCTTAGATTTTTTTTTAGACAAAATATTATATGGTCAGTAAAATAATGTATATTTTATCAGTAAATATACTTCAGTAAATTAATTAAAAGGAAGTAGCAAAAATATTAATTTTCTACTATTGCAATGACATGCTTGCAAATTTAATTTTTCTAGTACTAAATGATCAATAACCAATTACTTTAAAAAAGGTGTGATTTTTTTAGATAAAAAAAGATTAACACTTGTATCAATTGTCAATTTTTGATATCATTTTTGTTATTTTTTCGACCTGATAAATTATAATTGATATCATTAAATAATTTTAATTGGTATCAAGAGTATTATTTTTGGTATCATTTTTATTTTATTTTAGGTAAAGTTCGCGCGATGCAAAACTTCCACACTATCTCCAGATATGGATTTCGACCTCATTTTTGAATTTTACGTATATGAAAACCTAGGTATAGCCAAAATTTTAGGGGCGTTAAAATTTTTTTTTTGGCTAGGGGCGTTTGAATCTTTACAGCCTTATATAAAGTAAATCTTATTTAAGCTTTTTTATCTCAGAATTTAATCAATCGAATCTACTCGATCGACACATTTTCTGATAGAGAATTAAATGCTCTATATTCTGAGCTGGTTATCTTGAAAAAAAAAAAAAGAAATTGAAAATTTTCTCGGAAAAATTTTGACATTTTTTAACTTTTTTCGGGATCTACTTTTTTGCAAACCCCTTAACCTAAATATTTTTATACAAATTCTGAAACTAGACAAAATTCTGAACATTATGATGGTTTTACTTTTTTTATTTTCTCTTTTATTTTTCTTAAAAAAAGTGTTCAAAATGAGACATTTTTAAAAAAATTGAAAAAAATAAATTAATCTATCCAATTCTAAAGTTAAAATTTCCCTTTAGTGTATATTTCTCTTAAAAACGCCCAAAAACTCATAAAAACTCCCAAAAATCGAGTGCCACGCCCAACCCACCGATTTTTGACCAAAACAAAGTTCATATTCGTGATCAGCATGGTCGAATACCCCCCAAAAAAATTAAAAAGAAAAAGATTTAGATACAAATTTTGATTAAATATTCAATAAACTTTATTTTTTTCAATTTTTTTAAAAATGTCTCATTTTGAACACTTTTTTTAAGAAAAATAAAAGAGAAAATAAAAAAAGTAAAACCATCATTTTGTTCAGAATTTTGTCTAGTTTCAGAATTTGTATAAAAATATTTAGGTTAAGGGGTTTGCAAAAAAGTAGATCCCGAAAAAAGTTAAAAAATGTCAAAATTTTTCCGAGAAAATTTTCAATTTCTTTTTTTTTTTTTCAAGATAACCAGCTCAGAATATAGAGCATTTAATTCTCTATCAGAAAATGTGTCGATCGAGTAGATTCGATTGATTAAATTCTGAGATAAAAAAGCTTAAATAAGATTTACTTTATATAAGGCTGTAAAGATTCAAACGCCCCTAGCCAAAAAAAAAATTTTAACGCCCCTAAAATTTTGGCTATACCTAGGTTTTCATATACGTAAAATTCAAAAATGAGGTCGAAATCCATATCTGGAGATAGTGTGGAAGTTTTGCATCGCGCGAACTTTATCAGAATAATATTATTTGATATCATTATAAAATATAAGTCTTATTTTTACTGAAGCGATAATCATAAGCCTTTTGTTTAATATTCGGATAAAGCTAAAAATATGATTATCCGAAGAATCTTTAGAGACAAGTAAGTATCAAAAAAAAAATTTTGCTCCCAAATCTTGAACAAATCAAAGGATCGTTGATTATATATTTAATTAAAATAATAATTTTATTTAATTAAAAAATTATTTAATCAAAAAAATTTTATTAGCTTAAAAAAAAAATTAATTTTTAAGAAAGCCTTAAAAGAAATCGAGTCATTTGAAAAGCGTTTCAAGTCAAAGTACAGGGACCAGCCAGAGAGTGACATAACAATAGCAAATATAGAAGAATCACGCGGATATGATGATGCAAATGAGGCTCAAAACGCTCTAGACCCCATAGAACTAATCAACCCAAAATCAAATGACGACTACATATCCAAGATAAGAAATCGTCTACAGGAAGACGCTCATGCCAGAAAAGAACGCGAAAAAAGACGCCGAAAAGTTCTAGTTGATCAATTGAAAGCAAACGAAGCGCTGGAAGAATCGCGCCGCGAAGAGTCTCTAGTTGCCCATTTGCTCCGACAAAGTCAGTTTGAGCGGCGGATCGCTGCCGAGCTGCTTCATGCAAGACATGAAAAAGACATCATTCGCGAGAACAGAATTGCCAATGAGAGAGAAATACTTGAGAGACGTGAAAAAGAATTCCAGGACGCTTTGGACCGCGAAAGAGAGCTTGCCAGACTCGCCAAACTAGACTACATTGATCAAGCTACAAAAGACAAAGAAATATACGACTTGATGGCAGCTGAACGGGCCGAGACAAAATACAAAAAACGCTACGAGATGTGCTCGGACATACTGAACCAAATTTTGGACTTTTCGTTCAAAATTGGCGAATACCGCGAGCTCACCAATAATTACATACCGCCCAAAATTTGGAGAGACTGGCTCAGTATGTTCCATGCAGGCAAACCATTTTATCCAAAAGAGCAAAAAGTTGATCAAAAAGAACTGGAAAAAGTGTTCAATACGGACACTGCTTTGATGACTGATGACACTCACGAACTTTTGGATCAATGTGATTTTAATGAGTATAAGGAAATGATGGGTGAATGGGAACTGGATGAAAAATTGGAAAATGTTGACAACGAGAACAAAATAGTTGGTCACATAATTCATAGATTGTATGATTTGTGCTATCCGGAAAAGCCAGGCGCTCCAAAGCCACTGTTTCCTAACTTTCCATTAAAATCTGCTTTGCTGGGCAAACCATTCGCTGGAAAAACCTCTGCTCTAAAACTTGTTCAACAAAGTAAATAATTAAATAAAAATTGAATAAAAATTTAATATAAAAATTTTTTTTTAGTCACCGGTATACATGTATTGTATCCGCAGGAACTGGTGGATGAAGCGATTGAAGAGTACAAGAAAAATCCAAATATTGAGGAAGCTGAAGTTGAGATTAAGACCGAGCCAGAGGTCAAGTTGGAAATAATTGAGGAAAAACCAGCAGTTAAGACTGGTGGTAAATTTTAATTTAATTAAATTTATTATATATAAAATTAAAAACCAGAATCAGTTGATGCCATTGAAAATGAGGATTTGGATGATCTAGAGTGTAGGATTTTCTCGATTATTGCCAAAAATTCTGCTTTGCTTTTTTTTTAATTCTAGTATTAGTCATTAATGCATGAACATGTTGGTAGAGTGAATATTGTCACAATTTTAAAAAACATTTTCAAATAGAAAACTGTAAAAGGTTAGATCTTCCGACTTGAGAGAGCTTTAGTTCGGCACAGTTAGACCAATAAATAAATAATTCAAATTTTTTTAACCTTAAAGTACTTAATTAAATACTTTTTTAAATTTTGACAAAACGAATTTTTTATTTTCAAAAAAGTTAATTAGGAGATTTTTGTATTGATTTTATAACTTATTTTACAAAAAAAAAATATCTGAAAAAATCATCGTCTTTTAGCTGAGGGTTAATCAGATACATTTAATTTTTTAACTTTTCCATCTTTTATTTTAAAAATATTGTTTTTAACAATGGAAATTTTTTTGATCTCAGATAGTTAGAAATTTTCATTTTTTTTTTGAAAATAATTAATTTATTTCTTGTACCACAATTAGAAATATCTTCAAATAAAGGCTGTAATGATAAATGGACGGGGATTTGTGACGCATAAATACAAATAATAAAGCATTAAAAATTAAACCATACCATAATGAATAAAAAGTTAAGATTTTATTTTTGTTTTTTTTTCTCGCATATTTTTTTTATTAAAGCATAAAAAAATTTGAAATCATAAGAATATTTAATTTCAAGCATAAGTAATCAAAAAAAAAGATTTGAGTGGTATAAACAGAGACTTAATTGGACAGTTAAAGATTGGTACAGAGTCATCTTCAATGACGAGTTCAATTTTTAGGTCTTTAATCGTAAATCAAGAGTAATAGTAAAAAAGTTAAAAAATGGGAAGTTTCATCCGAAGTTCTCTTTACCTAGCTTACAGAACGGTGGAGGTTCAGTCGGTATCTGGTGATGTATATTTTTTTATTTTGGTTTATTTTTATTGATTGAAGAAAATTGTTTATTCTGGTCAAAATTCAACTCATTTTATATGTATTGCAAGTAAAACTTGTACATGTCGATGGTTTTTGGCCTATGCTATGTCTATACACCTTTTTTAAAGTTGGTGCAACCATGAATCTTTCACCATTCTGCATTCAAGAATTAATTTTAAACTTTTAGAAAAAAAGATATTTAATTTTTATACACCTTGTTGTGTTCTCTTGTACTGAACTTCACTAAACCCGAGGTCGTCCACCTAAACGTAAGGCTAACGTTGAAAGAAATATTTAAGAAACTCAATTTAAAAAAAGGCGTGGTCGACCCCAAAAGGCCAAGTTGGCTCTAAATATTGATTAAATTATTTTTGTTTTATGCTATAACATTTTTTTTATGCTTAACTTGCTTTATTTTATGCGAGACTAATTTTTATATGCTTTAATTACACAATCTTTAATCGTTACTTAATTTTTTTTTGGTTTATGCGCTATTAAATTTTTTTTTATTCTATAATTTTTTTTTGTCATGCGTCACATACATTTTTCCATGATAAATAGTCTAAATGATAATAATACTAGAAAAAATTAAAAAATCCTTGGAAAAATTTTAGAAATTATTTTTTCAATTTTTATTAATTTTTTAACTCCAATTTTTGATTGGAAATATTGAAATTTATCAGATAAGATTAAAAATATGTTATTTTTTTAAAAAGCTGAAACGTTAACTAAACACACACTTGAGCCGTTTTATTAAAAAATTAAAAAGTTGGTTAATAGAGGGTATATTTTTCTTATTCTTTATTATTAGTTTTGTCAAACAAAGTAAAAAGTATTTAAAATTTATTGATTTTTTATACTTCGACTAAACTAGCTAATTGAAGATAAAGATTTTGTGTAAATAAGTACAAAATGATTAAATGATAAATAAAATTTATTTATTAAAGATTACATGTTTTAACAATCATTTTTGCATTATTGACACAACCTGCGAGAAAATTTTGATTTTTTAAGCAAATAGTGGATGCAACAATGATTGTTCCTTCAATTTTAGTAAATATTTTGAGATAATTTTTAATAAGTTTGCTTTATTCTTTGATGCGGTCATTTATTTTAAATTATCTTCTAACAAATTTTACTTAAAAAATTAGATATTTAATTTAATAATTGTTAACTCTTTAACAAAAATTAAAAAAATAATGTGCTATTCACTGCCGATCAGCTTAGCTTTAGCTTAGTCTTAACTTTAAAACTTTTTCAAATTTTTTTCTATTAGCCAAGAGCAAAAAATCAAAAAAAAGTGAAAAAGAAACTGCGGAGCCACCACCTGTAAAGAAAGAAGAAGAAAAACAATTTGTCTACGACCAAAACAGAAGTGATTTGATGCTTCGTCGATTAGGCCAGCTAGCTCTGCAGTCTTTGAAAGATGGTGAACCAGTTCCAGATGAAATAATAGTTCATATCTTGGCTGAAAAAATCAAAACTCTTAGTCAAGACAAAGGCTTTATAATTGACGGTTTTCCGAATACAATTCAGCAGGCTAAAATACTTGAAAAAGCATTGACCGGGTTCGATGAAGACAACCAAGTTCCGGCCAAGCCCAAGCCAGATTCAGTTCTAGCTCCTAATCCAAAACCAAATCCACCTAAACCCAAACACAAATCTGGTCTTGATTTAATAGTTTATTTTGATTTAGCAGACGAAATCGTTCTCAAACGAAGTGTGGGAAGATTTTGTAAGAAATTTAGTTTAAATATTTTATTTTAAATAATTGGAAAAAAATAATTTTTTTAATTGTAATTAGATGGAACAATTTCAGAACGATTGTACCATCTTCAGTTCAATACGCCTCCTGAAGGCTCCTACACTGGTCTCAACAAAACTGAAACCATTGAACCAGTCAAAGACCAGTCAAATGACATGGAACAAATTCAGCACAGAATTACAATTTTTGAAACCGAATGGTCAACAATCAAAAAGTTCTATGACAACTACAGCTATGTTGTTCAAGTTGAGACTAATAGCGAAATGGATCGGGCTTATCTGTGCGACGAAATTCAGAATCAATTGAATGAGTTTAATTTGATGCGTGAGAGAAAATTGAAACAAGAACTGGAGGCTAAATTAGCGATGGAAAACTTGGTCAATAAGAAAAAGGCCGAGGAAGAAGAGGCAAAACTGGCCAGGAAAAAAGAAGAGGAAGCCAAAGCCGCTGCGATGGCTGAAGAAGAGAAAAAAGTAAAATTTAGAAAAAAAAATCAATTTTTTTATTACAAAAAAGTTTGATAAAAAAGTTTTTTTATACCATAAGCTCGCGTTAACGACTCCATGAGTAAAGCCCAAATCTAACCTTTTTTCGTTTAGAGTTAATTACATAGTTTCTATGTTATGGCAATTAAAATTTAATTAGCTAGAAAATACCCTAAATATGGGATATTTTCCAAAAATAAAGCCCAAATTTTACTTTTACTCTAACAAAAAAATTAAAAATTAATAAAATTTATCAGTTTATAAATTTATCAATACAAAAGATTATCAGTTGCTTCAATTAACAGAGCATGTTTTGGTCTTTAAAAACTACAGCTTTGACATTTTTAATATTTTGTTTTTGCTTTTAGTATTTAATTACACAATGCAATAAAAATAGTGAAACAAGTCCAAAGAAAAGGGTAAAAATAAGGCTCCATGTGATGAAAATGGAAAAATTATCAGATGGAATAAAAATAAAAATTTCCTTCTTTATTTTTCAAAAATTAAAATCCAATAACAGTATCTAATTCAATCTATTTCTTAATAGACTTTATAAGATTTTACATTTAATTTCTGCTAGGTAGAGTTTAAACTCAAATTTCAAAAAAAAATTTAAATTTTACCCATAATCTTACAAAAATGCTCTAATGGTTAGGTTAAAAAATTGAAAAAAGCCTCAATTTGACTTATTTTCTATTTCGAAATTAACTCTACAATTTTTTTAATTTAAGTCATGTCAATGACTTGGCTTAAATTTTTTTTTTTTTTAAGTCATGTCAATGACTTGGCTTAAATTTAATTTTTTTTTAAGTCATGTCAATGACTTAAAAAAAAATTAAATTCAATTAAATTAACAGAATTTTGGACTGCGACGCTGAAAAAAAAAAGGCTAAAAGATCATAAGAAATTAAAAATTTAAGATAATTAACTATATTTATTGACTTGAAAAAAAAAAAAAATTTAAGTCATTGACTTGACTTAGACTTAAATTTTTGTGACTTAGACTTAAAACTGTGACTTAAAAACAAGTCTGATAATGATTGAAAATTTATTTTTGTCAATTATTTTTTTATAAAAAAAAAATTTAATTCCTGAAAAATTTCGTCGTTTAGTTGAGCATTAATCAGATATATTTGAATAAAATTTATTTTTGTCAAATAATCATTATTAAAAGGCTTTGGAGGCCAAAAAAGTAGAAGAAGCGTCTCAGAAAGGCTCGGCAAAGACAAAAAAAGGAGCCAAGTCCAAATCACCGGAAAAATCCAAGTCTCCAAAAGGCTCCAAAAAGAGCGAAAGTCCCAAGGCCAAGTCGAAAAAGTCCTCAAAGCCTACTTCTCCAGTCAATGTGGAGCCGGTGATTGAGCCTCCCAAAGACGAGACTCCTCAGCCTGGCACAAATGACTATGTTTATGTTGGCGAAAAGGTGGACACACGAATGGCTAAAATTTTGTGCGACCATTGGGATGTGGTCGAAAATTCCTACATTTCCAATTCCAAATTTGTGTTCAGAAAAGTGCGCAAGGAACGCGAACAGATAATTCGCTATTTTCACTCAGTTAAGACAGACTTTGAGCAGTTTTTGAAGAGACCGGACACCAAGCAAATTGAGCTGGAGTCTTTTATTAAAGAATACAACAAAATTGCGGATGACATGAGGGATGACGAAGAAGTGAAAGCTGAACTGCATCAGCGAGTCGAAGACATAAAGGAACACTTGTGGAATATTTGTGACAATAAGAAGCTAGAGGCGGAAAAAGAGCGCGAACAAATCATGAACAATGGATGGTTGCCGGACAAAATTGGATTTTTAAACAACCATTACATCACGTTGATGCAGGCAGAGCTGGACAAATTTCAAGATACATCTCGAATGCTCAAGGATTATTACAAAACTATGCAAACACCCATGCCAGATGAATGGCCCAAAGAATACCCAAGACTTCCTTTGATTGATGTAATTTTTTATTTTTTCCGAATAAAATTTAAAATTTTTTTCCGAATAAAATTTAAAATTTTTTTCCGAATAAAATTTAAAATTTTTTTTTTTAATTTATTTTAGTTAAAAAATCCCGAGGATGAGATAGTAGTGTCCCAATCGTTTGATTCACAGGAATCGAATGAAAAATCATCGAATGAAGTAGATAGTGATGGAAAACAAACGCCCAACAAATCACCAAGGAATAAATCGCCGCGGAACAAATCACCAAAATCTCCCAAGTCCAAAAGTCCAGTGAATAAAAAGTCCCAAGCTCCAGTTCAGCAGCAACCAGTCAAAAAAGGAAAAAAAACTCCGGATGCTGATGATCGCAAAAAGTAGACAAATTTTTTTTTTAATTTTTGAAAAATTTATTTTTTAAATGCAAAGAATTCCGCTGGTACCGCGACGTCCAACTTCTCAGGATGCCAAAGATCCCAAAAAATCAAAGCCCAAAGTCAAAGGTGCTGACGATTCGTCGCCAACACCTCCCGAAGATCCAGATGAAAAGTTGATCTATGACGCTTACAAGACGGCTTGGGCATACATCAGTAGTATAGTTAATGCAGAAGTTGCGGCATTGACTGCCGAAGAAGTGCCAGCAGGTCCGGTTGCTGAGGAACCAAAGGGAAAAAAAGGCAAGGCTCGAACACCATCAGCCAAGAAAAAGTCCGATTCTCCAAAAGGAAAAGGCAAAGGAAAGAAAGAAGAGCCTCAGCCAGGTATGCAAAAATTAATCAGAAAAATTTCTTTAATTCTCTTTTCTTGACTATCTTCCTTAATTCTGTAAGACTTTGATACATTTTCGGTCCATAGCGATAGAAGTTTAAGAGACCTAGATGGTTTAGGCGTTCCAAGACGGCGTAGTAAGTATTTACTAAAAATGTGGCGTTCTTTGAACACTAAAAATTTGTTACACATTGTTTGTTTGTTTTTTGGCTATCTTTAAATTTTGAACCCTCTTGATTTTCACCCTTATCTTAACACAGCTTTTACTTTAATTTTTTTTCTAATTAAAGTACTAAAGCAATGCCTTATGTATTTTTTGTCAAATTTTGATTGAGAAAAATTGGTGAAATTACTTTTTTTAAATATTACTAATTGTTAAAGAGGCTTTTTCGAATTCATTTTGTACAAATAGTAGTTTTGATTACTGAAGAAGAGTAAAAGGAATTTAAATTTTTTTTTCTTTTGAGTTGGATTTGGATTTTTTTTCAAGTTTTAGTGAAACACACAATCTAAACTTTAAAATATTTTTCGGTATTTTTTTTGGTAATATAAATTTGAAATCAGAATTTTTAGTTTTTGATTTAAATTAAAAGGTATTTTTTATCATTTTTAAAGATTAAACATGATTTGTTTAATCTTTAATTAGATAGAAAATTATATTAATTTTTATATGAAGTAAAAATAAAATCTTAATAAATATTTTGAAATTTTTCAATACAAAATGCAAATTTGTTTCGCCGTAATATATTTTAATTAATATCTAAATTTAAAGCCATAATTTGGATATCTTAATATGGATTTAAAATTTGTTTAAAAAGTTTTCAAATAAAAGTTTTTAAAGAATCAATTCAAGATTAATTAGAAAAAACGATTCGTTTTTTTTAATTAAAATAATAAAAATCTTATGTTAAATTAAAAAATTAAAAAAAAAAAAGCTAATTTTATCATTTTTATTAAGTTTTTAATCAATTTAATTTTGACAATTTGATCATGATCATGAACTTCGAGTTGTTTTTTTCGAGATAAATAAAAAAAACTTACAAACTTATATACTTTAAAATATTTTAGAAATAATATTTTCATACTAAAAATAATTTTTCTGTGAATAGTAACTCATAAAAATTTTAAATTGGTAGAAAATACTAACACAAGATACTCGAAGATCACGAAAAGAATATACTAAAAATTTCTAAGCACATTATGCTACATACAGTGGTGATTTGATAAAAGTATTTTACGAAAAATTACGTAAAATATCAAATTTTACCACATTTTACGTAAATTAACGTAAAATCCGAAAAGTGAAAAAGAGGTATTTTACGAAAATTGACGTAAATTTTAAGGATTTTGAGATAATTTTGGTAAAATTTGGTAAAATTCAAAACGGCCAATTCATAATTCAAATTTTTGAAAAAATGTCTGTTTTTTTCCAAAAATCGAAAATTTATTTTACATTATTTATTTAAAATCGTTGTAAAAATTTTTTTTACAACGATTTTAAAAATAACTATTTTTTAAACCAATTTATGAAAAAAAAAACTTTCTTAAATTTTCGATTTTTGGAAAAAAAGGAGACATTTTTTCAAAAATTTTGAATTTTGAATTTTACCAAAATTATCTCAAAATCCTGAAAATTTACGTCAATTTTCGTAAAATACCTCTTTTTCACTTTTCGGATTTTACGTTAATTTACGTAAAATGTGGTATAATTTGGTCAATTCACGATTTTTTACGTAATTTTTCGTAAAATACTGTTTTCAAATCACCACTGTAATAATCTTGATATAATTTTTTTAACAAGTGTCTTTATTAAAATGAAATTAACAAAGTACACTCAATTTTTTTTTGCTTTTGCCAATAAACAATAATGATTTTTAATTTGTAAACAATTTAATGATAAAAACTAATAAGAAATTAAAATATAAACTTTTACTGAAATATTTATTTTTTATTTTATTTTAAAAATTTAACAATAGTTTGAAGAAATATCGAATAGAATAAAAAAGAGATTCTTAAAAAATGTTTTAAACAATGTAAAATCGAAGTTTAGAATAAAATTTTAAATGAATGGTCAAAAATTTTTTGTTTTAAAACAATCTAGAAAAATTTTAATTATCAAATCGAATACAGACCTTAATTTCTTAAAAACATAATTGTTAGAAAAACATTACTTAAGATTAAATTTTAAAATTTTTTATTTTATTTTATTTTTCAATTTTTTATCATGCTCATTAAATTTGCCAAACTAGAATTTATCTCCATTTTTTTCTACCTAGTATAATCCCAAAAATTTATTATTTAAGTTATTTAAAAAAATACTCACATTTGTTTACGCTCGCTTTTAATTTATATCAGCTAAAAGCTATGACAATTTATTAAAAAAACTTTTGCTCTTTTTTTGTCCTCAATATTTTAATTAACCAATTTGAAGGTCTTAAATTTTAAAAGAAATTTAAACTTATGTGTTTTTTTTTAAATAAAAATTAAAAATTTGACAAAATCCGTTTTTCTTTTTACATCCTCAAAATACCATGAGAGGCTTTTTTGACACAATTTAATTCAAATCTGAATAAATATTCTACTCTTTATTTAAATTATTAAACCTAAGCACCCGAGTTCAAAAAACAAGAAGAAGATCCGAATAAATTTTTGAAGGAACGCATAAAAAAAGAGTATCTAGCTGCACTGAAAAAAGAAGAGATGGTATTTAGATCTCGTCTGAGCTTGATCAAAGCTATAGCTTACAAAAAAATAAACGAACTCAAACAAAAAGGAGAAGAGACATACAAGATAATGAATGATAAATTGGGTGATAGATTTATCCAAGAAATGAAATCGATCGAACATTTGTGCCATTACATTAAATACTGCATTGAAAATAAGCAAAAAGTCAAAAAAGAACTAGTTCTGGAACAAGATGAGTTTTATATAAATAACGATGTAGTTGTTCTTCGGACACCTACGCCGCCACCTAGGCCAGATCCAATCGAAAGTGTCACTCTGGAACATTTTACCATTGAATCACTATACAAAATATTCAATCAATTCAAACAGGTTGCTCCCGAGGGTCTTGTCGCCATAAAAACTTTTACTGAAATATTCAACGATTTAATTTTGCTTAATTACGGAACAGAAATTTTACCTGACCAATGGTCAAGTATGACTTCACAGCAGGTATTTAATGAAGAAAAAAAAATTAAAAAAAAATATTTTATTTTTTGTCTTTTGAGGTTGATGCCTTGGCAAAAATGTTGGCAAGTGGGTCTGAATTTATCGATTGGCGCCATTGGTTATTAGCAGCTTCATCACCTTGGCCATATCCCACTCAGACTCAATTACTGGAACAATTAAAACTGTACAGATCAGTTGATAGAACCAATACTGGTTACATAAGCAAAAGCTTATTTCTACAAGTTGACTTTTCAATTTAATTTTCTCAATTTAATTTATTTTAAAAATTAGACTCCATTATGGTTCCATTTGGAAAAACCAATGACACCAGAAGACCCATCTCATCCTCACATGTATGATCGACATTTTCACTTGACCAATTTTTGGTTCGAGTTATTCGCAGCCAAAACTCCAACATTGCCAAATTTTACCGGAAAGGCCAATAGTCCACCTGAAGATAGATTGGATTACAAAACTATGCTGTTGTATATGTCAGCCGTATCAGATCCGTATGATGGATTTTTGAGAGCGCTCAGTCTGTCACAAGAAGTGCCCATGCCTCGAAGAGAGCCTAAGATAACCATGAAAGCTCCTGCTTTTAATACGTAATAGAATTTTTTTTAAAGGCTCAGAAAAAATATTATTTTAATTTAATTTAAGACCTGAATATGAAAATTTAAATCTTTTATCTGCTCAAACTGAAGTATATCCAGAAAATCAACTGGTTTCGATTGAGGCCTTGTATAGAGTATTTCATCATGGAGAAAGACAGCATGGCGACACTCATCGCTTTGCTCAGACTGAAGATCCAGAAGATTTTATGTCTCATGTAAATTTTTTCACTCATTATTAGATCTAATTATTTATTTATTTGTATATCTGTACCGAGCTAAAGCTCCTTCAGATAAAAAAAAAATTAAAATAAAGTTAAATAAAATAAAATAAAAATAAAAGGCTTCTTGATCAATTCAAAATATCATTTCAATTCAAAAAGTTTATCCTTAGATATTAAACGCAATCTTTGATTTAATTTAAATAATTGTAATGTAACATGCTTTACATGCAATGTAGATTTAGAAAATAAAAAAAAATTGTAAAAACATTTTCTCAGTCCACTGATAATCGATTTTAATATTTAAATGTATTAACTGATTTTTTGTAAAGTTTTTTTGAGATTTTTTGGTTCAAAAGTATTTGTATTTCATTTAAAAAAGAAATTCAAAATAAGTTATAAAATGAAAACAAAACTTTACAAAAAATCAGTTAACTAAATTGAAAATCGATTTTATCAATGGATTGAGAAAATGTTTCTACAATTATTTTCTATTTTCTAAATATACATTGTATGTAAAGCATATTACATTTAAATTATTTAAATTATCTAAATATAAATAATATCTATTATCTAAATAATATCTAAAAATAAACTTTTTGAATTCAAATGATATTTTGAATTGATCATCAACTTCAAGATGCCAAATAAAAAAATAAGAAAAAAATAAAGTAAAAATAATAAAAGTTAAAAAGTAGATAAATATTAAAATTAAAAATTAAAATGAGATAAATTTTGATAGAGAGTAACAGAGTACATATTTTTAAATATTTTACTAAATAAACAATTTTTTTTTAAAATAGCAAAGAATTCAGACAATTTTTGACGAAGTAAATGATGAAGAAAATACAAATTCGGCTCTATTTTCCAAATTGATCGCACATCCGGTCTTGTGTGAAATGATTTCAGTGTGTACAAGATTTAGAGCACCGGATTTTAGGAATTTGTTCGTAATGCAGGATGATGCAGATGGTCTTAATCAAGACAGAAAAAGTCCAGAATAATTTTTTTTATTTTCAAATATGAATTTTTTAAATCAATTTTAAAATTTAAAAATTGAATGTTTATGTATTCAATAAATTTTAAGTAAAAAAATGTGTATTTTAATTGCAATTTTCTTTACTAGTTATTTTTGTGGTTTAATTCAATTTAAAAAAATCAATTTAGATTACTAAACAAAGTTTATGTCTGTTTTTTTTTTTCAATGAAAATAAAAGTTTAATTAGAAATTTAATTTATTTAAATCAGTTTAGATAGCAACAATTACACTCGGAAGTCGGATTATAAAAATTTGAGACTAATAACATGGACTCTTTATTGGCCTTCTATTACGGGAGTTTCACATGCCCAATATTCATATTTAGTAATTTAGATCAAAACTACCGATTAGCGGTATTTAGTCTGATAACTCATAGCCAAAGAAGAAAAGAAATAACATGATCCAGTTTTTCAAACAACAAGAGAAAAAATCAAAAAAGTTAAACTATATATTAATAAATTAATTGACTTTTCTATGAATGAAATGAATAAAATAAATCAGACATAATATTTGAATTTTTATAAAATAAATTTGATCAAGAAAATATTTTTAATTCTTCCCAAAACTTGCCAAAAATTTTAGAATATATATATTGTGAAAGCGAAAAAATATTAGTAAAAATGTTGAAAATTATAAGGATGTAACTTTCTAGAATTAAAAAGAAATGAAATGAATAAAATAAAACTGAAATAAAATTGAATTTTTATTAAATAAATTTGATAAAGAAAATATTTTTATTTGTTCACGAAACTTGCCTAAAATCTTAGGATATATATTTTGATTGCAAAAGTATGTTAATAAAAGTGATAAAAAACAAAGCTAGCATTTATTTATTTGTAACTAATCTTAACTTAGCAAAAGCTCCTTCGAATTGGAAAAAAAATGAGAGCAATAAATAAACTTTAAAAAATAAAATTTAAATAAACTTATTTTAACTTCATTTGATTTTTTTTATTTTTAATTACAATAATATTAAAATTCTACTTGAAAAGATCAATCAATTAATCAGAAAATAAAAAAATTTTAATATTAATTGGTGAAATAAAAATAAGTAAACATATTTAAAATAATTTTTAAGAAACATGTTAGTAAAAATATGATATTTTATTTATGTTCAAAATAAATTCATCAAAATATTTAATTGGATTAAGTTCCAAATTTGATTTACTTTTTCTTTAAATTATTTATCTGTAGCGAGGTAATGTTCCTTCAGAATAAAAATAAAATATAAATTATTATTTATTTATTTGAATATCTGTATATAAAAATAACATTTAAATTTTTATTAAATTTCTATATTGAATAAACAATAATAATAAAATTAGATCAATCATGACAACAGTTTTGAAGACAAAAAACTTAATGGTTAATGAGACTTAAACAGAGAAAAGTGGAGAGTATTAATTAAGAGATAAATAGAAAAGAAAAGAAGGAATTAACACTTTTTTTAGATGATTCGGAAAAAGAAAATATATTAGAAGCGACATAAATTGAGAAAAGAAAATTTGATTGATCACAAAAAGAGTAGCGACAAGATAAGTTCTTTTTGAAAAAAAAAAAAGTAAATCTAGTGTCAGCTTATCTAGGCAATGTCCTGGACTAAAGTTGGGTATAAAATGGACTACCAAGTTAGAAATGGAGAGAGAGAAAGAAAAGAAAACAAAAAAATTAGTTGAGTGCTAATATTGAAGTGAGCTCTAATTAATCGTCGAGTGATATATATTCTATTAGATAATAATTTAATTGAAATATTTGCAATTAAATCCTAATACCAAACATTTAATACCTCTAAATAGATTTATCGTTCATTTGTGATAACTTGTTTGCTCAAAACAAAATAAATATATAAAAAAACTGTTTTCTGAAAACCTGACTGAGCAAAAAAAAAATTCAAAATCAACAATCATCATGGAATCACCAGAATTTTCAATAAAATCAAATTTGTCAATTGATTCACCAGTCTCATTTTGCGATAGACCAAAACGATCATTAAAAAGATCTTGTTTGAAAATGGCTTTTGACATGATTCAACATTCTCCAATGTCAATGCAAATATCCACTTTGGCAAAGGACCCAATGCATTCGTGTGGATCAACTTCATCTGAACATAGTGAAGATGATGACTCGAGTCAAGCAACACACTTGGATGAATCGTTTTCATTTAGATCCATAGACAATGACTCATCAATATGCTTGTATGATGACTTGGAAGTCAACTGTGAATTGTCAGTGAATCGGGATTCGTCTATACACTCAGGCAATATGATAAGAAATGATTGTTTGAAATTTGATCACAGCAATAAATCGAACGTAAGATTAATTGGCGACATGAGCCGTGAACACACTTTGCCAATTTTGACCAAATCTAGACACAGTGACCTTGCATCGATTGACTCTCATACTCTGGCAAATCTTGTAAATGGACACTACAATGACAAGATAAGCAAATACATCATTTTGGATGCAAGATATCCCTATGAGTACAATGGTGGTCACATAAATGGTGCACACAATGCCTTTGACAGAAAACAAATAATGGACCATCTTTTCAATGAAGCAACTCAAAAAGATAAACCAGTTATTATTGTTTTTCATTGTGAGTTTTCGGCAGAACGTGGACCAAGACTAATGAGAGAATTTAGAGACAAAGATCGCACTCTAAACAAACACAATTATCCGAATTTGTTTTATCCAGAGATTTATCTTCTAGAAGGTGGATACAAAATTTTCTTTGAAAAACACGATCAACTATGTGAGCCTAGATCTTATTTGCCAATGTTGCATGATCAACACAGAAGTGCAATGAAGTTTTTCAGAAAAAAGTCAAAGTCATGGGAAATAGAGACACGAAAATCAAAGTTTATTAACAAAACAAAATTAAATTTTATCTAAACAATTTTACCATCCATAAATTTGAATTTTTTAAATTTTTCGATTAAAACAATTTAATCTAAATATGTATCTGCGTAAAAAAAATTTTTTTTCATACATTTTTTTTGTGCCATTTCATACAAAAAATATTAAATAAATTTTTTTAATTTTACTTTTTATTCCATCTTAACAATTTATTTAAACTTTTTAAATAATAAATTTAGCCTCATACTTTTATTAAAATTAGCACTGAAATACTTCTAAGTTAGTTTTTCGCCCAATTTTGGAAAAAAATCTGTTCTAAAAAATAAATCTTTTTTAACACAATGTGTGACTATTGGACTGTAAAATGTTTGCTTTCGTGTCTGTTCTTAGTCATTTTTGGATAAAATAATATTTTGCTTAAAATTTTTCTATCACCGAAAATCATCATCTTTCTGAAATTTTTCTTTGCATTCTAAAAATACTCTTTTGATATCAAAGTACTTTTTCTGTCTAAAAATACTTAAGTAAAATTAAAATGATATTCATAAAAATTCTCTTTAATAAAGAAAATTTTTTTTTTATAAAAACAAAATTTTAAAGAAATTAACAAAAAATTATGAAAAGAATTTAAAAAAAAATTTTAAAAAATTTAAAAATTAAAAAAAAAAGTAAAAAATTAATTGAATTGGAGTTGTTGGTTTGATTGTTAATTATAATACCTTTTTCTTAGCAGACAAATCTTATCTTCGATCGATGATTCATCATCAAGTAGTTATTTTGTTTAGTGCAAGTAATTTAACAATTTGTCATCAGAATTGTAAAATTAGTTTATAAAATTTAGGAATCGAAACTGGTCTGAATTTATTATAAAGAAGATGATAGGTACACTTTCATGCGAAACCTTTTAGAAAAATAAATACTTTAAATACCAAAAAGGAACAAGACTTTAATAAAAGGTAAAAGACGTAGAAATAGGAAATTTTTTTGGGAGAATTTCTTCATTTTCCATTTTCAAAGAATTTGGAAATGGAGATTTTAAACTATCAACAAGTTTACCAATCTTTAATATAAAAATTCAAAACATGTGAATTTTAAAAATCTTTTCCGAACCATCAAAATTTGATTTTCTATTTTATGTGGAATATAATAATATTTTTCTTAAAATGAAATTATTTGGAATCTTTCTTTAGATAAATTAATACAACATTCAAATTATCAATCTTACGAATATTTAAAAAAACTTAATAAAGAGCTGATATTTAAAAATTATTAGATTTATCTAAATTATTTATATTCTGTCTAATTCTCATATATTTTATTTTCTAATTTAAATTCATATACTTTAAAAAAAATTTTAAATGATTTAAAATTTTCCGACTATGTCAAATGATTTCTTAAGAAAAAAATATAAAATGATAATAAAAATAATTTTTTATTTTATTTTAGACTTATTTTATTTAATTAAATTTTTCATTCAAAAATTTTATTAATTTGGGATTGTGAAGTTCAGTTCAATTCGATTTAAATTCGAGCTTTAGATTATTCTCATTTAAGGAAAAAAGTTTTTTCCAAAGAATTTGGACATGGAAATTTTAAACTATCAACAAGGTTACCATTCTTTAAAATAAAAATTTATATATTTTTTAAACACAATGTAAATATGAGTTTGAGTTTGTGCTGTCACTCATTGTGAAAAAAATTTAAAAATATTAGCTTTAATTGAATGGCTGATTTTTGTAAAATAGAAAAAATCTTCGAAAAAAAATTTTAAAATAAAAGTGATCAAATTGGGATCCGTTTTCCAATCATAAATTGAAATTTTTCGAAGAAACGTGACTAGCAAGTAAGTATACTCACATAGGGAATTTTTTAAAGGAGAATACATTTTCTAATTGTAATATGAATAAATAAATAATTTTTTTTTGGTGTAAGATGAGGCATTTAATTCAACTCACTTAACTTTAACTTGTACCCTACGTTGAAAGAAGAGAAGCTCTTGGTTGGACCACTCTAGAAGACCGGCGTAGTCGAGGTGACCTCATCCAGCTCCATAAGATTCAGAACGCTGCAGATTCAGCTGGCGTCTGATGGCCTCGACTGTCCAGCAGGGAACAACAGAACTTGTCATCGTGCAATTGAGCGCCAGTTGTTTCGCAACTGCGAGGCACGCACCAACTTTTTCACGAACAGGACCGCAGGTAACTGGAATGTCCTCTATGCAGCGACCAGATGCCTAACTTACACCAACACATTTAAAAACATAATTGATAAACAACTGGGTTTCTACTAGATAAGACAACATCCACCAAAATCACTTTACACACACTATAAGCACATGAAAAATTTACAGGACCAGGACGGAATACTCTGGACTTGGAGACTAAGTTACTTAGTTTAACTAACACAAACATTTTTAAAAAAAGAATTTCAAACTACTTTTTTTTTTATAAAACTCTTTGTTGTTACCACTAAGACTAAAAATTGTTCTAAAAATAGGATATTAGAAAATATGTAAAAACAAAATTTATTTATAAAATTTGTAAAAGTAAGCTATCTAATAATAGGTTATTTAAAAAAAAGGCAATTGGCTGTTAAAGTGGGGCGTCTACGTGCGCCACTACTTGGAGACCTAAATCTCCCACAGCATTTATACTACTACTACTACTACTACTACTACAATCAGTTGTTAAGATTCAAAAATTTAAATCCAACATAAATTCAAAGAAGCAAAGATAAAAATAAGATTTTGATGCACCATAACTCTGCCGTAAGCCGGTCCCAAGCCCAGGATGAGAAAAGAGAGGAGTGGTGGCAGCCACACAATGTGGTCTTCTACGAGTCCAAAGAAGAGCTGTATTACGGGTACATACCCAGTCACAAAAAAAACGATGATTAATCGATGAAAATTGATAGATGAATCATTAATGAGTTAGGAACCATTTCATCGAAATTCATCGATGAAAATTAGAATATTTCATCGAAAATAATCGATGAAAAAATATACTATTACATCGTAATTTATTTAATTTTTAAATATTATTTTTTTTTAATTTTTCAAATTATTTTTAAGAATAAGCATAATAATAAGCAGAAATTTTAAAAACATAATTTTTTTTTCCAAATTTTTTCAAAGTTTATCAACACATTTGATTCAAGAAAAACATCAATTCACTTTGTATCAGTAGAAAAAATTTAATTCTTTACTATTAAGTAAATTATTATTAATTAAAACTATTATTACGTAAATTAATTGCTTTAGAATTGCTTTATTGTCTTTTAACTAGGCTAAAGGAAGCTTGAGTAAATTTTTGAATCAAAGAACATTGCTAGCAATCCAACTAGATTTAAAATCCTTCTTTAAGAGGAGATCCACTAGATTTGATTAAGAATTTACACTAATTATCGACTTTATGTGTAGTTAAATTTCCAGAAGTATTAGATATTTAAGCTTCATATCTTTCAGCTAGGAGAGTATGTAATTATTCTAAATTGACTGAATTTATAATTTTCTTACTGTTTTCGTACAGTATTTTACTCTTAAATATCTCTTAAAAATCAAAATTGATTTTTTTTAAAGTTTATCTAAAAAAATTAAAAATTAGTTTTTTGATTTTGAAACTTAAAATGAAATAAGCAATTATTTATTTTAAAAATAAAATGAAAAAAAATAAACGATAATTATTTTAATTTTGATTTTTTGCTTGGATCAAAAATGACCCTTCCTGGTCGTTAACGTATTTTTTTAATTTTGGACTGATAAGAATGAATAGTTGTTTTCTCATGATCAAATTTAAATTACAAGAGAAGAAGGATTGGCCTGTTGTTAATACAAGCCAATTAAAGAAAAAGTTAGGTCAAAATAGATACATCTATTTAGCAAAAAATTTTACAAAGAACCAATAATATATCACAATAAATTCAATTAGTTCATAAACTTTTTCTTGGTTTGTATCCAAAAAAATCATTCATAATTGATGAGAAAATTCAAGAATGAAATAAAGATGAAAATGTTAAGTTTTTCATGATTGGGTCATTTCTAAATGTTTTGAAGAGAATCAATGAAAATTTTATGGTTTTAATCCAAAATCACCTTTCATCTAAAAAAAAATGAGATGATTCATAGATGAAACATACATGAAGTCATCGTTTTTTGCTTGACTGGGTAGATCTTCGGGTCTTTGTCCTAGTCTTGTCGTATGAGGGTGCCGCTGGCTTTGACCAACATCCAGTATAGAATCTTAGCAGAGCAAGAACTTGTTTTACAGCTGACCCTCTTTGGATAGCCGTAACTTTGGAAGCAATAAAGTTAAGACATTTTCTCTTGCTAAATTGAGAATGTCGCTTGGTTTGTGGTTCCAAGCTAGTCTAAATAGTTGCCGAGTTCGCAGCCTTCAGACTCGGATGAGTGGCGCTGTTTATGATGAACGTCCCAATGGCTTCTCAGAGGAAGGCGCCGTCATAACTATGCCGTTAGCCGGTCCCAAGCCCGGATGAAAAAATAGGAGGGTGACTTATCTTTTTAGAGAATACCATATGAATCAAGATTTTTTTCTTTTTTTTTTAAATTTGTATAATTTTTGAAAACTGAATACAAAATCCAAATCTAAAATTAACTATTTTATTTTACTTAAGCCTACTTAATAAAATAAATAATATTGATATTATCTTTTTTTTAATTAAATT
Source organism: Brachionus asplanchnoidis (assembly GCA_025491095.1). Taxonomy (NCBI): domain Eukaryota; kingdom Metazoa; phylum Rotifera; class Eurotatoria; order Ploima; family Brachionidae; genus Brachionus; species Brachionus asplanchnoidis. The sequence goes on from JAILYF010000017.1 coordinate 808,626, forward strand.
TTAAATTTTTGGACGGGCTATTTTATAACAAGCTAGCTTACTATTTCACATCATGATTGGGTCCATTGAAAATAAAAATCGCTGTATTTTTAACTATTAGGATGATAAATACTCGGTTCTTTCTGCTGACGACTTTGTCACATTTTTAATATTATTTTTATTATTAAGAAACAGGGTATTTTAAAATAATAAGATCACTAAAGTACTGATTTGTACGAGTGGTTTTACCAAAATTTTAGTAAATTGACGGAAATTCCGATAATTTTACGTTAAATCGAAAAAGTGAGAAACACTAAATTTATCGGATTTACCAGAATTTAAAAGGATTTACGTAAAATTTCGTAAAAATCAAAGGGTTAAAATTCTTGCACTTTATTTAGTTTCTTTTTCAAAATAAAAAAAATTATACTTTTTACGCAAATTTTCGTAAATTTTTATTGATTTTATTGAAAAATATTAAAAATAAAAAAAAGAGTAAATCTAAAAATGAATTTTTTTTTGATATCGAAATTAATAGATTTAATAACTTTAGTGATTTTGTCAGTTTTTTTAATTTTGTTTTTAAATGTTTCAAATAAATAAAATTTAAATTCAAACAAGTTATAAAGGAAATTTTGGCATGATTTCTCGTTTTTATTGCTTTTGAAAATTATCAGAGTCTTAAACATGGCGAATTTTTAACATTAACTAAATTCAAAATTTAAAAAAAAATAGATAAAATCGTTGTCTCGTTGTTTCAAACTCGTTGTAATTTTTATTTCTTATGAACCTTTGTAAAACCTTTTCTTTCAAAGCTTCTTTTAGAATTAAAATACTAATTAAAATAATAATTTAAAAATTAAAATTTTTAAATAACCTTTCAATTTAAAAATTCTAAAACAAATAAAAACAAACAAAAGTCAAAAACTAAAAGTAAAAAAAAACAAATTGAATTAATCTTATTGAAATTATAGCTTACGACTTTCATCATCTTCATAATGTGCCTTATTCTGTAGATTTGAGTCTTATTCGAGAACCTTTAGATAAAAATGAGGTTTTAATAGCTTTTTTTCTTAATAAACATTAAATTATTATTGAAAGCTGTTGAGAGACACAATAATATTTTCCACATAAAATAGAAAATCAAATTTTGATGGTTCGGAAAAGATTTTTAAAATTCACAAAAAAGTATGATTTTTCTAGTAAAACCAATTAAACTATAAAAATTTTTTTTCTAAAACAAAAACTTTTTTTTAAGTATAATGTTTTGAATTTTTATATTAAAGATTGGTAAACTTGTTGATAGTTTAAAATCTCCATTTCCAAATTCTTTGAAAATGGAAAATGAAGAAATTCTCCCAAAAAAATTTCCTATTTCTACGTCTTTTACCTTTTATTAAAGTCTTGTTCCTTTTTGGTATTTAAAGTATTTATTTTTCTAAAAGGTTTCGCATGAAAGTGTACCTATCATCTTCTTTATAATAAATTCAGACCAGTTTCGATTCCTAAATTTTATAAACTAATTTTACAATTCTGATGACAAATTGTTAAATTACTTGCACTAAACAAAATAACTACTTGATGATGAATCATCGATCGAAGATAAGATTTGTCTGCTAAGAAAAAGGTATTATAATTAACAATCAAACCAACAACTCCAATTCAATTAATTTTTTACTTTTTTTTTTAATTTTTAAATTTTTTAAAATTTTTTTTTAAATTCTTTTCATAATTTTTTGTTAATTTCTTTAAAATTTTGTTTTTATAAAAAAAAAATTTTCTTTATTAAAGAGAATTTTTATGAATATCATTTTAATTTTACTTAAGTATTTTTAGACAGAAAAAGTACTTTGATATCAAAAGAGTATTTTTAGAATGCAAAGAAAAATTTCAGAAAGATGATGATTTTCGGTGATAGAAAAATTTTAAGCAAAATATTATTTTATCCAAAAATGACTAAGAACAGACACGAAAGCAAACATTTTACAGTCCAATAGTCACACATTGTGTTAAAAAAGATTTATTTTTTAGAACAGATTTTTTTCCAAAATTGGGCGAAAAACTAACTTAGAAGTATTTCAGTGCTAATTTTAATAAAAGTATGAGGCTAAATTTATTATTTAAAAAGTTTAAATAAATTGTTAAGATGGAATAAAAAGTAAAATTAAAAAAATTTATTTAATATTTTTTGTATGAAATGGCACAAAAAAAATGTATGAAAAAAAATTTTTTTTACGCAGATACATATTTAGATTAAATTGTTTTAATCGAAAAATTTAAAAAATTCAAATTTATGGATGGTAAAATTGTTTAGATAAAATTTAATTTTGTTTTGTTAATAAACTTTGATTTTCGTGTCTCTATTTCCCATGACTTTGACTTTTTTCTGAAAAACTTCATTGCACTTCTGTGTTGATCATGCAACATTGGCAAATAAGATCTAGGCTCACATAGTTGATCGTGTTTTTCAAAGAAAATTTTGTATCCACCTTCTAGAAGATAAATCTCTGGATAAAACAAATTCGGATAATTGTGTTTGTTTAGAGTGCGATCTTTGTCTCTAAATTCTCTCATTAGTCTTGGTCCACGTTCTGCCGAAAACTCACAATGAAAAACAATAATAACTGGTTTATCTTTTTGAGTTGCTTCATTGAAAAGATGGTCCATTATTTGTTTTCTGTCAAAGGCATTGTGTGCACCATTTATGTGACCACCATTGTACTCATAGGGATATCTTGCATCCAAAATGATGTATTTGCTTATCTTGTCATTGTAGTGTCCATTTACAAGATTTGCCAGAGTATGAGAGTCAATCGATGCAAGGTCACTGTGTCTAGATTTGGTCAAAATTGGCAAAGTGTGTTCACGGCTCATGTCGCCAATTAATCTTCCGTCCGATTCATTGCTGTGATCAAATTTCAAACAATCATTTCTTATCATATTGCCTGAGTGTATAGACGAATCCCGATTCACTGACAATTCACAGTTGACTTCCAAGTCATCATACAAGCATATTGATGAGTCATTGTCTATGGATCTAAATGAAAACGATTCATCCAAGTGTGTTGCTTGACTGGAGTCATCATCTTCACTATGTTCAGATGAAGTTGATCCACACGAATGCATTGGGTCCTTTGCCAAAGTGGATATTTGCATTGACATTGGTGAATGTTGAATCATGTCAAAAGCCATTTTCAAACAAGATCTTTTTAATGATCGTTTTGGTCTATCGCAAAATGAGACTGGTGAATCAATTGACAAATTTGATTTTATTGAAAATTCTGGTGATTCCATGATGATTGTTGATTTTGAATTTTTTTTTTGCTCAGTCAGGTTTTCAGAAAACAGTTTTTTTATATATTTATTTTGTTTTGAGCAAACAAGTTATCACAAATGAACGATAAATCTATTTAGAGGTATTAAATGTTTGGTATTAGGATTTAATTGCAAATATTTCAATTAAATTATTATCTAATAGAATATATATCACTCGACGATTAATTAGAGCTCACTTCAATATTAGCACTCAACTAATTTTTTTGTTTTCTTTTCTTTCTCTCTCTCTCTCCATTTCTAACTTGGTAGTCCATTTTATACCCAACTTTAGTCCAGGACATTGCCTAGATAAGCTGACACTAGATTTACTTTTTTTTTTTTCAAAAAGAACTTATCTTGTCGCTACTCTTTTTGTGATCAATCAAATTTTCTTTTCTCAATTTATGTCGCTTCTAATATATTTTCTTTTTCCGAATCATCTAAAAAAAGTGTTAATTCCTTCTTTTCTTTTCTATTTATCTCTTAATTAATACTCTCCACTTTTCTCTGTTTAAGTCTCATTAACCATTAAGTTTTTTGTCTTCAAAACATTTGTCATGACTGATCTAATTTTATTATTATTGTTTAAATTTATAAATAATATAAAAATTAAACGAATAATTAAAATGTCTTTTTTATATTTTAATTTTTTTTAATGTTTTATCTTATTTAACTTTTTTTTTTTATCCTGAAGGAACATTACCTCGCTACAGATAAACAATTTAGAGAAGAAGTAAATCAAATTTGGATCTTAATCCAATTAAATATTAAATATACTTATTTTTATTTCACCAATTAATATTTAAATTTTTTATTTTTTCTGATAAATTGATTGATCTCTTCATGTAGAAAAATAGTATTACAATTTTGTTAATAATTATCAAAAAAAAAATTAAATAAAGTTTATTTCAATTTTATTTTTTAAGTTTATTTATTAATTTCATTTTTTTTTCAGTTCGAAGGTACTTTTGCTCGTTTTAGGTAGGTTACTAATTAATAAATACAAGCTTTTTTTAATTCCGAGAAAGTTACATCCTTATTGTTATATAACTTTCAACATTTTTTAATAATAATTTTTCGCTTTCAAAATACATATTCTAAAATTTTAGGCAAGTTTCGGGAAGAATTAAAAATATTTTCTTGATCAAATTTTTTTTTATAAAAATTCAAATTTTATTTCAGATTTATTTTATTCATTTCATTCATAGAAAAGTCAATTAATTTATTAATATTTTATTTTTATTTAAAGATTATTTTAAGGCAGTTGATCGGCCAATGCCAGCACACTGTTAAATAAAGCGTGCAACACCGCAAAATTAAGAATAAAACAGTAAATTAATATAAAAGTAAATGAGAAAATTGATACAAAAGTAAAAAAAGATAAAGTCAATAAAAATAGTTTTGTTAGAATTTTAGTATTTCAAAAACTTTCTTTGCTATGGATCTTCGATCCTTCGTATTAAATATTTTCTTTAGTTCTAAAATCTGCTCGTCTTCTCTGTCATACCTTATTTTGTCTTTGATCATATATTTTCTTGTGGCACATGCCTCTTCTATAGTTGTGCTTGAGTCAAAGTCCAATATATTTGTTATCTCGTATACTTCACTTACGGTATCATCTGTGATGTTTATACCTTCCATGTATCGTAATAGTTCGCTGGTTAGTCCATTCGAATTCAATCTTAAGAAGAAATCTATTTTGACGAGATTTAACTTGTGCTCCATTGGTTCAATATTCATAGCGTGGAATAATTTTGTTGTCCTGCATCTGTTTGATATTTCCATCAAGTTCTTGACTATGTTTCCTTCGAAGCGCTTAAGGTCATTTATTTCAGTCCGATTTAGGTAAAATGCTTCAATACCGTATAGGAGAATCGGTCTTATATAAGTTTTATATAACTGGCCTTTCATTATCGGATGTATATGCGGTGTGTGAAGCCCGATAACCTTTAATTTATTAACGGCTTGATATACTAGACGTTTACGTCTTGCTAGGTGTTCGGTGATCCGATTAACTTCGCTAATTTCAACTCCCAGATATTTCATACTTAAAACCCTGTTTATCAGTGTACCGTCCAGTTACAGCTCGTCTTGCCAAAGGTCAACATTTAGTTCGTTCGATTTTCGTTTCAGCTTACTATTAAATACCATGAAGACTGTTTTAGTTGGATTGTATTTAATACAGTTTCGGATGCCGTATTCCTGGACAATGTTTAGCTGCTGTTGCAGTTCGATTTTGGTTGTACTAATCAATAGTACATCGTCTGCATATGCGATGATATCCAGTTTAAGCTTTCCTGCCTTCAAACCAGCACCGTTTCCTTCAATTAATCCAATTAGCTCTTCTAAATATATGACAAATAGTTTAGGTGATAATGCTCCACCTTGTCTGACACTATCCGTTGTTTTAAATATTTTTGAGCATTACACCGTTCATTACAATCATTTGTGAGTCTTTGTAGTACTTTATAATAGCTATGATAATGGCCAGATCGAAGTTTTTTGCCATTAGCTTTGACCAGAGTAGGTCCCTATTTACTTTATCGAATGCTTTAGATGCATCAATCGCACAAACATATTATATATTAATATATAGAATAATTTATTAATATAAAGTTTAATTTTTTGATTTTTTCTCTTTTGTTGTTTGAAAAACTGAATCATGTTATATCTTTTCTTCTTTGGTTATGAGTAATCAGACAAAATACCGCCAATCGGTTGTTGTGATTTAAATTACTAATTATGAATATTGGGCACGTATAACTGACGTTAAATGAGGCCAAAAAATGGTGAGTCCATGCTATAAACAAATTTATTAGAAAATAGTTTAGTAATTACACATTGGAACTTTTCTCATCTTCCCAGTATAGTTATAATATTGGAAAATTTTTTGGCTCAGAACTCCCCTGATATTATATCATCAAATTAAATGAAACAAAAATAGACGCAAATGAAGCAAATTTCTTTTATTCTAAAATTAATTGATCTGTAACAAAACCAAGAAATAAATATGGAGTTGGTGTAGCAATTTTAGTTAAAGAAGGACTAATTTTGTTCAAGTCTTATTTAAAAACTTCTCAGCAAGGCTACTTTGCATCAAAATAACTAAAAAAAAGGCTATTTGTTTATTTTTAGCCTTTAAAATTCACCTAATAAGCTTCTAAATTTTGAACTTTTTGAACGAATGAACAAAAACTGTAAAAACTTTATTCTTGGTGGTGATTTAAATGCTAAGTCCAAGCAAATAGGCTGTTTTGGTCAAAATGAAAATGAAAATATTTTAAATAGAGAGAATCATAAATAAGTTTGATCTGTCAACTGTAAATGACAAATCACACACTTTTAGCATCTTTAATATAACTACTTGATATATTTTTAGTCTCATCCACTCTCTCTTAAGAAATTATTGATTTTAAGGTAACATTATATGACAATTGACCATTTCCCAATTGAAGCATGCCTATCAATTGAGCATATAATGACTTATGAATCGATTTCAAGAAGGTTTAATTTTATAATAGCAAATTGGTTATATTTTCAAAAAATTCTTAGTGCTCCGATCTTTTACCCAGATAGTGTTGACCACTATAATAAAATGATCTCCAAAAGAATAATAAGTGCTGCACATAAAAGCATCCCTTTACAGCCAGGAAAAATATATAAAACTACTCTATCGCATGAAATCGTAAATTTAATAAAATAACGCAGGAAAACTAGGAAGTGCTTTCAAAGAACTCGTTCTCAATCAACAAAGCAAAGATTCAACTTTCTTACCTCTCAATTAAGAATCTCTTTAAAAAAAATTTTGGAACTAAAATTTGTCTGATTTTATCGATAAAATGGGCAAGATAACCTTATCCAGCAGGCCTTTCTGGAAAAAAATAAGCGAATAATTAAAAATTTTGTATAATTTTATATGTAAAAACCAACTCTAAAAATCTTGTCGTCTTATTTTAGTTTAATTTGGCCACAAAGACAATTATTATTGAAAATTACTGTAAAAATATATATAATTTTTCTTAAAATTAATAATTAAAAATCTGTCTTTGATTTAGACTAATTCTATCTTCACGAATTACAGACAACTTTTTATGAATTAAAATTTTCAGACTTATACTTCTTCGTTTAATTTATCTATTTATTTATTTAATTTTTCATTTTTTAATAAAAAACACAAAAAAAAAAAAAATTTATTTTTATTTTCTTATACTTCTCCTTAAAGGAGGTTAATTCAATTCAATAAAAAAATCTTTGTCTAATAAAATTTTCAAAAGGCATATTTAACTTTTTATTCAACGATAAGGTTATTTTTAATTTTTGAATAAATGATTTACTATGCCATGTATAAATTATTTGGGAAAAAAATAATCTCTAGATTTTCTATGAATATGACAATCTGCATCATCGTGCATTAAAGATAATTTTCTAAATTTCAGTATTCTAATTTGTTAAGTAAAAAATAATGATAAATATAATATTTAAATTGAAATTTTTTAATAGTTGACAGCAATTTTAATTTTGTATGATTTTATTTTGTTCAAATAAATGTTCAATTTATTTCTATTTTGTTTTGCAGTCAGAATTTCAACAACAAAACCCAATTAAATATTGCACAATATTGAAATTTTAAAATTCAAAATATATATCTTTTTTATAAATGTATGAATGCATTAATTCATTTTTAATTTGAAAATTTTTAAACTAAATTTCAATTTTGCTTGTTAAAATAATGTCCAAATCGGTAAAATTCATCTAAAATTTTAAATCATTGATTTTTCTAAAATAAAATTCCAAATCAGATAATAAGAATTCAGTCACCAGAAGGCACCAAACGCCTTGAGTTACATCCAGATGATTCTCTTTCTTCTTTGTACCAAAAAGTTTTCTCCGAATTCAAAGTTGACCAGTCAAAATATGACGAATGGCAGCTCTTTTTTGACCTGAACAAGACAAAATTGATTTCCAATTGTAGTAAAACTCGAGCATCTGAATTTTTGTCCCACGGGGACATGATTTATCTTTTAGAAATCCAGTCTAGTCTAAACAGTGAACAATTTCGAGGAGAAGAGGACGAAATAGACAGTGAATTAGCCAAACAAGATGGCTTAATAAGCCGAGGCAGAGATCCTCAGTTATGTCATCATGGACCATCTGGTAAATGCATTCACTGTGTTCCTGTCGAGCCATATGATCTTGAGTACCTTAAAAAAATTAATTCATCCACCAAATATGTTTCGTTCCATGCCTATCTAAAAAAGCTTCAGGGAGGTCCTGACAAGGCCAAGTTTTGTAATCTGGAAAATTTAAATTGTAAAATTAAGCCTGGGTGCAAAGAACATCCCGTTTGGCCAAAAGGCATATGCAACAAGTGTCAGCCACCGACCATCTATCTAAATAGACAAAACTACCGTCATGTTGATAATGTTATGTTTGAAAATGGTCAAATTGTGGAGAGATTTTTAAATTTCTGGAGGAAAAGTGGTCACCAACGAGTTGGCTTTTTGTTCGGTAGGTACGAGGCCTACGACGGTGTTCCATTGGGTATAAAAGCTGTTGTTGCTGCTATTTATGAACCTCCTCAAGTAAATAAATTGAAAAAATTTTAAGAAATAAAGATTTTTTTTATTATTTTTAGCAAACTAGTGAATCAAGTGTGGAGTTTGATTTAAATGATCCGAATGAGGAAAAAATTTTTTCTGTGGCCAAAATTCTTGGTCTTAAATGTGTTGGTTGGATTTTTACTGATTTGATAAGGGACGATTCAGGAAAAGGAGTTGTCAAGCATTACCGAGGCAGTGCGGACAATTTTTTTCTGAGTGCCGATGAGTGTATTATGGCAGGATATTTTCAGAATAAATTCAAAAATTATACCCGATATTCCTCGGATGGCTACTTCGGATCTAAATTTGTAACTGTTGTGGTCACTGGTGATGAGCAAAATCAGATTCATTTTGAGGGTTACCAGGTGTCAAATCAGTGTACTGCATTGGTAAGAGATAGCTGTCTAATACCCACCTATGATGTGCCTCAGTTGGCGTATATCCGAGAGTCCACAAATGAACAATATGTACCCGATGTGTACTTTAGGGTAAAATTAAACAAAAATTTAAAATTAAATTCAAATTTAAAAAAATGTAAATTTAAATTAAAATTATATAAAATTAAATTTAAATTAAAAATATAAAAAAATTAAGTTAAAAAAATGTAAATTTAAACTAAGAAAATATAAAATAAAATTTGAATTAAAATTTAAAAATATTAAATTTATATTTAAAAAAGTATTAAATTTAAATTAAAATAATATTAAAAAAAAATTAAGTTTAAAAAAATGTAAATTTAAACTAAGAAAATATAAAATAAAATTTGAATTAAAATTTAAAAAATATTAAATTTATATTTAAAAAAGTATTAAATTTATATTAAAAAAAATATTAAATTTAAATTTAAATTTAAAAAAAGTAAAATAAAATTTAAATTAAAAAAATATTAAAAAAAAATTAAGTTAAAAAAATGTAAATTTAAACTAAGAAAATATAAAATAAAATTTGAATTAAAATTTAAAAATATTAAATTTAAATTTAAATTTAAAAAAAGTAAAATAAAATTTAAATTAAAAAAATATTAAAAAAAAATTAAGTTAAAAAAATGTAAATTTAAACTAAGAAAATATAAAATAAAATTTGAATTAAAATTTAAAAATATTAAATTTAAATTTAAATTTAAAAAATGTAAAATATAATTTAAATTAAAAAAATATTAAAAAAAAATTAAGTTAAAAAAATTTTAATTTAAACTAAGAAAATATAAAATAAAATTTGAATTAAAATTTAAAAAATATAAAATAAAATTTAAAATTGAATTAGGAAAAAGATCATTACAACAACGAAGTTACCAAAATAGCTCGGCCTTTGCCAGTCGAGTATTTGATCGTGGATTTGCCAGCAGCTTTTGCCAAAGATCCGGTCTATACATTCAATGAGGACAGTCCTTTGCTTAAAGAGTCATTTCCGGTTGAAAATCGCCAAGAGGTTAATGAAACACAAGATTTTAACGCACTCAAAAATTACATGAAACAATTTCCTTCATACCGTTTCTTGGATGCCATGTCTGATTTTCATTTGTTAATATTTTTAGCCACAAATCAAACAGTCAATTTAGATGTAAGTTTTGAATTTTAATTAAAATTTACAATTATCCTGATTAATTTTTAGAGTGTAATTAAAACATTGGTTGAAGCAGTCAGAGCAAAGAATGGTCAAAATGCGATAGAATGGTCCAAAACTTCGGAATGGTCTACTATAGAGCATTTTTTGGTTGATGGAAGTAAAATAAAAAAAATAAAATATTTTTTTTTCTATTTTTTTTCTGTAAAGCTTCTCCATCTATGGTCGAAGAATGGCAGTGTCAAATGTGCACTTTTTTGAATGAAGATAGCGCAACAGTTTGCCAAATGTGCCAAACACCAAGATCATAAAATTGTTCACATGATTAATACTTTTTACACATGAAATTCGATTTCAAAATTTTAAGTTATCAATTTTCGTTTATATTTATTATTAAAATAAATTTGGAATTAAAGTTTGTATTATCTTTATGAAATTTTTTTTTGATAATTTATTCAAATTCCGAATAAATCCTGCACATTTTATCTATTTTTAAAAGGAATTTTTTTTGTTTATTTTTAATTTCAAAAATTTAAAATACCATAAATAAATTTAAAAGCCTAGTACTCGAACATGGAATAAAATAAAAAAAAAACATTTCAATTCATCATAATTATTCATTAATGTTTGAAAATAAATTTTTGAAAATTTTTTCAAAGACAAATGCATTCACTTTTTGGTAATGGATAAATGATAATTTACACATGTTTTCTATTCATTTCTTTAAGCGTTCCAGAACCAAATGTAACTCGATAATACCAAATTAATGTACTTAAGAAATTAAAATAAAAAAAAAGAAGAAGAATTTTAAAAGTTCTTAGTCAAGATTTTGGTCAAACAATCTTTTAAGTCAAGTTGTAATCAAAAAAAAATGTTATAATGGGCGTGATGAGAGAAAATATCAAAAAAATAAATTTTAATCATTTAAAATCTTTTCTAATTTAACTCAGACTTATTCAAACCTGGAGAAAATAGAAAGCTTTTTTAGAAATTTACATAATTAAAATTATAAATTTTCAAGTCGTCTGGATGTTTCGTGCTTTGCCAAGTTAAATCAATATTCTAATATAAAAAGCACGTTTTACCTAAACTAAAATTATTATTTTTTTAGAAAACTATTTTACTCCCATTCGCAATTTAACAAGAAAAATGAGCTCTCTCAACGGCTTTGCTCATAACCCAGACCATTATGGATTTCAGACAAACGCAATCCACTCTGGTCAAGAGCCTGAAAAATGGTTAATAAATAAATTATTAAAAAAATGAGATTTTTTTTTAATTTTATTAATTTTATTTTAGGAGTTCACGCACTGTGGTGCCTCCAATAGTCATGGGCACCACTTTTAAACAATATGAACCAGGTAAACATTCTGGCTTCGAGTATGGTCGAAGTGGCAACCCGACTCGAAACTCTCTAGAAGAGTGTCTTGCACCTTTGGAAAAAGCAAAATACGCTTTGACTTTTGCTTCAGGCTCTGCGGCTTTGACTACAATGAGCTACTTGCTAAAATCCGGAGACCATATCCTCACTGTAGATGATGTCTACGGTGGTACTAACAGATTTTTCAGAAACTGTGCCAATCGAATGGGAATTGAAACATCTTTTGTTGATATGCTTGACTTGGAATTGACTGAAAAATCTTTTAACTCAAATACCATGGTATAAAAAAATATAAATTATAAAAAAAAAAAAAAACATATTTTTTTAAGATGGTTTGGATTGAGACACCAACAAATCCAACTTTAAAATTAGTCGATATCAAAGCTGTTTGTGATTTGGCTAAAAAGAAAAATCCTGAAATTATCTGTGTAGTAGATAACACATTTGCTTCTGCCTACTTTCAAGTAATAAAATTTTCTAAAAATTATTTTCAAATTTATTTTGTTTTTTGTGTAAGAATCCACTTGAACTGGGAGCTGATATTGTAAGTCATTCGTTGACCAAGTATATGAATGGACACAGTGATGTAGTAATGGGTGCTATAATGCTAAATGATGAAAAGTTATATGAACGCATGAAATATTTACAAAATGCTGTCGGAGCTGTACCTTCACCATTTGATTGTTTTTTGGCAAGCCGTGGTCTCAAGACACTGGCTTTTCGAATGCAGGCTCATATGCAAAATGGGCTAAAAGTGGCTAAATCTTTGGCTGAGAATCCAAGAATTGAAAAAGTCATCTACCCTGGCCTGGAATCCCATCCGCAGCATGAACTCTACAAGAGTCAGATGAAAGGCTTTGGTGGAATGATTTCTGTTTACATCAAAGGAGGCATTGATGAATCATTTTGTTTTCTAAAAGAGTTGAAGTTGTTCGCCTGTGCTGAATCTTTAGGTGGATACGAATCTCTTGTTGAGCATCCGTAATTAAATGAGAAATCATTTTTAAACTTTTTATTAGGAATTATTTTTATTTTTTAGAGCTATTATGACACATGCATCAGTGCCAAAGGATCAAAGAGCAATTTTGGGAATCGATGATAATTTTGTGAGAATCTCAGTGGGTCTCGAAGATGCCGAAGATTTGATCGGCGATTTGAATCAAGCTTTGGAAAAAGCCGTAATATTACATTTTTAAATTTGATTAAAATAATAATTTTTTTTAAATTAAGATACCAAAAATTTAAGAAACTTGATTCGTTTTAACAATTTGTTTAGGATAATTTAGTTTTTAATTTAGAAAAATTTTAACAATAAAGTTTTGTTTTAAAGCTTACTCTTTTACTCTTTACAACTTACTCTTTCAAACTTTGTAATTAAATAAACAAGATTTTGATTTTATGTTAATCTTACAAGTCCTTATATATCTAGGTTTAATTTAGCTTTCTCATTAGAGGATTATTTTAGTAGACTTTCAAGTACTAGAAGGTGGTTCATTTAATTTTTGAACGCTTATCTATTAATTAACAAACATTTTGGAAATAAATTAATAAATAAAATAAATAATTTGATAAATTTTATTAATTTTTACTAACATATTTTTTTTGTCATAGATATGATTTTTAGAGCCTGAAATTAAAAAAAAACAGAACATACAGCTCCTTTAAAATATTTTGCCAGCAAAATTTCTTATAATTTGCTGTCCAGAAACTGAAAACTTTGAAATTTTTAAATGACTAAAAATACTTAATTAAAACTTCAGTTGATCAATTTTTGACTTTTATTTGTGTCAATAATTAATATGCGTAAAGCATTGGGTAAAATAAATTTTGAAAATTTTTTTTACAAATCCGAGGCGGAAATCTTTTATAGAAATTAATCAAAATGTTTTATAACCATATTAAAATAATTTAAAATTACTTAGACTAATTTTAATTCTATCAAGTAATGAATATTTTTGTTCTCTTATCACTGCCATTTCACTAGAAATTATATTTTAATTTTTTTGTTTAAAATCAATAAAAGAAAAAGGTTCCAAAGAAAAAATAACTTCGTTTTTTAATGTTTAATTGTTTTTGATTACCTAATTTAAGAAATGGTATTTTTCTTACCAGTTTCTTTACTTTTACTGAATGGCAAAGAGTTGGGAATCAATTCATGCTGGCATTTCGCCTTGTTGGATAAAAAGATATAACTTTTTCTAATTTTAATTTGGTCATTAAGGCTAAAAAATAAAAATTAAGTAGAAATATTTTCTTTGGCGATGATATTTTTAGTTTGAAAACTGAATATGAAATAATTTATTAAGAAAGTCCATGATTTTATTCAAAATAATGATGATATGAATTTTAAACATTTTAAAAAATTTTAATAAATTTAGTTTAATTTGTAGATATATTTGTGAATAAAATAATTTAATCAGCATTTATTAAGTATGATTTAAATTCGGAAATTTAACTTTTTAAAATTGAGTGAATCTTTGAAATTTTTTTTTAAATTGCCATAATTTTTTTATAAATTTTTTTTTGTCGGTGTCAAATCTGGCATAGTTTTTTAAATGAATGAATAAAATAATAAGCAAAATTTTAAAATCAATTTAATTCATAATTTGTTAGTGAAAGTTTTAAAACAGATTTATTTTAAATAAAGGTTCAACACAAATGGAATAATTAAAAAAAGCTTAGCAGGATTTATAATTTAAATAAGGTAAATAAAAAGATAAATTGAATATTTGTAATCCTATTTGTTATTTTTTTTACAAAAAAAACTTGATATAGATGCTCTCAAACAGATAACTTTGTTCGCATAAAATTAATTAATGCCTCACTCAAAAAATTGATTCGATCCAGAGCTAAAGTCAGTACCATTTGACCATTTTAAAATTTATTCCAAAATGTGAACTAATTATTTTTTGTTTGAAAAAGCTTAGAAAAAATCAAAACAAAAGTAATCATGAGCTAGAGAACGCTCGATTAGCCCATACCAGAATTAGCATGGGTATAAATTATGCTTTTAAACCTGAAAATCTTAGCACATGATTAAAATCTGTGTAAATAAAAATCAGATAAAATTTATTCTCTTAAAAAAAGCTCAAAAAAAAAGGTAATTATTTCTGAACATTGTTTGATTGCATCCAAATTTTTCATAAAAAGTTGAGATCTACTGAGCCACGTCAGTTTGGGTGAATAGATAAAATCGAAAAAATTCAACTAGCAAGTCATCTGATGCTAATCTATTCGAATTGAGAGCTGAAAAAGCTGATAGTTTAACTATATTTACTATTTATGTTATATAACATCAGAATAGTATAATCTATTTAGGAATAAAATAAAATATAATTTTAAGATTTAATGCTCGTTTCTTGAACGCATTGATGTTTTGCTAAGCTCTGAATTTGGAGAAAGTTACCAATAAACTTTGATAGATAGTTCTATACAAGCTTTGAAAAATAATTATCATTTTAGCTGAGCTTTTAGAAGAAGTTGCAGTATTTGTTTGAGATTAAGAAACTCTAACTAACTAGAGAAAAATAAATATGGCATACTCTCAATTGCTTTTCTAATTGACATGAGTTTACTTGCTTGTTTTGTTACTTCAATTGGCATTTTAAAACATTCAATATCAAACAGATTGTTATGACTTGATTACAGCTCTAATCAGTTTGTTATTTTGCTGGCATTTTTATACTAGCTTGAAATTAAAAATATTTATAGACGGTCATTTAAAGAAAATTTAGGGATTGTGCAAAAAATTTTTAATTTAATTACACTCTAAAATTTTAGAAATTAGTTCAAATGTAATTTTATTTTATTTTAAAGATTTGAGTTTATTTTTATTCTGGGAATAAATTATCATTATAATTTAAAAAATGGAATATCTTTGCAATCTAAGATACTTGTGCCTAGCTAGAGTTCATAAAAGAATAGATCTTGTGAAAAATTATTGCCAAGAACTGATTTCAAGAAAGAAAAGCTAAAAAATATCGTAAGATTTTGAGTTCGATCTATTTTTCTTATAGAATAAAATACTCCCAATTTTGTTTGCATTGGTTAACTTTTAAAAGTAAAAAATTTAAAATTTCGTGTATTCTTGTTTTTTTTCTTATTTAAATCAAAAAAAATAGATTTTATTCTTAAGATGTACAGTCTTATAACATAGAGATTCTTGTTAAATTTAAAAACTTATCATTTAAAAAAGTAAAAAATTTAAAATTTGGTGTATTCTTGTTTTTATTGTTATTTAAATTAAAAAAACATAATTTTTTTGTTAAGATGTACAGTCTTAACACAGAGATTCTTGTAAAATTTAAAAACTTACCATTAATTAGTTTTAGATATTTTGATATTTTTTATTAAATCATTTTTATTTTTTAATAAAAATAAATAAATATTTATTAATTTCAGTAATTTAAGTGGTTATTTTTCTCATAGTTACAAAGTGTTGAATTTATTTTTTGTAATACCGTAAGATATATAGTCAATTTCTGATTTTCAAGACGCTCGATAATTTCAGCTTTTTTATTCGATTATAGAGAATTTTGCAATAAATTGAAAAGTTTCAAAATAGTTTTATTTTTTTATTGTTTCTATTTTTTTGCAGCTTTAAATTTTTTAAAATCTGAGAATTTAGATACCCTTGTCTGTTTTAGATTATCTATCGTTGATTGATCTTTTAAATTATGTGAAATTTTAGTTGTTTTTCGGTAATTTAATTAAAGCATTTTTTTATTTCTTTTTTTAATAAAATTAAAACATTATATTTTATTAACTAAAATAAAATTAATATTATTTTTTTTTGTTAGTAAAAAAAAAAAAAATTATACAAAAATTTCAAGAATAAAACGGATGGTTATCCATCGTTTATGAAGCAACTTTTTTATAATTCAATGAAATATAAATATTAGGAATTATTATAATTTCGGTTAAAAAAGGTCGGTAATTAGTTCATTCTAGAAACGCTAAATAAATTTTTAAGAAATTTTTGGGGTATTTTGAGATAAACAAAGTAATTGCACGCAAAAAAGGATATCTAAATACTTTATAGGACAATAAAAATTTTACTGAAGAGAGTATAATAATTTTCTTTGAGATTCAAAGTTAATCAACCGATTTTGTCAAAAATGGGCGATAAACCCTTTGTTTATTTAATTTTTAATAATTTTTCAAAATCTTTTTCTTCGAATAACTAAAATTACTAGTTAACAAATAAAAGATTATGTCATTTTCTCATAAATATGAATCTCATAAAGCTAAAATTGTTTTAAAAAAAAGTCCAGAAAATTGTAAAACTTTTTTTATCTAAAAGAAAAATTTAATTTAAATTAAATTAGATTTTAAATTTTTTTCTGCAAAATTCAAATTAAAAATGTTTAAAAACAAATTCTTTCTTATTTTAAATTCTTAATTAAAAATGTTAAGAAGACCATTTTGGGAAGTCTGGTATGATCTAAACTTTAAGAACTTTTTTATGTTCTAGCAAAAAAATTTAATCGTTTATTCCTCTCAATAAAAAATTATTCTCTTCTTTCTTGAATAAATAAAAAATAAGTAAATTTTTTGTCAAATACCTATGAAAAGGTAATCAGAAATTTACACTGCATTAAAAAGCAAAATATCTTAAAAATACAAATATATGAACTATTTTTTTTAATTTAAATCCGGAAACATCAACTTTTTCCAGATTTTTTCCCCTTTTAAATCAATAAGTGAAATTCAAATGTAAATAAAAAGTGTTTTTCAAGTCAAAATTCTACTTTTAAACTTTTACTTATTGAAAAAAATATTTAAATTTTAAAAGTAAGCAAGAGATTTTTTTTTAAAATAAAATCTTAAATGTTTTATTAAAAGATCTAAATTTTTTTAATGAGTTTCTGAAAATTTTGTGCAATTGAGTTTTCATATAATAAGAAATGTGTAATTTTTTTTTGAATTTTTACAGAGACTAAAATTAGATCTATTAGATTTCAAATTTAATTTTATAACAAAGGATAAAACAATATATAAACTACTAGATAACTTTATTATTATGGTATGTAAAAACCAGACAGCTACCATAACGAGGTTACGTCTAGCCTTGCTCCGCAGGTCTCCTGATGTAGCTAAAATTATTATTATTATTATTAATATGTTTTGTTGCAATTATTATAAAATAATTTTTTTTGCTTCTAGAGGAAGCTTTAAGATTTTTATCCTTTAATTGTTTTTAAGATTTAATTCTATCATACCTGAGAATAAATTTATTTTAATTATATGTTTTCTGAAAATTGTTCATAGGTCTTATTTCAATTCGATAATAAATAATATTAAATGTAAAATTCAATAATATTTTTTTTCCTAATTAAAATGGGAAAAATTAATTGTTTTTTTTGAGTTTTTAATATTTTACCATTTTTACGTAAATTTTTTAAAGTAAAATTATTGAGCGGTTATTTAGTAACAAATTTAAAAATTTTAAATGATGTTACAAAACAATTTGTGGTCTAGAAAAAACATATTATTTGCTGTTTTTCATTCTACTTAATTTTTAACCTGACTTAAGTTCTTAAATGGCAGTTTCTTTAGTTAAGGTTTCGGAATCATATCATTTTATCTTTTTTAATCTATATTATTAACCTATTCTCCAAATTCTATAAAAAATCTTTGAGGGAGAGAGGGAAACGAACATTAGTTGATTTATTGAAAATTAAAAAAAAAGCTTTTATAAAGGAGGTGAAATAAAAAATTTCCTCATGTGAACAATTTAAAAAAATTAAATTCTCGAAAATCCATAGAAAGTTTGAAGTGAGAATTTAAAAAAAAAATTATTCAAAGATCTATTAAAAATTTAATAGAATTAAAAATAGAAAAAAACATATTTTCTTAAATTCATATCATTTTTTAGCATTATCATTGTTTAGCGTTTCTCAATCACGTCTTAAACTAGCTTAGTAACTTTAATTATCTTTTTATATTAGAACACACAGAATATTTGATTATTTTGCTTTTTATTCCCTTAAAAAAATACATTAATTACTTTTAAGTGAAAGAGGGAAAAAATATATTTTTTTCTTCAGAAATTGTTTTAAATAGACAATTTTTTAAAGAATTTTTAAGAAATAAAAAAAATGTCACTACACAACAAGTTAATTAATTTAATTTATTTTTGTTCAGAAATTTATTTATTAATTGAATTTTTGATAAAAAAAAGGGAGAGTGAAGTTTGGAGCAATTTTTATCTGTCGCAGAGCAATTAATTTAAATTTGTATAAAATCCGAATAAATTTTGATAACTTAAAGAAATTTTTTAAATTTTAACAAAAATTTGTTAATTATTGTTATAAAAAATTATATCAATATTCATTTTTAAAAAATTATTAATGTTTGAAGTAAATTGCACTGCTCCTTAAAATTGCTCCCAACTAGACTGCCCCAAAAAATAATAATTTATGAAGAAGATGGAAATTTTTTTTTAGAATTAAAAAAAGGCATTTTGAAGACTTTGAGAAGGAAATTTCTGGAGAAATTGCTATTTTTATAAAAATTTATATTGTCTTAAATTCAAATAATTATCTAGCATTATCATTATTTAGCGCTTCTAAATCAAGTATTTTACTATATTATTAAAATTAAACCTCTTTTCAAAAATCTATGAATAATTTTTTACATAAGAGAGGTTAATTAATGTTTTCTCTATTTATTTTAAGTTAAAAGAAAAACGAAGGTTTTTTGAAGACCAAGGAAAAATGTGAGCATAGTAAATTTTTCTTTTTTCTTGAGAAACTGCTCTATTGAGCAAATATTTATAGAATTAAAAAAAAAAATTATTTAATATAATGTATTTAAAAAGGTAAAAGGAAATTTTTTTCGAATTTAAATCGAAGAAAAAAAGTTGTCACTATGTGAACAAAGGCAAACAAACAAATAAAAAAAAGCTCTATAGAAATTGTAACATTTTAACAATTTTTTCAAAAAATCTTTAAAATCTTTAAAAATTTTTGAAAAGACTATAAAAAAAATTGTCAATATGCGAATAAAATAAGAAAAAATGAGAATTGTTCTATTCTGACAATTTTTTTAAAATTCAAACAAAAGAAATTTTTTTAATGCCAAAGAAAAATAATGTCATATGTGAACAAATTTTTTGAGAAATCGTTCTATTTAGACGATTTTTTTAAAAATTTAAATCAAAGAAAAAAATTTGTCACTTTGTGAACAATTCAAAAAATTCGATTCTCGAAAATCTTTAGAAAATTTGAAGTATAGCTAAAAAATAATTCTAATCCTAAGACAGATAAAAAATTTTAATAGAATTAAAAACAGCAAAAATTTATATTTTCTTAAATACAAAAAATAATTTTACTTTATAAAATCTATGAATAATTTTTTAGATGAGAGAGGTTAATAACGATTTTCTCTAATTTTTTTACTTAAAAGAAAAATGATGGTTTCTTCAAGACCAAGAAAAAAAATTATCACAATGTGAACAAAATTAAAAAAAACTTCCAGAATAATTGTACCATTTGGAAATTTTTTTCAAAAAATTTTTCCAATTATAAAGAAAAAAATTTTTTTTGAGAAATTTTTCTTTTTATACGACTTTTTTAAAACTTAAATCAAATAAAGAAAATTGTCATAATGCGGACAAAATAAAAACAAAATCAGAAATTGTTCTATTGAGACAAATTTTTTAGGAATTTAAAACAAAAATATTTTTTTAAAGACAAAGAAAAAAAAATTGTCACTATGTTAACAAATTAAGAAAAAATTTTTTGAGAAATTTTTATATTGAGACAATTTTTTTTAGGAATTTAAACAAAATATTTTTTTAAAGACAAAGAAAAAAAAATTGTCACTATGTTAACAAATTAAGAAAAAATTTTTTGAGAAATTTTTATATTGAGACAATTTTTTTTAGGAATTTAAACAAAATATTTTTTTAAAGACAAAGAAAAAAAAATTGTCACTATGTTAACAAATTAAGAAAAAATTTTTTGAGAAATTTTTATATTGAGACAATTTTTTTTAGGAATTTAAACAAAATATTTTTTTAAAGACAAAGAAAAAAAAATTGTCACTATGTTAACAAATTAAGAAAAAATTTTTTGAGAAATTTTTATATTGAGACAATTTTTTTTAGGAATTTAAACAAAATATTTTTTTAAAGACAAAGAAAAAAAATTGTCACTTTGTGAACGGAATTAGATAAAATAAATTTTTTTGAGAAATTTTTCTTTTTATACGACTTTTTTAAAACTTAAATCAAATAAAGAAAATTGTCATAATGCGGACAAAATAAAAACAAAATCAGAAATTGTTCTATTGAGACAAATTTTTTAGGAATTTAAAACAAAAATATTTTTTTAAAGACAAAGAAAAAAAAATTGTCACTATGTTAACAAATTAAGAAAAAATTTTTTGAGAAATTTTTGTATTGAGACAATTTTTTTTAGGAATTTAAAGCAAAAAAATTTTTTTAAAGACAAAGAAAAAAAATGTCACTATGTTAACAAATTAAGAAAAAATTTTTGGAGAAATTTTTTTGATATTGAGACAATTTTTTTTAGGAATTTAAACAAAATATTTTTTTAAAGACAAAGATAAAAAAATTGTCACTTTGTGAACGGAATTAGATAAAATAAATTTTTTTGAGAAATTTTTCTTTTTATACGACTTTTTTAAAACTTAAATCAAATAAAGAAAATTGTCATAATGCGGACAAAATAAAAACAAAATCAGAAATTGTTCTATTGAGACAAATTTTTTAGGAATTTAAAACAAAAATATTTTTTTAAAGACAAAGAAAAAAAAATTGTCACTATGTTAACAAATTAAGAAAAAATTTTTTGAGAAATTTTTGTATTGAGACAATTTTTTTTAGGAATTTAAAGCAAAAAATTTTTTTAAAGACAAAGAAAAAAAAATTGTCACTATGTGAACAATTTAAAAGAGAAAAATTCTCGAAAATCTATAGAAAAAATTTCTCACCAAATCAAAGTACAACACACAAATTTAAAATAAAAAATCCAATCGCAATCTAACAACTAAGGTACACTCGCGCCATAATTAGCGCTCAAAAAATCATCATTGCCAAATCGCTCAATAGAATCAAAGCACGCACACTAAGTCTCTAACCATTTGCTCCATTTAACTTCAAATCATAAGCAAAAATTTCCTATAAATTAAAAAAAATTTAAATACACACACACACTCTCAACCATCGATTTACATTGATCTTATCATAACTCATTATTCCCAGCGTTCTCTGCCTAAATCCTTTCCAACACAAAACTCTCATTCCAACTCTTCTTCTCTAGATTAAAAATATTCTCATTCACACACACACACACACAAACCAAATCAGACAAAGCCAGGGCCACTTGACGAAACACAGCGCGTTTCTCAATCTCACAAAAATGAAATTACTCAACTCGTTGCTACTAGTCGCCTTTCTCACCTTGACCATCTATTCAAGTAAAAAAAAAAAAATTTTTAGTACGATGTTTCTAATTTTGTCTGCTAGGCTGGAACGGGCGAGTGGACGCCGAAGAGGACATAGAAGTGCAGGATGAGGAGGGGGCCAATGAGGCGCCGCGAGTGGACGCGGACCTGGGCAAGAGCCGAGAGGGCTCGCGGACCGACGACGAAGTGGTGCAGCGCGAGGAAGAACAGATCCAGCTGGACGGTCTGAGCGTGGCCGAGCTGAAGGAGATGCGCGCCAAGGCCCAAAAGCAACAATTTGTCGCCGAGGTCAACCGCATGATGAAGCTGATCATAAACTCGCTGTACAAAAACAAGGAGATATTTTTGCGCGAGCTCATTTCGAACGCGTCGGACGCGCTCGACAAACTCCGCTTCATGGCCTTGACCGACAAAGAAGCGCTCTCGCAAAACGACGAGCTCACCATCCGCATCAAATCGGACAAGGAAAACCGCATGTTGCACATAACAGACACGGGCATCGGCATGACCGGCCAAGACATGGCCAACTACCTGGGCACCATCGCCAAATCGCAGACCAGCGAATTTCTCTCTAAGCTGCAGGAAGCGCAGCAGGCCGACAACAAACAATCGATGAGCGACCTCATCGGACAATTCGGCGTCGGCTTCTACTCGGCCTTTCTCGTTGCAGACAAAGTTATTGTCACCTCAAAAAATAACAACGACAAACAGCACATCTGGGAGTCCGACTCGTCCTCGTTCACTGTGTCCGAGGACCCCCGCGGGGACACGCTGGGCCGCGGCACCACCGTCTCGCTTCACCTCAAGGAAGAAGCGCGCGAGTTCCTCGAAGAACACAAACTGCGAGAGGTCATCACAAAATACTCACAGTTCATCAACTTCAACATATTTTTGTGGACAAGCAAGTCTGTGAGCGAAGATGTGCCAGTGGAGCCGGAAGAACAAGACGCCGAGGTCCAACAAGACAAAGATAAGACAAAAAAAGTGACCAAGACTGTGTGGGACTGGGAGCTGATGAACTCGGCGAAGCCGATCTGGCAGCGAAAGCCCGCTGACGTCACCAATGATGAATATGTCGAGTTTTACAAGTCGTTCGCCAAGGACTCTCAGGAGCCGCTGGTGCACACGCATTTTGTGGCCGAGGGCGAAGTAACGTTCAAGGCCATACTGTACGTTGGTAAGAACGCGCCAAGCGATCTGTTTCAGAACTATAACAAAAAGGCCGACTCGATCAAATTGTATGTGAGGAGAGTGTTCATTAGTGACTCTGTGGACGACTTGTTGCCAAAGTATTTGAGCTTTGTGCGCGGCGTAGTCGACTCGGACGACTTGCCGCTGAATGTGTCCCGCGAAACCCTCCAGCAGAACAAACTGCTTAAGGTTAGTTAGATTCATTTTTTCCAAAGCTTTAATTTGGTACCATTTTTATTAAAATTGAAGCAAAATTGAATGAGCTTTTTTTTTTTGTTGAAAAGAATCCAGAAATTTTAAATGGCCATAACTTTGTTAATACTTGCCGTATTTCCTCAAATAAAAGAAAGTTCTGTCATCAAAGGTTTTCTTTTATTCGAAAATTTTTCACTACAAAAAAGTGACTTAAATAAAAGAAATTTATCTATTTTTTTCTTCTATCTAGAAACTAAAAAATGCATGCTTCACATGATAAATGCCCGGTGAATTTTCTTTTAATCAAAACTAGAACATATCGATCCATAGAATGAATGTTAGTGGAAAAAAGACAAATTTTTGTCGAAATCTTCCATAGAAAATTTACATTGAAAAAGTTGCATAGAAAAAAATTCAAAATTTCAAATTTGTTTTTTTTTTGCTTTTGTTAAGGCTGTGGCAGTTCTTTGCAATCACATCAGTTTCTGTACCATAAGCCATTCATCAAGTCTTGCATTGAAGAATTTAACGAATCTGCTTCAACAACATTTAACGTGATTGACACTTTTTAATAAGTTCTCTTATTGTCTTCTTTGCATGACCCCTCAAAATATAATTATTTCTTTGAACGTACCTGATTTCACTTAGCTATTTAACAATTTCTAGACTGTTAACAATTTTAAAAAACTCAGACTTGGGAACAGTATAAGAAAAATCAGTATCAGTCAGTATCAGTATTGAGGATGAAATTCAGTATCGAAATCAGCCAGTACCAGTATTAAGGCTATTAGTATAAAATCATGTTTTTTAAAAAAATTTAAATTTTCTAATAAAATATATTTCAGTCTTTTTGTCAATTTTGTGACCATTCAGATAAAAATACAAAAACAAACAAATAAAGTTTAAATCAGCATCATATCATATCAGCTAACTTTTCTAAATATATTTTCCCATGCTTCTGTTCAAGGTGTTTTTTGAAGTTACCGTAAGTGCCTTTAGAATCAGTATGCACAGGGTTTTTAACATTAACACAAAGTGAACATGTCCCTTCATTTTTATTACTACTTATTTCAAATCTTTAAAAAAATAAATAGCAATTTCTTTTGTTCTCAACTGACTACTTATCGCCATTTTTCTTAATGAAAGAAAATAAGTTCAAATTTTCTATTAACCGCCCATTTTATTTTTGTTTGTTTTTAAAACAATTATATCCATTTTACATAAACATGTAAATTGATGAAACAAAAAAAAAAAATTATGTTTCAAAATTAATTTGACATTTTTAAATTTTTTTTCTAATTTTAAGTATTTTCCAGTAGCAATATTTTAACGATCAGTATCAGTAACAGTATCAGTAATACTGAATACTGAAATATACTGATACTGATCAGTATAATACTGTCAGTATCCCAAGTCTGAAAAAACTGAATCAATAAGCCTCTTCTTCTTCTCGTATCCAATGATGTAAGTTTTATTCTATTCAATCTTTCTTCATCCTCAAGATTCTTAAAAGCTGGAATCAACTTCGTAGCTTTACGTTGCACTCTTTTTAATTCCTTCTTATCTTCCTTCAGGTATGGTTTCCAAACACTAACTCCATATTCAATAAGAGGTCTTACCAATGAGGTATACAGTAACTCAATTAAATTGGCGTTCAAACATTGAACAATTTTCCAAATCATTTCCAAAATCTTATTCGCTCTGCCAAAAGAGAAGCTAACATGTGCATTTTAATTAATGGGAAAAAATTTTTTTTCATTCTGTCAAAAGCATTTTTTTATAAACTTTAATTTTGTACTATTTTAAAATTGAAGCAAAATTGAATGAGCTAGGCCATTTTTAAAGTTTATTTTTTGAAAAGAACCCAGAAATTTTAAATGGCCATAACTTTGTTAATACTTGCCGTATTTCCTCAAATAAAAGAAAGTTCTGTCATCAAAGGTTTTCTTTTATTCGAAAATTTTTCACTACAAAAAAGTGACTTAAATAAAAGAAATTTATCTATTTTTTTTTTCTATCTTGAAACTAAAAAATGCATGCTTCACATGATAAATGCCCGGTGAATTTTCTTTAAATTGAGACACATTTTTTTGAGAAAAACAACTCGGATTTTTGGCGAATTTTTGAGTCAAATACTAATAAGTCTCTTCTATTTGTGGTTACCTGTATTCGATAAAATACGATTACTTTTTTTCAATCTGTGAAAAGATTAAGATAATTTAGTTGATGAGCTTTATTAATTTTTATTTTGAAATTGATAGAAAATTAGTGATGAAATCGGCGAATATAAATATTAGGAACAAAATTCAAATAACTAAGAATTCGGAATAAAATGTTTTTCAAATAAAATTTTAACACTAGAAGCACCAAATGAATGGAATCTAATGGATAAAAATTTATTATTTGGATAAATCTATTCAATACTTAATTTTAATTGAGTGAAAATACAAATTTTGCTAAAAAAAGTATCTGGCAAAAATTTTATCTTCTAATGAATTCATTTCTTTTTGAGCCAAATCTTCGTCTTTCGTATAAAATACACAAACTATAATTTTTGCATTTTTTTAATTTGCTTATCTTCGTTCAAGTATTAGGATTTGAGTCAGTTTTTTAAAGATTTGTATACTTTTTATTAATATTCTATGACTCATCCATTGATTTTGTAGAAAAAGTCAAAATTTTAATTAATTTAATTTTTAATTTAATTTTAATTTTGGTGCTTCTAGGAGTATATACTTGATTTTGTACAAAGGATATTTTTTTTATTTGAATTTAGTTAATTTAGAAAGTTATTCTTGTTTTTATAATAATAATAATAATAATAATAATAATAATATATATAAGCTACAGCAAGACTAGCTTGCGGAGGTGGCCTACTAGGAGGTCACCTATGGTAGCTCCTTGCACATTACACATAAAAAATTACTGCTATAAGAAAAACTATTTAAATTTTTAAGTCAAATATTAATAAATAATAAAAATATAAGTTACAACAAGCTAACAAACTAGACTTGCTAAGATGGGAAACAATAGGATCCCATCTATAACTGTGGTATGTAATAATAACAATAATAAAAAAAAAAAAAAAAAACATTCATATACTACTTCATACTTTCATATACTACATATACTACATCACCATTGCATTTTGAATTTTAAATTAATCTTTTTCTTTTTTTTTTTTCCTTCTTCTCTTTTTTTTTTTTTCTACGTTATGCTGAAAAAAAAAATTTGCTCAAATAGCAAAAATTGACTTAGATTTTAGCTGCAAAAAATCGAAAAAGAATCATTTTGATTCCTTGGTGCTTCTAGTGTTAAAAAAAAAATTCCGAAAAAGTTAATTGAAAAACGATTTATTTGAATTAAATATTTAAAATGAACAATATTTAAATTAATAATTTGAATGCAAAAAAATTGAATTTGATATTTGATTCACTGAACATTTGATTTTTATTTTCGATTTTTCTAAGAATCTAATCAAATATTCGAATTAATGAATAATCGAATATAAAAATCAAATTTTTGAATATTCAAATCAAGTATTAGAATTAAAAAAAAAATTAAAAAATATTTAAATACAGAACGAATCAGATGTTTATAATAACAAAAAATACAAAAAAAATGACTAGAGTTTTATTGATCACTAAAGTAGTTATAAATTTTCACTAATAACAAAAATTTTTCTAACATTTTCTTGGCTTATTCTGTTACTGATGTACCATACGCTGTACCCAGCACTTGAAAAAAGCTTTTCAGACGGAACTGACGTTTCTGGAGTGCAAAATATTCAAGTAAAAGCTTGGTATAGAATAGGATAATTTTTTTTATTATTTTTTCAAAACTAAGCTGGATCAATTTTTTAAGTAGAGTTTTTTTTTCCCAATTTATCAAATATTTAATTTTTTTTTGATTTTTGGCTAATTCGAATTTATTAATCGAATTTTAAATAATTCAAATATTGAATTAGAATTGTTAAATGATTAAAATTCGATATTTGAATTTTTTGAATTCCATTAATAAATTCGAATAATGCATTCGAATTATTTACAATCCAAATAATTAAATTCGAATTTTTTAGAAATAAAATTTCAAAAATAAATAAAATTTGATTTTTAAATTCAAAATTTGGAATTAGCTTTTTTTCGAGTTTCGATTTGCATTAAAAAAATTTATTCGATTTCATCATTATAGAGAAAAAAACGTCTATAAATTTAAACGAAAATAAATTTTTTTTTCATTTTGTAAAAATTATTAGATTCATTTATTTGTAAGCTTTAATTTGATGCCATTTTTATTATTATAACAAGATTGAATGTGCTAGGCCGTTTTTAAAGGTTTTTGAAAAGAATCCAGAAATTTAAAATGACCATTTTTTTTCAATCTGTAAAAAGATTAAGAAAATTTAGTTGATGAGCTTTATTTTGATTACCTTTATCTGGAAATTGGTAATGAATTAAGGAAGTTAGGTACTCTCCTAAGACAACTTTTTCAAATTCGTTGATTCGTTGAATTCGTTTGCTATTTGCAAACAAACTGATTTAAAAGCTGATAACTTAACGAAATAAAAGTTTTTTCATTCGTTTTGTCAAAAAAATTTTATAAGCTTTAATTTGGTGCCATTCTTAAACTGAATCAAAATCGAGTTTTTCAAGTTTCAAGATAAATCAACAGTCTAGTGCCCTTATCTCTTTACGAGACTCATTAATACTTCATTTATTTCAATTTAAAAATTTTTAAAATTATCTAAATTTGTTTTATAAAAAAATTAATGATTATGCTATCGTTTTCTTATTAAATGTATTTCAATCACAATTTACCTTAAAATTTTAAAATTTAATTGATTAAATATGATTCATGAAATTTAAGAAAAATCTAAATATTATATTGTATAATTTTTAATCTGAGCATTTTAAATAAAAACTCTTAAAAAATCACCAAAAACTAAATAATCTTTGTTTGAAACACTATTTCAATAGAGCGACATTGCAAACATTTCTCCAAATATTCCTAAAATAAAAAAATATCTCGACACCTTGAAGTTAATGATCAATTCAAAATATCATTTCAATTCAAGAAGTTTATTTTTAGATATCAAAATAAATCTTTGATTTAATTTAAATAATTTTAATGTAACATGTCCTACATGCAATGTAGATTTAGAAAATTAAAAAAAAATTGTAAAAACATTTTCTCAATCCATTGATAAAATCGATTTTCAATTATTAGGTTGTTTAATAAGTTTTTCGTTTTTTTCTAGACATTTTTTTCCTAATGCTTTTAATCTATTCCAAACGGTGCCATTTGTTACAGACATCTCTGTAGCGAGCTGTCTAGTCGACCGCCTCGGGTCTTCCTCAAGCAGCTCTTGCAAATACGCGTCATCAGCTTCGACGGTTCTCCCAACGCGTTCTTTGTCATTGAGGTCGAAATCTCCAGCTTTGAATTGAGCAAACCAATTTTGACAAGTGCGAACAGTCAGAGTATCCTCGCCATATACCAAACAAATCGATTTGGTAACCTCTGTCGCATTTTTTCCTTCGTTAAACTTGAATAACATGCAATGGCGGATATGCATTTTTTTGTCATACATTTTTATTTAGTTAATTATTTAGAAATTTAAAAAGCAAACATATAATCTTATATATCATTTGAAGGAACAAGAGTTGCTTTTTCAAATGATGTACAACATTGCATAAAAAAAGTTTAATCTTTGATGAGATTTTTTCATTTAAAAATCGACGAAAAAACTTGTTAAACAACCTAATAAGTTAACTAATTTTTTAAAAGTTTTGTTTTCATTTTATTTTTTTAATTTAATTGTGAATGCTAAACACAAACACTTTTGAAATAAAAAATCTCAAATAAACTTTACGAAAAAATTAGTTAATACATTTAAATATTAAAATCGATTATCAATGGACTGAGAAAATGTTTTTTCTTATTTTTTTTTAATTTTCTAAATCTACATTGCATGTAAAGCATGTTACATTACAATTATTTAAATTAAATCAAATATTAAGTTTAATATCTAAGGATAAACTTTTTGAATTGAAATGATATTTTGAATTTTTTCAAAATTGTATTTAAAATTTTTATAAAACACAATAGAACATACCATGTAGTAGTAGTAGTAGTTTAAAACTGCAGCGTGATGAATCACGCGGAGCGCGTCAGCTATGCGACTGACACCCTGTGGCAGTTACCAATGTGTTTGTCTAAGTTGATCTTGAAAGTCTTGACATTAAGCGATTCTATGACTTCGTTTGGAAGTGCATTCCAAGTGTTTGCAATTCTGTTGTTGAAGAATTCGTGTCTCTGATTGCAGCATCTCACTATTTCGCGTTTAAAATGCCCTCTATGACCACCTCTAGGTTCTCCGCATTTAGGATTTTCGTGCCAGTTGATTTCTTCTAGACCTTTTTCGAGTTTGTACTTTTGAATTAGATCGCCGCGTATTCTTCTGATGAATAATGATGATAAGCCTAATCTGTTGCATCTTATTTCATACGGAAGATGTCTTAACTCGTGAGAGACTTTGGTGGCTCTGTGTTGAACTTTTTCGAGTGTGTTTATGTCTTTTTTGGTATAAGGTGACCAGGCCGAGACGGCGAATTCAATTTGAGGTCTCACGTAAGACGTTTAAAGTTTTTTCCAGAGTTTAGCATCTCTGAAAACGAATGTCCTTTTTAGAAGACCTAATAAACTATTTGCTTTTGAAGCTGCTTTGTTTACTTGAGCGCTAGGCTTAAGATCGTTAGAGATAAGTACTCCGAGATCTTTTTCGAGTTCGGTTGTGGCAATATCAACGGTTAAGTTTGAGTCATAACAGCTCATTGTGTAAGTTGTTTTTGGATTTGATTTGCCAATATGCATTACTTTACATTTCTCTGCATTGAGGAGCATTAACCAAGTTGTTGTCCAGTTGTAAAATTATTTTTTTTTTGAATTCATAAAAATTGTGTTTAGTAG
This sequence comes from Brachionus asplanchnoidis, assembly GCA_025491095.1. Lineage (NCBI taxonomy): Eukaryota > Metazoa > Rotifera > Eurotatoria > Ploima > Brachionidae > Brachionus > Brachionus asplanchnoidis. The sequence continues at coordinate 839,253 of JAILYF010000017.1, forward strand.
TGATTTGTGTTTAAAAGTTTGTGGGGACCCATTTATCTCTTTTTTTCTAAGCTTTAATTTGGTACCATTTTAAAACTGAATCAAAATTGAATGAGCTAGACCGTTTTTAAAGGTGATCAAAAAAAAACTGGTGCGCAAAATACTGGACATGATCAAAAAGATGAGCCAAGAAGACTTCGAGTTGTTTCACAAAGAGTACTCGACAAACGTGAAGCTGGGCGTCATCGAGGACTCCACTAATCGGGTCCGACTGGCTAAACTGCTGCGTTTCGCTTCGTCGGCGGTGCCCGGCGCCAAGACAACCAGTCTAGAAGAGTACGTGCAGCGCATGAAGGACAAACAAGAGCTGATCTATTTCATAGCGGGAAATGAGCGGTCGGAGCTGGAGAAAGCGCCGTTTGTGGAGCGTTTGCTCGCCAAAGGATACGAGGTCCTCTATTTGACCGACCCCATTGACGAGTACTGCATGCAGTCGCTGCCCGAGTTTGACGGCAAGCGGTTTCAGAACGTGGCCAAAGAGGGTCTTAACATAGACAAGTCGAAGCAAGCAGAGGAAAGATTGAAGGAGCTGGAGAAGAGCTATGAGCCGCTTGTCAATTGGATGAAGGAAGTGGCGCTGAAGGACCGCGTTGAGAGCGTGAAAGTGTCGACTAGGCTGGTGAAGACGCCGATGGCGCTCGTTGCTAATCAGTTTGGCTACTCGGGAAATATGGAGAGGATTACGCGCGCCCAGGCTTATCAGAAGTCGGGCGGAGACTCGGCCTCTCAGTATTACTTTGGTCAGAAGAAAATTTTGGAGGTGAATGCGGGACATCCGTTGTGCAAAGAGCTGTTGAGAAGGGTGGAGAGTGACCCGAGTGATCCGCATGCCAGGCAAATGGTGGAGTTGATGTTCGAGTCGGCCACGTTGAGGTCTGGTTATGAGCTTAGAGACACGGCGGGATTTGCCGATCGCATTGAGTTGATGTTGAGGAGTGCGCTGAATGTGCCAGTGGATGAACAGGTTGATGAGATGCCGGATTTTGAGGATGAGAGTGAACAGGAACAGGAGAAGGAGCAGGAAGAAGAGGTGAATGCGGAAGAGGCGAATGCCGAAGAGGTGAAGACACCGGAGAGTGGAGAGGTAGGCGCATTTTGATTTTTTTTCCTTTTTATTAAGTGCATGGTTTGATTTTTTTTTTTATTTTAGCATTCTGAGTTGTGATTGACCAAGTGATTTTGTGGCATATCTGATAAAAATAAGAAATTATTTAATTTTAACAAAATATCGATGTAGTTTAAATTTAAAATCTTTATTCTGTTTTTTTTTTTTCACTCTTTTTTTTTTATTCTCGTCTGGTGTATCTTTTTTTTTTTAAAGATTTAAAATAAAATTTATTAAAATATTAATTTTTTTTGCTTGTTTTTTTTTATTTTTGACTAGTTTTTTGGTGCATGATTAGAATAACATGTGATGATTGTTTGGACTGACAGAATGATTTTTATTTTTACCTCAACCCTTGCAAAAGTCTTAAATAATATATAAAAAAAAATTTTTTATTTATTAAAAAAATAAAAAATATTATGCGATAAAAGTGGGTCCCACTAAATCACAGACCCAAGAAAATTTGGAAACTTTCTAAACCAAACCTTTTTTTTGAAAATAAATTTAAAATATTTTACAGTTTATTTAGTTTAGAAATTTATTTTCTTTTTGAAATCTAAATTATTAATTTTCAAGATTTTTATTTTTTTTTTTAAATCTGACCTGAGTAGTCTTTTAGAAAATCTGGTACAGGCATATATTTGATATTCGAAAAATAAGAATAATTTCTAAATATTAAGAATTTAAATAAATTAAATAAAAATTAATTTTTTGTTGCTTGTTTATTTAAATTTTTGCGGAGCTTAATAGGACATTGCTAGAATAACATGCAATGCTAAAATGAACAATGAGTTGATGGTTGTTAATTTTTACCTTGTTCCTTGTAAAATATTTAAACATTTATTTGGAAATTTTTATTTAAATTAATAAAAAAAAATTTTAAAAAAGTAAAAAGATCATGCAATCAAAGTGATCTTATTGAAAATTGAAAAAATTTAATATTTTATATCAACTGATTATTATTATTTGCTTGATTAAATTGATCTGCTAAAAAGGAGAAGTTTCTAAATATTTAGAATTTGAAAAAAATTAACACAATTAATTGCACAATTCTGAATTGTGATTGACCAAGTGATTTTGTTGCAAATCAGATGAAAACAATTATGTAATTTTAATAAAATATTGATGTAGCTAAAATTTAAAATATTACCCTGCTTTTTTTATTATCTCACTTTAATTTCCCCTTTTTTTTTTTATTTTCGTCTGGTTTATTTTTTTAAGATTTAAAATATGTTGCTTGTTAAAAATTTTGCCAAGCTTTTTTCTGCATGATTTGAATAATTTGCTACGCTACAATGAAAGATGACAGAAAAAGTATTATTTCTAACCTAGTCCTTGCAAAACATTTTATCATTTATTTGGAAAAAAATTGAAAAAATTAAAAACATGCGATCAATGTGAATCCAACTTTAACAATGATCCCCAAAATTTTCTAACCCATCTATTTTAAGGAAAAATAAAAATTTATTTAAATTATCGCATAAATAAAAAGCTCTTGAAATTTTCTACAAAGAAAATGGGGGTAAAATGAAGGATCAGAAGGGTTCAGGTTTATAAAAATAAAAAAATTCATTTTCAAAAAAATAAAAATTTTGGAAAAAAAATAATTTTAGTTTTCAAAAAGTACAGAAAGTTCCATTTGATGTAAATTTAAAACATATTTTTGCTTTGTAAAATAGGTAGGGATCAAGAAATTTTAAAATTTTAGGGGACAATTTTTTGGGATGACCCATCAAAGTAGAAAATTAAAAAAAAATCTAACCAATTGAAAATTATAATTTTGCTTGATTAAATAAATCTCCTAAATATTGAGAATTTGAAAAACTTCTATTAAAGAAAGTATTTATTAAACTAAATCTTTAATCTCATTATTTTTTTTGTTCTTATTTTCTCGTCTGATGTATTTTTTTTATTTACAGATTTAAATAAGAAAAAAATAAATTTTTGCTGCATATTTAAAAATTTATGCCGATCATTTTGGTGCATGGCATGTGACGTTCCAATGACCGATAATAGAATGGTGCAACGTTAAAGAAGAATTGATTTTTAAACAAGTGATATGTCATTTTCGTTTTATTTTTTCCTAGTCTTGCAAAATATTTAAATAATTAAGACTGACCATATGGACTAAAAAAAATGGCTTTAAAAAAAATTTTCTCAATTTTATTTAGTAATTAATTAATTTATACATTTAAGTTAGCAAAATAACTATTTTAATTATTTTAAAAGTTATTTTTTAACTTAAATTTAGTATCAGGCTGAAAGCAAATATAAATGCAAAATGATGGTTAAAGTTTGAATCAATTGGCATGGTTTTTAATTAATTTATTAAATAAAAATATGAAAATAAAAATTTTATTAATTTTAAAGTATTACAAATGTTCGAGCTTTAAAAGTCGGAAATTGTTAAGTCTTATAAGTCCAGTCGATGCGGCTGGATCTTATGTATGCAACCCGGAACCATCATCGACGCCCGTTTATCCTCCTCCTTTGTCAATTAGACGTTCAAGGAATAAAAAGGAGGAAGATGAAGAAGAAATCGATGAGACTGAGGATAATGATGATGAATCTGAAAGCAAAAGAATGATCAAAATTATCGGTGTTCCAAAATTGGAAAAATACAAATTAAAATCTTCTAAAGGTGATAAACCAGCAGAAGGTTGTTTCAACAAAAAAGAAGAAGATAGTGGCCAAGATATGACTAAGCCAAAATTATATAAAGTAATTTTTGCTAAAATTTTATAAAAAAAATCAAGCATACTTTTAATGCCAAGACTTGATTGTTTTGTAACAAGTTTTTTCAGAATTGAATTTTTTAGGAGCCTAAGAAGAGCCTTAAAAATGCTAAGGACAAAATAAAGTCTTCTTCAAAGATTAGAGAAAATAAAAATTCCAATATTCGTAAAGTAAATCTAAAGCTTAAAATAAATGCTTCACGGCAAAATTTACCTACACCGCTAAGGCATTTCGTAAAAATTTCAAATTAAAAAAATTTTTTTTTAGTCTGATTATAATGAGGATGATGACGAAGAAGAGCAAGAAGATGAAGCCAAGCAACAATTATCCTCTAGAGAAGAATATAAGTCAAATACAAAGGATAAGAAGAGTACAAAACAGGACAGTGCATCTAAGGTAGATAAAAAAATAGTTAGTGAAGCAAAGAAAATGGAATCGCCAAAATACAAGACCAAAGATGGCGAACCGATGGCAAAAGGCAAAAATACAGAAAATACAGAAAAGGATCACATAAAGGCTGAAAAAATTAGCCATAATGAAAAAGATGAAGAGAAAAAAACAATCAAAAATATAAAATCTAACAAAAATGCTGATGATAAAGCTGACCAACTTGTGACTTTGGATATCAAACAAAAAAAAGATGAAAAAGTAAAAAAAGAAGAAATAAAAGCAAAGAAATCTGCTGAAAAGTTGACGGACAAAAAATCTAGACTCGAAGAAAATGAATTGGCATCCAAGAAAATAAATAAAATGGATAAACCAGAAAAAAAAATACTGATTAATGACCAAGTTGACGAAGGAAATAAAAATACAAAAAAGAACAATCAAAAGCCAAAAAATAAACAAACAAAAAATAAAGATGATGATGATTTTAATAGTAAATCAAAAAATGAGAATAAAATTATCGATAAAAAACATACAAATAAAGATAATGATGAACCAGTGACAAAGAGTAATTCTAAAAAGATGGATGAAAAGAAAAAACAAATTGAAGATGATGATAATGGTGAATTTTTGACTAAAAGCAATTCCGGAAAGAAAAATGAAAAATTTAAGAAAAATACAATTAAAGATGGTGAGGATGATGATGATAATGAATCAGTGACAAAAAAGAATCTGAAAAAGAAAGATGAAAAATTAACGAAAAAACAAACATGTGAATATGATGATAAAGATGATCTAGCCACAGTGACAAAGAGTAATTCCAAAAATAAAGATAAACATTTTAGGAAACATCAAATTAAAGATGATGATGATGATGATGATGATGATGATGATGATAATGATAATGATGATGATAATGATAATGATGATGATGATGATGATGATGATGATGATGATGAAGATGATGTTGAACCAGTGACCAAAAAAAATATGAAAAAGAAAGATGAAAAATCTAGGAAGAATCGAATTAAAGATAATGATGATGATGATGATGATGATGATGATGAAAATGATGATTATGAACCTGTGACCAAAAAAAATTTTAAAAAGAAAGATGAAAAATCTAGGAAGAATCGAATTAAAGATAATGATGATGATGATGATGAAGATGATGATGATGATGATGATGATGATGATGATGATGAAAATGATGATTATGAACCTGTGACCAAAAAAAATTTTAAAAAGAAAGATGAAAAATCTAGGAAGAATCGAATTAAAGATAATGATGATGATGATGATGAAGATGATGATGATGATGATGATGATGATGAACCAGTGACCAAAAAAAATATGAAAAAGAATGAAAAATCAAAGAAAAATCAAATTAAAGATAATGATGATGATGAAGATGATGATGATGATGATGATGATGATGATGATGATGAAAATGATGATTATGAACCTGTGACCAAAAAAAATTTTAAAAAGAAAGATGAAAAATCTAGGAAGAATCGAATTAAAGATAATGATGATGATGATGATGAAGATGATGATGATGATGAAGATGATGTTGAACCAGTGACCAAAAAAAATATGAAAAAGAAAGATGAAAAATCTAGGAAGAATCGAATTAAAGATAATGATGATGATGATGATGATGATGATGATGAAAATGATGATTATGAACCTGTGACCAAAAAAAATTTTAAAAAGAAAGATGAAAAATCTAGGAAGAATCGAATTAAAGATAATGATGATGATGATGATGAAGATGATGATGATGATGAAGATGATGTTGAACCAGTGACCAAAAAAAATATGAAAAAGAAAGATGAAAAATCTAGGAAGAATCGAATTAAAGATAATGATGAGGATGATGATGAAAAACTTGCAAAAAGTGGAAAAAAATCAACTAATTTATTAGCTTTGTCAAGACCAATTCAAAAAACAAATAAAATAAAGAAATCAGAAATAGTGGTATCTACGGATAAGTTGAACAAATTCCGTCTAGTATGGAACATTATCAAATCTCTATTTACTATAGAGAATTCAAATCTGGATGATGACGATGAAGATGACATTATTCCTGCTAAAAACAAAAAATCCGAGTACAAAATGGGTGGACGCAAGGGTCGAAAATTGTTGTCTTTTGATCAAGAACAAAACATTGATGAAGATAGTGCCCAATTGTTCAAAAATAGAAAACTACTTAAAGCAAACGATAAACCCAGCGAGACAAAATCAATTAAAGAAGACAAAAATCAACCAAAATTGTCAAAAAATAAAAAAATTAAAAAAGAAGATTTTGAATCTACTGAAAATTTTAAAAATTTGAAAAAAAACAAAGCTGACATCGAAATACCAGAAAACAAAAAAGTTGGTTTTGAGCATAGATACCGAGTATCCAGATACATTGAATCTGTAAAAAATCCCAAATTTGAACCACAAACTCAAAAAATTGACGACGAAGACCAGAGTTACAAAAATAAACCTAAAGTTGGATGGGAGCACAGATACCGCATTTCCAACTATCTACAAGCTCAATCAGGCAAAAAGACGCGCAAAAATGAAGTTCAAAACGAGGAAAAAAAAGAAGACTATCTGTTAATCGGTCAATATAAAATTGATAAAACCAAAATAGGTCCCATCGGCTGGCAATACAGATACCGGGCTACTAATAAATTCAAAAGTTTAATCAAAAAACCTGAAAAACAAAATAAAAAATCCAGCAAAATTCTAGAGGTTGTCGATTATTCGGATAATGAGAATATTCCTTTTTGTGAAGGAATCCCCGAAGATCCAGAAATCCTGATCAACTTGGCACAAAAAGAGGAAAATACTGAAAAAGATGATGTATCAGATGAGAATAAACCAAAGGTTGGATGGCACTATAGATACAGAATAAGTCGAATGCTTGATGAAAAAAACAATGAGGCCATGAAATCGGAAAAATCTAAAAAAATTAAAAAAGTTAAAATTGAGGAACCCGACCTCCAAGTGGCAGATAAGCCCAATGTCGGCTGGGAATACAGATACAGAGTTTCTAAAATGATGCAGGCCTTGAAGAATACACCAAAAATCATCAAGCCAATTGAGAAAACAGAGGAGAAAAGTCAACTGATTGAGAATAAACCAAAAGTTGGCTGGGAGCACAGGTACAGAATAAGTCGGTGGTCAAATGCTAATGAACCTGCTAAAAAAATGCAAATCAAAACAAAAAATACAAAGCCTGATTCGGAAAAAAAGCAAGAAAACAAAGAATCATTTGAGCCTAAGCCCAAAGTTGGCTGGCAATACCGATACAGGGTGTCCAGAATGTTGGCCGAAAAACCAAGCAAAAAAAAAACAGAAGCCAAAAAATTAAAAAAACAAAATATTGAGGAAAAAGAAAATCAGATAGAAGATAAATTGGTCGAAAAACCCAAAGTTGGCTTTGAACACCGATACAGAGTGAGCAAATATTTTTCAAGTGGACAAAATCAAAAACCGATTGAGTTAAAGCCAAAAAAGGAAAAATTAAACACCATTGCTGCTGAGAAAATAATAGAAGAAAAGCCAAAAGTTGGCTGGGAACATCGGTACCGCGTATCCAAAATGAAAAATGAGCCAGAAATAGAGGAAATAATGGAGGAAAAAATCCAGGACAAAGTTGAGGATGAAAATAAGGCCAAGGTTGGTTGGCAGTTTAGATATCGGGTGGCGCGGAAATTAAACTCTGATAAATTGGGAAAAAAATCCAAAAAATTAGCCGAAAAAATATTGGAAAAAATTGAAGATTTGCCACTAAAAAATGAAAATGTTGGCAAGATTGGATTTGAGTTTAGATATAGGTTGTCCAATAAAGTGTCATCCAATTGCACTGATGAACGAAAAGAGGAGCCTGAAATTGATAATAAATCGGAAATAATTAAACCGAAAAAAAAAATTTCCCAAAAAAAACAAAAGAAAAAAATAACTGTGATTGACCATAAACCCAAAGTTGTGTTCACCATTGAATATGAAAAAATATTCAAAAAAGATCATTTAATCAAAAAAGTAGTAGATAGAATAGAAAAAAAAGCGAGTGATATTGCCAAAGCCAATGATAGTGAACATCTTGATGATGTGATTAGTTCTAATGAGACCCTGATTGAGGAAATTGTTGGAGAAGGCGAAAATCAGACCAAAAATGATGGCAATGATGAAGTGGTAATTGAGGTTCAAGTGGAAAAAGATGCTTTTGAGAAAATTGTGAACGAAACTGAAATACAAACTGATGAAAACTTGGTAGTGGAAGATGCTGAAGTTAGAAAAGAAGATGAGGAATTAGGTGAATATAAAAAAGTTGAGATAGAAATTGACTTGGAAGTCAAAAAGCCAAAAAAGAACAAAAAGGAAAGAAGAGACAAAACAAAGAAAATACAGCAAGAAATTAAAGAAGAAATTAAAGAAGAAATTAAAGGAGAAATTAAAGAAGAAGAGTCTGACAAAATTGACCAGCAATTTGAAGAAAATAGAGAGGAAACAGAGAAATTGGAGGAAAAAGTTAGAAAAGAAGTGATTGAGGAAGAGTTGGCGAAAATTGAGCCACAAGTTGAAGAAAAAATTGAAGAAATTTTGAATATTTTAGAAGAGGAAAAAATCGCAGAAATTTTTGAGCAAAAAGTTCAAGATGAATTGGAACCCATCGAAGAAGAGGAATTAAGACAAGCAGAAATTTTGTCCGAGGAATCAGAGTCTGTCGACGAAATAGAGATCAAAACAGAGATAATAACTAGTTTTAGTTTTTTCGAGTCGATAAAGGAAATTTTGGCAAATGCGCCTTCTTTTTTTGACTTGGAAGAAAATGAAGAAGTGCATGATAAAGTGAATGGGCATGATTTTGGTAATATTGAAGACAGCGAGCAATCAAGGTGATATAAGTGCAAAAATGTCCGATAAAGAAGCAATCGACATGCTTCGTAGAGATACATTCAATACCTCTTAGCAATAGGGTTGTTTCTATATTAATCGGACACTGAGATTTAAACTTTATTTATTTAGACTAGATTTTCTCGAATCCTTATCCTTAACAAAAAAATCTCGGAATATTTATTGTTGTCATGTATAATTAATTATTATTCATTTAAAATGTTATTGTTTGTCTAAATCAAAACCTCTATTTCGGATACGATTTAACGTTAAAATATGTTTTTTTTTAAATATTAAAATAATAAATATTTTAAAATTTTTTTCATTTTTTAACTTCAAATTTAATTTCTTAAGATTTTATATTAGATAAAATTTGTAAGTGTTTTCACTATAAAATTTAATTAATTTGAATCCAATTTTTTTGACTAAGAATATCAAGTTTTAATGCTAATCTAGTTTTTTTTTTTTTAATTTTGAAATATAAGCTTTCTATTTTAAAATATTTGAATTAAAAAATGCCACGTAGGTTTTATGATTTAGAATAATATAAAATTTAAATATAATTCATATTTCGAATTTAATTTTATTTCTTAGGATGTCAAATAGATTAAATTTTTAAGTGTTTTCACTATAAAATTTAGTTAATTTGAATCCAATTTTTTTGACTAAGAATATCAAGTTTTTATGCTAATCTAGTTTTTTTTTTTTAATTTTGAAATATAAGCTTTCTATTTTAAAATATTTGAATTAAAAAATGCCACGTAGGTTTTATGATTTAAAATATTTTGAATTTTAGATAGAACTAGTTTCATATACCAAACTTAAGCAAACATGTTAGCTTTTTTCTAAAATATCAAACAATTTTTAAGAGCTATCATTTTAAATTTTTTAATGATAAGAATTTAAAATTTTCACATGAACTATTCGATCAACAAATTTGAAAATACGCAAAAAAAAAACGAAAAAAATTTGATATCATTTACAATTTCGGAAACTAAAGAAATTACATCCGAATTGAATTTTAATTCAAAATATTTTAGAATTTATGATTTTATTATTTAACTAATAAAAATATTAAACCAAGAAATAATTTTTTTAATCATGTTAATTTGTGCATTTTTACAAGAAAGGATTATTTAATTTCTAACAATTTAAGATGCAAATTTTTATCCGGCCTTCATTTATAAATATTTAACTATTTTGATTTATTTGTTATTTTTAAGAATGAACAGCAAAAATGGTTTAAATTTATCCCTTCGGGATTGAACAGAGATAATCAATAGAAATTTTTTCAATTTTTTTTAAATAAAAATTTATAAAATTATTCATTTACTATCCGACAAATATTTAAATATTAAAAAAGTTCATAGTGATGAATCAAAAAAGTCTTAAATTAATATTTAAAAATAATCTCAAAAATCAGATTTGACTATTTTCACTTTTTAATTAAAAAACAATTGAAGGTCCCAGTTTGTATGACCAGTTTATTTAGCATTGAAAACGCTAGTGATTTATTGCGGAAGAATGAACGATGGTAGAATTTTTTTAAATTTTCGGTAGAATGGAGCAAAAATAACAAATTTAATGAAGTAGAATAATTCTATGAAAATTCATTAGGCGATAATAAGCACCATTAATAATTTAATATTTGGAAAAAAATTTTCTTAATTCCGTATTTGATATTAAATAAAAATAAATTGATTTTTTGATAATAAATAATTTATACTAGATAATATCCAAAAAATATTTGCTCTGTTAAATTTTAGTTAATTATTTTTCCAAAATTGAGATCAATTTTTAGGATGCCTGTAAAAACAGCACCCATCAAAAAAGCGAAAAAAAAGCACCCTGTGTAAATCGCATTAAATATTATAAAATACCTTTTTTTTTTTGATATATTTATTTCTAACAACCTCAATTTTAATAAACATCAATTTTTATATTAAAAAAATATTGTTATTATATAAAATTTTCAAGTTTTAAAATAATTTGTACATAACACTTTAAAACACCCTGAAACACCCTATTAAGTTTATAAAACACCCTGCAACACCCTTTTGATTCTGATAGAGGAGAAAAAGTTCTGCTTGGGAAATTATTTTTCAAAAGGTTTGGACATGTGAAAACCCTATAAAAACCGCTAAAACTGGTTTAGACCGGATTTTTCAAAACACCCTGAATCTTTTTTTTTAAAAAGGTTTTTCAGTGAAAGAAACAACTTTTGTAGGGTTTCTGGGGTCAAGGAATACGATTTCGATTTCTAGAAAATTTTTAAATTTAATATTTAAATTTTTTTAGAATTTATGTTTCATGCATTTTTAACAATAATTCTGAAATTAATTGAAAAATTTCATTTATTTCAATTTGAATTATTATAATTAAAATAAAATTTTGACTGTAAAAAAATATCAAAATTTCTAGAAAATTTTTAAATTTAATTATGATTTTGATTTTTCTAACTTTATTTATGTAAATAATTTCCTTTTTTGAATCTTGATTGTCATATTAAATTTGTATCATAGCAAATCATTCAATGAAAATGCATTTTATAAAAATGCATGAAATATAAATTCTAAAAAAATTTAAATATTAAATTTAAAAATTATGATACAAATTTAATATGACAATCAAGATTCAAAAAAGGAAATTATTTACATAAATAAAGTTAGAAAAATCAAAATCATAATTAAATTTAAAAATTTTCTAGAAATTTTGATATTTTTTTACAGTCAAAATTTTATTTTAATTATAATAATTCAAATTGAAATAAATTAAATTTTTCAATTAATTTCAGAATTATTGTTAAAAATGCATGAAACATAAATTCTAAAAAAATTTAAATATAGGAAATTTAGTCTTATATACAAATTTCTCAGAGTCGAAAACCTTAAATAGTAGTTTTTTTCCAAAAAAATAGAAAAAAAATCCCAAGAAAATTAGGATGTATTGCTAAAGAGCCAAAATGCCAAAATGTTTTTTATTATGAAGTCTTGAAGTCTGAAAAGAGACCAAAAAAATAGTCTTTATTTTTATTAAATTTCTCTTTTTTAATAATTTAAAAAATAAATGTTGAAAAATGCTTTTTATTTAAAAATTTAATTTCATATTATATTACAAAAAGTTACCCTAGAATCAACATTAAAATTTCCAAGTCAAAATTCAATAATCTTATAGTGGGCTCTTGAGTGCCTGGATTGACTAAATCATGATTAATAGTTTATTTTGTTAAACCGACCTCAAAATCGTATTCCTTGACCCCAGAAACCCTACAAAAGTTGTTTCTTTCACTGAAAAACCTTTTTAAAAAAAAAGATTCAGGGTGTTTTGAAAAATCCGGTCTAAACCAGTTTTAGCGGTTTTTATAGGGTTTTCACATGTCCAAACCTTTTGAAAAATAATTTCCCAAGCAGAACTTTTTCTCCTCTATCAGAATCAAAAGGGTGTTGCAGGGTGTTTTATAAACTTAATAGGGTGTTTCAGGGTGTTTTAAAGTGTTATGTACAAATTATTTTAAAACTTGAAAATTTTATATAATAACAATATTTTTTTAATATAAAAATTGATGTTTATTAAAATTGAGGTTGTTAGAAATAAATATATCAAAAAAAAAAAGGTATTTTATAATATTTAATGCGATTTACACAGGGTGCTTTTTTTTCGCTTTTTTGATGGGTGCTGTTTTTACAGGCATCCCAATTTTTATTATTGAAAATTTGCAATTAATTAAATTGGAAGAAAAAAGATTCTTAGAAAATTATTAAGCACGTTTTTTAAAATGATGCTATGAATTTCTGAAAAAATTGAAGACAAATTCTTCATTTTTTGATAAATTAAAATTAGAGTTAATAAAAAGTATTTGTAAAAATACTGCAAAATATGGAAACATACTATGTTACAACTTTTTTAACTCAAATAAAATTTCTATTTTTTTTGGTAAATCAAATCAATAATCTATTTAAATCTTATTTTAGGCAAAAAAGGAGCAACAAAGTATATTGCACTATGTTGCAGTATTTTTTGTTATATTTTTTATAAATTTAATTTCAATTAATCATAAAATGGAGAATTTTTGTTCAATTTGTAATTGAAATCAACATACTTTTTATAAAAATTTTAAAAATTAAAAGTCTATTTAGGCAAAAAATCAAGCAAAAATGAAGTTCAAATTGAGAAAATTAAGGTATTGTATTGTGAAAATCAAATACAAATAGAACAAAAGTTCTTCATTTTTTAATGAAATTAATAAAAATAATTAGAAAAAATACTTCGACATAGTGCAACATACTTTGTTGCGCCTTTTTTGCCTAAAATAATTTTTTCCCCATGTAATAAATGACTAAAAATAAAGAATAAATAAGATTTAAATATATAATAGGTTTAATTTATTAAAAAAAAATAAATAAAAATTTTATCTTAGGAATAAAAAGTCTGATCACGTCAAAAACAAGTCAAAGTATGACTTTGACTTGAAAATATATTTTTTATTAAATAAGTCTCGACTTTTTTTCAAAAATTAAAAAAAAAACAAATTATGACTTTGACTTGTTTCAAAAATTTAAAAAAAACAAATCATGACTTTGACTTGTTTCAAAAATTAAAAAAAAAACAAATTATGACTTTGACTTGTTTCAAAAATTAAAAAAAATAACTAATCATGACTTTGACTTGTTTCAAAAATTTAAAAAAAAACAAATCATGACTTTGACTTGTTTCAAAAATTAAAAAAAAAACAAATCATGACTTTGATTTGTTTAGAAAATATAAAAATTACAAGTCATAAATTTTTTTTATCTTGATTTTGTATGTTTTTATAATTTTTTAATCTTGTTTAATTTATTTCTGAAAATTTTTTTAAGCACAAGCATTTTTCGTTTTTATTAATAAATTAAGGTAAAAAGAATATGACGATTATGTGAATTGTTTAAAAAATTATATTTCAATTTTAACATTGAAAAAAAAATTTAAACAACTAATTTTATTTTATTCTGAATAAAAAAATTCAAGACTTATGATCTTTTTATATATTTTAATTCTAATCTTAAAATAAGGGTAAGTCCTGACTTGTTTTTTTGAAACAAGTCAATGACTTGCACTAGACTTGTGACTTTTATACAAGTCTGATTTTTTTCTAATATTTTTTATTCCATAATTTATTAAATCAAAAAATGAAGAATTTTGTTCAATTTGTATTTGAAATTCACAAAATCGATGATTTAGAATAATTGAAAAATTCGAATAACTTCTATTAATAATCTTTTATGAAGAAAAAAAATTTTATAATTTAAAAAAAAAATTATTTAATTATTCGAAGCATATTAGGACAATTAAGTAGCATTTCAAATCAAAATTCAAATTGACCAACGCACTGACTGCCATTTGGGCAACCAATATTTTTGTATCCATACCAAATGCAAAGCAAAACATTTTTAAATTATTTTATTAGTTTTTTTTAAATTAAAAAAAAAAAATATTTAAATAAAATTTCCAAAATTCGTCAAGTCTAAATATCATTCGTTTTTCAATAAGCCGATTCTAAGTGAACTACAAAAGCCAATATATTCAAACTAATGATTATCTCAAACTAAAGATAAAAATTCACCACCGAAAAAAAAAAAGAAAAAAAAAAGTTAACAACTAATTGCCAGGATTTTTATGGACATATGAACAAGATATACACAAAAAGAAGTGGGAAAAAAATCAACACTAATTTAATAATAAAGCACGATTTGATTAACAAATTTTAGAATGACCAAAGAGCCATTGCAAACAAAAACAACAACGAATAGAGTCGTTTAGAACTATCAGAGGTGAGTGGCGAGCATCGGAGCGCTGGAAACGAGCCATTAAGTAGACACGGAAGTCTTAAGTAAATGAAGATTAGCGCGCCAACCTTCCCATTAACAAATAAACGCCTACTTATATTTACACACGGCTCTCGGCTGCCCAGCTCGGTCACCGACCAAATTACACATATATACAAGGGTGCGTAAGACCCTGTAGTTATATTTGTCTAAACACAAAAACGGGCTGATTTATATTTTTATTATTTAGTACAAAAAAAAACCCGAGAGATAAAGAGAGACAAGGTGAGAGAGAGACAGAGTTTGTTATAAAGAAGTTATTGCGCGCATACAACACTAGTGGAAATTGATTTTGAGTTTTTGAATTGAC
The DNA here is from genome assembly GCA_025491095.1 of Brachionus asplanchnoidis. Lineage (NCBI taxonomy): Eukaryota > Metazoa > Rotifera > Eurotatoria > Ploima > Brachionidae > Brachionus > Brachionus asplanchnoidis. Next base: position 854,581 of record JAILYF010000017.1, read on the forward strand.
TTTATTTAACATGACTACTGGAATTAAAAAAATCAGTCTTGGCCTTCAAGTCCAATTTTGGAGTCGACATCACTCGATAAAAAAAAAAAAAAATGTTATCATCGAGAATTTTTGTTGTTTTCAAATTTTTTTTCCTCTCAATTATATGCTTTTTTTTATACACTTTGTACAAATAGTGTATGTCGACACAAAAATTGTCTCAAAGCAGACCGATGCCAAAAAACTCTGATCTTTGATCGTAACATTCAAAAAAAAAATCAAGAAAAAAACAAAAAATTATTTTTTTTCAACAAATAAAAATTTTGTGTAAAATTTTTCAAAATGCTTCTCTCTCTCAAAAGTAATCTACCATTTTTTGCTATTCGGCTTAATTGCTTTGTGTTTGCTGAGGCCTCCAGTCTGGTCGACATTGACCGAAGCGCTTTTGACGCTGGCGCCACTCGGTCCGCTCGCTGCTTGCATCTGACAGCCATGTGGCTTGCGCATCTTGGGCTTGTGCTTTTGCTTGACGCCTTTGGCGCTAACATTCGAATCGCTATTGCTACTATTGAGTACTGACTTTTTTTTTGTCTTGTCGCTTTGGTGCACAGACGAGGCCACCGAGCTGGTCACCGCGGACACTATGCTGCTGAACAACTGTTTCATGCCAGAGGTGTGGGGCGGCGCGGGCGGCGGCGGCGGCGGTGACGGCGGAGGTGGCGGCGGCGACGCAAGCTCTTGTTGGCCGTTCTTCTTTTTTTTCTTGTTCTTTTTGCGCGCTTTTTTCGGCGTCGTGTTCTGATTGTTCTCGACGCTGGCCGCTGCTTGAATACTGTTGGCGGACGAGGACGAGGTGGACGACGGCGTCACGATGCTCGGAATGGGCCTCGGCTGAGAGACGGTCCGCAGGTACGGAGCGTTGATCACCGTGTCTACACTACTTGCTAGAAAATAATCTACGCTGGAGTTGTCGTCGTCGAAGCGAGGCTTTATTTGAATGGACTTGGTTGGCCGCATGTCGTCGCAGTCGTCCGAGCGCAGTTTGTTGCTGAACAAATAGGCCATTGTGTCCATGTGGTCCAGGGTCTGGTTGACTGTGTGGCTGCTGGTGTTTATGAAGTCGTTGCAGAATGAGAACTTGTCCTGGAATTCGTCAAAGTTGAAGTCGTCGTCGTCGTCGTCGTCGTCGTCGTCGTCGTCGTCGTCGTCGACGTTGCCGATGCTGAAGATGCGCGGCGAGCCGGTCGGCGTGTCCGCTGGCTCGTTGCACTGCGTTTGGTTGGCAGCGTGGTCGTTCGCGTACTTGATCTCGTTGAGCTTGTGCTCTTGCTTTTCCTGCTGATGTTGAATCTCGGCGTAGAAGAAGGTGGACGACGATCGGCTCAGATGCATTGAACTAGACAGGCTGTGCTCGACCATTCGGTTGATGGCCAATGCCTCGTCTGCATACTTGTCTATGTCTCTGACACTGTTGTTCCTAAAAATATTTTAAAAATTAATTTTTTTTTCGAAGACAAAAAATGCATTTTTAAGGGCCTGTTTTTATAATTGTTTTTTTTTTATTTTATTTTTTCACTAATTTTAAATCAAAATATAGAAAAAAAAATTTTTTTTTCGTAGACAAAATGTTCTTTTTTAAAGACTTCTTTTTATGATTATTTTTTTTAATTTTATTTTTTCTTAATTTTAACTTTCAAAATAAAAATTTAAAAATTTTTTTTCCAAGACAAAAAATGCGTTTCACAATGCCTATTTTTATAATTAATGATTTTTTATTATTTAATTTTTTTCCTAATTTTAAATCATAATATAGAAAAATATTTTTTTTTCGAAGACAAAAATGATTTTTTATAGATTTGTTTATAATTAATTTTTTTTTTTTTTGATTTAATTTTTCCTAATTGAAAATCATAAAATAAAAAATTATTTTTTTTTCCTTCGAAAATAAAAATTGCTTTTTTTAAGACCTGTTTTTATAATTTATTTTTTGTTTAAATTATTTAATTTTAACTCATAAAATAAAAGTTTTTATAGAATTGTTAATTTAATTGTAAGTAATCTGATCATAAATTTATGTGAAAATTTTTCTTTTTTCATTTATTAAAATAGTAAATCTGATCATGAGAATTTTTGAACTTTTTTCGAATTTAAGGTTATGATTTTGGTACTAATGATCATAAAAGAAAATCTTAAATGAAAGAAAAAGCTTGGTATTGTGAAATTCAAACAAAATTTTCTAAATTTTTCTTTTGTATTGGAGTTTTTTTTATCATCGCCAAAACTGCCGTAAATTTTGAAATAAATAAATAAATAAAAATAATTATTCTTTAACAAATAACGTCAATATGATTCAACTCTGATTTGTTTAATAAAATCAATAAATTTAAAAAAAAATCAGATCACCATTTTTAAATATATTCTTTTAATCTAAACTAATTTTATTTTTCCACTTAGTCAAATTATACATTCTAAAACATCATAAAATCATTTAAAATATTTATGCCTTTTAAAAGTTAAAAAAAAAGGGATATTTATTTGTTGATCTTTTAATCTTGATCTCAAACTTCAATTTGCCATTAAATTTTATTTTTAAATATATTTTTAAAATAATTGCAATTCAATGCAACATTCTTTGCTGCATTTTTTTTTATCTAAAATAATTTTTCTAATTTCAAAAAAGTAAAACATCAATAAGGCTTTAATTGATTATTGATTTAATTAACTAAAAAAAGAAAATAAAAAATTGTTTTAGCCAAATATTGCTCGACAAAGTATTTTTCACCATTATGTAATTTTTTTATTAGCTCTAATTATAATGTCAAAAAATTAAAAATTTTAGTTCAATTTGTAATTAATAACCAGCGACACAAAAAATAATCATTTAAAATCTAGCGATGCCACGAACAAAAAATTCTTAGTTGCTTTAATTATTTGTAAATATTTAATATCATTTAATTTAATTTTTTTGCAGATATTTCCTAGTTTATTTTCAAAATTCTTTTTAAAGTTTACTTCTTCTGAAAGGAGACTAATTTAATTAATAATAATAATCGAAAACATGTCATGAGATTTTGATTTTTAGATAATGATTAGATAAATAATTTTTTCAAAATAAAAATTAATTGATTAAATATTTATTAAATTAAACAATTTTTTAATTATTTTTTAATTTTTTGACTTTAAATCGCCTCCAGTGCGGAAACTGAAATGAAAAATAAAAAAAATAATAATTCTGGTAAGGTTTGGAAGCTATAAAATTAGAAATAATTAACAAATATTGCTAGTATGGAATGTTTTATTATTATTATTATTATTATTATTATTATTATTATTATTATTATTATTATTATTATTATTATTATTATTATTATTATTATTATTATTATTATTATTTATTTCAGTGACGCCTTTAAGGCGATGTTTAAAAAAATATTAAAAAAGAATAAATGAGATAAACAGTTTTAAAGAGATTAAAGACAAATATTTGAAATCATACTAAATAATTATTGTAAAAAATGTTAATTAAACTAGTTTGGTTAAATATTATTCAAAAGTATTGTAGTTCAAGATTTATCAGTAATGAACATGAACAAATCCAATACATTTTGTATAGATTAATTATTATAAGTCTGAGTTAATTTATTTTTTGTTGATTAAAAATTAGTTTAAATCAAATTCAAATGAAAAATTAATTTTATTAATTTTAGCTTTAACTTAATGAACAATATTAATCGACTGATACAATGTTTGATCTTCTTATTTAAGTTAAGTTTTATTTTGTATCCAACTGTTAATAAATAAAAATTTTAAATAATTTTTTTTAACATTCAATTCTAATTTATTTAAATTCATTTTGAAATTTTAAGTCCAGAATAGGCAACCGTTTTAAAAAAATGATGCAAGTTCAATTTGAATTCTTGAATTGATATTTAAAAAAAATTAAAAATTTTTTAAGCAATATTTGAAAACTTTACTACCAACTTAAAATGTAAAAAAAAAGGGAATTTTGTCTTAAGTGGGTAATTTATCCGGATTATGAGAACAATTGAATTTTTAAAATACATTTTTCGTTATTACTAGATTGTGTAAATTTGGTACGCCAAGATAAAAAATGCTTAAATCTTTTTTTTAAACTAATTTAATTAAAATTTTGTCAAAGGTGGCAGATTATGATAGAAATTTTTGAATTAATGCTTGTTTGTATTTATTGTAGTAAAGAAAAGAAAATTAGTTTAGAAGAAAAGTCGCTTTTTTCGAAGAGATATTTTCATTAAAAATTTAACAAAAAAAATCCTATTAATGATATCTTAGAATTTTAGAAAAATAGAATTATTACAAAATAAAAATAGAATTTTAAAAAGAGGATTAATAATTACAAAAAAACAGTTAAATAAAGTTTCATTATAAATAAAATTTGTTATTCCCTTAATTCTATTCTTAGTTTCATTTGGTATGAATTATTTTGTTAGTTAAAAATAAAATTGAATCTAAAAAGTTGATTAAATCATAAAATATAATTAATCTCGAGCTTACTTTCAAAAAAAAATATAATGTACATGATTTATAGTTAATTTGAAGATAAAATATATATTTGAAATTTTGTGCTTTAAAGCAAATGAGGCTGAAAGGAAGAAATAAGTTCCATCACAAATTGTTTAAAAATTAACTAAAAGAATTATAAATAAAAATTGTTTTAAAGCACAGTCAACAAAACTTTCTTTACTGAAAATTTAAAATTCTCAACAAAACCTGAAACAATAAAATTTTAATTTTGTCATGTACCCCAAAGACAATAACTCAATGATCAATAATATTAAATAACACAATATATTAAAAAAAATAAGAAAAAAAATTAAGAATTAAGAAAAAAAATACATTTTTTTCTAAATTCTAATTTTGATCGTTTAATTGATTCTAAAACATTGATAGTTGCATTGCTGTTTCCTAAAACTGAAGACATGCATAGAAGCCAAAAAAAACAATTGCACACTCTGCAAAAATTAAATTCCAAAATAAAATTTATAATTAGTTTTTGATAGCTCAAATGCAATTGAATTTTTTTCGATGCCAATTTGAAATTTTAATCTTTTAAATAAATGAAACATTTTTTTTTTATCAATCTTAAAATAAAATATAAAAAATTTTCTTTATTCAAATATTAAATTGTGACAAAATAAGACAATTCTTTTCTACAAATATATTTTTTGTAATTTTATTTTTTTACATTTATATTTAATTTGTTTATCGTCTCCGAATTTGGCGTGATTTTTGAAATAAATAATAATAATATTGTTTGGCAAATGGAAGTTTCAGATAATTAACTAATGATTATGAAAATTTCTAAAAAATAAATAATAAACATTACTAGACACATAATGTCTAATAATGGTTCATTATCAAATTAGCATCAAGATGTTTGATATCTAATTTATTTAACAAAAACAATCAATAATTCAAATAATTCGGGTTAGGGTTAATTCACAAATTCAAATTTATAGCTTTTATATCCATTTATTCAAACAAAATTAATTTCATTTATCCACTTAAATAAATTATTAATTTTCAAACGCTAATTATTTTTTGTCTTTAAAAGTAAGTTTGCGTTAAAATGAACTAAAAAATTTAAAACTATTAAAATTCAATAAAAAAGGATAAATTTTAAAATTTTAAATACGAAAATAAACATGCCATGACATGTGAAGTAACTGCTTTGGCAAAACATTAATTTTTTCACCATTATTAAAAAAAATATTACAATTTATATTTTGATCTTTTGATCTTGATCTCTAACTTCAATTTGCCTATTGTTTAAGTCTCATGCAGTATTATTCCTGAGAAATAAAAAGCTAACAAGGCATAAGTCCAATTCACATTAAATATCGGTTTTAGGTCCTCTTCTTTTTGTGATCTACATAAACGATATGTTAGAGATCATTTCAAAAAGTTGTGAAGCATATACTGATGATACAAAGATTTTATTAGCTATGAAAAAATTTTGATTCAGTCCTTGAGCTTCAAAACGACACTGATAAAGTTTGCAAATGGTCTGAAGATTGGTGTACTCAGCTTAATGTTGAAAAGTGTAAAGTTCTTCATATAGGCCACACCAACTAAAAGTTTAATTACTCAATTTATTCTCAGGCACTAAATAAGTCGGCTTGTGTAAGGGACTTAGGAATTTACATTCAAGATGATTTGAAATGGGACACTCAAGTAAAAAACGCAACGTCGAAAGCAAATCGTTTATTAGGAATGATAAGAAAATCGTTTAGCTCTTGGTGTCCTTATTTTGAAAAAGATGTGAATGTGCTGGAAAAAAGCACAAAGAAGAGCGTCTACTCGGAACGACTATCAAAGTTAAAATTAACCGACTAGAAACAAGAAGAGTACGTGGTGATTTGATTCAAATGTTTAAAATAGTTAATGGGATGAGGTATAATAAAACATAAAAAAAGAGAATGAAAAAAAAATAAAACATAAGTCAAAATTTTTTTTTATAATGTGAATAATAGAGAAATTCAACATTATTTTTGTTTTTTTAATTTTAGAAAATAAAAAACATAAGGCTGTGTTTTTGGATATTCATATAGAGAATAAAACATAAATTTTCAAGTCAAAGTATTAAGACTTAATTGGTTTTTCTGGTATTATTTTAAAAAAAATCAAAAATAAAAATAGTTCCCAAAAAATAAAAGTAGGATCATGGCATGAAAAAGACTAATTACCGGTATGATTTTTATGCTCTGACTTCAAATTAAAAGTTTTTTCTCTATTTAAAAATTTAATTTGACTTTTTGTAATTTTATAATTTATTCTCTATTTGAAGTTTTTTTTACTAATTAAATCAAAAATAGTTTATGTTTTATTCTCAGTTTAATTACAATTGACTTATGTTTTTTTCTCAGTTTGATAAATAAAAATTGTTTTTATGTTGTGAATTCTTTTTTTATGTTTTATTTACCCTTTTTTATGTTTTATTATACCTCATCCTAGTTAATGGTATAGATAATGTGAATTTTACCAACGGGATCAATATAGTTTAAACACCAAGATGGAAAATCGAAGATATGAGTTGAGAATACACAGACAGAACCTTACACGAGAGCTAGTTAGGAGTTGTTTTCCTAGATTTAACTTTTTTATTAACAGCATTGTCAATGATTGGAATAAACTACCGGAAGAAATTATCAACTCAAGGAATACAAACAGTTTCAAAGCAAAACTTGATGTTTGGATGGCGAAACGATTTGAAGCGACTGCTATAGCTCATTAGAGCTCTGCTTGGTTGACTCCAAGCTGCAGTTTACACTACTAATTACTACTACTAATTAACAAGTCACCAAAAAAAATTAATTCACGTATTTTTGCAAGTTTTTTGCTACTTTTCTTAAAATATTTTCGCTACTTTTCCAAAAAGAAAAAACAGGCCTGTTTTTTAAAAAAATCCAAAATCGAAAAAAAAACTGACCTTTTGAGAACAGACGGAGTGCAGAGCTGGGTAGAAGGCGCAACGCCAGTGATCCACGGATGACGTAGTACATCGGCTGCCGAGTATCGCCTAGTGACATCATGCTCTAGCAAATGAGTGATCAAATCCTTGGCGTCCTCACTCACACAATCCCAGTCCTCACTCGGAAACTCGTAGACGCCCTCTTGGATCCGTTCGAACAAAAACTGCTGACACTCACGACACTCCTTGCCCCGGTCCCATCCACAATCAGAGCCGCACTTGCCCGTAAACGGCACCTTTCCACTCAACATTATGTACACAATGACGCCCAGACTCCACAAGTCGCACCGTTTGTCGTACGACATGTCGTTCATGAACGCCTCGACGACCTCGGGCGCCAAATACTCGGCAGAGCCGACGGGCGTACAGAGCTCGGGCGTAGTGACGGGCGTGGCCGACCGGCTGTTTATCTTGATGGACGAGCCGAGGTCAAAGTCGCATATTCTCACCGGTATCACCGAGTTCTTGCACTGGCACAGTATGTTCTCGGGCTTTAGGTCGCGATGGGCCATGCCCTTCGAGTGCAAAAAGTCAAGCGCACTCGCTATGTCCCTTACAATGATGCTCGCCTCGCGTTCACTCAAGTGGCCGCGTCGCTCGATATGGTTCAGCAACGGACCGCCCTCCATCTTCTCGAACACCACATAGAACTTTTCCTCCTCTTCGAAAAACTCGATTATCTTCAAAATGTTTGGCGCGTCGCGACAATGCAGATAAATTTCGATTTCTTTGAAGACACGCTCGCGGTTCGGATGCGTGTACTTGTCGATTATTTTGACGGCGTACTCGTGACCTGTGTAGATGTTGCGACAGGCGAACACTTGGCCGTAGGCGCCCCGGCCCAGCGACTCGCCGGTCAACGCGTACACGTCCGCAAAGCGACTCGACTGCATGTCGGACGCGAAGCGACGCTTCTTTTTCTTGTTGGTGGACTTGGCCGGTCTTTCGCCGGGCCCCGCGTCGCTTGCTGCCTTCGGCGTCAACAGGGCCGACTGCTCATCGTTCAAGTTGATTTTGAGCTCTAGTTTGGACGGCCGTTTCAGGCTGACTCGCTGCTGTTGTTGTACCAGCGGCGACACCAGCGACATCTGCACCGGTCTCTGCTCGAACTCTTCCGTAAACTGAAACATCGGCTCGGCTAACATTATTCACACGAATTACTACAATAACAATAAATAACAAGGTTGGCTTTTTTTAAATTAGGGTACGGTGGTTTGTGTCGGCGGCGGCGGCGGCAAATACTAAATGTGCAAGTTGAAGTGAGTGTGTTTTGTGGACACGACGAACAATTGGTTTGGTTTCGATTAGTTTGGCAACAATTCGATTATTATTAAGAGTGTATGGTCTTCACATCATCCTATCTAAACAAAACAAGACAAAAAAATTATTTTTATTTTTTACACTAAACTAAAATCGCAATTTTTTTTTCAAATAAAAAAGAAAAAATTTCTCTCTCTCTCTCTCTCTCTTTTTCTTTTCGTTCTCTCATTTTGTTTCGTTTAAATAAATTATGATTTTAGCATATTTTGTGGTGGGGTCATATAGGAGGGGTCCCATGGGACATATCAAATGAATAAGCGAAAAGAATTTGAAGAGTGTGAACGCGGGTCATACGGGTATCGATGGTGTACAAATGAATTAACGATTAGAAATGCGAGAGGGAAGGATGAGGGTGTGCAGGCATACGATCTATGATGGTCTATCCAATGAATAAACGAAAAAAATTCAGAGAGAGGGGAGGGGGGGTCATATGGGTCCCTATGATATATTCAATGAATAAACGACAAGAATTCAGAGAGAGAGAGGAGGGGGGTCATATGGGTCCCTTTGATTTATCTAACGAATAGAAGAAAAAGATTCAGAGAGAGGGGAGGGGGGGTCATATGGGTCCCTATGATGTATCCAATGAATAAATGAAAAAAATTCAGAGAGAGGGGAGGGGGGTCATATGGGTCACAATGATGCATCCAATGAATAAATGAAAAAAATTCAGAGAGAGGGGAGGGGGGTCATATGGGTCACAATGATGCATCCAATGAATAAATGAAAAAAATTCAGAGAGAGAGGAGGGGGGTCATATGGGTCCCTATGATGTATCCAATGAATAAACGACAGGAATTCAGAGAGAGAGGAGGGGGTCATATGGGTCCCTTTGATTTATCTAACGAATAGAAGAAAAAGATTTAGAAAGAGAGAGAAGAGGGGGTGATTGAATGAATCATGAAAAAGTGATAGAGAGAGAGAGTGTAGGGTGGGGACATGTGGACCCAATGATGTATTAAATGAATAAATGAAAAGAATTTAAGAGAGGAGGGGGTCATACGGGTGCCGATGGTGTATCTAATGAATAAACGAAAATAAGCAAGAGAGAGAAAGAGGAGGGGGGTGTTGAGTCTGGGATAGATGAGAATGATCGAGATAAAAATAATTTGCCATGTTGGCTTAGGAGTGCTCGAGCCCTTTTTTAAATCTAGATCTAATTTTGAACATTTTAAGCTTAGGGCGCGAGGCACAGGCGATCAACATGTGACTAAATTAGCTAAAATAAAATTTTAGCAAAGCAAAAAGAAATTTTTTTTTCTAGCTATACATGTTGAATTTGTATTTATGTGAAGCGATGTTTTGGTCCGCCCTAAAAAATGATGACTGACCGACCGATCGACCGCTCACACAAATTATGCCTGGTTCATTAAGTGCTTGAAAATATGCTAATTTCAACGATTATAATAAACAATAGTGTGACAATGTGAGCTAGGTTTTTTTTTTTGTTAGTAATGATGCCGATGCCTATTTACTGATAACGTAAATAACGTCCAAAATGCAGACTATTAGCAAACACTCTAAATATTTATTATTATTCAAATAAATTCCAAGAGGCCCTTTGTATTCTCACTACAATGCATTCTTTTTTTTTTTCTTTTTTTTTTGTTCAAAACTATTCAAAGCTCACTTGACTATGCATGCACAAATGTTCAAAAGATGACTGTGTTTGTGACTCAAGTGACGCTTTAAATTTAGTGCATGCTTTCAAAATGATGACGATGATAATGAATTGATTTTTGAATTAACAATAAAAAACAGCTGTCAATTTTAGCGCTCACTGGGTATTTCTCTCTCTCTCTCTCTTTATTATTTTAATTTGGGTGACATCTTAATTTCAATAAAAAATGCAGCATTTTTTATCGAAAAAAAAATTTTTTCTCTTTGAAATTTTTTATACGAATTTTTATCGTCAATTTGGCCAAAATTGAAAAAAAAATAAATTTTTTTAAAAAAAAAATTATCTAAATGAATCCAGTATTTAAATAAAAAGATCAGTGTGCATTTTATGATTTGTTCTAAATTTGAGCTTATCAAAGCCAAAACAAATTTCAAAAACGAAATTTAAAAGTTTATTATTATCTTTTTATACCTAGGTGCTGAACAACAACAACAACAACAACAAAAAAAGAACGAATGAAAGAGAAATTTATTTCGTATGTCTAATTAAAAATTTCGCATGAATATAAATCGAAGGTAGTTCTTTTAGAAGAAAGAAAGAGAGAGAGCAGTTGCGTCACTTTAGTTATGCGGTGTTGAGAAAAAGTGATCGCGGGCACCTTCATACACAAAAATAGCTAAACAAATATTTGTTCATTTCAAACAATTTAGAATAAAAAAAAAGAAAAATATTTTTTTCTATATATAAACTCATTTTATCTATTGACATTTGCTTTGAAAATCTTGGACACTTTGTCCTGTCCACACAGACCTGAAATTTGAATCATCAACTAACAACTACTCGGAGACAAATATTTGCTAAACAATCTGATCAATGCAGTGCGCATTGCTCAGCAAATTAAACTCTATTCAATGCATGTGTGAATAAAAAATCTTGTCCTTGACACCTTGTGCTTAAAATATTTCGTTTCCTAAATTGAGTTTGCTTGAGCTAATGCAATTGCTAAGTCAGTCACGAATCTAGCAAAATTGAGCTATGACAAACAATCATTAAATAGTCCAAATAGACAAACTAAATAGCAAAGGTGTTCGCCACATACATACTTGTTTGCTGAGTGAATTTATAGACGACCAGTTTGGTCAGTATTTTTGAAATAGAATATCGTCTTAGCGTTTATACGCAAATAGGCCACATAATTATTAACCTTTTCAAGTAATCCATGCTTGCCTTATACACATACGATTATAATAAGATCCCAAATTATTTATACACAAAAATATTTTTAAATTATTTAAATTAAAATAAATTGATTTGAATGTTGAATTTTATTTTTTTGACTTTTTTGATTTCTTTTTAATTTTAAAGCCTATGAAACAACTGTGTATTTTTCTAAGTGATTCGTTTGATTTAAAATGCCTCAAAAAATTATGCTCGATATGAAAAACTTGAAAACTAGCTGAAAATACCTTTGATATTACATCACCTATTACTTTTGACTCTTTTTTTTTTTTTTTATATAAATTATGGAAATTGTACATAAACTTTTGCTGTACTTAATTTTTTTGTCTCACACAAAATTGAAGCTTATGATCAAACACAAATTTATATTAACTTTTTGTTTTACTCAAAAGTTAAGAAAATAATTTTTATTTTAGCTCGAAAAAAATAGAAAAGTGTTCGAGAAAATTAAAAACAAATAAAATTTATTTATTCAAAATTATTCTTTTTTTAAAAAAAGTAACTAAAAAATTTTATTTTTTAATAAATATGTTTGAAGATGATGTTGCATGTGGATAAAAAAGAGGATCAAGGAACCCAAAATAGATAACAAAAAATCTATTGATTTAACTAAAATAAAAAAAAAAATTTATTTATTCAGAATTATTCTTTGTTTAAAAAAGTAATTAAAAAATTTTATATTTTAATATATATGCTTGAAGATGATGCTGCATATGAAAAAAAACGAGGATCAAGGAACCCAAATTAGAAAACAAAAAATATTTTTTTTATCATAGCTCGAAAAAAATAGAAAAGTGTTCAAGAACTTTCTAAAATTAAAAGAAATAATAAAATTTATTTATACAGAATTATTCTATATTTAAAAAAAAAAACTAAAAAAAAATTTTAATAAATATATATTTGAAAATACTGTTGTGGGTCTTACAACTGAAATAAAAAACGAGGATCAAGGAACCCAAAATAGATAACAAAAAATCTATTGATTTAACTAAAATAAAAAAAAAAAAATATTTATTCAGAATTATTCTTTGTTTAAAAAAGTAATTAAAAAATTTTATATTTTAATATATATGCTTGAAGATGATGCTGCATATGAAAAAAAACGAGGATCAAGGAACCCAAATTAGAAAACAAAAAATCTAATGATTTAACAAAAAATATTTTTTTTTTTATCATAGCTCGAAAAAAATAGAAAAGTGTTCAAGAACTTTCTAAAATTAAAAAAATAATAAAATTTTTTAATACAGAATTATTCAATATTTAAAAAAAAGACTAAAAAAAAATTTTGATAAATAAATTTGAAAATACTGTTGTGGGTCTTACAATAGAAAAAAAATCAATTTTAATTTAACAAAAATAATTCTTTTGTTCAAAATAATTTCTGATTTAGCACATAATTACAAAATAATTTACGCTTTTAATAAATCTCAAGTGGAGTGACTTAATTTACTGACTCTTGAAAAAAAAATAAATTTTTTCTGCTATCTGGTAATTTCCTAAAATCGACTTTGAGCAAAAAAATTCATTTTCATATGGCGTTGTTTGGATTTAACTAAGTCTTGAAAGAAATCTTCAAATTCAAAATATGTTTTCACCCATACTTTATTTTGCAAATTTAAGCCAATTTTACCCTCCAATTTCATTTATTTTAATAAATTAAATACAAAAAAATATTGATTTATTCTACTAATTTCTATCTACTCCCGACCACACACTACACTGGCCAAAAAACATAAAAAAAAAATTCTTATTAATATTTTTTTCTATAGAAAAGTTGTGAGTAAAACAATATAAAAATATAAATGGATAGAGGACCTATAGACAAATAATTCATTTTAGTATTTGCTCACGCAAATTTGGCCAAATTTAATTTAACAACAAAAAAAAAAGCGGATTTAGTGCTTAAATACCGCTCGGACGCAGTCTAAACTCTTTTCTAAATAATAAATTAATTAAAACTTTGATCATAAATTTTTTATTCAAAAACAAAAAAAAAATCTCTATTTTCTTTAGAGATTATGGAGCATCTACTAATGTGAGTTGGTGGTGGTTGGTATCAATATGAAAAGTTTGAGAGCGCGGGCCATTTTATATGGCTCGCAAAATTGCCAAATAATTAAGGAACAAAAATCAATTTAGAATATAATTAAAGGTCTTGACTTGGCTCTCGGTTCGATATGCTTCACTAGTCCTTGAGCATAGTATGCAGTGAAATGGAGAGAGAGAAAATTGGCAATAGGTTTAATGAGTGTCCAAATTTGAGTCTAATTTGAATTTAATATAGATTTGATGGAGCCACCAAAAATTGGAGAAAAAAAAATAGAAAAATCAATATCACCTAAATTATGAAATGAGCATAAACTAACTAGTGATATATCCTCGGAGTTTGAGCTGAATCTCGATTACACAATTGTTTTCTTAGGCTTCTAGTAAACACTTAGGGCATCAAAAAAACAAAATTTAGAAATAAAATCGCGAGCAAACAAACCGCTCTTCGCAATCAGCTGATTTGGAAGATATTTATTTTCTTGAAAAATACCTCATCTGTCAACTCGGTGATGATGATGACCCAAAAAAAAAAAAAGAAGTATTTTCCAATCTTTTTGTTGTGTCTAAGATCCGCTCTATACAAAAAAAATAATCTTAAACTAGTTTTTTTTATGTAAATAGGCTTTTGAAAATATCAAAAATAAGAAAATATTTAGCTTTCAAAATGACCACGATATATATGGTCTCGAATACCTACAGGGATTTTGATATTTTAGACAAACGAAGCCCAATTTTAATCTTTTTTTAGTTTTTTTTTTTTTTTCAAATTTTATCAAAATAAAAAAATATCTCAGACTCTAATCAGCAAATGTCAGCCATTGCGATAAGCACAAATTAATTACAGAAGCTCACTTAATATCATATTTTTGAAATTTTCAAATTTTCAAATTAATTGACTATGGACAACTTGAATTAATTGAAAAAATTGGACCAAAATTGAAAAAAAAATTTCTACATCTTTAGAAAATTAGCTTTGCTTGATTTTATATTTAAAACAAAAATGAACAATTTATCTTAGAAATAAACACTCTTTTTCAACTTGAAGAATGATGCCTATTAGGCGAATTAATAGTAAAAAAAAAAAAAAAGCTTGTTTTTCTGCAAATTATAAGGTGCTGATTTCAGCTCCTAGAAATTAAAAATTTGAAAATAATGACTTGGTACTTTTGAGTTGAAAATTGACGAAATATCCAAAATAAATGCTTTACCATGTGGTGATTAATCACTCAAAACTCATCCGGCCATAAATCATAAAAAAATTCTGATATCCGCTTTTCAACATGCTAATTCCAGTCCAATATGATAGAGCTGTCATAGTGGACCGGAACAGATAGCAAAAAAACATTCCAAACAGAATTTTTTTTGATAAAAAATAAAATAAATTTTTCAGTGCCAATAGAACCATTCTTAAATATTGACGCAACTAGACTAGAGCCCTCGAGCAGCATTATTCCGCATAGTTAATTAAAAATAGACTGCTTTTGAGAAATCAAATCGAAGAATAATGAGAGAAAAAAAGTTAAATTTATAGCCTAAATATCACTATTTAGTATTTCTAAATCAGATTGTTAGTTTATAAAACTTTTATGCTCAAAAATTTAAAGAAATATTTTGACTAATCGTGGCTTCATAGATCTAGATTTATATTTTTTCAAATACTAATAACTCAATTTTGCCAATAAACCAAATAATAACCTTTAGTAAATTTGATGGACTTTTATTTTTCTTTTAGCTTAGAAAAAAAGGCCCATCAATTAAATTGTTCTGTATGATCACGTGATGGTCATCATTCTCTGAGGAACAAAAAGAAAATAATTATTAAAAAATTTCTGCACAATATTTTCATTTATTAAGTCATGGCTAATTTTGTCAGTTTTCATAAACTATTAAACAAAAAAATGCCTGAGTATAAGTTTTTTCTTGACTAGAGCTCGTAAGCGTTTTGTTGATTTTTACAACAAAGGCTTAAACAAACAAAATAATCAAAAATGATATATTTATCTGGACTTAAAAATTTAAAAAAATAAAAATAAATTTTAAAATTTTACAATGCGTGCTTTTATTTAATTAAGAATGTGGTATCACCAGGCCTAGTTTGCTCGCTCATTCGAATCAGGAGCTAGATTTTTCCAATCTAGTCGAGAGAATATTCAAGAAGTTTTTTTTTTTTTTTCGAATATTCTTTCTTGAGTAAATTGAATTTGTGTTTTTGCTCTATTATTCAATATATTCTTAATTATTTAACAAGCTTTTTCTAAAATAATTAGAGAATATTTTGGTGTTTTGTGGAGAAAAAAAATTGTTACAATGGTAAACAAAATTGGAAAATTCTGTTTGACATTAGAGTCAGAAAAAAGAATATAGCAAAAATAAGCCAGCAATTAAATTATCTTGAGCTATTAAGAAAATATTTTCCATAATTTGAATGCAATTAGAGCTAAATTTGAAATTTAATTATGATTAAATAAAAATTTGAATTTTGATGGCCTTAATGACTGGGATCTAGCTCTGCAATGAAGCAACTGGTGAACCTTGTTTTAATCCATGAGTGGGTTGCGTAATTGAAATCGTTTATCTCATTGCTATTTAAGTTAATTTCAAACAAACTTAATTACGATCAGAATTAAAATTTGACATAAATTTTTATTTTAGCTCGAAAAAAATAGAAAAGTGTTCTAGAACTTTCTAAAATTAAGAAATAGAAAAATTTGAGTACTCTTGAACAGAAAGTTACTCTTGGTGCTACCTTAAATTCAAGTTTATAATCAAATAGTGAATGGTAAAATTAATTGAATGAAGAATGTTTTTATTTAATAAAATATAAAAGTTTTAAAATTATTTTTAAAGCAAAGACTTAACTTGCTGCTTGCTGGTTCTGTCAGATTTGTACTCAAGCCGGCCAATTTGGTAAAATTTTAATTTTTTCTAGAAAAAAAAAAAATGGCTGAACCAAATTATAATTTTTTATTTTTATTACAAACCTAGCCAAAAATAAATTATGATTTGTAATCTTTTTGAAAGTAATTCGGCTAACAAAAAAAACAATCTCTCTTAAGAAAATATATTTAATTTTTTGGAAAAAATGTTTTGATCTCTAGTCCAGAATAGATTTTTTTCTTCTAGCTATTGAACAAAAATTAATTAATTAATTAAATTAAATCTTAAAAAATTGGTTCAATGAATTTGACTAGCTAAAATTTTGCAAACAAAAACTAAGATCATTAAATAAATAATTATTTTTTACATAAAATTGAAAATAAAATTTATTTAATTCAATATTAACCAAGATAAAAGAATCATGTATTTAAAATAAATTAAATAAAAAACTAAAATTTTATTCATTTTTTTTTAAATTGCCAACAATGAATAATTTATCATCAACTAGAAATAGTAATTTCTTTCTAGTTTTTATAAAAGTTAAATAATCAATAATTAGCAATAATTTTATTTACAATATTCAAATCATTTTGATGTTTTAAATCAATCTGAAAGCCTTTTTGACTTCGTTTAATGCGTTCTGAATTCAAATCTGTCAAGTATCTATTCTTGTTTGAAAAATAATTTTGACTCGAGTCACTCTCGAACTGACTTGAGTTAACCAAATTTGGCAAATGAAAATTTGATCTGAATAAGGACGAGCTTGGCTCGTTTAAATTTTCGTTGCTCAAATTTCTAAAATTTCTACCATTTTTAAATAAAAAAGATTCATGATATAATTTTTTGCTTTTTGCTTTTTTTAACTTTCTTTTTGGCTTGAATTGATCATCGACCAAAATATCATATTCGTCTTCGGATTTAAGCAAGTTATCAGACAAACTTAGACTTGACTCGTTTCTGTTAGATCTAATCACGAATTCGTGAGAACCAAATTGATTTTGAAAATTAGCATCAGTCATCAGAATTGTGTTTTTTTCAGGTTGATTTTTTGGCTTATCAATAAATGGCAAAATAATTGTTTCAACTTGAGGTGATTGTTCACTGTAGTAGGTCCGATTTGAATCAATAGTATACCAAAAACCAGGTTTCCATGACTTGGGAGTAAATACAGATGGGTTGAGGCGATCATAAAGGAGTAAAATAGTCATTTTTCGGATAAATTCGGGCCACATAGCTTTGGCAGAGCTAAAATTTTTAATTAGTATCAGTCTTTGTTGAAGTGAATACTTTTTTTACTTGGTCTTTTGATCATCGTGAGGGTTGAGTCCAAGCATGTCTATGCATTGACTGATATGGTCACCAAAAACAGGACCCAATTTCAATCTTAATCTTTGTATATAGTCAATATAGCATTTTTTCGAGTCTTCTTTATCTATCATGAACTGTTTTTCTTTATCACAGCTAAGAAACAAGTGCTTGGCTTTTATCAATTCTTTTGTTTTTAAATGATTTGAAAGCTCAATCTTAAAATTCCAACAAAAAATAATTTATTTAAGATTCTTAATTGTAGAAGTATCCATGTTGTTTAGTTTGCTAGTTAAATAAAAAAATAATATTAACTAAATAATTTTTTTAATAAATTATTCTAAGAAAAAAATTAAAATGGTTAATCTTTTATTTTATAGATATCTAGTAAGTTATTAGTACAATTATGTAAAAATAAGACAGATTTATTATTAATTGAAAACATTTGTTTTGTTTAGTAAATAAATGGCCAAATAATTAGTCAAATGAAAATTTAGAAATAAGCTCTTGTTTTTTTTTCAATTTTTAAGTATTACTTCAAAATTTTTTACAAATTAATTAAAAAAATTCGTCATTAATTCATTTGACAAAATAAGATTAAAATCAATATTTTTGTTAATTAAAAACATAAGATTATTGAAAAATTTTAATTAAAATATTAAAAAACAACTTTTAAATTTACTTTTTTTATATTAATTTACGCTTTGATAAAATAAAAAAAATATTAAAAGTCACCGTTGCAACTATTTTGGCTTTATAGATATTTCTTAAAATTTTTTTATTTTTAATTAAGAAAAGTACCATTTTATTTGATCTTGAAATTATTTTTACTTGAAATTGTTTGCTTTCTAATGTAAATACTTAGAATTAAACTTATAATTGCATGTGCCTCCTCTTTTATCCGGATAAACAAACTAATTAGCTTTAATAAAAATATTGATTTTAATTAGTAAAAATGATGAATTTCCTTTTTTAAAATAATTTTTTTAACAAAGTTGCTATTATTTTATTTTAATGGTATCTTAAAAAATTTATGATAAATGAAAATCAAGAATTAAAATGTTTTGACTATATTTTTTTAGATGATAAAAGTTTTGATTATTAGTTTATTTAAAAGATAAAGCCTTGATAATATTTTTTTAAATGATGATGTGTCCAAAAAGTTAAAATATTTGAAAATTTTCAAATAATATATCATCATTTTAAATTATTTTTTCTAATTTTTATCTTGTAAATAAGCTTTAAATGCAATAATCGATTGTGACAATCTTTCGTAATTAATTTTGAGTGAAAAAATTGTAAAAAAAAATATTTGAATTTCATTTATAATTTTAAAATGATGACTATACATTAAGCTAAATGATGATTCATTTAGTCATTTTAATTTGAATAAAATAAAATTTTTAAATAACTTAATCAAAATAAAAGAAAATATTTAGAATTTCAAACAAATGACTGTAAAACAAAATTTAATCACTTAATAGCCAAAAATATTCCATTAATTTTCCCGAGGATAAGAAACAATTTTTCAGTTTCTTTTAAAGAATCAATTTTAAAACAAACAAAAAAAAAGTCTAAAAATAAACATTTAAAATTACTTTATTCTTTCTAGCGATCAAACTAGCTGACTCATATTGTAAAAACTCGTTCCATGTTATTGAACCTGAACAATCTTTGTCCATGAGACGAAATTTTCTTTCCTCTTCGAGATACTTTTCCTCTGTCATTAAATCACCATTTTCTTCCAACAATCGTTTTTTTACACTAATATAATCATCAAACATAACATAACAATCTAGAAATGATTAATAAAAAATTTATTAAACAAACAAAGTCTTAAAATAAACTTTTTCTAAAATCCAACTCGTCAAAAAGATGTATGATTTTTCTCATTTCGTCATCTTGCAGACATTTGCTCAAGTCACACTTAAAGAGAAGGAAATAAAGGGAAATAGGAAAAAATTCACCAAATGCTTACACAGTCCGAGCAACTCCAGTCGGTTTTCTGGGACACAGTTGGCGAATCGAGGTGTCCTCGCCTGAAAAGACAATCAATATGTGCCACACGGGAGCATACCTTGCATTCCAAAGTCTGGTCATCATAAAGCTGGTCGCAGTACGAGCACCGGTACTCTTTTTCCAAATAAGCTTCTTTCTCGTCCAAATCAGTGGGCATCATGGGCAGCAGATAAATTTTGTTTTCTTTCCAAAGCCGCTCAGTTGCAGCGGACCGAGAGCTTAGTGCATTGGTTGTCGAAACATCTCTCAATTCTTTTTCTATTGACATTTAAAAGCTTTTTATTTTATTTATTTTTTAAATGTCTTTAATTACTTGGTCTTGAAATGAGCACGGCTTTTTTTATACCCGGCGTCTTGTTTATGTTCATTTTTAAATTATCAAAAGTTAAAATAAAATAATCGATTTGATTATTGCTAAGGCTTCCTGTTCGAAAAAAGCCGATTTAAATTGCAAATAATTCGAATTTTAATGAAAAAAAGTTTTCTCTAAAAATTACTTAGAAGAACTAGAAATTATTTTTTTCAAAATCCAGAAAAATAAAAAAATTAAAAATTTTAATCGCTTTAAGCAGAATGAAAAGAGCTCGCATCTACTTCCTTTCAATTTAGTTTTTCTTATTGTTGTGTTTAGTTGTCAAGAAACCTGAGAATTGACAAAAGAAAATGGTTGTCTAAATTTGAATGTCTAGGTGTTTGGTTTAGCCAATATTAGCTTAAAGATAGAATTTAAAAGGTAACAATCTCAAATTTTCCTAATTTGTGACTAGAAAATATTTAAATTTTTTTATCTAGTTTTTAGATATGAAAAGTTATCACAAATTCAATTCTCTTGACCATTGGAAATTTAAAACTTGAAAGTCTCTCAGTCTTTGTTCACTTTAATTTATTCGAATAAACATCTTTAATTTTGTTAATATTTAACTTTTATTTGAATAAAAAAAGAAAAAAATGTTCATTGTTTAATTTAAAAGCGTCTAAAATGAATTTTTGAATTTAATTAAAGTACTAAAAATAATGATAAAACATTAAATTACCTTTTTTTAATCACTATTTTAGATAAAAAAATATATCATTTTATGGTAAAATAAATTTTTTCAAGTAGCTTAGACAATAAAAAATTAACAAAGTAAAATTTAGCCCAAAAATAATGTTTGAAAAACGAAAACTTTTAATAAGACAAACAAAAAAAGCTCAACAAATAATTTTATGAAAACTATAAAATAATTCTATAGAAAAAAAAAAAAAAAATTTTTTTTAAATTTTCTCTTAAATTATAATTTTCCGCAATGTTGACACAATTAAAATTTTTAAGTTCATTAAAGCGATCTGTTCACCTGAGTTCAAGATTGGCGAGCAAATTGGAGTCAACCAAAGCTCTGGATACCTTAAACGACAAACTTAGAGTGAAGCTTTTCCAATACATGTCAATATATGAAGAAACAATAGGAATAAAAGAAATAAAGTTGGCACAGGATGCGGTCCTTGACGTAAGTTTAAGCCAGTTGATGTTTTATAAAGGTAAACTTATTTGACTGTCAAGGCAGAGAGAAATTTTTTACAAGCGCAAAATGAGCGGCGAGATCTCAACTGCCAGTTGATCGAAGCCCAGCAAAAGATTCGTGACCTGAGAGACGAAATGGACCGTCTTGCCAGAACGGATGCACGCTACCTAAAGCTTTTTACTGAAGAACACAGCTTGTTGCAGCAAGAATCAAAATTGGTTGATGAATACAAGCTAAAAGAGAGCAAAGAGCGTGACTTGTTTTTCTATTTATCAGCTGCGCTCAGAGATTCCCAAGAGAAAGAAAGAATACGGGTTGAAAGAACAAAGTATTTGCAGCTTGGTTTGTCCATTTTGTGCACAAGTCTTGGTATTTTTAGCGCCTGGCTGCTTAGCTATATTCGTAATGCAAACATTAGGGAAATATTGAACTATGATAAGGAAGAGTTTGAAAATATGAAAAATATTCTTGCCTTTATGGAAAAGGAACAGAAAAGCGTTAACAAAGATTTAAATCTGGCAATTGACTTGGTACAAAACAAGCTTGAATATCAAAAAGATATGATTGCTAAGTTAATCATGGCAGAGAGTAAAGAATATGATGAGCAAAAAGTTGTTTTGTCACAGAACATTTTCTATCCAACGTTGGTCTTTGGTTTGATAATTTTAAGTTCTATTTTATTTAATAAATAATTTTTATCTATTTTTTGGATACCAAGTATTTTTGATTTAAGAAAAAAGTCTGAATTTTATTAAATTTTTAAAAGTCGATATTTTCTTAAAATAAAAAAAAATTATTTAATGCTAAAAAATCTGAAAAATTCCCGCTAGTTCAGAGTCCTTAAGATGATTTTAAAAAAGAAAAGTTTAATTTTTATTTTTACTGATATCATATGAAATTTTCTTAATACTAAAAATATTAGGAAATATTTTTAAAAGTAAAATTTTAGACTTAATTTTCGTCTGGAGCGTTTAAAACTTAAAAAAAAATTGACTCTTAAAAATTATTGTTTTTTTTTCTAATTATTTAATTTATATATTTCTGTAGGTGGCTAAGAGTAAAATTTGTTTAAAATTAATTTTTTTAAACTAAAAATAGAAAATTTATTAATTAGTAACACAAAAGCATTTTATTAGGTATATTTGGTATACTAAAAGAAAATTTTGTTTTACTTGTGTAAAATTTAAAATCCTTATTTAAGTTTTTTTTTTTATTTAAAGTTAATTTAAATCAACTCTTAGAACTTAAGACAAAAACCCTCTTTAATAAAAAAAATAAATAATTTTTTTAAGATTTTTGTTGATAAATATCAAATTATGGAGTCTTATAAGCATATCTTTCATAATACTATTTTGTCAAAATAAAGAACTAATGCTAAAAATGATGTCCTGTAATCTTAAGATTAAATTGAAGATATTTTCTATTAATAAAAAAAATTTAATCATGTTTGAATTTAATATTTTATAGCTAAAATATTAAATTCAAACTTTTTTAAAAAATGCCTTTTAGAAATAATTTGATTTAGGTTTCAATTTTTTAGGTTATTACTAGGATTCATATTAAAAGTAATTTAAATTAAATACTGAAACAAAAAAGTTTATTAGAAATAGAAGCCATGTGTATCAAAAATTTAACAATACCTAGAAATACAGAAACATTGCATACAATTTTAAAATGTAAAATACTTTTGAATTCATAATATTTAGTTTCTGTTCCAAAATTAAAATTTTTTAACGAAAATATCAAATTTTTTTTTTTAAATGACAAATTGACATATACATAATAATTAATTAAATTCAACTTTTCTTATCTAACTTTCGATTGATTTTAACTCGTAGTTAAAAAAGATTTTTTTGTACAATCTTTTATTTTTTATACAATTGTCAAAATTTTTTTGTAACCAAAGCCGCATTAAAATTTTCATATTTACATTAACTTGTATAAAGCAAAATCAAATCCAATTTAAATAATAAAAAGTATCCACTTTAATTTTAAAGATTAATTTTTAAACAATAAACCTTAGATGAAAACTTATTAATTTCTGAATAAAAAAGTTCTTTTAAATTTCTTTAGAAAAAAAAATCTTTTTTTTTTAATTTTTATTCAAGTAAAAAAAGAAGTTATTTTTTAGCTTTTTTGAATTTTTTATTTTTTGGAGCATGCCTTGATGATACCAAGTCATCTTGTGACATCCGCTTCGACAATTTTCTTTCCAACATGTGAACCTTGATCAAATTTTTCTCTTTTATTTTTTTCTTGTTTTCAAAATCGTCTTCGATAATATTGGCATTTTGAATATTAATTTTATTCAATTTAGGTTTAAAATTTGCGTTTTTGGACTTTGACTTTTCAGATCGTTCCTTCTTTTTTTTCAACGCCCTCATATCCTCAATGCTGAATTGTACAATCAATCTTGTACCATTGGAAAATAAGTCTGGATTATTATTAGTAGAATTAAGTGCTTTCTTGGCTAGATCAAAGCAGGTAAATTCCACAAAACCATAGCCTTTTGATTTTCCAACTCCATTAGACGAAACCCGGGTTAAATCCCGCATGATTCGGCACTCAATAATATCTGTGCGCCTTGTCTTTCCAGGAACCTCACCAATAGCCTTCATAAAAATGTTCCTAAGCTCTTCATCTGTTACTTTAGTTGGGATATTGTGAACACTTAACCGAGTAGGTGAGACAAAAAAATGCAATATTTTGAGCTTTTCAGCATTCATTGCCTCTAATTTTTGTCGTTTTAAAATATCGCTCTTGCTCATTCCTTCAGCTTCATATGAATTTTGATAAATGATGCCCTCTTTGGCCAAAGCCATGTTTCTGTTGTCTTTTGGCATATTTTCAGACATTTTTTTGTCTTCAACTAATTGGTTCACTTGATTTCTGGAAACTGCCATGTCAACACTCAAGGGTCTGCTGTCCAATTCGAGAATTTCTGATTCAGCACAAGCGTCCAAAGCACTCTGGTTTGATTCAAATTGAATGAAACAAGTGCCCTTCGGACGTTCCAATTCTTTGTCCCAGCACAATTTTACATATTTGACCGGTCCAAATTTGGTAAATAATTCTTTGACTGACTCTTCAGTGGAATCGTAGCTTAAATTTCGGACAAAAACTGTCCGCTTCTCCTGAACATCCTGGGTACCTTGTTTTTTTTTTTTTTCAAATTTTTCATTTTTTTGCTCAGGCTCTTGGTTCTCTTCTTCGCTGTCACTTTCTTCCGAATTTTCGGATTTTTCCGATTCGTTTTCTTCATCTTGAGTTTTAGATTCATTATTTTTCAAGAAAACTCTTTTCGGTAGACACCAGTCGGCAACTACTTTTTTGCCCATAAGTATCTTGTCGTCTAAATTGAGAGTCTCAATGGCTTGTTTGGCGATTTTCATATTTTCAAAGACAACAAAACCAAAGCCTTTCATTTTGCCATCATCTTTCTTGGGAATATTTACAAGCTTAACATTGCCAAACACTTCCATTTCTTTTCTAAGACTTTCTTCATCAAACTAGAAAAAATTTCATATTAAAAAATTTTATTAAATTTTTAAAATTGAAAATCAAACTTTAAAACTAAGATTTCGAAGGATAATTTTTGGGACATTAACTTCGAATACATTTCCTTTTTGTTTTTCTTGCTTACGCATGGAAATTTGAGTTTTGGCATTTTCTTTCTTTTTCTTTCATAAATAATTTTAGCTGGATTAAATAAATAATTAAAAGAATTTAAATTACTTCTTGTAAAGCAGACTGAATTTTGAGAATTTCTTCATTGAATTTTTCGCTTAGTTGATTCTTAGCATCTTTACAAGCCTTGTAATTAACAAATTCAAGTTGGTACCTTGATTTTTCTTCTTTTGATTGGGACAGATTTGTTATAATCACCCCAGAAAAAAGTCTTTTTTTAACTCGATTACAAATTAATTCATAATAAGAAATTTAAAAATAAATTACTTTTTAATTTCTTTTAGAAGCGTTTTGTTATCATTATCGAAAGAAATGAAAAGAACTTTTTTAGCCTTGGTCTTGGTCAAAGCTGATGCTTCATTATTTTCAACCATTTTAATTTAATTTTTTTATGAATTTTTTTTTCTTAATAAAAGTGTTTAATTTTTTTTATTTTAATTTTACATGTGCGATTTGGTTATGTTGCTTTAAATACTTAACATTTGTTTGATTCGTTTTATTTATTAAAATATTACATTTTAAATTAAATTATGGCTGTCAATAAAATAGCTGACAAATTTTAATAAATTTTTGAAAAAAATAATAATATTATTATTTTTTTGTCTAATAGAATAAGTTATTTATCAATATTTTATTGATAAATAACTATTTTTATAAATATACGCCAATTTTCCTTTAATAATGGAATATCTCAAAATCAATGATTAAACAGATTTAAGTGATAAATAAGTTTTAATTTTTAAAAACTAAATCCAAAATTTTTGTTTTTATTTATAATTAATGAATTTAAAAAGTATTGACATGGAAATTCTTTTTAATAATAAACTAAAACATATTGCGAAGAAAAAAACAAGACCTTGTATTCAATTAAAACCTTCAGATTGTATTCAAGGAAATATGAATGATCAGGCTTAATCTTCTTCAGATAATGAGCAAAACTCAAAATCATCCAAAAAAACAAAAATATCCTTATGTTTTAATAACGATCAGGTATTAACTAAGTGCAATGTTAAAAAAAAGAGCCCGAACGGTTGTACCAAAAAAAATTATCCCAAATCCTTTTTTTTTAATTTACCTTATTTCATAAAAATAATCTGTAGTTTACTTTTTTTGTTCTTTTTCTACATGATTTGTTTTACTTATGAAAAAATCTTTTGTCTATAAATATTGTCTTTTATATTTATTGAAGCTTTTTTTAAAATAAATTAGTTAGCATTTTATTTAATCTTAAATTATTTTTTATTAATTTTAGCAGCATTTTAAAAATAAATAATATATTAAGTTAAAAATTTTACAATTAAATTTGTATAAACAAATAAAAAAATGCTAAAATTATTTAAAACTAATGCATTATTTAAATAGTTATTTTCATTTTCATTGACTTGAATTTTTTTATTAGCATGACTCAATAAGTTCAATTTTTGACTGATTATTCTAATCGGTCCCATACTGTACTTGAGTGAACAATTGCTTTTTTTCCTTTTAATGTCATTTTTGTTCGTATTAAGAACATTTATTAGATTATATTTTGTCGTAAAGTTTCGTTTAGATCTTTTTGGTGCACAATCATTGTCTAAATCTTTACAAGATCTAAACTGAGAGTAAAAATTCGAATAGTCTCTTAAAACTCTGGAAGCATCTGAACAAATTTCCGGTAAACAATGCAAATAAATGGAAGTTGTTTTAGATTGTTCATCAAATGAATTAAAGTAAAATGAAAATCTAATTGAGTTCCTTTTATTTGGTATTTTATTGAATACAACTTGATCTTTGGAACATCTTAAATAAAAATAAATTGTAAATTTATTTAAAAAAAAATTGAGTATCATAAAATACCCATCTTTGATTAAAATTTGAATTATATCGTGTCCGTCTTTACTTTCTGAAAGCCAACATTCCGGAATAGTCAAATGAAAATACTTAAGTTTTTCTTGTAGTTGACTCATTTTTTCCGAATGATGAACAGAAAATTCCACATAAATTGGTTGACCATGAACTATTTCCGAATTTTCGATCACTCGATCTTGGTATTCGTGGTCAGAAAAAATCTCTAATCTATTTAAATTTGAAGTTTTATTCTAAAAAAAAATTATTATTGTTACTTTAAATTTAAAAAGTCCATAAAACATGTATTTTCCGAGAGTTCTTTAGAATATGTTTTAATTGTTTGATCTGGCTGTAAGCTCTTGTCTGATTTTGACAAAAAAACTTCAATTTTACACTCAAAAATTGAAAGCAAATTTTTTTCTTCACTATTAAGCTCAATATTACTAGATGAGTATAATTTATTAATATACACTGTATGGTGACTTGTAGTCTTTAAAAAAAATAGAAAAAAAATTTTTTTTAAATAACTTTAATTAAAAATACATTTGTTTTGGTAGAACATTTTTCATATGGTATCCTGAATTTGGCAAAAGTTTCATTAAATTTTCTCAGTCGACAATAGTATGGCTCATTTGGATCATTGACATAAAGATCCATTAATTTTATATTTAATTTATCAGCCAGATTCAGTTCAACATATATTTCCATATAATTATTGAAACATTTTTTGCCCAACGAATCTAAAAATAAAATATTTAATTTAATAAAAAGCAACTAGAAAAATCGATTTTTAAACTTAATTTTTTATTTAATTAAAATTTATTTGGTTTTTAAAATAAAAAATTGATTAACATTTTTAAATGTTTACAAATGTATTCTTTTTTCTGGATCACTTACCAAGTTCACAATTAATTCCATGGTGAAATTTATCACATAAGCACATAAACCGATCATTTTCGCCAAGTATACACCTACCTCCATTCAAACATGGATTAAATGAGCATTCATTGGAACGATAATTTCCAAATTCGTACAATTTTGTTGTTTTAAGAGAGTATACTTCTGAATAGATTTGTTGTTGAGTAATTATATCTTTATCTGTTTGACATGTTAGTTCATAGTAAGTTACTGCATTGTTTGAGTTGAAGTGGTTTTCAGCAGAATTTATGGTCTGATTGCTGAGTACGCAATAGTCTAGCTTTGGTCTAGATTGGTGATTTTGGTAAGTGCGCCGGGTTTTTTTTTGTCTTTCATCAAAAGAAGCACAAAGCTGGGTGCTAGAACTAAAAGAGTCTGCGTTCTGAGTGCAGTTTCCGTGCCAGTGCTCAAAAGACTTACAGTCAAATTTGTGGCCATTATTTACAGTTGTATTCAAACAAATATTCATACAATTTTCTTTATCAATCCATCTATTGTACAATAAATTATGGCCCTTGATTGCCATACCAACATAGACTTTAAGGCAGTCGAAAGTGTCACCTCTTTCAAAGTGGCTACAGGTACAAATATAATTTGGCAAATTGTCCGATTTTGTGTTAGCATAGCTTTTGCATTTTAAAATTTTTATTTTATCTGAATCTGGACATTGGTGAAGAGTGGACTGAGCCAGACTTTTTGCATTAAATTTGTGATCAATTGCCGAGCATGAGCTGAAGACTTGAATGATGAGAATAAATTTTGTTAAATTTTTTTTCTGGGACATTCTGGAAATACTGTGATTATTTTTTCTTTAGACATTTGTTAAAATCTAAAATAATTTGGATTAATTAAAAAGTGTTGATATGTTTTTTTTCTATGAATTTCGTGTATGAAAATAGGATTTTTGCCGAAACTTGAAAATAAAATTACTGAAATAAAAAATAAGCTTTTATTTGTAAAATAATTTTAGCTATCACTTAAAATATCTAATTACTAAATATTTTTTAAAATATAAAATTTAAAATTATTTATTTTCAAATCTTGTGTACATATTTGGCAATAACAGCAGCAGCATTAGATCGATTTTTTATCTCATTATCAAAAATCACTTAAATTTTATGATGACTGAGATACATTAGGAAATAGTTAGCTAATTAAATACGAACTTACTGAAATTTTTTTCTGTGCCAGTTAAAAAGTCGACTAGACTCTTTTGTCGATCAAATAAATACATTTTTTTTATACAAATAAAAGCAGTCTAAATTAATTTAAACTAGACAATTAAATTGTTTTATGTTCATTTTTCATCATAGAAAATTTCCTTCTCAAACAAAAAAATTATTGAAATTCAGCATTGTTTCTTCTATCTTTTATTAAAGTATTTATCTAAAACAGTATGTATTCTTAGCTATTAAAGTAAAAATTGAGCATATTTTATTTTCCATTAATTAAATTTATTGATTTGAAAAATAATTTTTTAATTAACTCATTTTGGAATTTTATTGATTACTCTAAGGAGAATTTTAATATGATGATAGTCCATGTTAAAAGTCGTGTGCCTAGGTGAATTCCAAAAACCTAATACTATTATTGAAATAATTTTCTATTCTCAAAATTAAATTATTCGAAAAAAAAGGAGGAAAGAAATTGTCAAATTTTATTTTTTTAAAGTAATTAAAAAATTTTTTTCTAGCTTTTAGTGAAATCTTGTCCAGAAGTAAATGCTTGATCTTAGTCTATTGAAAATAAGTTTTTGTTGTGTTTTGCTGTTTCAAATGCAGGATTCCTTAGAGCACTTGAACTCGTAAAATAAAATTCTTAATTAAACATAAAATTATTTTATTAAAAATTCATATTTACAAAATTTCCGATTTAGATTAATAATCTTTTATTAACTAATTTGATTTCTCGTAAATATTTGCCAACGAATGGCATCACAAGCAATAAAAGCAACTTTTACATAAATATTTGAAGTAGAGAGAAAGAAATTTACTTGGTGTTTTGAGTCTGATTGCATGCTCTTAGCTATTTCAATGTCGATACAAAAGTCTCTCAAAATATCAATCAATCAAACTTAAAAAAATAAGCTAGTTCCGGCTAATTGTTAGTTACTATTTGCTTTTTTTTCCTGTTGACATCAATTGATCGATAAAATTGATCACACAAAAGAAACTTGATCCAACTATTTTTTGCCTCTAGACATCGGAAATAGAAATGTGATGTAACATTATTTTTAAGAGATATGAATCAATTTATGTTTTTGGAAGAAATATTTTTTTCCTAATCAAATCAGTAACAGTTGACTTGTGATTAGATGCATTTTAAAAATGAAAATTTTTCTTGTAAAACAATAATTCATGATATTTAATCATTCATCTTTAAATATATTATTGATCAATATTTTCTAGGAAATTATTATTCCAAACACGGAATAAATTCTGTTTAACTACAATCTAAATAATTGCCAAAATTTGAGCTAAATCCCTCTTTTGTCAAGGATTCCCGAATGCAATCGTTTTAGACACGTTTTGTTTTGATAACCGTCAGATGTTGTGATTGCGACCAAATTATTATTCCGGTCTTGAGCACTTTCTTAAAAACTCAATCAGTGTACCTCAGGGAATGCAATCAGCGGGATTTATTTTATTTGTCAAAAAAGAATTTTTTCGATTGCCTGACAAAGCTCTTAAGATTCTTGGACTATCGGACTAAAATAAGATTCACTCTTTTATCAAAGACACAAATAAGAGATAATGAAATTTTTTATTAAATTAAATTGTTTTGTTTAAAATTAAAATTTAAGTAAAACATTTTTTGAATAAATCTTTGAAAATTAGAATTTTTTTTTGTATTTTTTAGATTTATATCTGGGGAATTTAAAGTGATGTGATTCTCTTTTGGATTACATATTAAAATTTGAATTTAATTTTTATTTAAATAAAAAGCATATATTAAATAAGATTTTAAATTTCTTGCACTGTTCAAATTTGATATTTAATTGATTTCAATTATTTGTTTAAATTGAAAATTAATTTAAATATGGAAGTGTTTATTTTCACTAGAAAAATAAACTTAAAAAATAATAAATAATTTTTAATATTCAATGTTTTATTAGAAAGTGTTGTTGCGAATGTAAAAATTTTAAAAACAAAATCAAATATTTAAATATTGATTTAAATTTTAATCAAGCGTGAATATTAAATTCTCAAAAAATTAAAGTTTTGATATGAAATTTTTAATTATGTGAAAAATGTTTGAATAATCCTTAGTAGTTTCGTTTAATGATAAATTTTCTTCTTGTTATCCTTTTTGAAAATTGACCATTAATTTTTTATCACTAATTTTACTTCAATTGCATAAATTTACTTATAGCTATACAAAAAAAATTTTAGTGTTTAAAATGAATTTACTAATATTCTTACTTTATATCTTAATAACAATTATTGTACAATTTAATTTAATTCTCAAATCAATAATTTTTAATCAATAAAACGTTCGAAACTCAATATAAAAATACTATTATAATTAAAAGACTTTTTTATTTAAAAATTATTTTTTTTTTCATTATCATTATCTGTAGTCACTGTACTACATATCTTAAAATAACTTTTAAACTTCAAAATACTTGGTCTCTTTTTCTTTCTTTTTTGTATTTATCTTTATCTAGATATTGCTTGACAATCCATTCTTTTAAAAAAACTAATGTCGGATTCATTGTCCAAATCAATCATTTTAGGATTTGGTAAAAAAATTATTGTTAAATATTTGGAAATAATTATTATATCAAAAAAGATTTATAAATGAAAAGTTATTTTAAATTCATACAATTTTTTAAAGTAAATTTTTTTAGTGATAAAAAAAGTAATTTCAGTTACAAAAAAAAATTTCTAGCTTTAAAAAATTCATATAAGTTTATTCTACTTATAATTAAATTCGGAATATGAAAAATGTATGTGCTGGAATTTGAAAAAACAGACTTTTTTAGTATAAAGCGAATTAAATAATCATTTTCATTTTTTTTATTTAAAATAAACAAAAATCATTGTCAAAATATTTTTTTATTCTTTTTTTTTTACTTCTTTTTAATGAAAATTATTTAATGGAATCAGTAAATTTTATTTTTTTGCAACTTGTTAATTTAAAAAAATCTTTGTAGAACTACGTTTTATTGACTCAAAATTCATAGCATATTTACTCCATTTATCTAATCGAATAAAGAAGCTTTTAATTTTTATTGAAAGAAATTTATATTCAGATCGTTTTTTAAAACAAAGACATTTTTTGAATAGCTAAATTTCAAAGCGCTTATACAGAACAAGTATTTTATTTCTATTCATGACCAGTCTAAAAAATTAAATTAAAAAAATTAGCTTGAAACGCTTAAAAACTACTACTAAATATTTAAAATTTAAAAAATAAAAAATATTTGTGATTTTAGCTCTCTTTTTTCTTCAAAGCCAAAAAAAATGTTAAATTTCGATGTTAATTTATTTTTAAGCTTTGAGTGATTTAAAGCTTGAAAGAGATCATTTTTTAAGTGTGAAATAAAATTTGAAAAAAAAGAAGAGCTTTGAAATTTTTTACAGTAAAATCAAGTTTAAATTTAAATGCATAAATTTAAGTTTCATTTTTCAAATAAATCAAAAAAATTTTCCATTAAATCATTTTCTCAAATTTAATCTAAAAAAATTTTTCAATTTTATGCAGTTATGTTAAGCTTTAATTTTAGCATACCTGTCAAAAAATCGATTTTTACTCATTTTTTTCAATTCATTCAATCCGAAAGAAAAGCTGCATAAAAAGTTTCTTGATTAAATTACAAAATGCTCTTAATTGCATAATATAAAAGTTTTATTTCTATATTATATTAAAAATAAAAAAAAATTGAGTCCAATTGCGTCGCGTCTTTTGTTGAGCTATAAATTAAAATAAAAAAAATGCCGAATCAGTTATTTAACTTTTAAAAGTAAATAAAAATACAAAACAAGGTCTGAATACAAATATTTTTTTAAATTTCGATCAAATTACTTTATTTAAAAAAAGGTAGAGAAGAAGACTAACTTGAAATTTTTGACATAGGGGTCTTGAAATAATTTTGAATAAAATAAAAAAAAATCAGTAAAAAAAAATAAGCTCGGTGATTGAACACAAGAAAAATTTAAACATTATTTAAATATTTGTTTCCAAAGTGAAATAAGATTAGTAAATACAGCACAAGAATTTGAGAGAGAGCAAAAACTTTGCCGGATGTGTGCCACTAAACGTTTTCTTTAACTAAAACAATAAAACATTTAGATCCGATTTAGAAGCAGACTCATCGAATCCGAGTACTGTACATATGATACATTTGCTATTGATGTTGACCAACTAGGCCAAAATGAACTTAAAAATCGAATACATTAGAAATGAAATTGAAAGCAATCTAATTAAAATGGACGCATAGATTACATATGAAAATCAGTCGGACTTTTTTTTAGGTAGATATTATGCTAATAAAAAAGATTATTATTATTATTATTATTATTATTTATTTGTTTTCTGTTCGAGCAAACGCTCCTTCAGATAAAAAAAAAGAAAATAAAATAAGATAAAATAAAATAATTAAAACAATTTAAAAAATCTAAAGTAAATAATTTTATATTTATCAATAAAAGGATGAGATACAAAAATAATAATTTAAGAGCTGATTAATTAACAAAAAGATGGAGTTGGGAGAAAAATTATGATTAATTTGTTGAATTTATTCCAAATTGGTCGCTTCATCTATTAAATAAAATAAATTATAAAAATTTTATTTTTTTGAATGAGCTTTTGCTCGATAAAAACTCAAAGTAAAAATAATATTCTTTATAAAAAGATTGAAAAAATTAAAAAAGATACTCTTTTTTTATAATTTTAGTCGGTTCTTTTGTAAAGAATTTCACAAAACAATATTTTAAAATCTATTTTAATTTTAACCTGAGGGGGCTTTACTAAAACAAATAAAAAAAAATTGCAAATTGAAATTACCAAATTTTTGGTCAAAATTTTCAAAAGTTGTACTTGAAACCGCATAAAAGGTAATGATAGATCATTTTACGTAAATTTACATCAATAAATGTAAGATTATATAAAATTACATCAAATTTAGAATGTAATTAAATGTAAGCTTATGTAAAATGGTGTAATATTACGTAAAAATACGTAATTTCTAGTAAAACACAGCAAAAATGTTGACCGCTTAAAAATTGAAATTTTTGAGACAAAATTTGATTTTTAATAAATTTTTATCTCAACTTAAAATTTTCCTTTTTTTAAATTTTATTACATAATTTTACACGAAATATTGTTAAAAAATGTAATAAAAGGTAATTTTGAAAAAATTTAGTTCTTAATGAATAATATTTTATATTTATTTATGAATTAGATCAACCAACACCACTTTTTAATGATAACATCAATGACCTTAAAAATATTATTTAGAAAATTTCCTGGATTTTTCCAAGAGATCGCTGAAACTGGCAAACTTTCTTTACAATTTCTGGCTCAATCTTGCACTTCGATTTCCTTAGAAATTGTTTTAGCTCATTCCAGACCATCTTATCTAGGGTTCAAATCGGGTGATCTAGGTAGAGAACGAATCTTTCAAAATTAATTTTATTCGTGAGTTAGTTTTTTTATTAAACCAGTAAAATTTGTGAATAATAACCATTTTATTGAATATTTTTACAAAAAAGCTAAACATTCTTTTGACTGATGCTTTGGATCATTGTTCTGGAAATTTAATTCGCCAAAAGGCAGTAAAAACTTGTTTGTACTTTTTCAAGAGCTTTTTTATCTTTCTTTCAGTACATCTTTTATCTCTTATTGTGATGATACGTACTCAAGGGCTCTGTACTATAAGAGCAGGTAATAAATTAGCACATTTAAAATAGCAAGAATAAAATAGCCAGGTCGAAATATTTACCTGTAGATTTCAGGTGTCAAAATAAAATTAAGAAAAAAAGTAATTTTTGATAAAATTTCAACCAAGTTAGTATGGAATTTAGACTATGTGACCAGGCTAAAGAAACTTGAGCTGACAACACTTAAAGAAAGAAGAGAAAGAGGCGACCTCATCCAATAATATAAAGTTTACAAACAATAATCAAATGAACTCAATTGACTTTAAAGGTCCGGCAAGTACGATAAGGGGTCCTAGACAACTAACAAAAAATTGTGATTCAAGATAAAACTTTTTCTCAAGCCGAGTCGTTCCAATGTGGAATAAGCTCTATGATGACACTGTAAATGCAAAAACATAAAATCAAATCAAAAATAAGTTGGACACAGAGATGTTTAAAAGTCACAAAACTCAAGTCAAGTCCAAGTTCGGACTTTTTTTTTTCAAAAGTCCGAGCAAAGAATTTGAATTTTTTTAAAATTTTCATTAAAAGTCCAAGTCTAAGCTTTAAAATTTTGAATACTGAAGAAGAAAGTTATGCTAAAATTGCAAGAAAATTCTGATATATGGCAAATCTATTGCATTAGACAACCCAATTGTATATAAATATTTGTTTTCTAAGCCTGATCTAGAAAATTAAAAAAAAAAAG
This sequence comes from Brachionus asplanchnoidis, assembly GCA_025491095.1. Taxonomy (NCBI): domain Eukaryota; kingdom Metazoa; phylum Rotifera; class Eurotatoria; order Ploima; family Brachionidae; genus Brachionus; species Brachionus asplanchnoidis. Next base: position 890,006 of record JAILYF010000017.1, read on the forward strand.
TCTTGACTTGGAATTTTTTTAAAATTTTCATTAAAAGTCCAAGTCTAAGCTTTAAAATTTTGAATACTGAAGAAGAAAGTTATGCTAAAATTGCAAGAAAATTCTCATATATGGCAAATCTATTGCATTAGACAACCCAATTGTATATAAATATTTTGTTTCTAAGCCTGATCTAGAAAATTAAAAAAAAAAGTCTTGACTTGGAATTTTTTTTAAAATTTTCATTAAAAGTCCAAGTCTAAGCTTTAAAATTTTGAATACTGAAGAAGAAAGTTATGCTAAAATTGCAAGAAAATTCTGATATATGGCAAATCTATTGCATTAGACAACCCAATTGTATATAAATATTTTGTTTCTAAGCCTGATCTAGAAAATTAAAAAAAAAAAGTCTAGACTTGGACTTTCTTTTGGGACTTTTACACAACTCTGGTTGGACATTGATTTAAAGTTGAAGATTGGGGTTAAAAATGTAAAGCCTAATTAGCAGGAATTAAACAATAAAAATCAATTAAATCAATGAACATAGCTTTTATTTTGAGAAAAAAAAAATTTTTTTGTTTGGGTCAAAAATGGCCCAAATTTGGACGTATAAGAGTATAATTGCTAAACAAAAGCTAAAATAATAGGACCCTAGAAATTTATTTTTTACAAGGATCTAAAAAATTTACAAGAATATAACTTTTTTTGTTGAATAAATTCTTTCTCTCATCTAAATTGATAATAATCATTCTGAACAATAAAATTAGTGTCGTTGTTGCTGCTGCTGCCATTGCTGTTGTTGAAAATACAAAAAAAAAAAGAATAAATTAGTAGTAGATGGATTGATTTGAGAGCGAGTAGTGGTTGGCTTTGGAGAGAGCGGCCGAGTCGTATCTAAAACAAGAGTTGGACTTTGGCTTTGTCGCATTGGCCTTGGCTGCAGCGGCCGGCTTCTTGATGCCGATCACATACTGCAGTATTTCGTAGTTGGCGCCCAAGTTGTTGTCCCAGTACTCGTCGCATCCAGTGCGGTAGCATACACAAAACTGTATGATGTTGTTGGGCGAATTGGCCACGTCACAGTGCACATGTTTGGGCAGGTCGAACTGAAAGCGAAAGGTGTCGTAGTCTTTGTGAGCGGGCGGCTGGTAGTTGGCCTCGTAAAAGGTGGCCGAGTAGGCGGCAGTGGTGGGCGAGCCGGCCCCGATGGCCGCCGTCGAGTAGTACTCTGTGGGCACGTACTGGGCCGGCGTGTCCAAATAACTCGACCATTTGTCCAGCGAACAGCGCACAAACACCTGTTTGTCAAAGTTGATATTTTTCACCTTGATGGTGCCCGTTATCGAAAACCTGTTCAGCACCACATTTTCCAAGCACACTTTTTTCTCGTCCAGCCGCTGCCGAAACGTCAAGTAGTCGCCGGCCGGCTGCGCAAAGTTAAGCGAATAGACGGCGATGGAGGCCGCGTCGGTCCGGTCCGTGCACGCCGACGAAATGCCGTAACTGGTGTAGTTCGAATAGTAGTCGAAGTTGGCGGCGTTGTGACGGTTGGACATGGCCATCTCTCTCTGCAAAATGTACTCGACTATTTTGGACGTTAGCTTGGGCGGACAATTGGACGGCTCGCTCATTGTCCGAATGGTGCACAGTTCTTTGCCGTTGGTGTCGGCGAACGACACTCGTTTCTTGAACGAGGGCGACAAAGGACCGAGCGAAAAAGTGGGCGAGACGGGGGTGCCCGGGTGGAGCGGCGACGAGGTGGCGTTGGCGGCCGCGTCCACTTCGCCGCATCCCTCCAAGCACAATCGCTTCAAACAGCTCTTTTTCGGCCTGAACTCCTTGAACAAGTCTTCGTCACTGGACGAACACGACATCGAGTCCGAGTCCGAATTGCGACACGTCTCGTCCAGCTCGGTGTCCACTAATTTGTCTGATTTGTCGCTGTGGCTCGCCTCGCTCGAGTAGCCGCTGCTGGTCACGGTCGAGTCCGGCTGCTCGTCCAGAGCGAACTGGGTGTCGGGCTCGCTGTCGGTGGCGCTCGGCTGCGTCGCTATGCTCTCGCTGCTGTCCGAAGTGGACTCGTCCGAGCTCTGCAAGACTTTGGCGTCTTGTTTTCGCTCGGCGAGCAGTTGTTTGATGTCGGTGATGGGCAAATCGCTGCCAATTAGATTGATGCAAAAGTCGGACACGCTCAAGTTGGTGTACAAACAGAGGCGGCTGCATGACAGGCTGCCGTTCCACGAGTGTATCAGCTTGTCGGACAGAGGACCGGTGTTTTTGGGCTGGGTGAGAATTTTGAGCGGCAGCGAGGACGAACGAGCGGTACGGCACGGGTATGCGATGGATCGTTGAGCTAACATTGGCGGATTGCTGAAAAGAACAAGATCTTGCCTCATTTACAGATGGTCACAGCTTGAAAGCTAAAAGCACAAGTCTTTTATTTTAAATCTAAATAAAAAATTTTTTTTTTTTTTTTTAGTTAGAGCTTATGTCAATTTTTGGTTAACTTTCGATTTTTTTTGTTGTTGGATTTAAATGAAGAAACATGAAGAAAAAAAGAAGAAGAAAAAAGTGCTTTTTTTGAATGATGTTGTTGATGTTGGGTGGTGCTTCGTATTTTTAAATCTTTTTTATTTATGTTCGTTTGTTCTTCTTCCGTCAGTTGCAAGACAAACGAACAAAAATTGAATTTTTTTTTCTCTCTCTCTTTCTCTTTTTTTTTGTTTCTCTTATTTTATTTTTTCGCTCTCTCTTGTAATTTCATTTGTATTTGTACATTCAGTGCCCATTTTGACATGATGTGTGACTTTGAAATAAAAGAAGATCTTGTGCTTTTGTGTAGTTGATGTTGTTGATGTTGGCGTCTTTTTTTTTCTCTCTCTTTTCTACGTCAACTAAAAGATAAACGACAAATTTTTTTGTCTCTTTTCCACTGTCCATTTAGACTTGAAGAATTACTTTGGAACAACAACAAAAAAATTGCATATTTTTTCCTCTCTCTTTGTCACTCTCAATTTTAAAGTCTTTCTGTGTCCACTTAAGAAGTGAAGTGTGAGAAGGTATTTTGGTTAAAAATACTTTTTTGTCCATTTTATCCATTTGAAATAAAATGAAAAACAAAAATCAACATCCCAACTTCATTGTGTAATTGCTACCTCACTATTTCTTCTTTCTTCACCTCTTACAATATATCAATTTTAACTTATTTTAAATTTTCTCTTATTTTTTTTTAATTTTTATTTTTTTTTATATTGTCTTGATTTTTTTTTTTTTTATCTAAAGGAGCTCTAGCTCGCCACAGATAAAATAAATAAATAAATTATAACATTAAAAAAAAATTTTTTTTTTACTTTGGAAATTATAAAACTCTTTTTTCTTTTGCCCTCTATCTTAAAATAGTCTAAAAAAATGGGGAAAATCTTTTGATTTTGATGTTGTTGATGTCAGTGAAAAACTCATTTAAAAATATCTTAATACATGTTCTTTTTTTCTGTCTTCAACTGTCCATTTGAAAATAAAGAGATATTTAAAAAAAAAATAAAACTCTTTTTTTACCAAAGAGGCTTCCATTCTAGATTTATTACAAATTTTACTCCTCTATGTAGTTGCTACCTAATTATACAAAAATTGTCTGACTCTTAAGATCTTATACATGTTTTTTTTTTTTTTTTTTTTTTTCCTGATTATCACGTTATTTTTATTCATTTATTTTCCCAACTCCATTGTATTTCTTTACTAAGCATTTCTTTAATTATTATTTATGTCTCTCATACTTTCGTTAATAAATGAACAAAATTTACTTCAAATTTTAAATATTTTAAAACTTTTTTGATTATTTTATTAACTTTTATCTGAAAGAGCTTTTGCTCGAACAGAAAAACAAATAAATAATAATTTTTTCCTTTTACCTTCTATCTTAAAATTGGGTAAAAAAATTTGCGAAAAGCTTATGCATTTGATGTTGTTTATGTCAATAAAAAAATAATTAAAAAATATATTAAAACGTGTACTTTTTTTCTATCTTTAGTTGTCCATTTAAAAATAAAGAGGTTGAAAAAAAAATTAAACTATTTTTTCTTCCCTTTATCTTAAAATTGTCAAAAAAAAAATTTATTTACTATTTTTACTCTTTTTCACTGTCCATTTAGACACGAAGAGTAACTTTGGACAAAAAATTATAATAATCTTTTTTTGTACATTCTGCGCCAAAAAAAATATTTTTCTGTTTAAAGTCAATTTTTTTACTCTCTATCCATTAAAAATGAAGAAAAAAAAATTTTTTCTCTTTTTCACTGTCCATTTGAACATGAAGAAGTACTTTGAAAAACAAATATAAATATTTTTCTAGTCTCTCTTTCACTCTAAACCTTAAAGTCTTTTAAAAAATTTAAAAAAAATCAAAAATTTAAAAAATTGAAAAAAACTTTTGATGTTGTTTTGTTTGAATATAATTTTTTCTATTCCGGAGCCAATTTGAAAATAAAAATTACTTTTTCATATGCATTCTAAGTTAGGAAAATAATTAAAATTGTGCTTTTGATGTTGATGAGCTGTTTAAAAAAATTTAAACTTTTATTTAATCTATTTGACTGACCATTTGAAAATGAAGCAGTATTTTGGAGAAAAAAAAGTATGCATTCCTCTCTCTCTCTCTATCTGTCATTTTCAATCTTTCAGTTTTTCTTGTACATTCAGTGCCCACTTAGAAATGAAGTGTTGATGTTGTCGATCTTGACGCTTCATTCAAAATAATCTAAACAGCTTAAAACTCTGTTTTAAAGTCCATTTTGAAGATGAAGAGGTACTTTGGATACAAAAAAATTTATACACTTTATTTTCTCACTTACAGAGCCAATATAATGAACTATGAGGGAAAAAAAATTATGCACATTTTTTTCTTTTTTTCTATGTATCTCAAAATTTCTTTTACACACAATGCCAATTTAAAAATGAATTGTAACTTCAACTTAAAAAAAATTAAATATTTTGATGTTTTTGATTCTGATGCTTCATAGTAAAAAAATTCAACATTTTTTTTGATACTTTGTTTCATTGTACATTTAGACACGAGGTATTTCGGTCAAAAGTATTGATCTAGTCATCTTTTTGGCCATGTAGACATTAGAACATTTTTGCCCATAATTGTCTCTCAAAATTAAAATGTGTCACTTGTATCTCATTTGGACAAGACACGTGATTTTAAAATAGAATGCTTTTGATGGTATTGCTGAGGTTGGTGTCTTTTTTTCTCTCTTTTTTTAGCTACTCTTTTTCCGTCAAGAAGAGAGAAAATAAAATTTTCCTTTTTACTTGATCCATTTTAAAATAAAGAGGTACTTTGGGGAAAAAAAATATACATTTCTTGCCACTCTCAATCTTAAAGTCTTTCTTGAACATTCCCACTTAGAAATGAAACGTGACTTCATAAAAAAAAATCATTTTTTGATGTTTTTGATATTAACAATTCATTTAAAAACAAAAAAATTTATTTGTTTCTGTTTTTAGTTAGTCTCACTGTCCATTTTAAAATGAAAGGGTATTTTGGGACAAAACAATTAAACATTTCTTGTAACTCTCAATTTTATAGTCTTTCTTGAACATTCTGTTCCCACTTAGAAATAAAGAGTGGCTTTAAAAATAAAAAAAAACCTCGTTTTTAAATGTTGTTGTTTTTAACAATTTGAAATAAAAAAATTTTTTTTTACTTTTTTCTGTCAGTGTCACTGTCCAGTTTAACATGAGGAGTCACTTTGAAAGCAAAAATTTAATCATCATTTTTTTTCTCTTTCATTGAACAGCTAAACTTGAAAAAAAGAAGAAAATTCACTCTCCAAGTGACCATGCAGACATTGGCAAATAAACATTTTTCCTCTCTCTATATCTCTCATAAAATTTCTCTTTTATTTGTACATTGAGGGACTATTTGGGCATTAAGTGTGACATTGACAAAGAAAATTAATTTTATCTTAAGCACAAAATTTAGCGATTGCTTCATAAGCGCACAAAACACACACAAACTAGATTAGAGGTATCCGAAGCGCGCATCTAATCCAAAACAAACAAAATAGACAATTGGTTGTCAAGACCCAAACAATTTGAAGCTTAGAAACGAATTGCACAATGGTCTTTAGAATTAATAGGCGATGAAGCGCATACAAATGCTAATTTGGGACAAGGTGGGCTCTGTTTTGGATGGCAAAGCTATTTCAAATTTTTCCCTGCATATTGGATTAGTCGAGCTAAACATAGAAAAAAAATAGAAAAAAAATAGAAAAAAAAATAGAAAAAAAAATAGAAAAAAAAATAGAAAAAAAATGTTTTTCTTTATTTATTTTGGCATAATAATTCGATCATAATTGGGCGCAGATCTCCGGTGCTGCATTCTAAAAATGTTATTCACAAAATTCTCTCTATTCTATTTCTTATTTTTGCACTGCACTTATAAACGCTGATATCACTCAGCGAACAACTGATTTCGATCTGAAATTATGTTGCGCAAGCTGATGTGATAAGGCTTGGAAATATAGAGAGAAAAAAAATTTGAGAGAAAAAAAATCGAAAAAAAAGTGGAGCTAAGAGGGCCTAGAAACAATGCGTGCTGAAATATTTATAGGTAAAGTGATCACGCTCGAAGCGAGTGCTGCATATTCAAATGAGATTAGATAGTGGATAGATAAGATAGTGACCACCGTTCTTGGACAAAATTGGCACCAGTCAATAAACACTTGGCCAAAGTGAAATTTTCATCGTTTTTTCTAAAAAATTCAACTCTTTTTAACTTGTTCTTTCTTTTTTTTTATCTGTCGATCACTAGTTCAAAACGTGATTGCCAAACACACACATTTTATCTGAAAAAGAAAAATTCTTATTTTTGAAATCGACGCTTGTTAAACTAGAAATACATTCGTTAAGCGAATGGATGCATTGTTTACATTTGTGAAAAGTTCATTAATTAGCCAGTGTTCTCTCTTTATTTGTTTTAATTTTATTGAGTAAATTCTGGTCGAGCCAAGCTCATTCAGAAAAAAAAAATAAAAAAAATAAAATCTCTTTTTCTCAGCTGATAATTAATCCCAATTGGCACTGGAGCTTAACTAATTCGAGCAAATTGCTGGCCTTTTAAAGCCAAATATGTTTGGCATTAGAAGTTGATTAGCATAGCCGAGGCTAATCGCACAAACCTAGAGCGAGATTAGATTCGAATGCTTTTGTTGTCACGTGTGTGCCGTTGCTACGCCACCTGAGAGCGGATTAGGCCTCAAATATTGGCTCGGAGATTAGCTATAGATTGTTTACTTGCATTAAGCAAATGCCGATCGTGTCTTATCAATCTATTTGACGGACGTCTAAGATTCTAATCTTAAATCACTCAGATCAAAATACCCCCCCCCCCACATTCTTTTAATAAAATCTTAGATTTTTTTTGTTGTTGATCTAGAAATTATTTTTTATTTTGAATTTATTTTTTAATTTAATAATAAAAGTATCTATTTATTTTTGACCATTTTTTGGAAATTTGTTAGAATATGCTTTAATGCATATTCTATAAAAAATTGTTCATAAAAAAAGAGATTTATATGCAAAATTACCTAAATTTGATCTAGAAATTATTTTTTATTTTGAATTTATTTATTAATTTAATAATAAAAGAATCCATTTATTTTTGACCATTTTTTGGAAATTTGTTAGAATATGCTTTAATGCATATTCTATAAAAAATTGTTCATAAAAAAAGAGATTTATATGCAAAATTACCTAAATTTGATCTAAAAATTATCTTTTATTTTGAATTTATTTCTTAATTTAATAATAAAAGTATCTATTTATTTTTGACCATTTTTTGGAAATTTGTTAGAATTTATGCTCAAATTCAGCATGGTTTATTAAGAAAAAGAAGAAAAAAGTAGATCGCGTGATCTTTTGATGATGCTTCTAATGTTCTATGTTTTTTGATTGAATTTTTTCTCTCTATTTCAATCTCTTACAAGATTTTGGATAAAAAGTTTTAAAATATTAATTTACTCTCTTGCAAAGCCCGTTTGGTTATGGATCTTTGGAAAAAAAAATTTTAGCTTAATTTTTTCTCTTTCATAAAGCTCATTCGGAAAGAATGAGTAATATTGATTTTTACCTTCTAGTTATGGATAGGTCCTAAAAATTATCTTTTCTCTTTTTTAAGCTTGTTCGGATATGAAAATTACCTAAAAAAAATAATTTTGTCTTTATTTTTCATTTTCAGTTCCCATTTAAAAATGAATAGTTATTGAAAAAAAAATAATTTTTTTTATTTTCACTCTTTCAATGCCCATTTATTTATTTATTGAATTGAATTAACCTCCTTTAAGGAGAAGTAAAGAAAATAAAAAAGAGATAAAAAATAATAAAAATAATAAATTTTTTTGTGTTTTTGTGTTTTTTAAAAAGTGGAAAATTATTACCAAAAATTAAAATTATATGAATAAAAAAGGAACCATTTAAACATGAAGAGGTACTTGAAAATTTGTTTTTCGCATAATTTTTTGTGGTGCAGATTTAGACATGTAAGGCTACTAAAAAGTATTGTTTCTATTTCTTAGCTCGTTTGTACATAAATAGATTCTTTTGAAAAATAAATTTTGTATAATCGTTTAACTATTATTATTATTATTATTATTATTATTATTATTATTATTATTATTATTATTATTATTATTATTATTATTATTATTATTATTATTATTATTATTATTATTATTATTATTATTATTATTATTATTATTATTATTATCATTATTATTATTATTATTATTATTATTATTATTATTATTATTATTATTATTATTATTATTATTATTATTATTATTATTATTATTATTATTATTATTATTATTATTATTATTATTATTATTATTATTAATTTCCTTCTCATAGGCAATTTAAAATTGAATATAAAAGAAAAAAAATAATAAAAATATAATTTAAAAATAATGAGAAAATTGAGAACATTTTTTCTATTCTCTTCTGGTGCTCATTTAGATATGAATAATTACCTAAAAATATATCTTCTCTCTTTTTAAGCTCATTTGGGCATGAAAAGTTACTCAAAAAAAATAATTTTTTCTTTATTTTTCTTTTAAACCATTTAAACATGAAGAGTTATTTTGAAAAAAAATTAATTTTTACATAATTTTTTGTCTTGTGGTGCAGTTTTGAACATGTTGGGCTGCTAAAAAATATCTTCTCTCTTCCTAAGCTCATTTGAACATGAAGAGCTACCTAAATTTTTTTTTACTTAATTTTTTCTGTTTCGGTGCTCATTTAAACAAGAGTAGTTATAGAAAATTAACTTTTCTCTCTTAAAAAGTTCATTCAGACATGGATACATTCCTTGACACAAAAAATACCCATTTAGTTTCTATTTAGACATGACGCACAATGGCACATTTCTTCGTCTCATTCTCTCTAAAAATTTCTCTTTAATTTCTCCATTCAGTGCTTATTTTAGACATGAGAAGGTACCATCAAAAATATTGCTATTTTTTGCTAAAAATTACACTTGATGAAATTCTAAATCCTATCATTAATCTTAATTTTTTTTCACTAAATTAAATTTTAAAATGAGTAAAAATTACTATAAAATAATCGAACATTATTTTATTGCGTCCCAATGGACACCTTTTTTCTGTAACATTTCTTATTTTCTCTTTCAACTTCTAATTAATTTAATACAACTTTTTTAAAATTTTAAATACCAATGGCGAAAGGAGTTTTATTGCTAAAAGTCATTTTTTAAATATTAAATAAACTTTAAAAAAATTACTTATCTGTATTCTTTATTCTTTTGTTCGAGTATGATTTGATTTAGTGTCATGGCAAACTTTAAAATTCTATATGAAATATATAAAAATTTATAGCTAATGCCAGAGAACAAATTTATGATAAAATTTTTTTAAATATAATTAGGTGATTTTAGCTCTGCGCCAAGTCTATTATAATTTTAAATTTAGCCTTTATCCATATTTAAATGAAATAAAAATCTATTTATTAATTTGTCTATTTCTTACCAACTTGTTAAAACATGCTTCAATGCAATATAGCAGCAGCAGTAGAAGACTTAGATGATGGTGCATTTTTTAAACCTAAAACAAATCTTGATGTCATTTTGTGACTCTTGTGATCATAGCTGGATGCAATGTTTTATTGAGCTGTGGAATTTAATTGCAAACAAAATTGTTTTAATAGACACTTATTTTATTGATTCTATCCATTTTTTTACATAAGTAATTCCTTTTTGGTATGCACTTTTATCAGCCATTTTTTCTAACGCGTAATTAATCGAATAGCAACAATAAACAAAGAAAGATGCGCTCAGAAAAGTCTTCGAAACATTCTCTAATTTCGTAAATAGAAAATATATCTAATAATAAAAAAAAATAATAGACAAAAATATTTTTTTCTTTTTTTTTTTTTTACTAATTTATTGCACACATCCACAAAACTATTATCAAACTTGTATTAAATTTTATGTTTTTTTTTAACTGAAAAAGCTTAGACTTGAGCACAAATACAAATAGAAAAAAATATTTTTTCTCAATCTCTTGATACAAGTCAACGCTAAACCTTAACTTCAAATAAAAATCTAGTAATAGATAGATAACTAACAAAGAAATTAAAGTACTGAGCTGACAAGTTAAATAATTAAAAGAGATGAAAGTAACTAGCATGAAAGACGAAGGGGCTTCAAGTTGTCTGTCTGAATATACCATGTACATAATGATAAATAAATATTAAATATCCCTTCAGTCATTGATACCAATTTTTATTTTTATATTCATTTTTTTCTCTTTGAAAGACCATTTAATTTAATTCAATAAAAAAAAAATAAAGTTTTAGGGTTTGATTACTCGAATGTTCAGATGATGTTTAGCCTTCTTTTTTGAATGTAATAAAATTAAAAATGCTAAGTAAAATGTTTTGATCAAATTTCATTTTTCAAATTTGATCAAAACATTTTAAATACGCAATTAAATTTCAATGCATTTTTTTTAAAAATTAAAATCCTTTTTCAAAAATTTAAAAATAAAGCTTTGAAATGCTTTTTATAAAAATGAAAAATTTAATTGCGTATTTAAAAAAATTTTTTGCCGTTTAAAAAGTGGACAAAATAATTTCCAGTTTTAGAAAAAAAAACAAATTGTGTTGAAAAAGACCATTTAATTAATTTGCTTCAATTTGTCACTATTAAAAAATATGATTATTTAAAAAAAAATTAGAAAAAAATTGGTAGAAAATTTAATTTTTGCAGAACGCTAATTCTTACCATGTTGAAAGCATTAAAATAATTTATCTTTTTGGACCAAGTCAAAATTGAAAAATTCCTCAGAAAAACTTCATTTGTAAATAAAAAAATTTTCTTGAACTAAGATTCAAATTGGTTCATGAAGCACTTGTCGGTGAAAAAAAGAGAAATTCAAAACTTAAATTCAGCATCAATATTGAGTAGCATTGATACCATAAATGACTTTATTAATGAACAAAAAAACTAAACAATCAGTACAAGTGTTTACTGGACCAAAAGAATAAAAAAGCTGAAATGAATTTTTTTATTGTCTAAAATTTAAAATTGTTGAATACAGAAAAAAAATAGTGAAAAAGAAAATAATTGCTTATTAATAGCAAAACATTTCTTTTTTGTCACTTTTATTGAAGATTTAAAAAATGCTCCGAGTTTATTTCTTAAAGCAATCAAGCTTTAAGTATGACTCACTAAAAATTTTTTATTCATTCGTCGATATGTCATAATTTCTCAAACTGATATTTATATTATGAGCTAAACAACATAAAAAGAGTCTCCAAAATTGTGAGACCCAAATGACCAAAAATTTTCTTACTTTCCTCAATTTTGAATTAAACACATAAATAAAAAATAATCACTAAAATTATTAGATGAATAGTGACAAATTTTTTTCTCTTATTTTGAAAAATTAATTTTTTATTTTCCCCCCTAAATCTGCTTGTGATACCTTACAAGAAACCATTGGATTTGATTGTTTATTTGTTTTTCTATGCCAAGTTGTCAAGCTCAAAGAAAAACCCAGAATGATCAGAAAATTGGTATGAATTTTTATTGAAAAAAAAAAACAAATTATTTTCTTAAAATATTAATATTCGAACAATGTTTAACAACAATTTTTAAATATCAAATTATCTTTCTTCTATTTAAAAAAATTATGCCAACCAATTTCCCGAAGCCCACTTAATCTAGTATTAATATTTAGTATCAATAAATCCTAAAGCCTAACCAAATATTGTCTACATTTGGGCGACCATTCGAAAAGAGTATGCACTTAATTGTTCAAATAGATACATGGTCCACTATGTTTAATGGCGAGTATAAATCACAACAAGACAAGTTTTAAAGATAATAAAATTATTTTTAACAAACAAAAATTTTTGAATTATTTAGGTAGAAATATAATTAATTGCTGAATAATTAACTCAAGTAAATCCAATAAGAAAAAACAAAAATAAAACAAAGTACAAAAATAATTTATTCTTTATAAAAAAAATGATGTCCGAGCGCACAATTACCTATTCTTTTGGCTGTAATTATAATAATTGATATTTTTCTAAATTTATAGCTGAATTTTGCAGAAATTTAAACACCTTTGGGAAATAACAAATTAAATTTTGCTTGGAAAAAAAATGCTTCGTAATTCTGGGTTTAGACTTGGGTGTAAGAGCGCACGCCTATCTGAGAAATACATGGCTTGATTAATCAGAGTTCAGAGTTAGAAAAGACTGGTACCTGGTACGATGGCTTGGGGATGCATGGTGGCCATGATAGCGACTAAGCCATAAATGGGTGTATACTTATTTAGCTGATGTTTAGCTCTAAGAAATTGGATAAATTAAAATGTTATTTATGTTTTTTTTGATAAACGCGCAAAAATCGCTTAGCTAAAATTAAAAAAGAGTATGGAGTTCATTGAAAAATTTCAATTAGCGCTCAAAGAAAATTATCTCAAATAACTAATGTCAAGAACAAAAGCTGGTTTGAAATAATTTAACTCAAACGCTCAATGCATGATCGGCGCATGATTTGCAAGAAAAATGGCTTTCAAAAAGTAGATGATTTTCAAATTAAAACTTAATTTTTGATAGCGTGTATAAATTTCTTTTTTTATTTCTTTGGCATTCATTGACTCAGCAAATTTGAAACAAAAATATTTTAGATTTGAATTTAAATGCTTTTGCATAGACTAAGAGAAAACTTGAATTATTTTGAAAAAAATGGACTCACAGATCCAATACTGGTTTTGCGTGCTGCATAATACTCTTAATCTTTTTGTAAGACTAGTTCAACTAAATAATAAGTAAATATTAATTGATTTCTTAAAGTATTCGGATCAATAATATTAAATTTCAGAAAATATCTGCTTCGCATTGTTGCTGTTCGACCCTTTAATGCATAACCAAATAAGGTTTGCTTTAGAGTTCAAATATTTTCCAAAATTAAAATTTACATGATTAACAAATACATTCAGAACTCAAATCATAATTTCAACCACCATTTTGTCAATTTTAAATTGTATTGAACAAAATTATTCAAATTAAAAAGCAAAATTAATTTCTTATTTTACTTAATAAATTTAATCTTATTTATTTATTTATAATTAACTTCCTTTAGGGAGAAGCAAAAAACTAAAGATACCGTAAAAAAAAGAGAAAAATATCAGAAAAAAAGATTCTTCAAAGAATGCTAAATCGTGCACAAAGGACCAAAAATAAATAAACCAAGTCTTAAATCAGGAAGACCTGATAAGGTTTTTAAGGAGATTTTTAAAGATCGTAGACTTTATATTGTTTAGACACAATTTGATGGAGTCTCATAAACCATCGCTGGAGTTAAGTCCCTTTTTCAATTCTAACTGAATATGGGATAAGTTGTTTTTGATAAAGTATAAATCTTTACCACGATAAGAAACGAGAAAGTAAATATCTTGTTAAAAGGATTTAATTCTACAGTTAGGAGATGATTGAAAGTTGAGACACATACACTCAAAAATATAAGATGTGAGGCTATTATATTTAAGATTGCTGATAAAAAAGAGTTTAGAAAAAACATAAAGTTGCTCAAAGTTGAAAATTTTCAGAATCTTGAGAATATTAGAGATGTGACAACTATAGTTCGAGCCTAACATGGTTCTAATAAGGTTGTTCTGTGAGGTATTTAAGAATTTTAAAGTTTCTACTAATCTTAGCTTCAGAGAAAATTTTTTTTTAATATTTTACAGAAAATTTATTTTGGGAATCACTATTATATCAATTTTAAATTGAATTTAACAAAAATAATTTTTTTTTCTAGATAAAAATAACATTCGCTTCGTACATATTTTTTTTAAATATTTAAATTCTTTTTTGAAACCTCCATTTGCCAATATTAAATTGAATTTAATAAAATTAATTGCTTATTTTACTTAATAAAATTAATCTTAGCTTCAAATTTTTTTATGAATATTTGATAATAAATTTAAAAAATTAAAAAGTTCAAAATTATTTTTATTAAAAATAAAAATAATTTTGAGCTTCAGACAAGAATTATTATTTAGAATGGTCTAAATTATTCATTTTTGGAGCCGCTTGTTTATTTTTTTAAAGTTAAAATGAAGAATTAAGAGTTTATTTTTCGATTACTTAATGTATTTTGATAAGTTATATAAAAATATTTTAAAATAATCGACTCAAGTTTAACAGGAAACATGGTGTTAAATAAAGAAATTTCAAGAAAAATAAACACCATCGGATGATAATTTTTTTGCTTTTAGCTAAGAAAAAAATGTGTAAATAAAACTAAAATTAACGGTAACAGCAATTAAAAATTTAAATGAATTTAACTAGCTTTTTAATATCTATATTTTATATTAATTTATGATATTTTATTATTTGTCATATTTTAATTAATTTAAATTTTTGATGGATTAACCTGGATCACTAGGTACAGTCTTATCGGTTTGTGATAAAATTCAGTCAAAAAGTGCCTTGTGTTAAATTCAATTGAGATTATTGCTTTGATATTCTAAGATAACACAAGTGATAAAAAATATTTTTATTAAATATTTTTTATGTTTGGGTGTAAATTAAAAGGTGTTCAAAGCATCAAGCCAATTCAAAATATGTTAACTTCTATGAATTACAGAAGATAAAAACACCTTCAAATAATCAAATTAATTTTCACACTTTGAAAAGCTAAATTTTAAAATATAAAAGTCTTTTCAAATAATTTAAATACTTTTTTGATCTTATCTAAAAATCTCTTTCTTGATCTAATCAAAAACGATCTTTAAAACATTTAATTTTATTATAAATTTCTTTACAAATTTACATTCATTTTGAAGTCTAAAAAATTTAAGAGAACAAATTTACGAATTTACTAAGTATGAATGTTTTTTTTTTAAGGTACCTCATGGGTGATGAATTGAATTAAAGAAAAAATATGGTATCATTACATTTAGGTATCTAATCAATATTGATTTTAAAAATATATACTGATATTTCTGTGCTTAGCTATTTTATAAAATGCGAAATTCTTTCTAAAAAAATCAACTATAAATAGAAAAATAACCTTTTAGCCTGGAAAAGTAGATTTTCAAATCGTGTTTTTTCGTTTAAATTTTTCATGCTAAGTTTTAAATAATGTACTCATAAAATCTTAAATTTTGAACTGAAAGGCAAAATAAATTAAAAAAATATACAATTAAATTCAATAGCTGATGGGGTTAATTTTGAAGATTTCTGAACAATTTATTTTTAAAAAAATTAGATTTTAATTGCTAAAAGCATTTGAATAAAAAAGAAACTTAAATCAATAAATCGAATAAATATTTTTAATTATTTTTTTATAGAAACTTTTCATAATTGGAAAATTAGTGCTGGGCAAAAATAAAAAATATTTTAATTTTTGATATTGTCAAATATTAACAGAACATATTAAGAGAAGCTTAATAAAATACTTGAAAACAGGAAAAAATTTTCAATAATGATATAATCTGGTATAAAATGGCTAAAATCTTAAAATTATTTTAATTGATTGCGTTTTTATTTATTTTTAAATTTTTTTATTAAAAAAAAAGGGAAAAATATCAAATAAAATTTTTACAGTTATATTACAGTTATCTATCAACGAGTAATTTCATTCCTCTCTTGCAACCTTCAGGGCTTTAAGAATAAAGAGCATCAATTTGGTCTTGGTTTGTAAAATACCGTCGTCAGAGAAACTGAGTTATTGAGTGGGAAAGATTAAAGAAGAAAGGCTGAATGATGAAGTTAAATTCCTTTGTACGTACTGTATGATGTCTAGCATTATATTTAAGAGAAAAAAAAAACAAGCTTTCAGTTTTTCTTGAAAATAAACATAAATTTGTTTTGATTGTGCGCAATAGAGCTATGCATTTATGACATGACAATTGTAAAAAATTTGAAGTTTATTCAGAAAATTCTTTCGATAATGTTGAAAATTTCATTTCAAATAGAAATGATTTATTGAGGGCAAAGTAAAATTTTTGTTCAATTTTCATTTTGCTTGAACTAAGGTTTACCAAAGAGCTAAAACCAAAATATCTAAAAATTTATAAGACGCAAAATTTTATGATTCACCTCGATTAAAATTCACATTTTTTGTAGATTTTTAAAGTAATAAAATATTTCTTCAAATTTTTTCATTGTAAAAACAATCACAGAATATTATTCTGTTAAAAAAAAATGTTTATCATTTATTTTAATTTTATGATAAACATTTATTTATGTTTATCATTGTTTATTATTTATTTGGCGAGAGACCGCTTGCTGGTGATTAATATCCTAGGTACACTGTTTTACAATACACATGTCACTGTCAAATTATAAAATATGTCATTTTGTAAAATGACATTGGCAAAATATAAAGTAAGAAAAAAATGTAAGTTTATATTTTGACAAGTCATTTTATAAAATGACTTGTCAAATTGTAAAATCTGAAAAAAAAAGAACTTATTTTGCATTTTGACAAATGTCAAATTATAAAATTAAAGCAAATTAAAATAATAAAATATAAAAATAAAAGCAAATTAATTAATTTTTATAAAATGGATGATGGGAATCGTCTTGAGGAGATTCAAAGGATCGAGAACGAGTTAATCAATCCTCGATTAAATCGTCAAGTAGATTTCGATTTAAAAGCGTTGTTCACCGCAAAATTGTGCGAGAAATTTAAAAAAGACCTTAAAAAAAATGATTTTGATTCGATCGAAAAGACACGAATTACTCAAAAACAAATAGATTATTTAATCGAAATGTTGGAAACCAAAAATACGAAAGCCAAAGGTTATTATTACTATAGGAAGCAATATGAGGTAAAAACAATTGGCGAATTGAAGCAACTTATTGAGAAATGTGACAATCAAACTGAAAATGAAAATGGAAAATTAATAGTACCAATTGAAGAGATGTACGATGTGTGTTCCAAAATACACAAAGATGTAGGACATCAAGGCCGATTGCCAATGATTCACGAGGCACGCAAGTACTACGCAAACATTAGCCGTAACGTAATCGAAATGTTTTTAGACCATTCCGAAGAATATCAACTAAAACGTAAACGAATTCGAAATAATGGTCTAATAGTCAAACCTATTCGATCAAATCAATTCAACGAAAGAATCCAAATCGATTTAGTTGATTTTAGAACAATGCCCGACGGAGAGTATTGTTGGATTCTAAATGCCCAAGATCATTTTTTAAAGGTATGTTGGTTAAGACCTTTAAAATCAAAAACAGCAAAGGAAGTTGCTAGGGCATTAATTGATATTTTTGGCATTTTTGGAGCTCCTCGAATATTGCAAAGTGACAATGGTAAGGAATTTAGAAACGCTTTGATTGAGTCTTTGAAGTTATTGTGGCCGGATCTCACAATTGTGCACGGACGTGCTCGGAGGCCACAAACTCAAGGCAGTGTTGAACGCTCAAATGGTGACGTTCAAAATATTCTGGGCAGTTGGATGCGAATAAATAAATCTACAAATTGGTCTCTAGCTTTGCCTATTGTTCAATTAATAAAAAATAATAAATATCATGAGGGTATTTTTTTTCATATTTCTAAAGATTAACATAATTTAGTTTTTTCAAGGCATTAAGATGACTCCATACAAAGCTTTATTTGGTTGTGAGATGTATTCTGGATTAGAATTGTTTAATTTACCTGGCGAAGAAAAAACAAAAATTAAAACAGCAAAACAACTTTTTACTTTGCTAGGTTTTTTTTTTTACATTAATTATTTAATTGGTTGATTACTTTATAATTTACAGGTAGACATGATGATGCTGAGCTCGAGATTGATGATGATGATGACAATGAATCATATTGTGATGATGTTGTTTCAAACGAATTGTTGAAAATTCGTGATGAATTATCAAGCAACAAAAGAAAAGAACCAGAGCCTGATACTGAGTGTCAAGATGATGAAGAAAATTCTGATGATTTAGTTAAGCAACGCTCGAAAAAAATAAAGGTAACTCGGTCAAATGTCAAAGATGGTCAAGAAAAATCGGTTCAAAAAATGTTGAAGAAAAATAAAAAAAAAATAAATTCTTTCAAAAAAGGAGATTTAGTTTTGTTTAGAACTGACGACGTTGACCGTGGTATGGCCGATGCTCAAAATATTTTATGTATTATTTTAGAGGTAAAAAACGATCTTTTTAAGTTAGGTTGTAGAGCAGGTGTTCTTGATACTTTTGTAGCATGCAATTGTATCGAAAAAACTAATTTAGTTACTGAATTCAATCAAGAATTCATACCAAAAGATAAACAGGGGGATTTTATTAAAGTTAGCGCAAGAGAAGCAGTAAGACTTCTCTCAGTAGGTCACGGGCAAGGCTTTTTAAAATGCTCTTGTACTGGAGAGTGTGCAACAATGAGATGCTCCTGCCGTAAAGCAGAGTTAAAATGTAGTTCCAAATGTCATGCAAAAATGTTTCAATGTAAGAATTGTGACTAAAACGTGAATTTGATTGATTTCAAATAATAAATTTAATTTTTTTAAATTCTTTTTTTTATTTAATAATTTGCTAAGTAACTTTTGGCAATTTACAAAATACAAAGTTTATATATTGACATGTCATTTTACAAATTGACTTGGCAAATTATGAAAAAAACGAAATTTTTATATTTTGACATGTCATTTTACAAATTGCCAATGTCATTTTACAAAATGACATATTTTATAATTTGACAGTGACACATACATTACAGAAAAAGCACATTAGTAAAAAATATTGTTAAATAATTGCGCTATAAAAGAAGCAAAGTATTGAAGACCACTTAAACATGGAATCCCTTGTCTTTACCGTCACTTATTCGGTTCACTGTTTACAGAAGGTTTATGACTGCAGATTTCTTCAGGACGAAGCCGTGCTGCTTGGTGGCGATTACAGAATTACTGTAGAGATGGTCCAGCATGACATATTTGATCATAAGTTCCATCAGCTTACAGGGAACTGGAGTCAGGAAGATTAGTCGGTAGTTGCTGGGGGCACACCTACCTTTCTTGAAGATGGGGCTGATATGGGCTAGTCATCCGGCATTTTCCCACATAAGAACGAGCGGGCGAAAACAGCAGAGAAGACCTCCGAGAAGGTTTTAAAAACGAAGGGGTAGATGTTGCCCATACCTGGCGATTTCCTTGGCTTTAGGTGCATGATGCATTTACGGACATTTGCAGGTGAATATGATATAGAATTCATTATTAGTTATCTCTGTTGAATCTGGGCCACAATTCATTTTTCTGCATTGAAGTAGCATCTTAGTCAATCGGGCATTGTTATTTGATTCTTTAACTGCTTTAAACTCCAAGTCCATTAAATATTTAATAGCTTTAAGTTTATCAAGTGTGACGAAACCAGAGGATATTAATTATATTCATCTATTACCGTGATTCCGTGTTGGGGAACGCGTGCATTAATACCCAAAGTCATATGTGAAGTGCATGCACAGACATTAACCCCTTCCATGTTAAAAAAATACTATTAAGGGTTCGACGCACTACATGTGCAACTTTGGGTATTAACGTGTGATACTAATCAAAAAACCAAGTTTAAATGTCGAGTTAATAATCAAAGGATGTCAATTTTTCTGTACCATAAATTAATTTTTTTGTACCATAAAATCAATGTATTTGTACCTTAAATTAATCTTTTGTACCATGAATTAATGATTTGTACTTTATTTTAATCATTGAGACCATAACTTTACGTTTCACTTTTTTGTACCATAAATTAAATCTTTTGTACGAGAAATTAAATCTTTTGTACCAGAAATAATTTTTTGTGTACCAGACATTAATTTTTTGTACTGAACATTTAATTGTTTGTTCAAAATCTAAATAGTAACGTGACAAAAAATAAACTGAGTTTTAGAAACTTGTTATGGCGTATTTATATTTTAAAACATAAATGTGCTTTCAAAACATAAATTTATTTTAAGGCTTATAAAATGAATAATAATTATGATTTTGATGAATTTGAAGAGCTAGAAGACTATATGTCTCCGAATGACGAAGAAGAGTCACAAGATGAAGTTGTTAACAATAAAAAGACTAAGAAGAAGAAGAAGTATGTTTTCGTTGAAAAATTCAACAATGCTAAAGATGCAACGAAATGCTTAGAAAGTGAAAAAGTATGGTCGTTTAGAAATGAACATGAAAATGACAACGGTTTACTTGTCTCTTATCGTTGTAATATGGTTAAGAAAATAGGTCCTCAATGTAGCTGTGCTGTACAACTGCTGTATCATCATGAGAACCATTATGTGTCATTGTTTAAGACTGAAGCTGCGCACGACCATGATAAATGATAAATGAATAAAGATTATGAAAATGAAGACGAAGAAGATGAGAATGAGTTGCCAACAGAAGAGGAAAGATATATAGCTGCTTTTGATTTAAATCCACAGTCACTACCACCATCACCACAACCATTGCCACCATCACCACAACCAACGCCACCATCACCACAACAACAAGCCTCGGAAGTATTACTTGTTCTTGCTGAAGCCACCAATTTCGTAGAATCATCATTTCATACTGATAATTTTACTTATTTAAATGACCATGTTAATAAAGACCATTTGGTTTTTAAACCCACTTTGAGTTTAAATTATGATAAAAGTAAGAAAAAAGCAACTAAATCTATTACAAGTAATAAAGAAAATGCACCTAAAGAAGCATCAAAATCAAATAGAGTCTTTAGACCAAGAAAGATTTAAAAACTTTATGTATTTGTATTTTTTATTATTTTAATTGTATTTCCTGTTAATCGTTACTTTGATTAAAAAGGTATTTTTTTATGTGCTGTATAATTTAATTTCGTTTATTTTCAATAAATTTAAAAATAATTAAAAGTAATTTCTTGGTACAGTAAAAGATAATTTCTTAGTACAGAATCATCATTTTTATGGTACAAAACGCTAACTTTTATGGTACACTCCGTAAAGATATAGTACACAAAAAAAATTCTAAGTACAGTGTTTTTATGGTACAAAAAAATTAATATATAGTACAGAAAAAATATATCTAATAATCAAAAAATCTTTTTTAGAGCAACACTTTTATTTGAAATTTTCTGAAATATTTAAAAAAATAATTTTGCATATTTCAACTTTTAGTGCGACCATTCAAACAAAATTATGAAAATGTTTTTTATTATTAAAAAGCATTAAAAAAATTATTTTTTTATGCTTATCTAGTTATAGATGCAGCTTTTTTTTAAAGATTTAAAAAATCATACGATATTTTTTTTCTTTTTCAAATAAAGACGCATCTCTTTAAATGACCATAAATACGAAGTTTTTTTTTTTATTTAAGCAAGATTTAAATGAAGCTGACGATATCGATGGCTTTGAAGATGACCAAGACTGTGTAGCTTCGGATTTGGCTGGAACTGTGTCTTCATCTCCTGAGCCAGAAATTCAACCAAGTTAACCCAGCCCTTCAATTATTTCGGTACAACAAACAACCCCATCATCTACGCCTTTGTCATGCTCAGCCAATTCAGCATCAACAAAAATTCCTTTGTTTGATGTAAGTCAGCCTAGTTCTTCAATTAGTCTTGCCCAAAGTTCACCATTGTTCAATGATGAAAATAATAATCCAGTACAAAATGGAACAAATTGTTCAAGCATTACAATTTCAAACCAGAATGAGGAAGTTATGCGTCGACCTCTTCAAAGTTTAAACTTGAATAGAGTTGATATTACTCCAGTTGTAGTTTTAAACAAAGATGGGAGTGTTCGTAAGCCTCTTGGTAGGAAAAAAGGCTCAAAAAACAAATCATCAAATTAAGATTTTCAAATAGTATTTTTTTTTCATTTTAATTTTGTCTTTAAACGCCGCTCTTATAATTAATTCAAGATTTTGTCATATTATTTTAATATTTTAATTTTTATATTATTTTAAAAAAGTTGCATCTATAACTAGTATACTTTTTAATAATAAAAAACATTTTCATAATTTTGTTTGAATGGTCGCACTAAAAGTTGAAATATGCAAAATTATTTTTTTAATATTTCAGAAAATTTCAAATAAAAGTGTTGCTCTAAAAAAGATTTTTTGATTATTAACTCGACATTTAAACTTGGTTTTTTGATTAGTATCACACGTTAATACCCAAAGTTGCACATGTAGTGCGTCGAACCCTTAATAGTATTTTTTTAACATGGAAGGGGTTAATGTCTGTGCATGCACTTCACATATGACTTTGGGTATTAATGCACGCGTTCCCCAACACGGAATTACGGTATACGATTTTTTACTATTCGACTAAAATATGTAAATAAATATTTTTTTATATCTTTTCTCTTTTTATACTCATATTTTTGAATATTTTTATTCTTTCTTTAATTTTTATTCTCACTTAATACTTAAATTTTTTCTATTCTTTTTTTTTTTCTTTAAAAACTTTAAAATTTACTTCTCATAAAAAAGAGGTTAATTCAATTGATAAATAAATAAATTATACTTGCGGCCAGTATGTCTTTGCTAAGTTCTAAATTTGACGTTTATTGTAGTATTTTTAGAGTCAGATCATTACTGCATAATCTTTCGTAAAAGAGTTTTATTTTTTTGAATTTAGTTTTTGTATTAATATTCAGAACAAGCTACATATCTTTTGTTCTATTACTATTCGGTCCAAACGTCATTTTGAAAAGATTTCCATCAGTCCTTGCTAACAAATTTATGTTTGTTTTTTTTAATAAACGGGTACAAATGTTCAGTGTTTATCCCAATTCTGTAGAGTTTTTCAAGAGCTGATATAGACATGTTTTTCTCTTAGACAGGTTTTTGACGCCTTTATCTTGTTCATTTATATCACAACCATGGTATTTCATCCCATCTATTATGAGAATAGTTGTTCTGTTATAAACTTTATGATTAGATGTTTATTTCCGGATTTGTTAGGATCTAATGGTTCGGGGTTATAGCACAAAAATCAAAGAAAAGTAATGAAATAATAATAATTTAATTAATAATTGGCCATTTCTAGCCCAAACAAATAATAAAGAAAAATAACAAAAGAAAGAAAAGAAATACTAACAAATAAGACCTAAATCATAATATCTACTTCAATATGATTAAATTTTTATGTCTAATATGTTACATAGTGCTATAAACTAACGACTTGCTAAACGCATGAGATCATAGTATTGCACTGTGAAACTAAATAGTTAAATTGGCTAGATTCGTAGTTATTGAGAGAACTACAACAGTTCCATCAAATTTTGTTCTGTTTGTAAAAGTTCTTTTTCCATATGATTCTTTTTTGTCATTATTGAATTTCATGAACATAGTTTTGGTTGGTTTGAATTTTATATCCATTTTCATGCCAATTTTTTCAATTTTTTTCAACTGTTTTTGAAGTCCTTTTTTTGTCATGTTCATTTTTAAAACATCATTGGCATACGCTAGAATATTAGGCTTAGTAGCCCCGATTTAAATACCTTCATCACATTCAGTCAGCTCTTTTAGAATTGAAGCATTTTGAAAAAGCTTAGATAATGCTATACCCTCTAGCTTGACCCAAACAGTAAATCTAAACAATTGTGAAACCAAAGGGAATATCTTTTTAAAACCTATTTTGTGAGGTTTTCTTTACATGAATCTTCGATTTTTTCAAGTAAAACTGATTCGAATAAATTTGAAAGAGGTTCTGACACCGGGATTGGCCTTACATTTCTAATGTCTAAGTTACTTTTTTGTTCAAAATTTTTTTTGCCTTTTTTAGTATGAATAAAGTTTGTTTAAATTTGATTTTTGTTTTATTATCTTCATTAGACAGTGTTTTCAATCTAGTTTAAATTGGTGCAAAACTTTCTTGAAAAAAAATTTTTATGAAAAAAAATTTTATATGTAAATATTGATCCTATGAATAAAACTTTCCGATGACAAAAAGATATGAATAATGCACTTGTTGTTAAAATATATTGTTTTAATTAATTGTATTTAAATTAAAATTATTAGAAGAAAAAAAAGCATATTATTAGTAATAAAATAAAAATGCCCAAAGGCTAAAAACTAAATATTAGAAAAAAGTCACTTGACTTTTTTCTTTAATATCAAAATTTAAATCTGAAGATTCAAAATTTATTCCAGTGATGAGTGACTTTGGCCTAATTTTTTTTTAATTTGAAAAATGTCGCTTGTAGCTTAATTATAATAAATTTATTAAAACTTGAATTCAAAAATTAAAATTTTATTTTTAATTAACTTAGTCAAAATTAAATTTCACATTATTTTTGAACAAATTTAAATTCGAGTAATGCTGATTTCAGGAGATTTGCGCTGAATAGCATAGAATAACTTGAATGTGATGGATGAGGTGATGAAGATAAAAGACGACTCGATTGTGTTTGAATAAATGTTTATTATAAAGTCTGTAACTTTATATTTTCTATAAAAAGAATAAAATTTATTTTTTGAATAATAAATTGAAACTAAAATTTTACATTTTACTATTAAAAACGAAAAAAAATAAATAAATAATTTTATTGACATAATTGGGAAATTTTCGGTTAAAAATTAAAAACTAAATTTATAAATAAATAAAAATTTACAGAATTTTTTATTGAATAAAATGATATAATTCGATATCTTTAAATTTTTACCCGACTAAAACAATGAATAGATGCACACACTGAAACACCTGAATTCACCTGTTATGATTAAAACTTGATAAATTATTTTTTTTTGTTTATTTTTACATTTAGCCTCTGCTATTGTTTGAGTTGCTTTAGCTTTGTGCATCAAAATCGCGTTTGCTCACAGTCAAACTGATCATTTCCTCTTCTTCGGCCAAAACATCTTCTAATTGATCTGATCTGTAGGAAAATTTTTTCAAACACTCACTCGATTCCTTTCAAAAAATAAAAAAATTGAAAAATTGAAAAAGTTCAAAAATTGAAAAAATAAAAAAGCTTAAAAATTGTAAAAATTGAAAAAAATTGAAAGAAAAATTTTATTAAAAAAAAAGAGATACCACAAGACATTGGCTTTTGTTTAAATTGGAATTTTTTTCATTTTGGCCAAGAGTGGAGCTCGAGCTACGAGTGGTATTGCGATGAGCGCACAAACAATTGAACAAATCTTGAACAAACTTGGTTGTGTTGGCACTGTCATTCGACTGAGCACTCTTCATCTTAATCTGCATCAATTGATTGTTTAAATTGATTAGATTTTGGTCAATTTCGACAAATTCACGTCCTGCAGCATGTTCCAAACAAGCGAGCAAATGATGGTGTTGTTCTTCGAACAAATTGCCCATTTTGGCGTCCAAGTCGGACTCGATCAAATTGTTGTTGTTGGTGGTGGTGTTGGTGGTGGTGTTGGTGGTGGTGTTGGTGGTGGTGTTGGTGGTGGTGTTGGTGGTGGTGTTGGTGGTGGTGATGGTGGTGGTGGCGATGTAGTCTTGTCTTTTTCGTTTGGCAATGACAAAAGCGTTGCTCACGGCGTTCTTGGCCGTTCGTATGCGATTTAGGCGGCTCTTTTTCTGAACTTTCATTTTGTCTGCTCGTTGACTTTGGTGATAGATGCGACTAAAATTGGACACAATTACGGGCACTGGCAAAGCGATGACGAGCACACCGGACAGCGAACAAATGCTGCCCACTATTTTTCCCATGGCTGTTTTGGGCACCATGTCACCGTAGCCAAGCGTTGTCATGGTAACAATGGTGTACCAAAATGCGGATGGTATGCTCGTGAATTTAGATTCTTGGACACTTTTTTCCGCATAGAAAATGATTGTGGCAAATATGATGACGGCCATGGAAAGCGAGAATAGCATGAAGCCAAGCTCGGACACACATGACTTGAGTGTGTAGCCGAGGATGCGCAAGCCTTGTGAATGGCGCGAAAATTTAAATATTCTAAATACACGAAAGACCCTGAGTGAGACGAATGCACCGCTTAGATCGTCGCTTTTCACTGCATCGTCGCCCACATACACTATGTACAATGTTTGAATGTAGTATGGCAATATGGCAATTACGTCAATGAGACTCATGATTGAAAAAGCGAACTTGAGTCGAAATGGTGCCGCATAGAAGCGCAACAAGTACTCGATGGTAAATATGATGACACAAGCAGTGTCCAGCGAGAAAAAAACGTCTTTGTGTTGTTCGCCAAGAGTGAGGCTTTTGTGCATTTTGGCATGCTCACCAAAACTAACTGTTTCCATTATGTTTGCCATTACACTCACAGCTATGAAAAAGCCAGTCACATAGTAAAAAACAAGAGCTATTGTGCCAGACTCGGGAATTTCGAATGCCCGCCACATTTCTTGTCTAAATGTCAACTTTTGCTTCGACACTGTGTCACCATTTTCGCTGCTTTTTTCGTCCAGCGAACGTTCAGTGCTCTCTCGTTTTCGGTCTTTGTATTCTTCGTAGCAACAATCGGCCATTAGGTCGGCGCCTATGCCGAAAAAAGACAACTCTTCGTCGAACGCCGTGATGCATTCACTCTTGGGCAAGTGGAGACGACCAGTTCGGTAAAAGTTCAATATGTGTCTGAACAGGTCCGGATCTCGGTCAAGAAAATATTCGCTCGTTTCTTCGTCGAAAAAAAACTCTTTTTCCACAGAGCCCAGCAAAGTGTGAGGATATTTGTCCAAAGTCGATTGCCAACACTCGAATCGTTGACCACTTATGTTTATGATTACTTTTTCGTCCACTTTTTTTTCTAGTTTTTTCAGTCGAGGCACTGGCAGTGGATGCTCTGCAAAGAAACAAAAACAATTATTAAATTTTTTTTTTATTTAAAAAGCAAAAAATTTTTTTTTAATATTTAAAAAAATTTTTTTTTTAAATGTTCAAAAAAAAAATTTAAAATTAAATAAAATAAAATTTTTCTTAAATAAAAATAAAAGTATCTTTATTTATCATTATTTTTTAGATTTAATTGATTTTAGAACTTTTTTTCTAGTTTTTTCAGTCGAGGCACTGGCAGTGGATGCTCTGCAAAGAAACAAAAACAATTATTAAATTTTTTTTTTATTTATAAAGCAAAAAATTTTTTTTTGGAATTTAAAATTTTTTTTCAATATTTAAAAAAATTTTTTTTTTAAATGTTCAAAAAAAATTTAAATTAAATAAAATAAAATTTTTCTTAAATTAAAATAAAAGTATCTTTATTTATCATTATTTTTTAGATTTAATTGATTTTAGAACTTTTTTTCTAGTTTTTTCAGTCGAGGCACTGGCAGTGGATGCTCTGCAAAGAAACAAAAACAAATAAATTTAAACTTTTTTTTTAAAATAAAATAAAAAATATATTTTTTTTAAATTTTTTTTTCTATCATCATTTTTAAGTCTCAATTGATTTAAAGCTTTTTTTTCGATTTTATTCAATCGAGGCACTGGCAGTGGATGTTCTGAAAAGAAACAAAAACAAACAATTAATTTTTTTTTATTTAAAAAGCAAAAAATTTTTTTTTGGAATATTAAATTTTTTTTTAATATTTAAAAAATTTTTTTTTTTAAATGTTCAAAAAAAAATTTTAAATTAAATAAAATAAAATTTTTCTTAAATAAAAATAAAAGTATCTTTTTTTATCATTATTTTTTAGATTCGATTGATTTTAGAACTTTTTTTCGATTTTTTTCAATCGATACAATGGCAGTGGATGCTCTGCAAAGAAACAAAAACAAATAAATTTAAAATTTTTGTTTAAATAAAATAACAAATATGTTTTTTTTTAATTTAGTAATTTTAAATAAATTAAATAAAGTCCGGACTTCGACTTGACTTGCGTCTTTTGACTTTTAAACAACACTGGTATAAATATACAGTGGTGATTTGACACTAGGGTTTTTACCTTTTTTTACGTAAAATTACGTAAATTTACGTAAATTTACCACTTTTTACGTAAATTTTCGTAATTTTACACTTGTAAGGACTGGTAAATTTACGTAAATTTACGCAATTTTACGAAATTTTACGATAATTTTCGAAAAAAACTGGTAAAAACAAAAGGGCCAAAAAAAAGCAAATTTTCAAGCAATTTCTTAGAATTTTTGGAAAATTTCAAAAAAACAAAAAAATTTTTAAAAAAAAAAATTTACATTTTTTTACGTAAAGAGGAATACAGGATTTGCATTGAAAATTTGCCCCTGTTTAATTTTTGATTAGATCACTCAAATTTTAATATTTTTATTAATAAAGATGCCTTGTTTAAATCTTATTCGGAATATCTAAAATATTTTTTCAATTCTTGTTCCAAAGTTTACCAATTTGGAAAATAAAAATTTTTTCTTGACAAATCTAACTTAACAATGCATTCTTTTTTAATATCAATATTGAATGAAACTAAGCAAAATTTTTTTTTACATTTCTTGAAATTCCATATGATTGAAAAATATCTTTTATTTTTTAGGAATCTAGTATTTAAATTTTTATTTAAGAAAATTTGATTTTCTTTCTTCATTATAGATCATTACTTAAATAAACTTCAACTACTAACACTCAAGATTCGAATTTTTGAATTGAGTCAGAGATATGTTGGTTCAGGGCTGAGTAATTCTGTTACATTGGCTGTCAGACTGGTGAAAGAATATGGAGAGGCTTCCGAATCAAGACATTTAGACATACTTTTAATTCATTTTTTTTTTTAATTCAAACATTTGTTCAATTATTATCTTTTTGTTTTATTTTACTATTTTCTTCACAGTTTTGATTTGTTTTTTATCTGAAGAAGCTTTAGCTCGACACAGCTAAACAAAAAAAAATAATTAATTTAATTCAATTTAAATTAGCTACAATTATATAGAGTCTCAAGCTATTTTTCTTCGATTTATTCTATTTTTGTACTACACTTTTACGATTCATTCTTTTTTGTACTATACTTTTACGATTCATTTTTATTTTTGTGCTTTACTTTTACGATGCATTTTTATTTTTGTGCTTTACTTTTACGATTCATTCTTTTTGTGCTATACTTTTTCGATTCAATATTATTTATTTTTAAGAAAAATTAAGTTAAATAAAAATCAAACAGATTTCAAAATATGTAATGAAAATGGTCATATAAAGCTAAGCTCTAATTTTTGTTTTTTTAGTTTGTCAATTTTTACATATATAGCGTAATCATCCGAATTTAGTGACATGTCATTAAATTTTTTAGTGACATGTCACTAAAGAATCTTTTACATGTTATAACAGCGTGCCACTAAAAGGGGTAATCTTTTTTAAAGACATGACACTCGATTTGGATGATTACGTTATTTTAAATTGTGAAGTTTTAATAATAATTAAATTGTAGAATATCAGCTCAAAACTGTGTTCTCAAAAAAAAAATCCGAAATCCGTGATTATTTTGTTTTGTTTTAAAACTAAAATTCTTTTTAACTTTCATATTTTTTGATTAAGGTAAAGATATAACTTTTGATAAAGAACTTTTTTTTTTTAATTTTATTTTGTTTTATTTTGAATCGATATGACTCAATTTAAAGAGTTTATTTTTGCATTATTAAGTTTCTAAAATGACTTTAAACAAAAAATCAAATTTTTTTTTAAATATTTCAAATTTTTTTGAAAAATAAATATTTTTAAAAATATTGTCATAATATTTATCAAATTTGATTGTCTAGAAATTTTCCGTGAAATCAATGCATTTATTCAAATTAAAGAAAAATAAAGCTTTTTTT
This sequence comes from Brachionus asplanchnoidis, assembly GCA_025491095.1. Lineage (NCBI taxonomy): Eukaryota > Metazoa > Rotifera > Eurotatoria > Ploima > Brachionidae > Brachionus > Brachionus asplanchnoidis. Next base: position 920,190 of record JAILYF010000017.1, read on the forward strand.
TAAAGAAAAAGGCTGATGATTATTAGTTTTTCTCCATTTTTTTCTGTAAAATGCTTGATTTATTTACCTTTTCAATACATTTTTAGGGATTCCTGTAGTTTCTTTACAGATTCTTAAAAGAACCTTCAGTGAATAACTTATTAAAGAAAATTTTGAAATATTTTAGAAGAGAAACAGATTTTAAAAACCTTATTTTTCTACATTTTTTTATTTGGTTTAAGTTTTATTATTTTCTTAAATTATCTCTCATTTAATTTTTTTATAATGTATTAATACTGATAAATGTAGATAATTTTTTATCTCCTATTTTAAGAAATAAACAAAATACTAATATTTCTTATTTATTTGTTTTATCTGTTCCCATTTAAACTCCTTCTGATTAAAAAAATATTAAAAAAATAAAATAAAAATGTAAAGAAAAATTATATAATAAAATTAAAATATAAAATAAAAGACAATTAAAATAGACGAATTGTAAGTAATTACTGGTGCAAAATGTTTAAGTATTGATCAGTTCAGGAAAGAAAGAAATAGCAATAAATCAATTACTAAGAGTTTTTTTTTTAAACTGGAGCATAAGCTTAATCTATTAGATATCATTAATCTAGTCAATTCTCATAGGAATATACTGTTGAACTAAGAATAACATTAAAGTTAAAAGTTTGAAAATGCTAATTAAAAAATATAACCTGCTATTAAAATCTCGCTTTTTAAAATTATTACTGTTGTGATTCGACTCGACCAAAGTCGACTTTTCGACTAATCGACTCCAATTTTTAGAAAATCGACTTTCAATCGACTTAGTCGAACATTTTTCTCATTAAATTTTATTATTTTATTTAAAATTTATTTATTCAATTGTGTTTTTAAAATAAACTTTAAAATATAAAAGTCCATAAAAAGTTCATATACAACGGTCAAATAATTAACTAACAATTAAAAGCCTAGTGTTACTATTTTTCTTTAATTGATTTCAAATACTTGCGTAAAATTCGTTAAATAAAATGAATTATTTTCTAAATTGTTAAACACTTTCTCGACATCCAGACAAAAACTAATAAAAAATAATTAAATCATTCATTTTTATGCCTTTTTTTTCATCTATAGTTACATGTCGCATTAGTCGAAAAAGGTTAAAATGAAAACCAGTGATCGATACATAGTGACATGTCAATAAAAATAGAGTGTTACTAAAATCGAACAATTACGTTAATTTTTTTAATGTTTTCTTGAAAATGTTTAACTTTTTGTTCATTTTTTATTTAAAGATTTTTTAGTTAAAAAAAATATTAATGTACTGTTTAGACGCCAAAACTAGTAATTTAACCATAACCAGAAGTTTTTTATAAGACCTAATTTCTGGTCATACAACACAATGTCATCTGCTTTCAATTTTAAAGTAATTGGTTAGTCTTGATCAAAAGATTTTATTAATTAGCTATTTAAAATTGCTTATCATGCATTTTCTTTTAATTATAAATAAAATAATAATATCATTTGAAACTGAATATCTTATTTTAAAGCAGCTTTGGTGATCATGTTTATCATCTTTACTATATTTGTACTTGAAAATTCCATTTTTAGAGGCACAAAATCATGTTTATTGGCCTTAATAAATAAATTTTTTTCGATTTACTGATCTAAATTGAAAAAAAATTGAAGACTACTCAGAGAAAAATAAAATATTTTTGAGAAAAATGTACAATGTGATAAACTATAACAAAACTTAACATATTTTAAATCCTTTAAAATTTAGTTGACTGGCTACACAGTCAGAAATTTTATAGAGATTTTTTGTAGTGTCTTTAAAGATTCTTTGAAAAATCTTTATAATTTGACCTATTTTGAAGAAACAATAGAGATATTCTAGAGATAAAAATAAATTCATGTATATAAAAAAATCATTACTTTTTCTCTTTTTCAAAGATTTTTAGTAGTTTCTATACAGATTCTTTAAAAAATTTTTAGTGAATAAATTATTTGAGAAAATATTGAGACATTTAAGATAAGAGTAAATTTTTAAAAAGTCTCATACTATATTTTTTGATGTGCTTTAAGTTTTATTATTATATTAAAATATTCTCTCATTTAACTTTTTAAGATTAAACTTGAAGATTTTTTAGAAAGATATAAATGAAATTTTTAAAGAAATATTAGAGAATAATGTACGATAACCTCTAAAAATACTCTTCAAAATTGTCTAAAATTTTTTTTAAGATCCTTTAAAATTTTGTTGACTGGGTTATCAAAATTAATTTTTAATTTGTTGAATTTAGTGAAACATATTTTGTTTCATGTTGTTTCATCATTAAAGTTTATAATGCTCTTTTTTTTATTTAAATTAATGAAAGATATTTTATTTTTTTTAATTTTTGGATGGTTTGCATGAAAATTCACAATTCCATAAAAGTTTAAATTATGTTTTTTTACTTTATTTGCTTTGTTTAGATTATTTCTTCTCATCTAAAAAACCAGTAGCTAATAAAGGAAAAAAGTATCGCGATCTTAACCAAAAATACTCACATAGATTTAATTAAGCAATTGGAGTAAAATAAGTTTCTTTTCCTGTAAGGCTATAATCTTTAATTTGAATAAAGTTAAAAATAAAGAGATCTAAACCAAAGGTTTTTATAAAGAAAAATACAGATAAATAGAAAAATCAATTATTTCTACAAAATTTTGTCATCAATTTTAAGGATAATTTTCGAAAAAAGCAAAATTTTACAAAAAAGCATTTTGTCCATTGATTAGGAATAAATGTCTTAAAAAACTGATTTTTAAAAGAAAGCTAATTTGTTTACAATCTTAATTGATAAATTTCTTTCAAAAAGAATTCCACAAACTAAAAAAATTGTCTAAATTGAAATTTTGTTTGAAAAAAAAATAAAATATTAAATCTAAGTTAAGTCTTGACTTTTGACAAACTTTAATTTTTATTAAACTTTTTTTATGCAAAATTTGGCTTTGGGTTGAAATTTTTTATCTCTAGAATTTCTCAATTTTTTAAGTGATAAGAATTAAGGAGATTTTTAAAGAATATTTAAAGAAACTAAAAAAAACCTGTAAAAAAATTTTGACTGAGCAATCTGTAAAAAACAAAAAAGTATTTTACAGAGAATTTAGAGAAAATATAGAGATTTTTTTTATCTACAATGCTTTTATTTTACATGGTTCTTAGAATGATTTGTGTTATTTTAAGTAAAATTACGTAAAATGATTTAATTGTAAAATATAAATAAATAATCTTACATTAGATTTTGTAGGTAAGAAAGTGTAGGATTGCGTAAAATTACAGAGTGACTGCTGGTCGTCCTAGCCTACGCTCATGAGGTGTCCATTGAAGGGCCCTTTTTGGTATCCGTGTTTCTTTCATTCTAAGTACATGCCCGAGCCATCGCAGTCTTTTGTTCTTAACGCATTGACTTAATGGCTCTGAATTTGTCATTCTGTAAAGGTCAGCAATAATTTTATTCCGCAATTTGTAAATTTATTTAACTTAATTGATAAAATATTATCATCGCTTATTAAAAAACTTAGAATTCAGTGGTTATAATAATTAGAATTTTATTTTTTAATTCTAAATTAAGAAAATTTTAATTGGAGGTCATTTTGTAGGTCCGAGATTTCAGAAAAAAATTTTATAATATACATTTATAAAATTACACTAATTTTTTTAAGCCATTTATTCTAAAATTCGTACACTAAAAAACAGTTTCGAGATCTTTTTTAAGTAACTTAATGTTGTTTCACCTGCAAATCTTTTGAAATTCAAGTCTTAAAATTTTTAAGTCTTATATCAAAGTTTTTCGGCTTTTTTTCCCTGAATTTTGACAAGTAAGAATATTTTTTTTTTCAAATTTTAATAATCATCAGCCTTTTTCTTTAAAAAAAAGCTTTATTTTTCTTTAATTTGAATAAATGCATTGATTTCACGGAAAATTTCTAGACAATCAAATTTGATAAATATTATGACAATATTTTTAAAAATATTTATTTTTCAAAAAAATTTGAAATATTTAAAAAAAAATTTGATTTTTTTTTTAAAGTCATTTTAGAAACTTAATAATGCAAAAATAAACTCTTTAAATTGAGTCATATCGATTCAAAATAAAACAAAATAAAATTAAAAAAAAAAAGTTCTTTATCAAAAGTTATATCTTTACCTTAATCAAAAAATATGAAAGTTAAAAAGAATTTTAGTTTTAAAACAAAACAAAATAATCACGGATTTCGGATTTTTTTTTTGAGAACACAGTTTTGAGCTGATATTCTACAATTTAATTATTATTAAAACTTCACAATTTAAAATAACGTAATCATCCAAATCGAGTGTCAGGTCTTTAAAAAAGATTACCCCTTTTAGTGGCACGCTGTTATAACATGTAAAAGATTCTTTAGTGACATGTCACTAAAAAATTTAATGACATGTCACTAAATTCGGATGATTACGCTATATATGTAAAAATTGACAAACTAAAAAAACAAAAATTAGAGCTTAGCTTTATATGACCATTTTCATTACATATTTTGAAATCTGTTTGATTTTTATTTAACTTAATTTTTCTTAAAAATAAATAATATTGAATCGAAAAAGTATAGCACAAAAAGAATGAATCGTAAAAGTAAAGCACAAAAATAAAAATGCATCGTAAAAGTAAAGCACAAAAATAAAAATGAATCGTAAAAGTATAGTACAAAAAAGAATGAATCGTAAAAGTGTAGTACAAAAATAGAATAAATCGAAGAAAAATAGCTTGAGACTCTATATAATTGTAGCTAATTTAAATTGAATTAAATTAATTATTTTTTTTTGTTTAGCTGTGTCGAGCTAAAGCTTCTTCAGATAAAAAACAAATCAAAACTGTGAAGAAAATAGTAAAATAAAACAAAAAGATAATAATTGAACAAATGTTTGAATTAAAAAAAAAAATGAATTAAAAGTATGTCTAAATGTCTTGATTCGGAAGCCTCTCCATATTCTTTCACCAGTCTGACAGCCAATGTAACAGAATTACTCAGCCCTGAACCAACATATCTCTGACTCAATTCAAAAATTCGAATCTTGAGTGTTAGTAGTTGAAGTTTATTTAAGTAATGATCTATAATGAAGAAAGAAAATCAAATTTTCTTAAATAAAAATTTAAATACTAGATTCCTAAAAAATAAAAGATATTTTTCAATCATATGGAATTTCAAGAAATGTAAAAAAAAATTTTGCTTAGTTTCATTCAATATTGATATTAAAAAAGAATGCATTGTTAAGTTAGATTTGTCAAGAAAAAATTTTTATTTTCCAAATTGGTAAACTTTGGAACAAGAATTGAAAAAATATTTTAGATATTCCGAATAAGATTTAAACAAGGCATCTTTATTAATAAAAATATTAAAATTTGAGTGATCTAATCAAAAATTAAACAGGGGCAAATTTTCAATGCAAATCCTGTATTCCTCTTTACGTAAAATCCGAATTTTTTAATTGTAAAATTTTTTAAATAATTGTAAAATATGGTAGATTCATGTAATATCGCTTTAAATCAAAAAAAGTGTTGTTACAACAATAAATACCTCTTCCATCTGTAATGATTTTTTGAAAAAAAATCAAATTATTTGGGTTTTTTTTTCTTTATAAAAAAATTCTAATTTAAAATATTTTCTAAATTAAAAAAGGCTAAATCCCCTCCTCAATCGCCAGACTTAAATCCGATCGAGATGGTTTGGAACGAATTAAAAAAGTTTATTTTATCTCAAGAAGGAAAAAATGAAGATGAGGTCATTGAGACTATATTTAAGTTCCAAAAAATTTTAACACCTAAAAAATGTTTATCATATATAAGTCATTTAAAAAAGGTATTATTAAAAAAAAAATTTGACTCAAAACAAAATTAATTATTTATTTAGGTTATCCCAATTGTGATTCAAAATAATGGAGACTGGTCAAATCATTAATTTTTTCCATTAAAAATAGTCTGATTTATTAAAATAAAAATATTTACTGTACTTTACAATTTTTTACAAAATTTTACAATTAAAAAATTCGTATTTTACGTAAATTTACGTAAAAAAATGTAAATTTTTTTTTTTAAAAATTTTTTTGTTTTTTTGAAATTTTCCAAAAATTCTAAGAAATTGCTTGAAAATTGGCTTTTTTTTGGCCCTTTTGTTTTTACCAGTTTTTTCGAAAATTATCGTAAAATTACGTAAAGTTGCGTAAATTTACGTAAATTTACCAGTCCTTACAAGTGTAAAATTACGAAAATTTACGTAAAAAGTGGTAAATTTACGTAAATTTACGTAATTTTACGTAAAAAAAGGTAAAAACCCTAGTGTCAAATCACCACTGTATTTAAAAAAAAAGTTTAAATTAATATTCAATCGTTTAAAAACTCGATATAGTGAACCATTGTTCACCTATTTTGCGAACAATTCTTGTTCTCGAGTTTTTTATTTTTTAGTTCACGTAAAGGTGGACCAAATAGAATTAGGTGATCAAATGTCAAATTAGGTGAAAAACTTTTAGACTTTATTTTACTTTGTTTAACTTTGCTTGTTAGGGAAACATAGATTTATCTATTTCGCGAAGTTTACCTACTCCACCCAACTTTAAATTTTTATCTAATTATATTTTTATACGTTCTTATTTTTAAATTATTAATTATCAATTAAATTATTATTTTTTTAATATGACATTTATTTTTTTTTCTAAATAGATGAAAAAAAATCAAAGAAGGTTAACAATTTTTGAATTAGGTGAACTAATAGTTCAAAAAACTGGGAACAAGAATTGTTCCAGTAATAGATGAGCCATAGTTCACCTTACCGACTAGACCCGAAATACTTTATTTTTTCTTTGAAAATTTTTACTTTAGTGATAATTAAAGTTCTTTTATTGCTCTTTAACAAAGACTAAATTTACAAAAAATGGAAAACAGAGCGTAGATAGTTTTTTAAACTACAAATTAATAATAATTTAAGTTATTTTTTAATTTAAGATTTTTTTATTTTTACATCTTTTCTTTTTTAACAAGATTTCTAAAATCAAAAGAGATATTTATTTAATTAAAAAAAATATATATTTTATAAATTTTATATTGAGATATTTTGTTGTTGTTGAGCTGATGAAAAAAATTAAACGAATAAAAGAAACTTACGAGCTAAAGGGGCCCATCCGATAGCCGCTGCTCTGGCAAACGGTAGCCAAGCAGCCACGCTTGCCATTCTAATACTAAAATTTTTTTTCGTTTATTTTATCAATATTTGTTATTGTTTAATCGATTTATCTTTTTTTGTGAGCAAAAAATGGCCAAATGATAAAAAAATTATCATTAAAATGGTCTTGGGCCAGAGTTAGTTGCCATTTTGTTGGTTTTAAACATGTTGGAAAATTAATTGCTTGTTTTTATTGCTTTTGTTGCTGCTGTTTTCGAATAACTATCAAACTAAATCTAAATTTTAAACATAAAAAATAAAAAGCAAAACAAAGATTTATTCAAAATCAATTATTATAATCGATGCAGATATTTTTTAAAGTAGAATAAGCTTGCTTCCAAAAAAATAAGTTCATAGCATTAAATTTCATTTAAAATTTCAAATTGCATGAAATGATAAGATTATTGTGCCAGTGAACAAGAATAGATTGAAGAAACACTAAGAACAAGAGGAAAGAGATTGAACGAAATAAAGAGTAAAACAAAAGGAAAGAGAGATAAATCAAGAGAGAAAAAGAGAGAGAGGTAAAATTTTATGAATTTTTACTTTTTTGTTTAACTAATTTAATATCGATCCAGTCAGTATTAGATATGATGATTACGATTATTGCCAAATTAAATTCCGGTATCTTATTCGAAAAATGTGCTGTCATTATGCTTGATAGAGAACGAGCTTTAGCTCAAAATGATTTATATATGATTATTTTTATTATTATTTTTCTTGAAACTAAAAACTAAAAAAATCAATTAAGATTCGATTTTTTTAGAAATTTTTTTAAAAATAAAAAGAATACAGCAGAAAACTAGTGGAATCTAAAGAAAAGCAAGCATATTCCAATCAACCAAATCTCTTTCAATTACTCTCTTTCATTTTCTATCTTTTTTTTTGTTCTTTTGTTTAGTCTGTGTATGTATGAGTTTGTGAGTGTGAGAGCTTCAGAATTTTATTATTATTTATTTATTGGTATATTAAATATCAAATATTAGATTGTTAGATTACCAATTCTGTTCATAGTTATTGCAAAAATGAAATTGAAGAAAATTGCAAGAAAACAATTATAAAATAAAATCAATAAATCTTTAATGATGATGGAAAAAAAAAGATTTTAATAATCAGACTTTGAATAAAATAAAATCAGTGAAATAACTAAAATAAAAACAAAAATAAATTTTAAGGTTTATCAAATGCACTTTTCAAAAAATTATTAATTATGACAAAGGAGAATTTTTAACTTGTTATTTTTAAAGATAATTAAGCTCATTAGTTTATCAAGCTCTTAAAAATTTTCAACTTCCTCTCTCATTTGGAAAAGCTTTATTAATTATTTCTTCCGATACTTTTCAAGTGACAAATATTTACTTAGTACAGCATGCATTTAAATTTTTTATCATTTTTAAGAGTAAAATATTTTCCTCTTTTTTTTACTCGATTTTATAAAATAAATTCAATTAACTAAAATTATATTTAATTGATTTTATCTTTTTTTTAAATAATTTAATTTAATTGTTTAACGCTGTCAGCAACAAAAAAAGTAAATCTGGTCAAATGTCTCATTAGTCGTTGATATGTCACGAAATATATTCAAATCAACTTGACACAATGAGTTTTTGTAATCATGTTTATTGTCATTTTGTCATTTTTGAATAAAAGTAAAAATTAAAAACTTGAAAAATTCCAAGTCCGAATTTAGAAACAGAAAGCTATGAAAATGCTCAAATAGTACTAAATAATTTAGTAAAAATAAAATATTTTAAATTTCAACAATTTCTTTCATTTTATGAGTTTAAAGATTAAAAATACATTTAAAATAAAATTTTTTACTAAGATTTATTTTCTACTCTCATCGATCACTCGACTAATCTAGAAGCCCTCTAGATCCAACTCGTTTCTATAACTAATTTTGTCATATTTAAACAAGATAATATGTGATTTAATAACCTTCATTTATTTATCTAGGGATCTAGATCTATTAATTTTGTTTAAAAATTCACTGAGGAAAATTCCGAAAAAAAAATCTTCTTTTATCTGTATCTCTTCTTTTCATATTGTTAAACAAAGAGCAAAAGTTTTCAGCCAAAAATATCAAAAATTTGATTAAAATTCTTCTAGTGGCATAAACTTTGACAATAATTGGGTCTAATTTTTGAATGTTTTTATTCTAAATCCTTTGAAACAGCACCTGTATCATATTTAATTTTTATTTAGGCTCAAACACCAAGATACACTAATTTGGATGGTATAAAATCGTTGTTATAATGCTATTTTCCTGGAAAATATAAAACAACAAATTTCAATTTATTTTCCAATTAAAATGTTAATTCTAGCTTAATGAATTGAGTCTTAATAATTTAAGAAAAAAAAACTCTCTAATTATCAGCAAACCGATAAATATAAATATAAAGTTGATGAATTAAATTATATTTGATGAAATTGTATATTATCAATAACTAATAAAGAAAAATGTTGAAAAAATATACCACATTAATAAAAATAACTAGTTCTAAATATAATCAGGAGCCAAAAGAACAGCACGCTGATTCAACTAAATGCGCTAATTTTCTCTTAGTTTGATTCAGACTAGAAAATTTTTATCGAGAATTTTTTTTTAGTAAAATTCAATTTTATTTTAAACCAAATGTTATGTAGACTTAATGTTTTTAAAATAATTTTTTTAAACTTATTCATTTACTAAATAATCTTTTTAATTTTTTGTTCTGCAAAAAAATATGAATAGATAATTTTGAATTAACCAAAGTCTAGCATTCAATTATTTATTTCTTTATCATTAAACTTTAAAACAAAAAATAAAAAATAAACATTCTAAAAAAATAAATTTAACCTTTTTTCAAAATAAAAGTTCAAAACTTTGTTTTAGTTTAGATATTTTGTGTTAAAGAGAATAATTTTGAAATAAAAAAAAAACAAGGTTAACTTTGTAAAAATGTCAAAATAATAAGAAAATTATTTGAAATAAAAAAATTATTTTGTTTCTGTTCTCCTGCTGTCATAGTTCATGCTTAATTTGTTTTAATTGAAAAATAAATTTGATCCAGTTATCAAATATCTTTGATTAAAAAAACAAAATATAAAACCTGAGATTCATGTAACCAAATTAAAAAAAAAAACTTTCACTTTAAATAGTGTCATCGGTTTCAAAATGATTAGCGTCTTATACCTAAAAATAATCAGCTTTAGGCTTCATTACATTATTTTTTCTTCATTTGGTTGTCAAGGATTTTGTTGTTAATCAAGGCACAAATCCGAACAAGCTTTTTACTTATAACAAGTTAAAAATTTAATCAAAAAAATTAATAAAGGCCCCAAAAAGATTATGATAAATTATTATTTTCAAGAAAAGCAGAAAAAAAAATAAATTGAAAATTATTGATGGAAAAAAAGAAGAAAAATCAGCCAAATCATTTTACTAGTCAAAGAAATTCACATTTTAAAATGACGTGGAAAAAAAGAAAAGGAAAACTGATCAAATTAAATTCCAATCAGTCAAATTTGATAGCTCTTTTCATTTTGGATTGTATCTAGTCTTCTTCTAGGCTCGTTTATAATTATTTGGAATAAAATTTTACTCTTTTATATTTTCTATGTAATAATAAAAAATAATCTTTTTCTCTAATCAATACTAGTTGCATAATTATTTTCGAATATTGTTAAATAAAAATAAAAAAGTTAAATACAATGAAAAGATAAAAATTATTTAGTTTTTAAATAAAAATAAAACTATAATTTAACAACAAATTTTTATTTGATTAAAAATAACTAGTTCTAATTCAACCTGATTGAAATTACGATCGATTTTTTCCACTTTTTTTTTATTTAATATCAAATATTGCATAATCCGAATCTTGAATAATCTTTGACAAGTTTTAGCCCTAAGTTTTCAACAAAAAATAAAACAATTTTGCCAAACAGAATTAAAAAAAGAAAGAATTTATCATTTTTTTAATATTCAATTAACTTTTTTTTTCCAAATTTTCAAATAAAAAAATAAAGAATCATATAGACCAAGTTTTATTAAATTAAAACTCAAAATAACATATTAGAATATTTAATTCTCTTGAAGCTTCTTTTTTTTTTAATTTCTGCATTTGACTAGTATGTTAATTCATTCGGTTATAAATTATTTTTGACTTTTGAGCAATAAAAAAGAAAAATCGATCATTTTTCTTAAAAGTCAATGTGATATTATCGAAAAAGAAAATTTTATCAAATTAAATTAAATTGATTAATTTATTGAATTTTAATTTTAATTAATTTTTTTCTATAATTTATAAAATTAGATGTGGAATATTTACGTATATCATTCAAATTTAAATTGAAAAGTTTGTTGAAACAACAAAAAGTAAATTTTTGAAAATGAAAATAAATGAAGAAAAAATTTGAATTTTAATTAAACTTAAATCAAGAATGAATCTTAGAAAAAATTCGCTTTTCGGTGTTTTTAATTAAAAGCTGCATAATTTTGTTTTAAGTAATAAATTGATATTTAACTTAAAATTTATTTTCGTATTTTGTGTTTTATTTATCCGATTAATTCTACGGAAGCTAACTTTCAAAAGAGCTCTTCAAATCAAAGAATATATAATACGGATTAGGAATTATTTTATTACGTGTAATATTGTTTTAATTAAGTAAATCCTCGATGAATTTCTTTTTTCATATTGATTGTCATTAATAATTTTAACTCTGTTTGGTAATATCTCGTACTGATATCCAGATGATGCCATAATTGAATATTTCCATCACCTATAGAGATAATTTTCTTATAAGATAAATTTTTCTACTCGAGCCAATTGTGAGATAAATGCTTCTAAAATGAAAAAAAAATGCTTTTTTGACTTCAATTAAATTCACGATTTAGACCGATTTGTTTCCTATTAAATTTAAGGATATAAATGGCACTTGATACGTGTCTTTCTTTTCGAACGGAATTAGATTCTGATGCTTTTAAACTTTTTTTAAAAATTGTTTACAATTTAGTTCAAAATTAAATTACGTGATTTTTTTGAGGCAATTGAATTCATTTTGCATCATTAATTCAACAATTTTATTCTATTTACCAGACTAAGTACTTTTTTCTAAAGCTTTTGAAATAAAAGCTTAAAAATTCTAAATTTCCAAAAAATTTAATTTTTCTTCATTTTTCATTTCTTCTGAAAAAACAATCAGCATTAATAAAAAGTTATTTTTAAAAATTGATTTAGATGTTTTAAAAAAAATTTGGTCATTTTTCGATGCCGTATTTGAAAGCACCTAAACCAAGTTGGGACTTTAACAATTATACATCAACCTTTTTTCCAGAAGCGACTTGATCTAATTCAGCTTCTCTGCATTCACAATTTATATTTGTGAGAAAAGTTTGTCTTTGATTACAATTTTTATTTATCTCTATAGCTAAATTAAAATTATTTCCTTTGTCTAGCAATTGTTACTTAGGTATCCAATTTCATGTCTTCAAGCCTATTAATAATTTTATACATTTGTCTGATATAAGCTCTCGGTTTTCCACTTTAAGTGTAGTAAGATCAACTTTCAAAATTCTTTCATTTCAAGTGAAAAATTCAGCTAATCTACAATTCTTAATAAGATAATTTTCCTATAATATTTTGATTTGGAATTTTTTTAATAAAATCATCTATCCATTCTAAATAAGATCAGAAAAAAATAAAGAATATTTAAGAACAAATATTTTTCTCCAGCATAAAAATTTTAAAATAAAAATTTTTATTTGAAATTTAATTTGATGCTTTTTCTATTCATTTATTATATACGATTCCATTTTTTTTAACTAAAATTTAATTAATTTCTTATTTCGTTTTCACATGCATTTTGTTAAGCTCTTTTTTATTTTAACTTGCTGAAATGAAAACTTCAAATTGTTCGTGGCAATAACAATTTGCATCAAAAAATAGGCTTATTGTTTAATAGCATTCATTCAGACAGATTAATTTCTTATTAAAAAAAATTCAACTTCCATTTTTTATTATAAGTTAAAAATAATGCATTTTTTCATTACAAAATGGTAAAAACATGATTTTCTCCAAATATCCTTTTAATAATAAATGGGTATTTATTTTTTTATTTATTAATCTATACAGCAAAAATCTTGGAATATTAACCATTTTAAATTGATATTTTTCCATTTAATATTTGAAAATGTAATATCTAATTTTTTTAATAATCAATATGTTTTGATTTTAATAGATATATTTTTTAATTTTTAATGTAATTTTATGTGCCTTTACCCATTATTAAAATTATGTCTTTATTTAAAGTTTTGTTTCCTTTAAGAAATAAAAATTAAAAATTGCAATTGTGAAAGATAAGATCTAATAAATCGCCTGGGATTCATACTTAATTGCTTAACATTATATACCATTAATGAATATAATGGAATAATCCCCTCAGTTTGATGTTTTATCCATGTATTTAAAGATATACATGGATAAACCATCCATGTATATCTTTAAATACATGGATGGTTTAAATCCATGTGTTTATGCAATGTCCGAAAATGAATTTTGAAAATTAGTTCCAGTATTTCATTTAATGGCGTTTAATTTTTTTTTAAAATAAAGTTTCCACTTTTCAAGTATCATTAATATATGGTACAAATTTATCAGAAGACAAAATTTTTTTGTTTAATTGTTTTGATTTTTATTTAAGATTCTTTTTCATGTAAAAACAAAGATCCTTTCATATAAGGCTTTTAAAAGATATCGCTTCGTTAATTAAAATATTGAAAGCAAAATAAAATCTTAGATAAATACTTTTTTAGATATATATTACTGTTTTGAAAAATTTCATGGTTTATTAAGTATTATCCTCTTGTTCAAAACTGGAACTTATATTTCAGCATTTTAAAAGGCATTCACCTATATTTTGTAATTAAAAAAATTAAGAGTCCTTTATTTTAAAATTGACATTGCATATTTTTGAAAAGACTGTTCAATATTTTAAAGTGTCAAATGAAACTTATTAGTTTTAATCTTGAATATTATTAACATTTTTATCATCTTTAAAAAAAAATTTTTTCTTATTTTTTATTTGAAAAATGTTTTAAAATTTTTTTTTTAGAAATAAAAACTAAATCATTTAATTAAAAAAATAAATAAATTAAACTATCGAACTTTTTTAATGCCTTTTCAATTTTTTTGAGAATTATTATTTAAAGACGGAAAAATACTCCATATAAAGTTGCTCATGAGGTATTTGTAAGTTTTTAAAACAAAAAATGCATTAAATGTACGAAAAATAAAGCATTTTTTAATAGATACTGATTTAAAGTATTAAAATAGGCGATTTTTCTTAATTCGAATCAAGATATATCGAATATCCAACTCCATTGTACCTAGCTGTAAGTTTTTTCCCTGAACTATTAAACATTTAAACATTTCTAACCTTCAGCTATTTCAAATTTATCGTCTTTCATTTTCTTTTCATTATTTAGACTTATTTTTCCTTTTTTTTTTCGTTTTATTTATTTTTTTTTATCTTATTTAACTTTATTTTAATTTTATGTTTAGATGTTTTTATTCTGAAGGAGCATTAGCTCGGAACAGATAAGCAAAAAAATTAAATAAATTTAAAATTGGATAAGAATTTATATTTAATTTTGATTGTGCAGTTTTTGGTACTAAAACTAAAAACATACTAGTATTTAGGCTTTTCAATAATTATCAGCATTTATGCCATTAATTATTTTATTTTTTAAGTATTCATTTGTGAATAAGGCTCCGCAAGTATTCTAAATTTATTTAAAAAAACAAAAAAATAATCATTTTGAAAAAAATTTTAATTTGAGTAAACTTTGTACTTCACTGATAATTTTTTATTGAATTGAATAAAATTTAATAACAAATTTTATCCTTTTCTCAAAAGGTTATTCAGTTTAGAAAGTTTTTTAGAAAAGCAACAAAAATATCAAAATAATATTGAAAAGAAAAATTCTAAAATAGGATAATGATGATGCAAGCGAAAAAAATTAAGTCCTCAAGATTCTAGTTTTAATCTTATTATTTAGTCATTTATCGATTTTGGATGAAAAGTAAATTTTGCTCTACCAATTTTTTAAATTCCTTAAAATTTTTTAAAAAAGTTTGATTATCGACTTGAATTATGTCTTGTGAAATAATTATTTAATATTTTAAGAACATATGAAAACAATTTCTTAAATGAATAAAAACAAAAAAAATGTTTGAGTGTAGTTTATAACGCTGCACTTTTTCAGCGTGAGGTTTTGGGGCAAATTGAATTTTAAAATCAAGATTAAAAGATCAAAACATAAATTGCAATATTGTTTTTAATAATAGAGAAAAGTAAATTTTTTCCAAAGCAATTACTTGACATGTTATGTAAAGTTTATTTTCATATTTATAATTTTAAAATGTCCTATTGTATTGAACTTTAAAAGGTTTAAATTTTTTTTTTGATTTTAATGAAAACTTACTTTTAAAGACAAAAAAATTTAAGGTTTTAAATTTAAAATTTATTTAAGTGGAAAAATTAAATTAAATTTGTTTGAATGAATGAATATAAAAGTTATAAATTTGAATTTGTGAATTAACTAAAACTGAATTATTCAAATTATTGATTGTTTTTGTTAAATAAATTAGATATAAATCATTTTGATGTTAATTTGATAATGAACCATTATTATAAAAAACAAGTCTAGTAATGTTTAGTATTTATTTCTTAAAAATTATCAAAATCATTAGATTAATTAAGTTTTAAGATTTTAAATGATCGTTTTGATCTTAAAATTTGATCTGAAACTTCCATTTGCCGGTTTTAGTTATGGCCACATACTTTCCAAGTTCATCAATTTCAGCTTCGGTAGACCGATCTCGTCCATGTCTCCGAGGCCATGTGTCTGTCAATTCTGGCTTTAAATTGGTTAACTGTATCCGCCTCTGCTATCTCTGAGGGTAACATATTCCAGACTCTTACTAACTGACTATTATGTCTTCTATTTATTCCTTCTGCTGTCCCTGAATTTTCTAACCCTAATTCCATTTTTCAAGACCCTTCGTGATTTTGAATATTTGTCTTAGTCTTTTCCCCTCCTAATCTCGAGACTTGTGAGCCTTAATGTTTTAGCCTTACCCCTCAATTCAATGACCTTATTTTTTGTCCTTTTCTGAATACTCTCAAATCTAGATATGTCCTTCTTCGACATCGAGTTCCAAACAGCTGATGCGAACTCTAAATGCGCTCTCACGAAGGCTGAATACTGAAGAATTTAAAAGTTTTCCTCATTTTGCCAAGTGCCCTGTTTTACTGTAGACACAGATGTTTCCTTCTCAACCTCTGGTTTCTGTAGCCATACTTTTCTCTCTGCGTTTTCTGCGAAATAATTCAATTTCCCTTTTATGCCGTACGCCTCCAATTTAGTAGTAGTAGTAGTTTTGACTGTAGCTGGCTAGCCAGCGAGTGTGCTGATAAGGCACACTAAGACAGCTGATGTGATTGATTGCTGCTCATCCAGCAATCAATGCCTGCTTTAAAGCTGTTAACATTGGGGGCTTCAACTAATTCATTTGGCAGCGAGTTTCATATGTTAGCGGTTCTGTTGAAAAAAAAGTTATCTCTATGTTGGAGCCTCGATATTTCTTTGTGATATTTGAGGCAGTGACCTCTTCCTTGGTTTTTTGTGACATTAAAATTGTTGCTTTTTTCAACCGATTCTATTCCATGCATGAACTTGTATAATTGAATTAGATCACCTCTTTCTCTTCTTTCCACCAGATTTGGAATGTTCAAAGCCTTCAATCTGCTTTCATACGGTTTGTTTCTAATTGACGAAACAAATTTCGTAGCTCTGCGTTGAATCCTTTCAACATTCTCACAGTCAGACTTAAGAATTGGAGACCATACAGGCACCGCAAATTCCAAAAGAGGACGAACAAAAGTTAAATACAAAGATCTTAATAACTTACAATCAAAACGAGCGAATGACTTCCTGATGCGACCTAACATTTGATTTGCTTTGTTTGTAGCCTCTATCACTTGATTTTTCCATTTAAGATTTGTATTGAAAATAACTCCAAGATCTCTTTCGGTTTCTGACGTTGCTAATAGCTTACCATTAATAAAATAAGGAAATTTTTTGTTTTTATGACCATAATGCATAACCACACATTTTGATGTGTTGAAGAGAAGTAGCCAATCTTGAGTCCACTTGAGAATTAAATCTAAATCTGATTGTAGTTTTGCGGCGCTTATTTCTAATACCGTTTGCGAGAAAATTTTAGTATCATCTGCATACAATTTCACAACATTCTCTATTCCTTTAGGTAGATCATTGATATACAAAACGAACAAAAGTGGACCAATCACTGACCCTTGTGGTACACCGCTAAAAATCTCAACCCAATCCGACAAAATTTCACCTTGAATAACTCGTTGTCTTCTATTTTTCAAGAAAGCTTCAATCCATTTTAGTGTCAGACCATCAAAGCCATACGCTTTTAATTTAGCTATTAGTCGTCTGTGCGGAACAGTATCAAATGCTTTCGCAAAATCTAGCAGAATCACATCAACAGGAATACTTTTGTCTAGACTCATTGAGATGAAATCTAGCATTTCCAGAAGATTAGATGTACATGACTTTTTCTTAACAAATCCATAATAATCATTAACAAATTTAATTCTAAGTTTTTATTATTTATTATTAATCAAGGTTAATCAACAGGCTAGTGCCCTTATCTATTTTCAAGACTGATTAAGACTTCATTTATTTAATTATTTTAAAATAAAAATAAAATATATTCTTTTTAAAAATAAAATCTAAATTGTACATAAAAAAATAAGAAATTTTATTTAATATAAACTAAATTTTTTCATTTTAATTTAAAATTTTTGCAAGATAAATTAAATTTATCGAATAATTTACACTCTCTATTGTAAATTAAGTTTATATTATTAAATACATACATCTTAAAGTGATTATAAGTTAAATTGATTTTTCCGTTACAAGATTTTTAATTAATTTTGGAAAAAAATAAGAAAAGATCATTTCACAAAATTTTGATTTAGCACCATTTTGTACCAATAAATCCGAATTCCTTAAAATTCCGTTTTAGATTTCTCGAATGATTTGTTTGAAGTTGATAAGATTGTAAGTACATTATCAAATTTCATAATTTTAAATGAAAAATTTAATAATTTTGATAAAAAGCGATGTTGAATGGAAAATAAATTAACGCTTCATTTATTTAATTTTAAAGAATAATTTAAAAAAATTAAAAATATTTATGCTGTATTTTTTCGTCTTTTAATGAAAATTTACATACAAATTTGAAAAAGCATGAAAAAAAGTGCGATGTTTCAAATTTATTTTTTGAAAAAATAATTTAGCAATCTTATTACACTGAAATTAATATAAATTAATATAAATTAATAATAAAAGAATATAGCAAACATAAGATATTTCGTTTTTATTTTTTGAAAAAAAAAATCTTTAAATTTATTAATGTTTTTTTAAAAATAAGAAAATAACTTTCTTTTAAAAAAGATAAATTTAATAAAAAAATAAAAGATATTTGTTATGTCGATGGATGGGTTTTCCTGACAATGAGACAGATGTGATCCTAATAGATGAATGCTTAAAATTATGCGAGTATGCGGGCGCTTAACCTTAATAAGCCTTATGAGACTTATGCAGCCCGATATGGATGACTTTTGCAACCAGAGCCTAAAACAGTTGGTAATGTTTTAAGTATGTTGTTCAGCAACCGACTTGAACTAACTTTTCCAACTGGTTCCGATTATAGAGTCACATATACAGCAGCTCTTCGAAGAGTAAACTAACTACTTCTATCTTAAGATACTTATTGAAATATCAAAAGATTCGAGTTCTTCTTCAGAACTCTGGATGACTTCTGCAGTCTTCCTTTCGTTTAACGAGAGACTTAAGTTAAATCGCTCGAAATAAAGTATAAGAATTAAAATTTAATTTTGTTCTAAATATGCTTTTATTTCAAATACTAGATAAACAAAATGCAAAATTTCAGTTGTAACTATTTAAATTAAATAATTAAACAAATGTAGTAATATTCTTCAACTTTTAAAAATTTAAATTTAAAAATTATTAAAATGTAAGGATACATCTTCATTATATCTACCCTTAAAAAAAAATTTCCTAAAATTAAAAAAAAACAACTAAATCTTCTTTTAACATCACCGTCTTCATCACCACCAATCATAATTCATTTTCTGATATCAACAACATGTCCTCTTAAAAATTCTTCTTAGACATTTCTTGCTCTTAATTTGTTTGGTTTCTTTGATGTATTTGGTAAATTTCTTAATAAGTATATATGAATAGTTAAGTAAGTTAAAATATGATCTATCTATATATAATAGTTTCTCAATTCTAAAATGTCTACTGCAATCATATCAAATGGTTTATGAAATTCTGTTATTGGTTTCAAATTTGCTCTCGAAGCGATAGGGTCTTTTAGTTTTGAACATGTCTGACGTGACTTAACGTGGTTGATTTTTCTTTGTAAGCATTTGGCCAATAAAATCTGTTTGATAGTTTCATTCAAGTCTTCTTTTTTTCTAGATGACCTCCCATAAAATTGTCATGGCATATTTTCAGAATGTCGGGTCTTATATCTTTTGGTACCACTAATAACTTTTTCACAAGCCCGACGTACCTTAAATAACACACCGTCTTCGAAAAGAAAGCCTTCTATCCTTTGGGCTTTTACTTTTACAATCAGGTCTGATATATCTTTATCTCTATCCTGTAATCAACCAATTTTATCATTGATTGAGAGAAAATCTCTGTCTTCCATGTCTTGTTTATTTTCGAACACAAAACATTCGATCCCTTTTCTTATAAGGGTATCGTTTATAATCCTGGCCACGTTATTCCATCCAAACGACTGCCACATTTTCGGAAATGAGATTTTATACACTTCATTCCGTAAACATTTTCTTGACAATTTTTTCAAAGTCAATTTGACGTGTTCGACTTTTAATTTACTCTTCAAGTGTCCATTCATGCAATAAAAGATTCTTTCTCTTATTAAACATTTTTTCACTATTTGTGGAATGGAAAATACATCTTTGTTCATCAGATACTTATAATAATGAGCTACAGCAAGCAAACTTGCGGGGGTGGTCTACTGGGTCTAAAGTCTCTAGCAATATTTGTTTCAATCATTATCAACTGGAAAAGGGATCTTTAAAAACAACATCCATCAAAAAAATGGCTAAAAAAGGCTTGGTTTAAAAAACACTAGAAGTTTTTTTACTTGAAAAAGGATTTTTGGTAAAAATAAAATGACGTAAAATGAATTTATTTAAAGAAAACTATTTAAAATACCAAAGAAAATATTATTAAGATAGAAAAGAGAATTGAGCAGGTAGAATTAAGTAAAAATCAAAAAAATCTGAAATTTCCTTTTAAAGACTTTTAATATCTGAGATGTTAAAATAAAAGTGTTTTTTGATTATTTTTTTCGAATTATTACTATTATCAATTTAGGAAATAAGTAAATTAGATAAGATGCTTTTGATCTTTTAAAAAAAAGTTATTTTCTTATTTGTATAAAAAAATTTAAAGATAATTTTTTTTAAAAATAAAAACTAAATATCCTAAGTTTGCTATAATCTATTTAATTTCAATGTGAAAAGATTGCAAAATTAACTCCCATTTATTATTTTTAAAAATAAATTTTGAAGCATCGTACTTTTTTCATTCTTTTTCAAAGTTGTATGTCATTAAAGAAGAAAAAATGCACCATATATATAATTTATTTAAAAAAATTAAAAAATTGAAATATTTAAATGAAATGTTAATTATTTGCTAATAGTTAAAGAAACATTTTTAAGATTTTAGTGTCTTGCCTTCTTTATTAGATTTGTTAGATATTATACAAAGATCATGTAAGTGATTTTAAATAGATTATTAATGTATCATGTTTAAATTGATAACGATTTTGCTGCTCTGATATGAAAATTTAAAATAAGCTTTCACTAATTCAGATTTTTTAATTAATTTTTCTCTAAATTCACGTTAAAGACCTAATATTAAAAAAAAAGAAATTCATGATAATAAAAATGTAATACACTTAAAAAAAAATGTAACAATTGTTAAATACGCAATAAATACACTTGAAAGTCATTAATAAATGAAGTTTAGCTTGAATACTATTTCGAAATTTGTCCATTTGAATTTTTTGGTATTGAATGTAAAAATAAAGAAAAGATTTAAATTTGTCAACAAAAATTCGAATTTCATAAAGCTGCAACTAGCCTCAAAGAGTCAAATGGTCAAAGAACTAAAATTAAAAAAAAACTTCGTCATATATTTTTGACTAAAAGATAAGGAATAAGTGCAGTCATGGACAAATTTTCATTATATTTATATTCACTACTGCTAATACTACTTCTTTTTTTTCTAATATTTAGTTAATTTAATCTATAAACTAATTAAATATCTAAGTTGAATTTCGTAAATAAGAAGTTTAATAAATTTATTATTTCAGTAAGCACATTTAATTTATGTTTTTTTCAGTAAAAAACTTTAACAAGGATTTAACAATATTCATATGTTTAACTGAAATAGTAAAAGTTAATTTAATAAAAAAAGAGAAAAATTATATATTAATCATCTTATCTATCTATAATTATTAAAATGAATCTAAATAGCAATCGACCAAAAATTCCGTAAAATTCAAATTTTCCAATATGTATAAGCTAATCAAAAGCAGACTTAGGTAAATGTTGTTTCCTAGGGTCTCAAAAATTGATTTGTTCATTTTTAAATTATGGGACTAAATGATTTTATTTTTAGAAATAACATATACAAAATTCTTTTTCAAAACTATATTTTTCTATTTAAAAAATATCAATAAACAATAACAAAAAGGGATAATTATTTATTATTTTGTTTTACGTTCCAAGCTCTGGTCTTTTTTTATTACATTCTTAAATTAAAATTGCTTATATGTCCACAAAATAGTTTTTTCTATCTTGCTTTTTTGAATTAGCTATGACATAATCATGGTTTCTTTAGAATTCATTACCATCGCATTAATTCTTGTTCAGTTTCATTTAATAAAATAATTCTTATTTCTAGAAAGGACAGTTTCGATTTTAATCATTTTTTATTCAAAATCAAGAAAAATAAATAGAAAATTGAGAAAAAACCCTGCAATAGAAAATTAAAAGCAAATAAAATTTGTAAAAAAAATTGAGTATGACTCCGTCCACTCATTTTATGTGGACGTAGTCATGTCTTAAAACACATATTTATTTTTGGACGTAGATAGTCAATTTACCTTCACATATTATATGTGTAGTAAGAAATAACTACATCCACATAAATGAATAAAAATTATGAGATCACGAGATTTTCACGATTGAATTTCAATTCAATTTGAAAATTGACTTTATTTTGTTCCATAATCAAAATATTTAACTGAAAGAACATTTTCTGAAAATAAAATTTGTTTTTATGACTTAATGTCTCGTGGATTTTAAACACAGAAGTATATATTACTAATCGCATTTATTTCAATAATTATGATACATGGGATTTTAAATAATTTCAATTTTCAATTTTATGAATTATCATTCTTTACTAAAATATTAAAATAATCTTTTATTAATATAATACTTTAGAAAATTGTCATAGTATCATTTCAAGCCAGTATCTAGTGAAAGAAACATTCTCTTTCGGAAGGAACTTTCTTTGAATGCATGACATCATATTGTTTTATTAAAAAAATAATAAAATAATGAAAGCTTATGTAAAAAATAATAAAATATCAATTATTTTGATAAAATTCAAGTAAAATTCAATAAATTAATCAATTTAATTTAATTTGATAAAATTTTCTTTTTTGATAATATCACATTGACTTTTAAGAAAAATGATCGATTTTTCTTTTTTTGCTCTAAAGTCAAAAATAATTTATAACCGAATAAATTAACATACTAGTCAAATGCAGAAATTAAAAAAAAAGAAGCTTCAAGAGAATTAAATATTCTAATATGTTATTTTGAGTTTTAGTTTAATAAAACTTGGTCTATATGATTCTTTATTTTTTTATTTGAAAATTTGGAAAAAAAAAGTTAATTGAATATTAAAAAAAATGATAAATTCTTTCTTTTTTTAATTCTGTTTGGCAAAATTGTTTTATTTTTTGTTGAAAACTAAGGGCTAAAACTTGTCAAAGATTATTCAAGATTCGGATTATGCAATATTTGATATTAAATAAAAAAAAAAGTGGAAAAAATCGATCGTAATTTCAATCAGGTTGAATTAGAACTAGTTATTTTTAATCAAATAAAAATTTGTTGTTAAATTATAGTTTTATTTTTATTTAAAAACTAAATAATTTTTATCTTTTCATTGTATTTAACTTTTTTATTTTTATTTAACAATATTCGAAAATAATTATGCCACTAGTATTGATTAGAGAAAAAGATTATTTTTTATTATTACATAGAAAATATAAAAGAGTAAAATTTTATTCCAAATAATTATAAACAAGCCTAGAAGAAGACTAGTTACAATCCAAAATGAAAAGAGCTATCAAATTTGACTGATTGGAATTTAATTTGATCAGTTTTCCTTTTCTTTTTTTCCACGTCATTTTAAAAATGTGAATTTCTTTGACTAGAAAAATGATTTGGCTGATTTTTCTTCTTTTTTTCCATCAATAATTTTCAATTTATTTTTTTTCTGCTTTTCTTGAAAATAATAATTTATCATAATCTTTTTGGGGCCTTTATTAATTTTTTTGATTAAATTTTTAACTTTTTATAAGTGAAAAGCTTGTTCGGATTTGTGCCTTGATTAACAACAAAATCCTTGACAACCAAATGAAGAAAAAATAATGAAATGAAGCCTAAAGCTGATTATTTTTAGGTAAAAGACGCTAATCATTTTGAAACCGATGACACTATTTAAAGTGAAAGTTTTTCTTTTTAATTTGGTTACATGAATCTTAGGTTTTATATTTGATAACTGGATCAAATTTATTTTTCAATTAAAACAAATTAAGCATGAACTATGACAGCAGGAGAACCGAAACAAAATAATTTTTTTATTTCAAATAATTTTCTTATTATTTTGACATTTTAACAAAGAAAACCTTGTTTTTTTTAATCTAAAATTATTCTCTATAACACAAAATATCTAAACTAAAGCAAAGTTTTGAACTTTTATTTTGAAAAAAGGTTAAATTTTATTTTTAAGAATGTTTATTTTTTTAATTTTTTGTTTTAAAGTTTAGTGATAACGAAATAAATAATTGAATGCTAGACTTTGGTTAATTCAAAATTATCTATTCATATAGTTTTGCAGAACAAAAAATTAAAAAGATTATTTAGTAAATGAATAAGTTTAAATAAATTATTTTAAAAACATTAAGTCTACATAACATTTGGTTTATAATAAAATTGAATTTTACTTAAAAAAATTCTCGATGATAATTATCTTGCCTAAATCAAACTAGGAGAAAATTAGTGCATTTAGTTGAATCAGCATGCCGTTCTTTTGGCTCCTGATTATATTTAGAACTAGTTATTTTTATTAATGTGGAATATTTTTTCAACATTTTTCTTTATTAGTTATTGATAATATACAAGTTCATAAAATATAATTTAATTCATCAACTTTATATTTATATTTATCGGTTTGCTGATAATTAGAGAGTTTTTTGTTCTTAAATTATTCAGACTCAATTCATTAAGCTAGAATTAACATTTTAATTGGAAAATAAATTGAAATTTGTTGTTTTATATTTTCCAAGAAAATAGCATTATAACAACGATTTTATACCATCCAAATTAGTGTATCTTGGTGTTTCAAAGGATTTAGAATAAAAAC
Source organism: Brachionus asplanchnoidis (assembly GCA_025491095.1). Lineage (NCBI taxonomy): Eukaryota > Metazoa > Rotifera > Eurotatoria > Ploima > Brachionidae > Brachionus > Brachionus asplanchnoidis. The sequence goes on from JAILYF010000017.1 coordinate 945,265, forward strand.
ATTCAAAAATTAGACCCAATTATTGCCAAAGTTTATGCCACTAGAAGAATTTTAATCAAATTTTTGATATTTTTGGCTGAAAACTTTTGCTCTTTGTTTAACAATATGAAAAGAAGAGATACAGATAAAAGAAGATTTTTTTTTCGGAATTTTCCTCAGTGAATTTTTAAACAAAATTAATAGATCTAGATCCCTAGATAAATAAATGAAGGTTATTAAATCACATATTATCTTGTTTAAATATGACAAAATTAGTTATAGAAACGAGTTGGATCTAGAGGGCTTCTAGATTAGTCGAGTGATCGATGAGAGTAGAAAATAAATCTTAGTAAAAAATTTTATTTTAAATGTATTTTTAATCTTTAAACTCATAAAATGAAAGAAATTGTTGAAATTTAAAATATTTTATTTTTACTAAATTATTTAGTACTATTTGAGCATTTTCATAGCTTTCTGTTTCTAAATTCGGACTTGGAATTTTTCAAGTTTTTAATTTTTACTTTTATTATTTTCAAACAAAATGACAATAAACATGATTACAAAAACTCATTGTGTCAAGTTGATTTGAATATATTTCGTGACATATCAACGACTAATGAGACATTTGACCAGATTTACTTTTTTTGTTGCTGACAGCGCTAAACAATTAAATTAAATTATTTAAAAAAAAGATAAAATCAATTAAATATAATTTTAGTTAATTGAATTTATTTTATACAATCGAGTAAAAAAAAGAGGAAAATATTTTACTCTTAAAAATGATAAAAAATTTAAATGCATGCTGTACTAAGTAAATATTTGTCACATGAAAAGTATTGGAAGAAATAATTAATAAAGCTTTTCCAAATTAGAGAGGAAGTTGAAAATTTTTAAGAGCTTGATAAACTAATGAGCTTAATTATCTTTAAAAATAACAAGTTAAAAATTCTCCTTTGTCATAATTAATAATTTTTTGAAAAGTGTATTTGATAAGCCTTAAAATTTTTTTTTGTTTTTATTTTAGTTATTTCACTGATTTTATTTTATTCAAAGGCTGATTATTAAAATCTTTTTTTTTCATCATCATTAAAGATTTATTGATTTTATTTTATAATTGTTTTCTTGCAATTTTCTTCAATTTCATTTTTGCAATAACTATGAACAGAATTGGTAATCTAACAATCTAATATTTGATATTTAATATACCAATAAATAAATAATAATAAAATTCTGAAGCTCTCACACTCACACACTCATACATACACAGACTAAACAAAAGAACAAAAAAAAAAGATAGAAAATGAAAGAGAGTAATTGAAAGAGATTTGGTTGATTGGAATATGCTTGCTTTTCTTTAGATTCCACTAGTTTTCTGCTGTATTCTTTTTATTTTTAAAAAAATTTCTAAAAAAATCGAATCTTAATTGATTTTTTTAGTTTTTAGTTTCAAGAAAAATAATAATAAAAAAATAATCATATATAAATCATTTTGAGCTAAAGCTCGTTCTCTATCAAGCATAATGACAGCACATTTTTCGAATAAGATACCGGAATTTAATTTGGCAATAATCGTAATCATCATATTTAATACTGACTGGATCGATATTAAATTAGTTTAACAAAAAAGTAAAAATTCATAAAATTTTTACCTCTCTCTCTTTTTCTCTCTTGATTTCTCTCTCTTTCTTTTTGTTTTACTCTTTATTTCGTTCAATCTCTTTCCTCTTGTTCTTAGTGTTTCTTCAATCTATTCTTGTTCACTGGCACAATAATCTTATCATTTCATGCAATTTGAAATTTTAAATGAAATTTAATGCTATGAACTTATTTTTTTGGAAGCAAGCTTATTCTACTTTAAAAAATATCTGCATCGATTATAATAATTGATTTTGAATAAATCTTTGTTTTGCTTTTTATTTTTTATATTTAAAATTTAGATTTAGTTTGATAGTTATTCGAAAACAGAAGCAACAAAAGCAATAAAAACTAGCAATTAATTTTCCAACATGTTTAAAACCAACAAAATGGCAACTAACTCTGGCCCAAGACCATTTTAATGATAATTTTTTTATCATTTGGCCATTTTTTGCTCACAAAAAAAGATAAATCGATTAAACAATAACAAATATTGATAAAATAAACGAAAAAAAATTTTAGTATTAGAATGGCAAGCGTGGCTGCTTGGCTACCGTTTGCCAGAGCAGCGGCTATCGGATGGGCCCCTTTAGCTCGTAAGTTTCTTTTATTCGTTTAATTTTTTTCATCAGCTCAACAACAACAAAATATCTCAATATAAAATTTATAAAATATATATTTTTTTTAATTAAATAAATATCTCTTTTGATTTTGGAAACTAAGTTAGAAAATAAAAGATGTAAAATTTTAAAAAACAACTAAAATTTAGATCAAATTAAAAATTCGTTTCAAATTTCTAATTTAAATTTAAAGTTTGTAGTGAATTATTATTAATGAAAATTTTTAGATTTATTTTTTGACAATTTTAAAAAACAGCAAGCATCAAAAAAAATTTACATCTATTGAGACAGGCTTTCAAACTATATTAGTAGATAGTTCTTATAAAAATAACATATTCAATCAACTCTAATAACTACAAATTAATGTTTATATTTTATTTGATTCACATTATTTAATTATATTATTATATTGGTCTCATTTGATAAATAAATTATTAAATTTTTAATTATATGGCCAAAAAATGATGTTAAATTAATTTAAAAGCTTGGACAATAGAAAAATACCCGTTTCTTTTGGACAAAACTTTTACATTCCATCTCTACCATAATTTAAGCTTATTTTGAAGTATTCTCACTCTATTTATCAAACTCTTTTCTGTGTAATATTTAATGTATATTTAAAAAAAAAAACAATAAATAATTTAAGATTTTTTCTAGAAGACAGCTGAAAAAAATACACTTTTTAATTTTTCACATTTTATAATGGAATATTTAAAAAAAAATCTTCATCTCTTTCTTTTACCTCCAACTTCGGAAAAATTTAACCGAAGATTTTTTTTTATTATATAAAAATAAAAAAACAACACATTTGTTGTGTCTTATTGAAATTATGATATCGAAATTATTTGATTTTAGTGTTACTTTTATTTTTCTTTGAGAATTTTTTTCTTTAAATTTAAAATGAATTAAAAATTTATAAACAAACTCTTAATACTGGTCAAAAATTGATTATTAATTCATTAAATCAAAATCAATTTTAAAATTATCTAGAAGAAATTTTTAATAAGTGATCATGCGGGAGAACTTTTTTCAAATGTACTCAAAAAGATATGGTTGAGTTCATATTTTTTTCAATTGACAAATAAACTGCACTTCAAATAGAAAAGATTTTTTAAGTAATTCAATTTAATTTCAAAACTATTAAACAAAGAGCATCTTACATAAATTTTGCTCGTGATTATCAGACTTTAAACAATTAATTCAACAATTTTAGTTACATCTTGTTGAGTTTAGAAGATCAAATATTTTACTGAGTTATTAAAATGAGATTGTCTATCGTTTTTTTTTCTTTAATTTTAAGACTTGATTTCAAATTATCTTTAAAAATAAAAAAGTTTATGGAAGCATCAACTAATTTACGAAGGGGTAATATGTTACCCGAAATTGGTCACCTTTTATTTTGTTTATTCACATAATTATTTTAACATTTACGCATTTTAAATCACTATTAAAATAATTTTTCCAAGATTTAAACTTAAAAAGTTAAAGTTAAATTTTAATTGATGAATTATAATTTATTTATATAATAAATATTATATTTCCTAAATTATATCGCATTAATTTAAAATCAAAAACAATAAAAATAAAAAATCTTTCAAAATATAAAGCCAAAGACACAAATGAGTATTAAAGTATATAGTACAAAGATCCTCTAATCTAAATTTTCAGAGTTTAACAGAAATTGAATTTCAATAAAATCGAGCGTAGTTAATTCTGAAGAGATTCATTAGCAAACTCTTACATTGATGCAACTTTGAATGATGCGCCATTCTGCATTCACACACAAAAAAAGTTTTTTACACTTTGTTCTGTTTTTTTGTCCTGAACTTTAAAAAAACTGTAGAATAAAGGTCTTAAAAAATTGGACTTTTACTGAAGTAGCAAGACAGAAAATTCTTTTGATAGAAAATAATTTTCTATTTACTTTGATTGAAAAATTAGAGGCAAGTTTCGTAAAAATAAGATCTGGATCAATTATGAAGATTAATAATCAGATTTTCCTTACAACTAAGATGTCTTGATCACCTATTCTAGCCTTTTTTTGATAGATTTTTTTCTTATTAGCAGAAATCATGCAAAAAGTTTTAGACCAGTTTTATGTTAAACTTAGTTAAAAGTACACCATTTATCTAAAATATTAGTTGTAAAATTTAAAATTTTCAAATTTGTTTCAGGTTATACGTTTCAAGTTAACGGAGATACTAATTGTTGTATCATCTGCAAACATTTTGATATTTAAATTTTTAAATAAATATGGTTTAATTTTTTGAGTTTGAATTACAAAATGTATCCAATGTTGAAATTACGTTGAAAAAGTGCGATGTTTCAAATAAAAAAATATTTTTAAGTTAATATTGCAAGCATGAAAAATTTTGTTATTTTTTTTATAAATTTTGACATTGGGTTTGTGATATGATGATCCTTAAAATAATATTTGTAGTTTAAAAAACTTTCTACGCTCTGTTTTTCATTTTTGTAAATTGAGTCTTTGTTAAAGAGCTTTAAAAGAACGTTAATTTTCACTAAAGTCCAAATTTTCAAAGAAAAAAACAAAGTATTTCGGTAAGGTGAACTATAATTATAATATTAATAATAATTTGACTGTAATATAAGTAATCCTGCAAGTGAGGGCTTTCCTCACTATGACTGCCGATTGTTTACGATCGACTTGTAATTGTCATAGTTTGCTTTGAAACCGTTCTTAGTGCAGGCCTGAATTACTGTTGGTGGCAGTTGATTCCAAAGCGGGACGATTCGATTAGTAATGAAATATTCTCTTTGTCCGCAGTTAATTGTTAATTGTCTTGATTTTCTATGTTTATTTCCTCTTATATCACTCGCAGGGCCTACTGCAGAAATGGATTTAGCTAGAGAGTTTGGCTTATACCAGTCTTCAATGTTGAGACCGTTTTCGATTTTGAAATACTGGACTGCCTCGCCTCTTAATCTTCTTTCTTCTAAAGTTGTTAGATTTAGTTTTACTAATCTTTCTTCGTAAATGAGAAATCTTAAGACAATTACAAGTTTTGCTGCTCTTCTTTAAACTCGTTCGAGTATTTTGATATCGGCTTTGTTGTGAGGGTTCCATACTGAAGAGGCGTATTCAAGATGAGGCCTAACGAATGAACAATAAAGTGTCTGAAACGAGTCGACTGTCCAGGTCTTAAATGCTCTTTTGAGAGAGCCGAGCACCGAGTTCGCTTTTGCTGCAGAAATTTTCGATTGTTCATTCCATTTGAGATTGTTTGTTATTTGGACACCTATATCCTTTTCGGATTTACTTTCTGTTAGCTTATGTCTTGAATCGTCTATGTCAAGCATTGTTTACACAGCAAATTCCTTCTCTTTTTTGCTCATATTCGATTTGGTTATGTGCATAACTTTACATTTAGGTAAGTTGAAGACCATATGCCACTCTTTGGACCATTCTACTACTTTGTCAATGTCCGCTTGCAGTTGTACTTTATCGATGAGGTTTCTTATGATTGCAATAATCTTACAGTCGTCTGCAAAAAGTCTCGAGAAGTGAACCATTACTTCAGGCATGTCGTTTATAAATATTATAAATAATAAGGGACCCAGGACTGATCCTTGCGCGACTCCACTTCTAACTTCTTGCCATGGCGATACATTTTCTCCGATTACAACTCGTTGTCTTCTCCCTACTAGGAATGATTTAATCCAAGCGAGTATTTGACCCTTAAAGCCGTACGATTCGAGTTTGATCAAAAGAGCCGAATGAGATACTAAGTCGAAAGCCTTGCAGAAGTCTAGAAATATCAAATCAATGTTATGACCATGGTTTAGTGTTTCAGTTATAATATCGATAGCTTCAAGTAAATTGGTTTCGCATGATTTTTTTGGAACAAAGCCGTGTTGAGTTGGGGATATTAAGTTGTTGTCTAACATGTGTTTCATCATGGCTTTTTTTATGATCTTTTCAAGAACTTTACACGGTAATGATGTTAGGGAGATCGGTCGGTAGTTTGTTGGATCAGTTTTCGGTCCTTTTTTGTAGATTGGACTAAGTTCTGCCGATTTCCAATATTGAGGATGAATACCTTGTTTTAATGATTGTTTGAATATGGGTAAAAGAGCAAGCGCAAAGCTAATAGGACATTCTCTGAGGGGATAAGGGTGAACTCTGTCACCCCCTGTCGTTTTGTTGACGTCTAGTTTCTCTTACTCGGAGCTTATATCGATGAGAGTAATAGAGTGCTCGTCGAAATTACATATTGATTTTGTACGTGACTGGAAATTTCGTGTAGTTGTGTTTGAGTTTTTGTCATTAAATACCGAGTAAAAATATTCATCAAGGTGGTTTACAATTTCCTGATTGTCAAATGTTATCACACCATTGTCAAGTTTCAATGATTGAATTTTCGCTTTAAACTTAGTTTAGCTGTTTATATAGGCATAGAGTATTTTTGGTTCGCGTTTACATTTGGCTATTAAGTCGATTTCGAATTTTTTTACTGCAAGTTTGGTCATGCTTTTTGTTTCTTTTGATTCTTCTTTGTAATCAATTTTTAATTGTTTATTATGTGATTATGATTTGCTATTAAACCAAAGCTCATATTTTTTTACATGACTTTTTTAAGTCTTTAGAGAACCATTTCGGTTGAATCTTGCGAGGTGGTTTAATGATTGGGATGAATTTATTGATGTTTGACGTGTATATATCTAGAAATTTATTGAACATTGAGTCCAAGTCGTAGTTTAAATATTTTTTTGTCAATCAATCGATTTGAGAGAGTCGTTTAGAGCAAAGAAGTTTCCTGGGCAAAACGAGAGCTTGGCGAATTTAGTTTTGTAAAGCTGATCGTGGGCTTGAATGTTAAAACACCAAGCAATCGTCGAGTGTAACCAATTACGCTTGGTGGAACTAATTGGTGGACCAATGTAGACAGCATGCACGCGAGATGGTTCATCTGATATTATTAAGTCAAGCGTATGATTATTTAACGTGTTTTCGTATACATGCTGAATTAAAAAATTTGAATTGATCATTTCAAGAAACTCGAAACTGGAGGCTTTTATCTCGTCTTTACAAATTCCCCCTATGTTTGACTATACTATGTCAGGATGATTTAAGTCCCCAGCGATGAGAAAACCTGTGTAAGCTCCACTTCTGACTAACTTATTAGCTTTTTCAATCGATTCGTTCAATTCTAAAGACTTTTCTCTCGTACAGTGAGGAGTTCGGTAGATACAGCCCAATAAAAGGTTTTCTGAACCGAGTTTAAGATGTAGCCAAATTTGTTCACTATTCGAATTTGAATTTATATTAGTAATCTGGTTACCAACAATGTCGTTTCTTACGCAAATGGCTACGCCACCGCCTCTGACTATTTCACGATCTTGGGAAAAACTTCGTAGCCGTTTACCTGTTTGTTTGAGTTTTTGTTGAACCATGTCTCTGTTATAAATAAGATGTGTGGAAGTTCGAGGGAAACTGTAAGGGCTATGAATTGGTTCATTTTGTTCTTGAGTGATGTAGCATTTGTGTATAAGCAGTTTAGATGCGGAAAGTTGGTATTTTTATTCGATCGTCCTGGTGTAGGATCCACACTAGTTCGTCGTTTCTTATACCCCAATACCATCTCTTGCCTTGAGTGTCTTTTTTGTATCGAAGATTAATACCGTTTATCGTTTCTACGTGCTCGAGTTTGCTGTTTCTTTCTTTTTTATCTTCTCTCAATTGTTTGTCGAATCTTCTTTCGGTTATAGTTCGGTCTTGGTTTATATATATATTTTTATATTTGTTGTCTCTGGCGAGAGCTCGACTTTGTGAGATGATTAATCGTTTGCTTTCGTTGTCTTTTAGCTCTACGAGCGTCATTGCTTGTGCTAGCTGTTTGAGCGCGTACTCTTATTCTGGCTATTCTTTTGCAATTCGTTTTATTGACGCCAAGGGCTTCAAGAATCTTTCCAACTTCTGTTTCATCGTGTCGAATTTTCTCATCCTGGTTTTCGTTTTTGCATTCATGATATTTTGAATTGATCATCAACTTCAAGATGCCTCCTATTTAACTTTAATTTTTATTTAATTTATTATTTGTATTTTTTTATTCTGAAGGAGCATTAACTCGTTATAGATAAACAAATAAATAAATAAATTATTTTTAGTAAAAAAATGAATTTTTATTATTTTTATCAAAACTTCCAGATAAAAATTAAGCTCATTCTATTTCACTAAAAAGTTTAGTTTCAAATATGAAAATGCTTGCAATATTATTTAACTTAAAATTATTTAAAAATTTATTTATTTAATTTATTTAAAATTACTTAAAAAAATATTTGAAACATCGCACTTTTCCAATGTTATTTTAGCAATGGATAAATTTTGTAATTCAAACACAAAAAATTAAACCATATGGTAATTAAAAAAAAATTAATTGTTTGTTTTTGTTTCTTTTCAGAACATCCACTGCCAGTGCCTCGATTGAATAAAATCGAAAAAAAAGCTTTAAATCAATTGAGACTTAAAAATGATGATAGAAAAAAAATTTTAAAAAAAATATATTTTTTATTTTATTTTAAAAAAAAAGTTTAAATTTATTTGTTTTTGTTTCTTTGCAGAGCATCCACTGCCAGTGCCTCGACTGAAAAAACTAGAAAAAAAGTTCTAAAATCAATTAAATCTAAAAAATAATGATAAATAAAGATACTTTTATTTTAATTTAAGAAAAATTTTATTTTATTTAATTTAAATTTTTTTTGAACATTTAAAAAAAAAATTTTTTTAAATATTGAAAAAAAATTTTAAATTCCAAAAAAAAATTTTTTGCTTTATAAATAAAAAAAAAATTTAATAATTGTTTTTGTTTCTTTGCAGAGCATCCACTGCCAGTGCCTCGACTGAAAAAACTAGAAAAAAAGTTCTAAAATCAATTAAATCTAAAAAATAATGATAAATAAAGATACTTTTATTTTTATTTAAGAAAAATTTTATTTTATTTAATTTTAAATTTTTTTTTTGAACATTTAAAAAAAAAATTTTTTTAAATATTAAAAAAAAATTTTTTGCTTTTTAAATAAAAAAAAAATTTAATAATTGTTTTTGTTTCTTTGCAGAGCATCCACTGCCAGTGCCTCGACTGAAAAAACTAGAAAAAAAAGTGGACGAAAAAGTAATCATAAACATAAGTGGTCAACGATTCGAGTGTTGGCAATCGACTTTGGACAAATATCCTCACACTTTGCTGGGCTCTGTGGAAAAAGAGTTTTTTTTCGACGAAGAAACGAGCGAATATTTTCTTGACCGAGATCCGGACCTGTTCAGACACATATTGAACTTTTACCGAACTGGTCGTCTCCACTTGCCCAAGAGTGAATGCATCACGGCGTTCGACGAAGAGTTGTCTTTTTTCGGCATAGGCGCCGACCTAATGGCCGATTGTTGCTACGAAGAATACAAAGACCGAAAACGAGAGAGCACTGAACGTTCGCTGGACGAAAAAAGCAGCGAAAATGGTGACACAGTGTCGAAGCAAAAGTTGACATTTAGACAAGAAATGTGGCGGGCATTCGAAATTCCCGAGTCTGGCACAATAGCTCTTGTTTTTTACTATGTGACTGGCTTTTTCATAGCTGTGAGTGTAATGGCAAACATAATGGAAACAGTTAGTTTTGGTGAGCATGCCAAAATGCACAAAAGCCTCACTCTTGGCGAACAACACAAAGACGTTTTTTTCTCGCTGGACACTGCTTGTGTCATCATATTTACCATCGAGTACTTGTTGCGCTTCTATGCGGCACCATTTCGACTCAAGTTCGCTTTTTCAATCATGAGTCTCATTGACGTAATTGCCATATTGCCATACTACATTCAAACATTGTACATAGTGTATGTGGGCGACGATGCAGTGAAAAGCGACGATCTAAGCGGTGCATTCGTCTCACTCAGGGTCTTTCGTGTATTTAGAATATTTAAATTTTCGCGCCATTCACAAGGCTTGCGCATCCTCGGCTACACACTCAAGTCATGTGTGTCCGAGCTTGGCTTCATGCTATTCTCGCTTTCCATGGCCGTCATCATATTTGCCACAATCATTTTCTATGCGGAAAAAAGTGTCCAAGAATCTAAATTCACGAGCATACCATCCGCATTTTGGTACACCATTGTTACCATGACAACGCTTGGCTACGGTGACATGGTGCCCAAAACAGCCATGGGAAAAATAGTGGGCAGCATTTGTTCGCTGTCCGGTGTGCTCGTCATCGCTTTGCCAGTGCCCGTAATTGTGTCCAATTTTAGTCGCATCTATCACCAAAGTCAACGAGCAGACAAAATGAAAGTTCAGAAAAAGAGCCGCCTAAATCGCATACGAACGGCCAAGAACGCCGTGAGCAACGCTTTTGTCATTGCCAAACGAAAAAGACAAGACTACATCGCCACCACCACCAACACCACCACCAACACCACCACCAACACCACCACCAACACCACCACCAACAACAACAATTTGATCGAGTCCGACTTGGACGCCAAAATGGGCAATTTGTTCGAAGAACAACACCATCATTTGCTCGCTTGTTTGGAACATGCTGCAGGACGTGAATTTGTCGAAATTGACCAAAATCTAATCAATTTAAACAATCAATTGATGCAGATTAAGATGAAGAGTGCTCAGTCGAATGACAGTGCCAACACAACCAAGTTTGTTCAAAATTTGCTCAATTGTTTGTGCGCTCATCGCAATACCACTCGTAGCTCGAGCTCCACTCTTGGCCAAAATGAAAAAAATTCCAATTTAAACAAAAGCCAATGTCTTGTGGTATCTCTTTTTTTTTAATAAAATTTTTCTTTCAATTTTTTTCAATTTTTACAATTTTTAAGCTTTTTTATTTTTTCAATTTTTGAACTTTTTCAATTTTTGAACTTTTTCAATTTTTAAACTTTTCAATTTTTGAACTTTTTCAATTTTTGAACTTTTTCAATTTTTGAACTTTTTCAATTTTTAAGCTTTTTCAATTTTTAAACTTTTTTAATTTTTCAATTTTTCAATTTTTAAGCTTTTTTATTTTTTTAACTTTTTCATTTATTTGAATTTTTCAATTTTTACAATTTTTTTTAATTTTTTTATTTTTAAACTTTTTTAATTCTTTCAATTTTTTAACTTTTTTAATTTTTTCAAATTTTTCAAATTTTTCAAATTTTTCAATTTTTAAACTTTTCAATTTTTAAGCTTTTTTATTTGTTTAACTTTTTCATTTATTTGAATTTTTCAATTTTTTCAATTTTTTCAATTTTTAAACTTTTTTAATTTTTTCAAATTTTTCAAATTTTATAATTTTTTTAATTTTTTTTATTTTTAAACTTTTTTAATTCTTTCAATTTTTAAACTTTTTCAATTTTTTAACTCTTTTTATTTTTCAATTTTTTCAATTTTTTAATTTTTTTATTTTTTGAAAGGAATCGAGTGAGTGTTTGAAAAAATTTTCCTACAGATCAAATCAATTAGAAGATGTTTTGGCTGAAGAAGAGGAAATGATCAGTTTGACTGTGAGCAAACGCGATTTTGATTCACAAAGCTAAAGCCACTCAAACAATAGCAGAGGCTTAATGTAAAAATAAACAAAAAGAAATAATTTATCAATTTTTAATCATAACAGGTGAATTCAGGTGTTTCAGTGTGTGCATCTATTCAAGGAACGGTGGTTAGTCGAAAGCATTACGGTGTTGTTTTATGAAATTCAGAAAATATTTATTAATTCCTAAATAATGAGTGAAAATGTATTTATAAATTAATCAAAAAATTAAATATAATATAAATAAATAATTTTTCAATAAATATTTAGCATTAAAAGATTTTTTACAAAAAAATTAATTTCCTTTTTGATTCTAATATCTTCATTTTTTGGTTTCTCTAATTCAATCGACAGTTTTGTATTTTATCAAGTTTATTAACAATAAATTTGGGCTAATTATATAATTATTTTTTGTTTTATTGTGTTCTTATTTATATTTAAAATCTAGTCGATATTAAATCCAGGTCTTTAACATGGAAATTGGAGCAAAATAAAAATAGACTTGTCAAAACTCTTTCGTCAAAAATTTTGTTGATCAAAAAAAAATTAATAGTCTTACCCTTGATAATTTATCATTAATAGAAATAACAATGCAGTGTTTTTATTTAAAATTTTAATTAATAAGCACTAAATTTTGATAATTATTTGATGTAAAATTAACTTTTATCAATATTAAATCCATAAATAAAAATTAATAATTTATTTTCAATCAAACTGAGTCAATATATATTATTTTACAAAACCTAGAAAAAATTCCATGTCTTTAATTAAAAAATATGGAAATTATTTTTTGAAAATTAATACAAGCTTTGCTATTTAAAAAAATCAAAATTACTTTTTTTTTTTCAAATTTGAGTGATTCAATAAAAATTTTTCTTATTAATCAAAATTTTGATATGGATCTTTGATTAAATATTTAGAAGAATTAGGACTTTCTCTTTAATTTTCATTATATCTAATTAATTGTAATTATGTTTTTTTTGTAACCTGTGCTTTTAAGATGTTTTAACGACATTTTTTAAATTAAACTAAATAAAATAAAATTGTTTAAAAAGATAATTTTTAAAAATGAACTAAAATTTAAATTAAAATTTTATTTGAATAAATGAATTCAATTAGAGATCAAAAAAGTCCACAATTTTTTAGATTATTTTTTATAATTACATCAGTAACACTATCGAAGACAAATTTGACATTTTCAGTATCTGTGGCGCACGTAAAATGTGAATAGATGAACTTTGACTTGGGATTTTTGTTCAATTCTTGGAATTTTTTTTCAATATAGAACCAGCTTTTTTCATAATCATTCGATCCAGTATATTCCGGAAAGCATATTTTTATGCTAGATGTCTTCAATTTTTGTATGAACAAATCCTTTTTATTGAGAAATAAAATGATAGATGTTTCCGTAAACCATTTGTTGTTGCATACGGACTCGAACAATTTCATGCTCTCACTCATTCGGTTCTTTAAAAAAAAAACAATTTTAAAAAATAAAAAAATTTTATTTATTTAAAAAATATACAATTTTTTCATCTTCTTGTAGAAACAAGTCAAATTCGCTGAGGGCCACACAAAATATAATGGCAGTAACATCCTCAAAGCAGTGAATCCATTTTTTTCGCTCTGACCTCTGTCCACCAACATCCATCATTTTAATATTCAAATTTTTGTAGATAAAATTTGTTTCCACAATTCCGGTGGTCTTGATCCTGGTGCGAAGAACATCTTGCTGGGTCGGCACATAAAAAGGTGACGAGATGCGATCAAGTGAGTTCAAGTAGCTTAATATTCAAAGTTAGAATTTAATTTTAAATATTTTGATTATTACTATTCAGCCGAGTCGTTCAGCTGGTATTCCCTGGAACGACCAAAACACTGCTGTACACCCGGGTCTTTCCATAAACTTTTCATGCAATCGCTCATTTCTTTGTTTAATGTGTCCGGGTCATCGATTCTGCTGGCGAGAAGAAGAAAATTTTTGGCATCATCAACTCGACTTGGATGTGATAAGCAAATTTTTAGCTGACTCATTGCCTTAATTATGGTGATAAGAGATTGAATTGTATTGTTGTAGACTACAGGCCTGTATTGTAGACATTCTTGGCGAGTATAGCCTTTTTCATGTATTATTCTGGAAATTTTTAAATAAAATTATTAAAAAATGTTTTAAATGTAATTCTCTAAATCATAAAATTAATAAATAGTCAAGCATATTATTCATAACCTCAGAAAAACTCCATCAATCTCCATCAATGAATTTTTTTTAAAGCTGGTAAATTTCTTTACAATACTTGAAAAATATTTTATTAATAAATTTTTATCTGGTTAATTTTGTAATAAAAAGTCAAGCATATTATTAATTTTGAGTTTATAACCTCAGAAAATTTCCATCAATCTACAACAATGAATTTTTTTTAAAGCTGGTAAATTTCTTTACAATACTTGAAAAATATTTTATTAATAAATTTTTATCTGGTTAATTTTGTCCTCAAAATTATCATATTTATCATTATTTTAATAAACTAATTACTTAATCAAATTGGAAAAAAATTACTTATTTAATAATTATTAATTAATTATTATTACTCAAATAATAATTTGGTCAGAAAATTGACCCTTCCACCTTTAAGTAGAACAATTTTTTTCACAGAATTTACTTTTAATTTAAAAAAAATCAAGTTATTTTTGATTAAATTAATTTTTAACTAAGATTTTATAATGCATTGAATATTTTTCCAATTTTCTTGCTGACTAAAGTGGTTCTTTAAATAAGAGGATTATTCTTGAACAAAAACATTATCAAAAAATATAATAAACAAAACTTTGCCAAATCTTAAGTTAAAAAATAAAATAAATTGCAGGCCGAGAATAAGTCAGATAAAAAATAAGACCAGTGGGTCACAAAATTGACTAGACCATTTTTTTAATTGAATTAAAATATTAACAATAACAAAATGTATATGTTTTATGATTAGGGGTCTCATACAATATAATAATAAAATAATATAATAATAATATAATAATATAATATAATAATTAAAAAGAAATTTAAAACAAAATTAATTAATTACTTCATTTGTTTGACTATTGTTGATTTTCCAGACTCGCCCGCGCCAAGCAACAATAGCTTCACTTGGTTGCCATTCTTCAAAGCCTCTTCTTTTATCTCTCGGTCGATTAGCTCCGAGCGAATTCGTTCCGTGGAGCTTTTTTGGTCCGATTGCATACAGCCCATGATATTTACTGTTTGTCTAAACTTTGCTCTATTTTAAAATGAATTTTTTTCTAGTCCAATTTCAGACAGAACAAAAGTCTCAAGATGACTTAGAAAAAATCTAGAAAATAGTGAAAATGGTCTTTGAATCAATCAAAAAATAAATTAATTTTATTTTTTTTTAAAGGTATTCTAAGTGTTGTTGTGATTTATTAAATTAGTGTCGGTTGATAGTTATTAGTGAAAAACTAGAAGTTTAAGTATTAGATTTTAGGCATGTCGTGAACAAAAAACTAATTAAAATCTACTTTGAGTAAATCGAAGAATTAATTTTTTAACAACTTGATAGAATTTATTAAAGATATTTTAAAAATTTTTATTAAAAAAAAATTGGTTTTTTCATATTTTTCACTATTCGGTATTTATTTTGCTACAAATTGAGTTTAACCCGAAAAAAAATATTTATTATTTTTTGATAAGAAAATTTTACGGCTGTATCAAAACATCAGATAGTGAAACAATAATTCGATTTGTTTCAATAAGCTAAGCAATAAATAAAAAAGTGATATAGATAGAAAATTTAAAATAATAAAAATTCAAAAAAAAATTTTGATTATTTAAAACATGCGTATCCATTTCAATTGACGCAAAAGATTCAATTTTTAAAATGGCATTTAATTCAAGATTGTTTCAGATTTCAAAGTAATAAATTAAAATGGAATCGTCAGATAAATTTAATCATCAAATTAGGCATCGTCATTTTCAAAATCAATAAATTCATCTCAAGACATTTAAGAAAATTGTTTATGTTACTCATCTGGATTATCGTAATGGCAGATAAAAATAAAAATAAAATTTTTTTTTGAAAAAGTTGTTTTCGCAAGAAAAAAATTTTTTTTAAATTATTTTGAAAAAAATCTCGTTTGATTTAAAATAAAATTAAAATTACTTATTTTAAACGCTTATTTAAATTTTTTTTATAAAAATAAAAAATAAACATTAATTTGATTGAAAAAATAAAAAAAAATGCTTTTAAACAATTATTTTATTATCAAAAAATCGAAACAGCAGCTTTGATTTTTTTTGGTATAAAATTTGCGTGAACATTTAAAAAAAAAAGGACTAATGTGTGTTCGGGCACATACGAAGCCTTTGGTATGGCTGAGCTAACATTGTTAGCATAAGTCTTCATGTCGCAAAAGGCTCGAAAAATTCTTCTGGTTGCCATGGTAACATATTAATTTAAGAATGCATATGCATGTTATATTTTCTCGGTACTATTCTCACTTAAAATATGTTGTGTTTGGTTGCTATTATTCTATAAAAAAATTTTAATAATTAAAACGGCAAAGCATAATTACTTTGTTTAAAAAATAAAAAATTTAAGTAAAATTTGGGACTAGATTATGTTTAAAGCTTGAGCAATCTGAGAAAAAAATCCAACAAGGTCAATGGGATTTCGGAGCCACTTTTTTTCTGTTTAGAAAACGATTAACCAACTAAACTTTCTTTTTCTTTTTTAAATTTGCTTTAGTTATTAAAAAAAAATGGTAATTAGAATAAACTTGTGAACAAAGCTATCACAAACAAAAAAAGGCATTTAATGAAAAAAAAATTGAATACAAAAAAAAGTGAGCTTTAACAATGGAACAATACAATATTCAAAAACAACTGGGCGATGGCACTTTCGGAAGTGTTCTTTTAGCCATAGTGAAAAAATCTGGCGAAAAAGTGGCCATCAAACGCATGAAACAGAAGTATTACTCGTGGGAGGAATGCATGTCTCTGCGAGAAGTGAAAGTAAGCTTTTGCTGATATTCTCCATTTTTATTTTGTATAAAAAAAATAAAATAAAATTTTAGTCTTTACAAAAACTGCGACATCCGAACATCATTCGTTTATTTGAGGTTATTCGCGAGGACAATAATTTGTACATGATTTTTGAATATATGAACGAAAACCTTTACGAATTGATGAAAAAAAGGTAGTTTTAATCAAGGACAAGTTTTTTTTATTTTTTGTTATTTTTTAAAAGAGATCGGCTTTTTCCAGAAAACACTGTCAAAAGTATTTTGTTCCAAGTGATGCAAGGCCTTGGATATATGCACAAATACGGTTTGTAAACTAAATTTAAATTGATCTCGGTTACTTTTTTTGAATATTTTAAAATTTAAATTTTTTTATTGCTTCTTAATTTAATTATTTATTTAATTAGAAAAAAATTTTAAAGTTAAAATTTAATAATTTTTTCGCATAATTTTAGCTCATGGTTAAATTTTTCTTTTAAGCTATTTTGATTTTGATGCCGTCAAATTTTTTAATCTCTTTTAATTAATATTGTCACGTCAAAAATTGGGTGACACAAGCAAGGATAAATTAAAGATTATTTTATTCCACTTGCCAGTGAGTCAAAGTAGAATATCATTTGCCTCACGCAAAAATCACGCAAAAATAACGCGCAATAATTAATTAGATCACTTTAATAAAAATTGATAAATGAATAAAAAATTTACCATTATTTATTATAAGACAGTGTTTAAGTTTAACTTTTTTTAATTTCATCAGAATACATAAGAAATAAGTGCATTTATATAATTTAAAAAAAATAATTTAAATTTCTCTTAATTAAAATAAAAATAAAATAAAAATATTTTTGGTGTTGTGAATTTCGAATACAGATTGAACAAAAAATCTTCATTTTTTATAAATTAAAATTTATAAAAAGATATAGATAAAAATTAAAGTTACTAAATATTTTAGAAAAAATACCGCATCTTACTTTATTGCACCTTTTTTCCTAAAATAAAATTTTTATTTTCTTTTTTTTTAGTAAATAAAATCAATAATCTATTTAAATCGTATTGATCCTTTATTTTTTGTCCTTTTCTACCATGAGAAGAATAATTTTAGGTAAAAAAGGCTCTACAAAGTATACTGCACTATGGTCTAATATTTTTTAATTAGATTTAATTTCAATTTTAACAAAAAATGAAGAATATTTGTTCAATTCGTATTTAAAATTCACAATCCCAATATTTTTATTATTTTTTATTTTTATTAATGCAAGACAAATTAAAAATAAATATTTTCAATTCTTTTTAAAATAAGAATCCAAACTGGTTGAATTTAAAAAAAACAAAAAATTTTTAAACATATTTTTTCGTGCTATCAAAATATATTTTCACAAGATAGAAAGCCGTATCCCTGGGTTAGGGAATTTTTTTGTTCAGCAAAAAAATATAGATAAAATTTTTTAAAAATAACTTACTCTGAGATTTAGAAATGTATTTGATAGCTTAAAAGTTTGATATAATTAAAAATAAAGACTTAATTTTTACTCAGGTAAAATTGTCTGAAAATTGTTGTTAAAGTAAAAAGCTTTTATTCTCTTTAAAAAAAATTTGAATAGAATTTTCAAACTATCGATGTAGCCGAGATTTATAAAAATAAACTAATAATGAAGGCTTCTACAATGTTTATTTAAGGTTTTTTTCACCGGGATCTAAAGCCCGAAAATTTATTATGCAACGGAGCAGAGTTAATCAAAATAGCTGACTTTGGTCTAGCGCGAGAAATACGTTCTCGTCCGCCATATACTGATTACGTTTCAACTAGATGGTATAGGGCACCAGAAATTTTGCTCAGATCAACCACATACAACTCACCAATCGACATATGGGCTGTTGGTTGCATTGCGGCAGAATGCTACACTTTACGACCACTTTTTCCCGGTAACAGTGAAATAGACCAGCTATTTCGTATCTGTAGTATTCTAGGCACTCCGACCAAGGTTTGTCTCAAAAAGGCAAATATAACTTTTGCTCTAATTAAACTCTAAATTAAGGAAGAATGGCCTGAGGGCATGACTTTAGCAGCAAAGTTGAACATAAAATGGAATCGTTGTGTCAAAAATGACCTTAAAAAGCTTATACCAAACGCCAGTCATGATGCCATAAACTTGATAGAGTCCACTTTTTTTTGGGACCCGAAACGAAGGCCCACTGTTGCACAGGTTGAATAATTTTTAATTTAAAAAGTAAAAAAAAAGGTAATATTGGCTGAAATTACCCTCTAGAAGTTGACATTCTAATTGATAATTTTTTAAATTAATATAAAAGATTAAATCAATCAATATAAGAGAAATCTTCAATTTTTTTTTTAAATTTCTGTTTTTTTTTTCTAAATATTAAAAAATATTAAATAGTACAAAAAGGAACAGGGAAAATTTACCATAAAGTAAAAAAAGAATAAAAAGGATTTTTACTTTTTAAAATTCTCATTGTCTTTTCCTCACAAAAATGGTATTCTTTCAGTTAATTATTTTTTTTTACTTTTAAAGGATATATTGGACTACTAAATGAAATTTTTTAATTTTTCTAAAAAACAATTATGATTTTTTAATTCTGCATCAAAAATTTAGACTGGAATCTGGCCATTTAAATGAAGCTTGTGATCTTTTTAATATATTAAACAGTTGAAAAAACTTATTGAAAAAATGATCCTTATTTTTGTTAAAATACGTCTATTGTATTTAATAAAAGAATGAATGTTTTTGTATTGATTAATTAAATTTAACCTTAAATTCATCAGAGATTCGATCATGACTTTAAAAAAAAGCTAAATTTATATTTCAATAATTGAAATTTTTCCAGAAAAACATGAAAATTAACTTAAGTCTAGAAAATAAAATTGAATTATTTAAAAGATCAATTGCACAATAAAGGGTGACTAGATTTAAGTTTTTTTATAAAACGGAAAATTTAATTAAATTTAAGATATTAATGATATTCATTTTATTTCGTGATCTAAAGGGGTCCTACTAAAATACTTAAAAAAAACATAACAGTCAAAAAGCTTAGAAAATTCTTGATCTAATGGTATATCGTACTAAATATTTTAAAATCCGATTACAAAATAACTAAGGACTTTAATTATAATCAAAATATCTCAAAAACTATACTTCCTGGAGAAAAACTAGGCACAATTTTAGAAAGCTGTTTAAATTCTCTTAAAGAAAAATGGGGGTCAGTTGGGAGTCAGTCGTATAAAATTGGGGGTCAGGTTTTTAAAAGTATAAAAATATTCGATTTTAACAAAAAATAAAAAATTTTGGAGAAAAACTAGTTTAATTTTCAAAAAATAGATAAAAATTCAAGCTAAATGATATTAAAAACATTATTTTAAAAATATTTTTACTTTGAAAAATAAATGGGGATCAGAAAATTTTAAAAAATTGGGGGTCAGTATTTTAGTAGGACCCATCTAAAGACTGTCTATTTTAGATTAAAAAAAAATATCAAATTTTAAAGGAACAATAATATAATTTTACTTAAAAAGCCTTTATAAAAAACTTTCTCTACAAGTGAAACAATTTTGTAAAATAATTTATCATTTTTGTGTTAATTTCCATGATAATTGTAGATTCAAAAAATTAGTAGAATCTTAAAATCATTTTTGTTTTCCAAAAAAAATATTTTGATCCAAAAAAAATAAAATTTTTTAAAAACTAAAAAATCTGGACAAAAATTTTTGTTACTTTTTTTTTCAAAAGTTTTTTTTTTCTACAAATTTATAAAATTTTTTTGACAAAAGTTAAAGAACATATGATTAAAAGATTGAAAATATGATCTATTTTACCTTTTTTTGCTTTAAAATAAAAAATTTTTTTGCTAAAATTTTATCTTTTTTTAACTTTAAAAGTGCTTAAAGCATTCTTATTTCAATGGACTTCAGGAAACACCGAATAACCCAACTAGCAATAAAGAAAAAGAAATAGTGCAAGAAGTGGAAGACGACTATGTAAAACCGTCCAAAATGCTGAATAACAAAACCACTAATCAACCAGCACCCAAAAATCACAAACCTGTCAAAGACTCCATTGATGACATCGATGCCATGCTAAGAGACTTTGAGAAAAAGTACGAAAAACCCAAAGAACCCACCAAACCTCCAGTGTCGAACAGCTCGGCCAAAAACATACCAAAACCAAATGTGTCCGCGGCAAATCCGACCAGCCCGGCCCGAGTTCACAAGACCCCCAAAAACCAGCAATTCAAGGACTCGCTTTTGGCTCAGTTCAAAGATGACCCCGTATTTGCCGAGTTGATGGTTTCCAAGCCAAGCAAAAATGTATCACCAACCAGAAATGATTCAAAGCGACCGAGCATTGTGTCCACCCAGCCGAGAACATCCATCTTTGAACCAGCCAAAGGGCCCAAAATAGAGACAAGTTTACAAAAGAAAAAATTCGATGATTTGTTCAACAATTTGTCAAATATTGACACTAAACCAGCTGCAAAACAGATCAGACCATTTGATGAATTGTTTGAGGAGGAGAATGGTAAGCCTTATCAAAGCCATAAGCATAATATTTACCACGAGCCGACTAATGCCGAGATATTGGCGGCCAAACGCCGGGTCAATCCGATCAAATCGGCCCGCAAAGACATACTGGAGGAAATATTTGGTGATGATTTATACGCTAGTATACGCGTAAATCCGTCAGCAAATGTCAAAAAAAATCCCGCCAATACAAACAAGTACGAGGATTTGTTTGCGGGACCAAAGACCAAAAACAAGGATCTTTTTGATGGAATCCGCGAGTTCGAGGCAACGTTTATTAAAGATGATAACAAAAGTGACAATTTGTTTAATACAAGGCGATCTCGTTTTTTGCCCAGTGGTAAGAGAGATCCAAATCAGCAGACAAGTGCCAAAGGCGGGTGGACACAATCTCCATTTAAAATTAACATTGGCAACTCTGATGCCAATAAGCAGTCAAGCTATGTACCTTCGTTTATTGGAAGTGGAAAGTCAAGTGAAAAAAAAAGTATTTATTTTTTCTTAAATTTTTTGTTTATAAATTTAATTTTATTCGACTGTCTATCTTAGTTTTAACAAAAATGGTTAATTAAAATGATTCAATAGATGTAAAATTTTAGATTAAAATTTTGTTTGTTTTTTTTTTTTTTTTTAAAAGAGTCTCGATTAAAAATATTTAGTGTTAAATTAAATGAAAATTCTTACACAAAATTGTGACACTAGATTTTTTTAAAACGAATTTTGGAGACTTGGTAATTTTTGGAATATGCGATCAGCTAATTTATTTATTAGAGCCAATACTTTTTTATCACTAATCAAACTTTATATGCATTTTTTACTTTAGATGAAATCGGTTTTAGAAGAAGTCCACCATTAAGTGAAAATTGGTCATGTTATTTATTCTATTTAGAAATTTTTAATTTTTATGAAAATTCAAGCAGTCTTAAATTTCTTTAAAATTTTTTTAATTATTTTCATAATAATTTAAATTATTTTTATTCCTTTGGCTGATAAGAAGTGTAATACTCATTCTGTACAGCCTGAAAATTGACCTTAAACTATTCTATTTAATAAATAAATTTACTTATGCCTTAGAAAAATTTTATTTTATAAAACGACTTTAAATTTGAATTTAATAATAATTTTAAGGCTAAAAAACAAAACTAAATATCTTAAAAAAAAGAGTTTAGTTTTAGTCCATTTTTTTTTTATATGCATGTAGCAATATTATAGAATAAATTAATTTTAGTGATAAAAAAAAAGTAATTTAAGTTACATAAACAATTTAAAGCCATTTTTTGGTAAAGGATTTTAAATCACAACAATGAAATACTATAATGATGATAAAAATTAAAAATATTATCTAGAAATATTTAAGGAAAAAGAAAAATAATTAACATTAATCTGAGAAAAGATAAAATATGCTTGTTTTAAGTATTTTATAAAGTATTTCAGAATACATCATTTTTGAAATAAGTATTCCTTGTTGCATACTATTCGAAATAAAATTTCAAGAACAATTAAATTATAGATAAAAATTTTTAATTTTTTTATTAAATTGGCCAAAATTTAGCTCACATATTCCAAAAATTATTTGAATGACTAACAAGCTTTTTTTTTTAATTTTTTGACCATTTTCTTCAAAAGCTCATTAACTTTTTAAAGATTTTTTGCTAATAATTTTTGTTTAGTTTATCCTTCAACACTTGCTTTTAAACAACCTGCACCATTGATATTCAATCGAAAATAAATGCCGACTTTTTTTAATCAAATAATCGGGTCCGAATCAATCAAATAAAATTTTTGTTAAATATTATTTTTTATATGTAAAATTAAACATTTTTTTAATTGAACTTGATTAACTTTTTACACAATATCAAGTCACTTTGTTGAAATAATATTTTTACTTATTTATAAAAAAAAATTTACAGGGGTTTTATTATTGAAAATAAAAAATCTTAAATTTTATCTTTTTTTATTAATTTGTTCAATGTACTATTGGGAGTAGTGGGTCGGCACGGACATGTGTTAAATCAATTTGTCTGTCAACATCTTCATCGACTTCACCAACAATTGCCCTTTTAAAACAAATAAATAGTTTTTCTTTATTTTTATTTTTTTAATCCTTACACATTGTCTCCCCGAATAACAAATACGCCGAGTTTGACTTGCTCAACTCCGTTCATGGAGAAAACTCGCTCGTAACTATCATCTAGGACCAGGTTAATGGTTTGGTCAAATCCTCTCAATACTCCGAGGATAATACGACCGTCCGAAGTTATCACACTCACGGTGTCTATAATTTTTTTAATAAAATTAAATAAATTTTAATTTAATTTTTTTATCAAAGCGTTACGATTTACAAGGGGCTCCAGAACGTTGGACATAATTGAATATTAAAATTTATTTTTTTTCTAAAATTTTTAATTTTTTTTTAAATTTTTAAAAGCAAAGAAATATCAAAAGCTATAAGCGAATTTTATTAAGTCCTCTTGTTTAAATCATATTTAACTTTACCTTTCCAATCATTAATGCAGAATGTCAAAAAAAATTATTTTAAATATGTTTGTATCTAAATAAATGAATTTAGTATCTAATTTTAATTATAAAAATATCTAATGTATATAATATCTAATAAAATTTATTCCAATATCTTAAAACATTTCATTAATTTATATTTTCTTGATGTTAAATGTATCAAAAGAAACTTATCAATTTTTTACTAATTCCTTAATTATATTATTAATAATCTGCAAAAACTCACGTGATTTTTTGAACAATAAATTATTAATTTATTTTTATTTTTATTTTTTGATTTTATTCTGAATGAGCTTAACTCGGTACAGTAAACAAATAAATAATAAAACTGAATTTACTTCTTTGTGAAAAAATTATCTTCTAAGCGAAAATAACTTAAAATTTTCTGATACTATAGTTATTATATAATAAATTAAAATTAATTAGATATTTATGTAATTTTTTTTTTATTTTTTTTAAGCAAAATCATTTATTTAGATACAAAATTAATTTGTAGCCTTTTAATTAAGTTCAATTTTTCAGATTTATAAAATAGGAAACATTTTTTTTTAATTTTAATTAATAATTATTTAAATTCATTTGATTTAAATAAAAAAAAATTATTGGTTCAAGACTAAATAAATGTCGGATAATTCCTAAATTTTCAAGAATTTTATTTTTAACAGACTCGAACAGTCTCAATAATGCGAATTAGAAAAAAAATTTATCAAATTTAAATGGATCCAAAAAAGAAAAAAATTGATCGTAAATATTGACTCATTTTTCCATTGAGTATTTAAAATTAAAATTTTATTTTCATTTAACTATTTTATTAAGTAAAAGATTTAAAAAAAAAGCAAACAATTTGGCTAAAAATTGAA
This sequence comes from Brachionus asplanchnoidis, assembly GCA_025491095.1. Classification (NCBI taxonomy): domain Eukaryota; kingdom Metazoa; phylum Rotifera; class Eurotatoria; order Ploima; family Brachionidae; genus Brachionus; species Brachionus asplanchnoidis. Next base: position 969,969 of record JAILYF010000017.1, read on the forward strand.
AATAACTCGTCAGCATGAAAAAACTTCTAATTTTGATTAGAAAAAGATATTTTTTTTCTTTTAAAATCCAAGTCGTTTCTTAAGTTTTTTGATAAAACGAATTTTCATAATTAAAAATAATTTTTTTTTAAATTTTGATACAGCCAAATTTAATTGATGGCTTGCTCCAATACATCAACTATTTGCTGAATTTCGGCTTCGGTAAAGTCATAATTTACCGAAATCCTAATGCTTGGTTTAGAACTGAACTTTTCTTCTTTTAAATATCGTGCCACAGTCAATGAAATTGCTTTTGATTGTGCATAGTCAACAATTCTTTCCAATCTATCCAGGGTATTTTCAAAACTTAGTCTTACATGTTTTATAGGTGAAATGTCAATGCCCGAAACAGTTAAGTTATTGAGCGCTTTTAATTTCTGATGCATAATTTTACACTTTCGTTCCAATTCTGGAAAAATTTCATCCTGTTTTTCCTCAATTATATTCAAGGCCTCAATAGCCGACACGGCCAAGAGTGGTGGCAAAGAAGCCGAGAAACAGTAGCCTTGACCACTCAATACTTGATGCTGAACCACATAGGAACTACCGACACAAAAGCCACCAACTGAGCCCAGCGACATTTCCATTGATCCAGAAATTAAATCTATTTTTTCTCTCTTTAAACAAATTAAAAGAATTAAATTTTTTTTGTGTCCATTTTAAATTGTAATTACCGGAACATTGTAATATTCTGTGATACCTCTTCCAGTTTTGCCAATTGTGGCAAATGAGACACTCTCGTCCAAAAATATCCTATACTTGTATTTGTATTTTAACTCGACCATTTTTGGTAATGGACACAGATCACCATAGTTCATATACAAGCCTTCGATGACCAAAAATTTTCTGGTTACTTTTGCTTTTTTGGGATTTTTTTTGTCCGCATCTTCTTGTTCCTTTAGCAGTCGTTCCAAGTCTTCGATATCATTATGCTTAAAATATCGAACATCTGAGCGTGAGGCAACTATTCCTTTTTGAATGGCAAAATGAACACCCTCATCAGCAAAAATGATATCACCACGCTTCGAATAGGCTGGTATAGCACTGGCAATTGTGGAAAAGCCGTATGAATAGATGATTCCCTCTTCTACATTAAAGTATTTGGCTAATCTTTGCTCAAGCTCCAAATGAACATCTTTGAATAAATATTTTAAAATTAATAATTCCAGAGTTGTTTAAAAGTCCAAGTCAAGACTTTTTTTTTATTTTTTTTTCAAAAGTCCGACCAAAGACTTTAAATTTTTTTTTTCAAAAAAAAAGTCCAAGTTAAGACTTTTTTTTTAATGACTTGGGCTTTTTTTTGAGACTTTTAAACAACTCTGATTAATTCAAGTGATTTATATTTTGTTTCAAATTTTTTCTTTAATTTTCCAAAAAATCTACCTATTGTTCCGTAAAAACCCCTAGGACCACATGAACCTACACCATATTTTTGAATTGATTTTATGGCCATTTCCTTATAGACAAAAAAATTTATTTATTTTTTAAATATTTTTAATATATATTCGTACACTTATTTTTTCATTTCCAACCATGTTCAAAAAATTGAACGAAGCCACATTTAGTGATTTTACACCATCAACTATGGCATACTTGGCAACTGGTCTGAATAGAACAAAATTAGTTGCCAAAAATTAAAAAAAAAAAAAATTTACCCATCGACAACTCTGGGTTTGACAATTGACTCTCTGAAATCGTAATTTGGTACCAATGGTTCTGGGGTCCATTCCTCTAAGAGCTCTTTTTTATCCTGGACAAAAAAAATCAAAATTTTTCATTTAAAATTAATTGATAGCAAACTTTTTCTGTGAGTTTGTTTTTTTCAGGTGGACTATAGCTTTTTCTGAATATCAGCCAAAGAATCCAGACAAGCAGAAACGCTTCGACTACCAAGTGGTAAAATGGCGCGTTTTTGACATAGTCCGGGATCAGATCGAGCATGACTTAGCTTTTTTGATATATTTCTAAACTATCAAAGTTTCTAGATAAATAGAAATTAGAGCCACGCTAATAAATTTACAAAAGAGATAATTAAAATATTTTAATAAATTTATTCTATTTAAAGGTGAACGAAATTTTGATGATGACAAATTTCAGAATAAAATTTCTAGCAAAACATAAACTTGGAATAATTTTCTATTTAACCATGGAAACATGATTAGACTGTAAACAAGTGACATGAATTCAACTTGTCTTGGACTCAAACTTGCTAATTCTGGTCATTTAAAAATAAAAAAAATATTTATCTTTTGTTTGTCTCTTTTGGATCTTTATTTTGAAATTGCTAATTTAAAATTATAATTTGCTAGTAGATTGTTGGGTTCTTGTGCGATTTATGAACAATTTGCAATCGTGAAATTTCAATCTAAATGCAAATTTAGAACAACTTGGAGCAAAAATTTCTTCAGTCTTCTAGTAAACACCAATAGAAAAGTTACCTTAATATAAAAGATAAATAGAAATTTTAATTTTGCTTTAAATCTCCACAATCAAATAATTAAAATGTCTATGCGCGGAAAATTCTCCCTCAAACCATCGGCCCTTAGCCAGCATACAGCAAATTTTAACAAAATACTAGAACAAGTTCCTACTCCTAAAGTTGACAACATTGAATTGATAAAACCGGCCGAGATCAAGTCTGCGGAGCCTATTTCCATCAAAGAACCAACCAACCAAGAAAACAAGTCAGAGAAGTTTTTTGAGTTGAGCTTTTTTTTTTAATTTCTTTTTTTATTAATCAGAGTGGAAAAAAAAGACGAAAAAAAAGAGTTTGTTTTTGGTGAACAGCTAACAGACCGAGTGATTCACACAGAAGCTTCTGGGTTAGACCAGGAAGAAAGTAAGGAGGTGAGTGAGACTAAACCGGCGACTCTTTGGACAGGCCAGGTGGATACAGATGAAAAATTCGACCATGAATTAGACTCTATCTTTAAAGTAAATTGTAAACTTTTTGTGCTTGAATCCGACAAAGCTAGCTGGTCAGAGAGAGGCTACGGCCTGCTAAAGCTCATAGATACCCCGGACAGATCTAATTGCAAAATAAGTAAAAATTTTATTTAAATTAAATTTTTATTAAATTTTAATAATTTTTTTTCTTCAAATTTAAGTGATGTGGACTGACAAATGCTACAGGCTTATTCTCAATACTAAATTGTTTGACAAGATGCAAATAGATAAGGTTAATAAAAAATCCATCCGGTTGAATGCATTCGATAATGGAACTATTAGAATTTTTTTAATTAAAGTAAAATTTTTAAAAAATTTTTTTTTTTTTCACTTTTTTACTAAACTCAATTAAGTCATCGAATCCGAATGACTGCGAAGAATTGTTTGAAATTCTTCAAATGAGACTTGAAGAGTTCACGTCCAAATTATCCACTTCACAATTAACTGAGACTAAAAATGTTGTTTTAAAAGTAAAAAAAAATTTTTTTTTTAAATATTTATTAATAATAAAATAACTAAGTGCGATTGTAAATTGTACAAAAATGATGAGGAAACAAATCGATCGTCCAGAATCGATTTGTACTCATTAACAGACTCTATTTCGAGTGAATTATTCTTGGACATTGTTGACAAAGATACTGAACAAGTATTAATAACCACGTTGTTAAAGTCAATCAAAAAATCCAGCTCAAAAGAAAACCAATTCGAAATTGACGAATTCTCTTTCACAGTCTATTCTGCGGACCCAAAGCCTCTTTTTAAAGTGAAATTTATTTCAGCTAAAATTCCCAGGACTAATTTTAGAGTGTAGATTGTTATTATGGATCAGGAGAAAGAAAAACAAATCATGGACTTGTATAAAAAAAATGACCAGATTGAGGATGCATCTAATGGGGAATTGGAAGAAAATAAATCAGAGGATTTGGGAGATGAAAATTCACCAAGTATTACAAAAGAAAATAGGTCTGATGGCGATGACTCTAAGAGTCAGCTTGATTTTGAAACTGGTGAAAGCAAGCGAAAGCGTAAATCTGAGAGCGATGAATCGGAGTCCGAGTCCAGTGCCAAAAAAACAGAAATTGAAAATCAATCTTACAAAAGAAGTGCTGAGGAGAATGAGAGCGAAGAAGCGGACTCGTCGAAAAAAACCCGAGTCGACAACTAATCTTTCTAATAGTTTTAACTTATTTCTAGTCAAAATAATAATTCGATATTTTTGATCAAGTTTTTTTTTCTCTCTCTCTCAAGTGTGTTTTTCTTTAAATTAAAAAAATAATTAAAAATTTCTAAAATTACGATCTAAGCTTGTTAAAATTTAATAAAAAAATAATTTTGATTTGGCATTTTTTTATATTGAAAAAATTTTCATCTTCCTGCACTAGTGAAAACAAAAATCTGATCTTAAAAAAATAATTTAAATTATACACAGACCTAGTTACATAAATAAAATAAATTGTGAAATTTATAAAATTATTTACATTCAAGTTTTTATTTTTGGTATGAAGGTAAATTAAATTTAAATAATTTGATAGTTATTTATGCTAATGATTGAAAATCAATTTTTTGTTCCATTTGAGAGAACTGCCAAGAAACTATTGTGATTAAATATCGGTCTAGTATGGTTGATTCATCGAACGAAAATTTGATCCTTAAGCTCAATGAAGATATACTTTTATTGGAAAACCATGGTAAAAAAAAGATTTGAAGAATTTTCATTTTTAAATGTTTTTTTAAGTGGTTCAAATTGAATTTTTAAGCAGCAAAATTGGCGGAGTTAATGATTCCAGCGAACTTAGGGACGAACTGTAATAAGGAATTTTTTAAATAAATTTTTTTTTTAATATTATCTTACTATTTGAACTAAAAAAAAAAGTTGTTATCTTTGATTTAAGATTGGACTGGCAACAAAGAGCTAAGCAAATTGTCTCAAATGCACAAGAAAACTTTAAAAAATTAAAAAACCAAAATACAGTAAACAAGGATCTTAATATACGACTTAATTTAAATAAAAATTGTTTTTTTCATTTTTGACCAAATTATAAGGCTGAAGCCAAAGCTCAAAGAAAACAAATTGCAGATAATTTAATTCGTACCATTGATAAATTTAAAAAGTTAGTCCAAAACTCACTTCTCAAAGCAAAAGTACAGCAGACTTTGAAGACCTGTTTAAATTCTTATGCTTTTTAATTAAGGAACACAGTCCTGACCAGCTCGGAAATTCTTCATTGGTGTCAAATTTTTTGTTTCAGAATAATCAGGATTTTGCTATTAATTCAAATAATTTGGATGAAATAAAGCCTGTCAGAGATTACAATAGTCAATATTTTCAAATGGAATCCGATATAAGTTTTTTAAATAAAGTTATCCGGGATATGTCTTTGATAGCTCAAGACAACGATGAAATTCTTGGTAATTTTGAAGCTGATTTTGAATTTTTTTGTCATTTCTTGTATTTTGGTTTAAGAAAAGATTCAAATTAGAACAGAACAAAATTTAAATCAAAATCGTGGTGCTAACAGTATTAATTGTGAAGAAAGTGATGATCCAGTGGTATGTTATTTTAAAAATAAAATAGAATATTATTTTTTTTAATATTTTTTTTTAGATAAAGAAACTTAAAGAGAAAGTTGCTTTTTCAATTGCAATTTTAACTACCTTATCAATTTTTTCACTAATATTGCTCGCTATTTTAGTGTGATTTAATATATAAAACTGTTTTATACGAGTTTTTTTTTTTTTAAATTTTTTAAATCAAATAAACTTAAAATATAATATTGAATTAAATTAGAATTTTAAAAGTTAAAATATTAAAATTTTAATTAATGTCCATTGCAAAAGTGGAAAAAAAAGTCAATTTAAAATAATTTATTTAATTTAAAATTTATTATAGTATAATTATATTGAAAGAATCTATTTTGAAAAAATTTAATACTTAAGTATTATTTTTTAGCTCAATTTTCTATGTAGCATCAAATGTTTTATTTTAAAAAAAATATTATTAATTTTTCCACAGAAGCAATGTTTAAATTAATTTAAATAATTTTAACGTAATCTGCTTTAGATTTTATGTAAATTTAAAAAATAAAATAAAATTATTTTTTTAAAAATATTTGTAGGAAAGATCGATTTTTCCATTTTTTTACTTATTTGGAATTTTTTAGTGTGATTTAATATATAAAACTGTTTTATACGAGTTTTTTTTTTTAATATTTTTTTTAAATCAAATAAAATTTAAATATAATATTGAATTAAATTAGAGTTTTAAAAGTTAAAATATTAAAATTTTAATTAATGTCCATTGCAAAAGTGGAAAAAAAGTCAATTTAAAGCATCTTTAAAGTCAGACAAAAGTCTCAAGTAAACTTTAAATTTTTTCTTTTCAAGTGAAATGACTTGACTTTACTTTGACTTTATGAACAACTCTGCTAAAATTATTTTAAAGTAACTAAATTTTTAATTAAAAACAGCTTAGTTTAAGAGCTAATGATCAAAATTATTTTTCAATAAATTTATAAATAATTTCAGTTTTGTGTTATGACATATTTGGTCTAAAAAATATTGCACTTCTTTTTAAAAAATTATTTTTGGCTTGTAAACTTGTGATTAACTTGAAAATAATTTTTGGTGAAAAAAATGCATTACTTGGATGGAGAATTGGAAAAAGATTGAAGAAAATGTATGAATATGCCTCTTTGCTTTAGACTTAAAATTTAAATATGAGAAAGAAGAGAGGGAAGAAAGTCTTGGCAAAATCTTTCGGCAATAGTCGAATATGTGATCGGACAAAAAATGTCATGTGGTCTTAAGTCTAATTTGTGATCGCTGTTAAGATCGCGATCACAAATTTTAATTGATAAAAAAATATGTGATCGTAATTAGATTATTTTTTTTTATTTACAAACAAGTCAATTATCTAATAAAAAAATTAAAAATTGTATATTATTTTTTTCCCTTTACATTTTTATCTTTATGACACCGACTCTTATGTATTTTTAGACCCCAATCATTTTCAACAAACTTCATCTTCCCAACAGCTTTACACAAATCACATTGAGTTTTATCTTGACCTTTCGGCTTTTCCAAAACATTAGATACGGCAGTTGATGCTATTCTTGACGGTTTTGGATTTTCGTACGCAGCCTTTTCTATCTCTAAAGCCTTCCGTTTTACACTGCTTATCCAACAAGTTTCAATTTTGTACAACAAAAATAACAATTTTGATCTTTAGTTAAAATACCATTTGTTTGAAATCGTTCGATATAATTTAATTCTAGTTTATCAATTTCATGTCTCATTTTTAGAAAAAAATAATAATGTATAATTTTTGCGATCACATTTTTTTTTTGTTAAGAAATTATGTGATCGCCATATTAGCATAATTTATTATGCGATCACAAATTTTTTTTTTTGTAAATTATGTGATCGAGCGATCACATATTCGACTATTGCCAATCTTTCTAGTCGAGAAATTCAAAAAATTCAACAAGAAATTCTTGTTTTTGAAAATTTAAATTTTTTTTATTTATCTGAAATACAACTTCAAAAAAATAAAAAAAGAGCATTATCTTACATATTTTATAAAACATGATATAACAAGGAAAGCATTATTCAATACATTGTACCACTTTTTTCCTTCATTGTTTATTTTCCATTATGAAGATATTTAAACTTATAAAAATAGGTATACCAATTCGAATTAATAATTCAATCTTTATTCCTATCAAAAAAAAATTTTAATTCATATAAAGCAAGCCGTTGTAAAATAAAATATTTTCAAAATTCAAATTTAAGAACAAATATTTTTTAGATAAAAAAAGGATCCTGATCAAATTACTTTAGAAAAAAATCAACCAGATACAAATCTTTTTTTTTTCTATTTGAATAGAGATCTCATATTTTTCGAAAATAATTTGTTTTTTATTTATTTGAAAAAATACCTTGTTGATGATGACACACGTTAGATATTAAACCCAAATACAAAACTTGTTTTAAAAATAATTGAAATTTGAATTAGTAAAAACTTGAATCGGATTGCATGACTTTAATATGTAGACTTGTTAAAAAAACAGCTTACCTAAGCATTCAAATTAAAATTTTCATAAAGAAGTTTAATTTCATTAAACCTAAAAATTCTAATTTAAATTAAACTAGCTCATTATCCAAAGAATAGAAAGTTCCAAAAAAATAACCCTTTGAACAAAATTTACTAACAATCTAACGAGTTTACCTTAATCATCTACGCAGTATTTATGTATGTATATTCTATATATATATCTATGTTGGATCGTATTTCATTTTCAAAAAAATCATTTATAAATATTAAAAATTAATTAAAATTAAAAATATATTCTAATCAAGTTGATTTCATCGCGCTTCATTCAAGACAACCTTCTTAAACCATAAGTCATTAAGTGAATAAAACAAAAACATCGAACAAGTTAAGAGAAATTTTGAAAAAAAAATTTTAGAAGTAGCATCAAATTTATTTTGAAAGTATAATATTAATAGAAATAAAGTTTTTAATGGTGAAAAAATTTTTTCAGCCTGTCAGTCTCTGCAATGGTTGTTAAATGATTTTGAATTCTTTTACAATATTTTTATGGTAATGTACTTGGTCCATAAATGAGCTTTAGCAGTTAATATTCCATTTATTTATCATAGATTTGAACATTCTTTAGCATTCTTTATTCAATTTTGGCCATTTTCAATATCTTAAAAAGAATGCATAGGAAAATTAGTACATTCGTGATTTAATGTAACATAAAATTACTCTTTGCCAGGCTTATTCCATTTATCAAAATGGGGTTAGGATTTAATTTTTTTTTGTTAACTTTGATTTTTTTGAATTATAAAAAACTTGTTTAAAATAAAACATTAGACTTGAATTATGAAAATTGTACATCAATTATACATTAATTTCAAAAATTTTTTTTGCTTATTTTTTCAAATTATTTTTAAACTCTTTTTTATATAAAAAATATCATAAAAAGTATTCCTTTTATATGATCCTTTGTAATTATCAATTTTTAAGAAAATTTTTTTTATTTATTTCAGTCATAAATTTTGAAGAAGACCATTTGGTTGAAACGCGTCATTCGGTTTTTTTAATTAAAAAAATTAAAAAATAATCGTAATTTATATTTTAAGACAGGTGCAGCATGTTTAAGTATTAAACATTCGAGTATTCGAGACTGTTAACAGTTAAAGTTTATTTAAGACCTCGTGATGTAAAATGATGGAGAGAGTGACGTATTTTAGATTTAGAAAAAACCGAACTGCTGAATTTAGATTACAAGTATTCGTTTGATATTAGTATCTAAGAAAGAGTTAAGGCATGAAAAAGTGTAATCCAAAATGTATTTAACTTAAGATTTATAAAGGATTCCTAAAGATTTAAGTCCATCGAAAAATGGCAATAGAAAATATTAATTTTCAATAAGTCTTTAGATGTGGTTAATTCCATAGACAACAAATCGACACATACAAATGGATTGCTTGATCAAGAAAAAAAACAAAAGCACCAAAAACCAGATATACTTTATTATTTAAGCAAAAAGATAAGTTACCAATTTATATTTAGGCACCAAAATAATTTATTTTATTTAAAATTTATTATAGTATAATTGTATTGAAAGAATCTATTTTGAAAAAATTTAATACTTAAGTATTATTTTTTAGCTCAATTTTCTATGTAGCATCAAATGTTTTATTTTAAAAAAATATTATCGATTTTTCAACAGAAGTAATATTTAAATTAATTTAAATAATTTTAACGTAATCTGCTTTAGATTTTAGCATCTTGAAGTTGATGATCAATTCAAAATATCATTTCAATTCAAAAAGTTTATCCTTAGATATTAAGCTTAATCTTTGATTTAATTTAAATAATTGTAATGTAACATGCTTTACATGAAATGTAGATTTAGAAAATAAAAAAAAATTGAAAAAACATTTTCTCAGTCCATTGATAATCGATTTAAATATTAAAATGTATTAACTGATTTTTTGTAAAGTTTATTTGAGATTTTTTATTTCAAAAGTATTTGTGTTTAGCATTCACAATTAAATTTAAGAAAGAAATTCAAAAAAAAATTCAAAATAAGTTATAAAATGAAAACAAAACTTTACAAAAAAACAGTTAACTAAATTGAAAATCGATTTTATCAATGGATTGAGAAAATGTTTTTTCAATTTTTGATTTATTTTATCGTTTAAATCTACATAGCATGCTAAGCATGTTTCAAAATTATTTAAATTAATTTAAAAATTAAGTTTAATATCTAATGATAAACTCTTTGAATTAAAATGATATTTTGAATTGATCATCTACTTCAAGATGCCATTTTAAGATCAAGACGATCAATTAAAATTTAAATACTAAATTAATCTCGTGTTTTTTTTATTTTTATATAAAAATAAATACTAAACATTACTGGACATGTTATTTCATATTATAGTTCATTATCAAATTAACATCAAAATGATGGATCTCTAATTTATTTAAAAAAACAATCAAAAATTTAGATAATTCAGGTTAAGCTAATTCAGAAACTCAAATTCATACCTTTTATTTTCATTGATTCATTCATACTAAAATAATTTTATTTTTCTACTTAAACAAATATTAAATTTTAAAACAAAAAATTTTTTTGTCTCTAAAAGTTTTTATTAAAATCAATTAAAAGATTAAAACCTATTAAAGTTCTTTTTTGTGTATTTAAAATATAAATTAAACAAAAATTCTTCATATTTTAATTTATTAAAAAAATACTAGAAAATATACAGCAACATACTTTTTTGCACCTTTTTTACCTAAAATTTATTTTTTTAGTAAATCAAATCAATAATCTATTTAAATCTTATTAATTCTTTATTTATTGTCATTTTTTACATGTTTGATAAAAAAGGTGCAACAAAGTATGTTGCACTTTGTTGCAGTATTTTTTCTAATATTTTTTTTAACTTTAATTTTAATTTAATTCAAAATGAAGAATTTTTCTTCAATTTGTATTTTAAATTCACAATACCTTAAAGTTCAACAGAAAGGAATATTTCATAATTTTAAATATAAAAATAAACTTGTTATATCATTTCGAGTAATTGCTTAAGAAAAAAAGTATTTTTTCTCTATTATTAGATAAATTTTGCATTTTATATTTTGATTTTTTGATCTTGATCTCAAACTTCAATTTGGAAATAAAATGGCATCTTGAAGTTGAAGATCAATTCAAAATATCAATTCAGTTCAAAGAGTTTATTTTTAAATATTAAAATTAATCTTTAAATTTATTTAAATAATTTTAATGTAAAATGCTTTACATGTTATGTAGATTAAAAATATTAGATAATTGAAAAAAATATTTTCTAAATCCATTAATAAAATTGATTTCTCAATTTAATTTTTTTTTAAATTGATTTTTTGAAGAGTTTATTTTAAAAATTTTTATTTCAAAAGTATTTGTATCTTGCACTCAAAATTAAAATTATATTTAAAAATGAATTTCAAATATTAAATTCCAAATAAGTAATAAAATGAAAGGAACGATCTTTTCTACAAATATTTTTGAATTAAATTTTGTTTTTATTTTGTAAATCTACAAAACATTTAATGCATTTTACATTAAAATTATTTAAATAAATCTAAAAATTAATTTTAATATTTAAAGATAAACTATTTTAATTGAAATGATATATTGAATTGATCATAACTTCAATATGCCAATAAAATAAAATATTTAAGAGCTAAAAGACAATTAATTAATTAATAGAAGGTTTTAAAGTTAAAAAAAATTAAAATTAATCGAAAATGGTCTTTCCATTATAAAGATACGTGTACATTGTCTTAAAGTGTACCATTATCATGTTTTTTTTTTCTTTTTATTGACATACACGCTAAAAGGTCGGACACAAAACCCATATTTACTATTTTTATCCAGGTTAATTTGTCAAAATTAACAACAAATGTTACAGGAAAAAATATTTATAATTTTTTCTCATCATCTTAAGGCCAAATAAAACCTTAAGAAAAATAAATTTTTTTTCAATAAAAATTTGTTTTAATAAACGCCAATGGGGCATTCTAAATTAATAAAAAAAAAAGTGATCACCTTTTTATAATCTAATGTTTATTGTAAAAAAATATCAAAATAATTCGCAATTAAAGTTGATTGTTTATTTCTTTAAAAATGGCATGATTAAAATTAGGATTCATTCTACTGTTATTTCCCCAGGTAATCGGATACACTCAGGAGAAAATTAAGCTCCGAAACAATCAAAGCAAATTTCAATTTTTAACCAGCAGGAAATAAATTGAAAAAAAAAATGCTCTTAAAATTATCAAATAGACCAGTTCACGGATTGTGTGTAAAAATGCACTTGAACTAAAAATCTTGAATTTCAAGCTAACGGCCACACTGACACCAGCATTATCAATTGGAACAATTTTTTCAACTATCCACTTTCACAAACAAATCGAATCTAATCGATCAGTACCTTTTTTGATTTAGGACAATGCAGATTTTATCATGTCGAGTAGATTTCTCGAATTTCTTCGTCACCCCCACATCAAACAAATCAGATAAATCACAAATGCGAATACTCGCGGTATTTTCTAATCAATGTTTGTCCATCAGTACAGTCAATCTTCTTCTTTGAATATCAAAGTGAGTAAAGAAGCCCTCAAGCAGTTTTACAAACAGTCCAAATCTTTTAATTATTAGTCAAACAAATTCGCAGCCATCTGTACTTTACTTAAGAAATATTTTCAAGTAGGCCAGCACAATATGACTAAGAGGCACAGCAAGACATTAATTAAACAAATAAGTTCGTGGCCCGAACGAACGTTTGGTCTTGAGTTCAATAGGCTGTCGATCAGAACGGTTGGCAGTTACGCAATGCTCAGCGTATGTGACCACTGCTTCCGTTTTGCTCGGATGCCGAGTTGAATTTTTTAATTCTTTTCTCTCTCTCTTAACACATAATTAAACTGCATATGTCAAAATTTGTCAAAATTGATTTTAAATTAGCTGTCTTGATCGAAATATCAAGCTTTTAGTTTGACATTTTTTTATCTAATTTGCATGTTTTTAAAGGGTATTAAGCAATTTTATCACCCTAACATTTTAACCTAAATGTTTATCATACTTTGTCGTTTAAATTTGTTTTTGTACCTTTTAAATTATAATTTTTTTGTACCAAATTATATTGATCAAATTTTTGTTATTTTATATTAAAGTATTTTGTGTTTTAAGACATAAATAAGACTATCATTTTGTTAAAAAGTATTTTTGAAGCCTGATTTTAAAACCAAATACAAGCTTTTAAATTTTACTTTAAAAATAATGTATTTAACTTTTTTTTGGATTTTTGAATTGTTTTTGTTGTTGTTAGATTAAGTGAATATTTCAGTAATTTTTGAAGATTTATTTTTAAATAGTTGTAATCTTAAGCTATGCTAAGTTGAATAATAACAATGCAAAACAATGACACAATCAATTCTTTTATAAAATTAACAATTATTTTTTAGATCTTCACTTAAAAGAGTAACATAATACATCAAAAATTTTGGTATCCTTGAAGATTTATTTTATGCGTTTTTTGTTAAATTTATTTTAAAATTAAAATGAATTTTTAAGGCTTTTTAAATAATATTAAAATCGTTAAAAAGTATCTAGCGACATAAACTAATGATCATTTTTGCTACAAAATGAACTATATATTGACTTTTTTTTGTAAAAATTTTGGAATATCGAGCAAATGTAGCCGTATTTATTTATTTATTTATTTTCTAAATAAATTCGAGGAGAACCTCAGGCTGCTCAGAATGGAACTTAGTCCTTCTTTTTAGCCCAGCGTTAGTAAATAAAATGAGTTATATGGCATTGTGAAACTTCATACAAAACTTCCAATACAAAAATAAAAAAATTTTATAACTTTTGTTTTAAGTGTCAAAAACTTGTTCTGTAAATGAAACAAAGTGAAACAACTGTTGTTTCACCTTCTGCGGAAGTCTGCAAAATCTGTGCAAATTAATTCAGTTTTATTTTTAAGGCTTTTAAATTGGGTGCAATTTTGCAGAATTCGCACAGATTTTGCAGACTTCCGCAGAAGGTGAAACAACAGTTGTTTCACTTTGTTTCATTTACAGAACAGGTTTTTGACACTTAGAACAAAAGTTATAAAATTTTTTTATTTTTGTATTGGAAGTTTTGTATGATATTTCACAATGTCGAGTTATATAAAAATTTTTCTAATAATATAAAATAAGTTTATGGTTTTTTGTTAATATATTTTTATGTAGCCGTATTTAAAATATATCTATTTTTAGAAAAATCTTTGATAAGAAAAATTTTATAAAAACAAAGAAATTAAACAATATATTTTTTTTAGATTTTGAAATTAAACAATTTTGAATTTAAAATCAAGAATATTTAAGTGTGAATTTATTTTTCAATTTATTGTATCAAAAGGTTTTGTGGGTTTTTTGGTTATATATAAAACTCTATTTCAAATCTTTTTTTTTCTCAATTACTTTATTACATCATTTGAATTGGCGCTAAATGAATAAATAATAATAGGTTACTCTTTTTCATTTTATTATTTTTGTTTTTGAAAACAATAATTTTGTAGTCTTACTCAAGGACATAGCTTCTGTTTTTCTATGTAGCGAAATTTTCTATGTTTTCTTATTTCAAGGCCTCTTAATAGATCTATTTGATTTTTAAATAAATACAATTTGAAAAAAATATTTTCAGCTAAAAATTTTAAATTTTATTAAACAAAGTTAATAGTAATATATTTTTTATTAAATTTATTAATTAGTTATTTTTAACTTTACTTTTATTTTTAATAAATTTCACATTGAATTTGATTCAAAACAAAATAAAAGAATTATCAAGTATCTTAAAGGAAAAACTATTTTAAATGAATAAATAAAAAAAGCTCTTATTTAGGAAACAAACTGTGAGTTATGCAAAACAATTAATCAATGTTTATTTTTTAATTTCGAATTTTGTTCGATTGTTATTCTCACTTTGTCACAAGCATCATTAGCAAACGTGTCCAAAATTTTAAGATTTTAAGCACGTTCAACGCATATTCATATGAATATTTATAAATCTTATAAATAAGTAAAGCATTATTTTCGATTTAATTTTATTTAAATAGATTCAATTTTTTTAAATCCATTTAAAATTTTCGATTACTCGAACTGGTCTAAATCTTTAAATGTTAAACTTTTTGTAAAGAATTCTTTTTAAAATAATTCTTTTTAATACACTTTTCATTTTTCATTTTTTACACTTTACATTAAATAATTTTTTTATGAATCTTAAATTATTATTTTGATTTTGTATAAATTAAAGTGATGCCTTTTCATAAAATAAAAAAAGGAAAAAAAATAAAACCCCAAAATACAAATCAGTAAAAAATAATAAAATCAAAGAATTTTAAAGATTAAATTAGATTTTTTTTAGAAATTTTTTGTATCTTGTTTGTAAAAAAATTTTACCAATTTCGACGGTCAAAATGATATTTTTTCTTAAGTAATTTTAAGAATATTCCAGGATTTGTCCGAATAAGAATTTTCTTCTTTTTTCCCTTAAAAATGGATTACATGACATTTATACGAAATTAAAAAGTTGTATAAAATTCAAAAAGAAAAATTATTCAATGCTAGGAGTAAATTTAAATAAAATTAAAGAATTATAAAGACTCTTTTAAAATTTGAGTTTTTTTCGTAAATAAATTTAAACCGATTTAGACCATCAATAAGCTAATCTTTATAACTATTAAATTTAAATTTTTTCATAAAATCACTATGAGGTAAAATTGATTTTTTTTAATAATTTTGAGAAAACCCAGAGTTTTATCCAAATTAAAATGGCCTTGGTTTAAACCCTTATAAATGGGCTACATTTAAATTTTTACAAAATTTAAAAATCGAATAAAATTCTTGTAAAAAAATTAAATTATAAAGAAAAAAATTAAAGATTCATTTAAAATTTTTATAACAAAAATTTAGCTTATTTTCTAGTAATTTTTTTTACAAATTAAGTCGAAAAAAAGGTAAATTATTTATTTTGGTCGTAATTGTTGAATGAGATTTGGGAATTAAAGAGTAATTTAGAATAACAATAAACTCAAAAATACATCACGTAATTGAGAAATCAGTCAAACATGATCAATAGTGCAATTAGTCTCATTAAAATTCATTTAAAACAGTAAAGTGAAACAAATAGCTCAAGGAGAAAAGTCAGCGAAGCATCAAGTCCAAACGAGAATCTACCTAAAATATGTTCAAAAATCGATTTCTAATTACTCGAATCAGATAAGATAATTACATATCTAAAATCCATCTGCCCGGGTTTCTCGTGTGCGTGCAGCCCCAAAGCCAAACGTTCTAATTAAACCTAATAATTATGTAATTTTACACTCTATATCCAAGTCCTTGATCTATCTGACTCAAAGCTATGTTTTCTAAATAGATAATACTGGAATTTCTCATCGATATTTTGTTTGTCTCTTTGACTTTTGTTATTTTCAGCTACCAAATTACACCATGTCAAACTGTTAATAAATGCGATTAGCATTTTTTTTGGCATATAATTATTTAACGAGTCAAATTTATTTATTAAAAACAAAAATACTGAAGATAGGAACATTTTTATTTTATTTAATCTAAATTGGTTGTTCTAATTGGTTGTAAGACTGGTGAAGGAATACAAAGAAGGTTTCGAATCAAGATATATTGACTACCCAACTCCATTGTGTAATTGCTACCTTACTATTTCTTCTTTTTTTCCTGAAACTTGAACTATTTAAACATGAGCCACATGTAACAATCTTTTCCAATTTTATATATTATTAATTTTCATTTATTTAGCCTATTTACTTTCTTTTTTAATTCTTTTTTTTTTTTTTATCTTATTTTATTAACTTTAATTTTATTTTTATTTTATTTCATTTTTATTTTATTTTTTTAATTTTTAACTTATTCTGAAGGAGCTCTAGCTCGGTACAGAAAACAAATAAATAGGAACATTTTTATTTTATTTAATCTAAACTATAAAAAATATACCAAAAATATATCCTCTTTCTATAAAAATATTTTATACAAAGTACTTGGTGAACAAGTAACTTAAGCTTTTCTTTTTTTTTTTTCTTTTTTTTTTAATTTCTAATAATTTTTATATATATTTTTTTTTTCTTTTAAATCGTCCATGGGACGTAGTTTAATTTGTCAATAATAATAATAATAACAAAAATAATAGAATTAGTATATTTTTATTGTTCCAGGTACAAAAAAAATATTCAATTACAAAAATATTATATTTAGTTTTTATTTTTGGAACCAACTTTTTTGTTTCATGTCTGGGCTTTTTCTTGTGATGGGGCATCGCTATTAATACTTGAATCAGAATCAGACCCCTCGCAATCACTAATGCCTAAGTCCGATATTCATTATGTTTCGTTAGGTTGTCTCGTCCAAGTAATTGCTGTAATTTTTGGACAACTTGGATGGCATTCTCATTCAAGTTGAAAATTCATAGATAAATTTCACCTATTCCTCTCAATATTTTGCTTAAACATTGAGCATTGCAATTGCTGATTTCAGATATATTGTTGGGGATTTTTTCCACGCACATTTTTGATTAATATGAGCAAAGTTTATTTATTTTTTATTTTTTTTGTTTACTGTACCGAGCTTTAGCTCCTTCAGAATAAAATAAAATTAAAAAAAATAAATTTAAAAATAAAGAAAATTAGGGTAAAGTAAACTGAAATTAAAAAGAGATATATTGAAAAAAAATAATAAAAAATAAATATAGTGACGTTACACACGTGTTTACACAGTTGAGGCTTCAGGAAAAAAAGAAGAAATAGCAAGGTAGCAAATAGACAATGGAGTTCAATATATCTTGATTCGAAACCTTCTTTGTATTCCTTCACCAGTCTTACAACCAATGGAATAGAATGACCCAGTCCTGTCCCAGCATATCTCTCACTCAACTCAAGTCGATTCGAGACTGTTAGTAATTTAAGTTTATTAAAAGCCTCCTGATGCATGATTTTGGAGGGAGTATCACAATTTAATCTGATGATAGCTGTATTCTGAATTTGCTTGTAACTTTTTGATATTATTTTCTGAAAATGAATTCAAGCAGGGTAAAAAATAGTCTAGAATTGAAACAACTAAATATTTGTAAAGGTTTCCCAATCTTAATTAGATTTAGCCTTGTATTGCAACGTTCTTTAATTTCGTCAACAAGTATATTAAAATTTAACTTAGAATTTGATACTTAAAAATTTCTTCTTGGCTTTTTATTCTATTTCCATAAATTTTTAAGTTAAGTTTATCAATTTCTTTCTTATACTTTGAGAAGACTACTGAACACGGCTTTTAAACTGACATCTTCATTTTACATTTAAAAAGCCATTGTTCTAGTTCGTTGGTGTATTTACTTATCTTATTTTCAAGGTTCGCCTTTTTTTGTAAATAAAAAAAGTAAATAGATAATCTGCAAAAAGAAGAGAGAATTCCTTATTTTTTTTTTATTGGGATGTCATTAGTATAAATGCTAAATAAAAGAGTTAGTTAATTTTTTTTTAAATTTAATTTATTTATTTTTGTTGCCATCAGCATGAGCTGTTTCTGCCAAAGTCTAGAAACAAACGAAAATTGAATTGTATAGATAATATAAAAATAATAATTTAAATGTTTAGATTTAAGTGTTCGAAATTTTAGTTTTAAACTAAAAAAAAACTACATAAATGGTTTGATATTTT
This sequence comes from Brachionus asplanchnoidis, assembly GCA_025491095.1. Taxonomy (NCBI): domain Eukaryota; kingdom Metazoa; phylum Rotifera; class Eurotatoria; order Ploima; family Brachionidae; genus Brachionus; species Brachionus asplanchnoidis. The sequence continues at coordinate 988,740 of JAILYF010000017.1, forward strand.
TTAGGAGCCAGTTCACATATATTGGTGTATAAATGTATAAAGTATAAATGCTAAATAAAAGAGTTAGTTGATTTGTTGAGTTTGATTTTTTCTTTTTTTTATTTTATTTTATTTTTTTTTTGGTTTTATTCTGAAGGAGCTTAAGCTCGGTACAGTTAACAAATAAATAAAAAATAGTTAATCAAGCAAACATTTTTATTTTAACTGTCTATTAATTTCTATTTCAAATTGTCCATGGGACTTAAACTTTAATTAAGTAAATAAGATATATTTTGAAAGAATACACCGAAATCCTTTACTGATTTAAATATTTTTTTTATCTAAGCATAATTTGTTTGATTTAATAATAATGTTTTGGCTTTTAATAAATCAGAGTATTAAAAATTAAAATAGATACTAGTGCAATTATAATTGACAATTTATATTATTTTAGATTATATTCAATAAAATTGACACTAGTTTCAATATTTTTGTTATTTTTTTAAATTATTTTTGCAATAAATTATACGCGATTTTTTGTTTCAATTCTTTTGGTCATGAATATTGAATAGCTAGGAGAATTTCTTATATTTTAATTTGAAATTAATTACTGAAGCTAGATAAGAATAAGAGTTGTCACGAGAAAAAATATTCGTGTTTATTCAAATTTGTCGTCAAGTCATTAGGGTTTTCTCAGGCTCGATTTAGCTCATTTACAAGCAAACTAGCTGAATAATATGTTTATTATTGCAAGAAATTGTATGACCACGGGACTTGGCAAAAGGAAAAAAAAATAACTCAGGCAAAGATAATAAAAATAAGTTTATTGTTGTAGTTAAAATTCACATAGTAAAAAATTAATCATTTAGATTCCCATCCATGGCTGTTTGGCTCGATCTCTCAAAGTCACTAATTCAGGTGGCTGTTGTTTGATTAGCAAACAAAATTCCATATTCGACTAGAGCAAATATTTAATCAGTTTTAAGATCAATATTTAGGCTATCGGTTATGCTCGATTATCAAGATTGAGGACATTAAGAAAACTCGGCCCTTGGTCGTGTTATTTACAAATTATACCAAATTGAAATTAACACTTTTTCTTTTGTTTTCAGAATCACTTAAAGAATATTTATAAAAATAATACCAGTTGCTAATTTGTCAAGCTTCACTCGATTGTGTAACTATTTAGTTGCTTAGAAAATAGTAGAAATAGAACTATGTTTGGCTCATTAATCCACGCCACAATTAATCCCTGTGTGCGCAAGCATTTATTTTGGTATTCAAGCCAAAAAGGCAATAAAAAGGTTAGATTTAATAAAAGCAATTTGTTTTTTATTTTAATCCAGATTAAAGTCACGATGAGGTCTTTTATCTATTAATTTATACTTTAGATAAGCAAGTTAGGACAATGAGCGACTTCTTTTGAACAAATTCGGTTTTTTCTTTTGTGAGTGATTTTTAAAAGTGATAGTTATGGACGAGAAAACATTTAATTGAGTATAAAATATAATCCAAATTAATAATAGGCTTAAGTGAGCAAAATGCTACTTTAGTCTTCAAAGGCCAACTAATGGACAGATTTAATTAAAGATTTTCAAAGATACAAATTAAAAATTATTAAACCATTTGCTTTTGCGAATGTGAGGGAATAGTAGGGGATGTATCTTTTTTTTCTCAATTGACACTTTAGAGCCTAAATATTCAGCGAATTTAAAGCATACCGCCAAAATCAATGTAATTCAAACTGTTTTTTTTTTATTTGAAACCGACATTTTTTTTGTCTGACAATTTCAAGGCTAATCTATCGAATAAAAAATTCAACATGTTTTCAAATTAAAAAAAAAACTAGCAGTATGACTTAATATATAAATTTCAATTTTTGTTAATCTCATAAATTGTTCCCATTTTTTAATAAATAAAAAGTTGATTTTTTTTTAATTTTTAGGACCGGTTTTTGTCTGAGGTTTAATTTTTTTAAAGATTTAAATATAATTTTTATAAATGATTGTCCGAAGGATTACAGCAAAATGTTATTTATTGTACATTTTTATATTTTTACATTTTACATTTTTGAGAGAAGAAAATAAAATCTCAAAATCAAAAAATCTAAAAAAATTTTCATTCAAGAAAAGTAATATTAAATTCGCAATTACTTAAAAAGGAGTTTTAGAAAAATTTCAATGTAAAAACCAAGGATAATTTTTTGAAAATCCCTTTTAATTAATTGCGAATTTTTTGTTACTTTTCTTGAATGAAAATTATTTTAGATTTTTTAATTTGAGATTTTATTTTCTTCTCTCAAAAATGTAAAAATGTAAAAATATAAAAATGTACAATAAATAAAATTTTGCCAAGATTACAGGATTCTGATCAATTTGGCTTTATTTGATACTTTTCAATTTGTAAATCATGGTCTTAGAATTTATTATATATTTTGTTAATTAGTTCATTCAGAATAAAAAAAGGTCAAGCACAATGGTGATTTGATAACAGTTTTTTACGAAAAATAGCGTAAATTTTTAATGATTTTGAGATTATTTTGGTAAAATTTAAATTTAAATTCAAAATTTTTGAAAAATGTCTTCTTCTTTTTTTTTTTTTTTCAAAAATCGAAATTTTTCATAATTTATTTTATAAAAATTAAAATAAAGTTAAATATATTTTTTTAAAGTTTTACTATTTTTATTTTTAGCTATTTTTTTTTACCAATTTATTAAATTCTTTCTTTCTTAAATTTTGGATTTTTGGAAAAAAAGGACATTTGAATTTTACCAAAATTATCTCAAAATCTTAGTAATTTACGTAATTTTTCGTATAATACCGTTATCAAATCACCACTGTAAAATAAAATTCAATTCAAATAATAGGTTAAAAATAAAATTAATTATTCAAAATTCTAATTTTTTTTTATTTAAAAATTTTTTTAATCAGTATTTGATCAAATTCAAATATTTTTTATTTATTTGTTTACTTTTACCGAATTTAAATAACTTCAGAATAAAATATAAATAAAATAATGTTAGATAAAATTAAATTGAAGATTTTTTTAAGTATGAATATGAAGAAAAATTATTAAAAAAAAGAATAATTCAAATAGAAAGTGACATGTTAAAGATGGATAAATATTTTAGATACCACGAAAATTAATAAAAAGGAAAAAATTTCACAATTTATTTATTTGTATATCTGTACCGAGCTAAGACTCCTTCAGATTAAAAAAAAATTAAAATAAAGTTAAATAAAATTAAAAAAAGAATTAAAAATAATAAAAGTTAAAAAGTAGATAAATATTAAAATTAAAATAAGATTAATTTTGATAGAGAGTAACAGAGTTCATATTTTATTATTTATTATTTATTTATTTTTTTACAATGGAGTCGAATATATTTATTTACTTGTTTTCTATAAATTTTTTCATTTAATTAAAGAAGATGATTTTAGTGCTTCTGTTGTATCAATTAAATTTTTTAATTTAATTTAAACAAAATTTTTTGTTGAAATAAATTTGTTAAAATTGGTATTAAATGTTGTCAAATTATGCACTTGATATGTCATATTTTCTAAGCTAAATTGTCATCCATTTGACATCAATTTTTTGTTGTCAATCGGCGTTAATTTCTAATTTAATCAAATCACATTGTATAAAAAGGTGGAATATCTAACAAAGAAAAAAAACGCCGTGCTTATAATCGAATTATGTGTTTTTAAGTCAGCACTTTGAAAAGCTATCACTTTAATTGGACTACCGAGGGCTGTTGTCATCTTACGAAAACAAATTAATTTATAAAAAAAAATCTCATTTAAAAACAATCTACTTTATTACCTGTGCAACTAAGTTTATTTAATAGATTTAAGAAAACAAAAAGAGCCGCATTAAATACACCGGCTTGACATTTTATTCATAAATAAACACTTTTTCGTCGCCTTTCTTTTTTTTTGATTGCACAATTCAGCTATTTTTTCCTGCTTATTTACATAGACTATAAACAAAATTACAATTACTTTTATTTAAATTTAGACCAACAAAAAATAAAAATGAAAAAAGCCTTCCTAAACCCTGAATACATAAGTTTGGATCAAGTGAAAAAAATGGCTAATGACAAACTGGGTCCTCCTCCAAGCCACCGGCCACCACCACCTCCAGCTACACCGCCTGTCATTCATCACCGCACAGCCCCTCTCCGACCAAGACCCAGACTTCCTCTCTACCAAAACGTCCTCTCTGAAAACGACACCACTTCCCACTCAAATGAATATTCTTCCAACTCTTCCTCTTCAAACGCCACCATGATAATCCGAAAGTCTCCACCAAGCAGTTCGGTGTTCGAAAGCGATGACTCATTGTCTTCCATGATTGTCAAAGATGATCCATCATCGCCACCAAGACCAATGCTCAAAAATACTCCTCGAGTCATCAACCGATTGAGTGTGTTTGATTTTGAGACGCCAAAGAACAAAATGGATTCTCTCTCTCCAATAATGACCTCTTCAAGATCGGACCTGAACACAGCCAGGAAGCAAGACATGTTCAATGTGTTCTATGAAATAGAAGAAGAAGTGAATTTAATTGAGCCGACCATTGTGCCATCGCCACCACCTCAACCATCCATTCCAAAAAGCTTTAACAATGTAAACTATTACTATGTGTCCAATAGTGTAAATTCCAGTATGGAAAATATTTGCTCGGACAATTCCGAGACAGAGTCCTCTCTCTGTTCGATTGTTCTGCAACCACCGAGTCCTTTTAAGTCGCCGAAAAATTCCTGTATTAAATCAGAAAAGGCCAATTCGGCAAAAAAAGTTAGTTTTTTGATAAATCAAAATTGGGTCTCGTCCAGGTCGTCTTCGTCATGCTCTTCCATTTCGACTAGTTCCAGTGAGGCCGAGGTCCAAGTCAAAGAACTGGATCTAATACAGGAAAAGATATTCAACAAGATATTTTCTAACCAGGACTATTTTGTGTCGGACTTGATCAACAAGATAGAGTCGGCTTCGTCGAGCTCTATTCCGTCGTGTGCCTCTTCGTCGTCGTCCCAGTCGTCTGGATACAAATCGTGCCAGTCTGCGAACAACAGCAAGATAATGAATCATTCCAGTGTTGAGCTCAAGGAGTTTATTGATGTCAATAGAGATCGATTGGATCGATTAAAGGTTAGACGCAATCAATTAATTGGAATTAATAATTGAGTTTTATTTAGTTTTATTTTTTTTTGTGTACAGTTATCCAGTTTAATAGAAAAATTATTTTTGTAATTATTTAAATAATTTATATATTTTTTTAAAATTAAAAAATAAAATATTCCAATTGAAAATTCATTTATTCATTGAAAATTTAAACTTTATCACATGCCTAAATCTTTTTCATAATATTTTTGCCTTTATTTTTGTTAACTCAAAGCTAAACATTTTATTATTTAAATGATTTAATAAATTATTTAAAAATTTAATTTTAAGTATTTTACTCATACAACTTTATTTTTAATCAGAATTTTTTAATCGTCCTCTTTTGGAATTTGCGGTGCCTGTATGGTCTCCAATTCTTAAGTCTGACTGTGAGAATGTTGAAAGGATTCAACGCAGAGCTACGAAATTTGTTTCGTCAATTAGAAACAAACCGTATGAAAGCAGATTGAAGGCTTTGAACATTCCAAATCTGGTGGAAAGAAGAAAAAGAGGTGATCTAATTCAATTATACAAGTTCATGCATGGAATAGAATCGGTTGAAAAAAGCAACAATTTTAATGTCACAAAAAACCAAGGAAGAGGTCACTGCCTCAAATATCACAAAGAAATATCGAGGCTCCAACATAGAGATAACTTTTTTTTCAACAGAACCGCTAACATATGGAACTCGCTGCCAAATCAATTAGTTGAAGCCCCCAATGTTAACAGCTTTAAAGCAGGCATTGATTGCTGGATGAGCAGCAATCAATCACATCAGCTGTCTTAGTGTGCCTTATCAGCACACTCGCTGGCTAGCCAGCTACAGTCAAAACTACTACTACTACTAGAATTTAACTAAAAATCTTTAAAAACCACTCTGTTTTTCGTATCTTTTCTCAAGCTTTTAAAAATAGATAAATGTAAATAAAAGCGAATAAATTAAATTTTTTTATTTACCTTTTTTTTTAATTCAAAAAATATTTATCAAGAAAAAATGTTCTATTTTTATCTGCTTGCTACACTTCACCGTTTGGTCCTTCTTCTCTTTGTGCAAGATCTAACATTGGGAACTTTAATACAAAAAAGAGAATTATAAATATGATACAGAAACTCAAAAATTTTAACTTCTATAAGAAATAAAAAAATTTTTAAGTTTCAAATTTTCAAAATAATTTATTTTATGCTATTGTAAGTTAAAGTATTATAATTATTAGTTATATAAAATATTTCTATTTTTTTGCTTGTTCAAGTTATTTTTTAAAAGTGATTATTTAAAATTCATAAATAAAAAAACCTTTCAAAACAATTTTAATATTAGAACTCTTTTAATGTACTTCGTTTGTGTTCCTGACTTGTGACAAAATTATTTATATGTTTCTTTCTCTTTAAATTCTATACATTATTTAACTTTAATTTTTTAAGTGAATTAATAATATAAAATTATTTTTTTTATTAGAATATTTTGAAAAGTCATCAAACAAGTGAGACTTCGCAAAAAAAATCTGAAAAATACACTTAGTGTACTAGATTGATTGTGTGGTGGTAAGGGTGATCCATCTAGAAAACTAAAACTTGACTTATGACCTACTCCATCAATTTTAATTATTCAATTTAATTAAAGGAAGTTTTACTTTTTTCATAGTCATGAAGTATTGTCATACAAAATTTCATATTTTTATTCTTTGGATTTTGATCCTTTGATAAAGAGGACCTAAATCAGTTTTATCCATGCCATGTCTTTTAATTATAACATGTTTTTATATCATCCCAACAAACTCATCAAATAAAAGACCAAAACTTAATTTCATTATTTCATTTTATTGTAATTAAAAAAAAAATTGGATTAGCACATTTTGGTTCAACAATTCAAAAAAAAATTAAAGAGAATATTCAGCAAACCTTCTGATGCTTAACTAAATATCATGCATGAATATGCATTTTAAGCCTTTGCAGATTTATAAATCGGTTTTTTATTATTAAACAAGAGAAAAATAAGTTGAGTTATCGAAACAGAATGAATGAAAAATGCATCTTATTTTAAATTTGATATCTTACACAGCTTCCAATTTTAATTTTTTGAATTATTGATTTCATTTTTTGAATCTTATATTAACATACGGAGAAAAGATTGAATTAAAAATTTTTTATTTTTTAAAACAATCGCTTTTACAATTTTTAGCCCGTTGAATATCGCAAAATATTTAAATAAGCTAAATGAATACAAATCGCCCGGACCGGAAAAAATCGTCGGGTCAGTACTCAAAAATTGTTCAACTTCATTATCCATACCATTATCTAAAATTTTCACTAAATCATCTGCTGAGGGTGTTCTACCCAACCGCTGGATAACTGCAAATGTGTCACCTTTGCATAAGAGTGGTTCAAAGGTAGATGTTGCCAATTAAAGGCCAGTTTCTCTGACATCTATTGTTGGTAAAATAATGGAAAGAATTGTGAGAGATGAACTTTTAGCTTTCATAGTTGTAAATAAATTAATAAGCGAAAACAGCATGGGTTTATGCCAAATAAATTATGCAACACAAACTTATTGGAATTTATTGATATGGTTACTTGTGAGATTGAAAAAGGTAACCATATTGATGTTGTGTAAACTGATTTTTCCAAGGCCTTTGATAAAGTATCACGTCAAAAATTATTAGACAAGTTAAAAGCTAATGGTATAGTTTGTGAGCCTCTTGAGTGGATAAAATCATTTCTAATAGGCAGAAAACAGAAAATTTTTCTTGGCAACAGATCGTCAGGGATGGTTGAAGTTACAAGTGGAGTTCTTCAAGGGTCGGTTCTCGGACCTATTTTATTTGTTTTGTATATAAACGATATGTTATACAATATTCGTAGCCCATGCCTGGGTTATGCAGATGATCTTAAAATGGTTGGAGTCATAAATAACAAAACAGAGAAGATGTCAAAGCAATTACAGGAAGATTTAGACATATTGAATGAATGGTCAAAAAGATGTAAAGTGTAAAACGAGAGTACATTGGAAAAAGAGAAAATGGAAAATACTTTATTGAATGAAGGAAAAAATGTTACGTTAATAGAAACACTGGTTGAAAAATATCTGGGTGTATTTGTATCTAATGACCTCAAATGGAACAAGCAATGCAGGGCGACAGCGGCCAAAGCAAATAGGGTTCCTGGACAAATCAAGAACTCATTTGTATGCCTTGAACAGGCTATGCTGGACCTTTTATACACTAGTCTCGTAAGACCACATCTTGAATACGCAGTGAGTATGATGAGTCCTGCTACAAAGTCCGATATATTAATTTTGAAAAGGGTGCAAAGAAGGGCAACAAAATTAGTAAAATCGTTGAGGAACGTATACTATGAGGATAGACTCAATATGACCTTGGGACTTTCAAGTCTAAAAGATCGTAGAACTAGAGGAGATCTCATTCAAATGTACAAAATAATCAATGGCTTTGAGAAAATTAATCTGTTGAATGGTATCAATTCTGCTAAAAGTTTGGCACTAAATTTAAGAAGAAAGGATAATATGAGGATTACGAGAGAATTGACCAAATGCGGCTCATACAGATACAATTTCCTTACAAATCGAGTAGTGTCAAAATGGAATGACCTGTCACAGGATAGCATCAGTTCTAAATCAATCAACAGATTCAAATCAAGGATAGACAATGAATTGTTTGGCAATGGGCAAAACAAGTGAAGAAAGACTGTCAAAGCCCTCCAGGGTCTAAATGCCGACAATCGTTAGTATAGCATAGCTATACTACAGTCTCATTACTACTACTACTACTAAATAATCCTAATTAAGCTTAATTTAGAAGTTTTATACTACCTGAATTTTTAAATTTCGATCCTTGATCAAAATTCGAATAAAGTTAACTCTTGCTTTCTCTCTTTTGCCATGTCATAAAAGAAAAATATTCAAATCTTTCTTTCCCCTAAGTATTCAAATTCTGAATGTTAGCATACTTAATTAAAAATGTTTGTTGTAAAAAAAATTTTGTTGGCAAACTAATTTTATTTTTATTACAAATTTTAATTTCTTTAGTTGGTCAGTCAAATAAAGTAAAGATCTTAAAAAGATGAAATGAAAAAATCAAGTCACGAGAGGAACTTTAAATTTCTTATTATTTAAAAAAAACACTACAATATTTGAATCTAAAATGATATTAAAACATTATTGTTATTTAATACAATTTCTTTTTTGATTCCTGCAATTCAAAATTTTTCGATTCTGATATCGGAATCGGAATCTGTAAAAAAACACATTAAATATTTTCTTTAAAAATGTTTTTTTAATAAAGTTTGTTTTTTATATTATTTCAGAACTAACATTGAAAAAATTTGATTGAGTAATTGTTTTGAATTGTCAGAACCTTATAATACCGCTTTAAATTTATAAAATAACTTGTTTTTTTTTGGTTTCTTTATCAAAAATAGTAATGTTTTGACTAAAAAAATTTGGAAAATAAAGCAAAAATATTAAAAAACTAATCTTTAGCATTTTGTTTGAAAAAATTTTTATTAAGCCAATTAAAAAAAAAATTTTGTTTTGCTTTATATTTAAAAATAAAGAAAATAAGAACAAAATCGACAAAATTTTACTAATAAATCACAGAGACATGATATTTGAAAATTATGAAAATTCTAATTACTCTAATATTAATGAAAACAAACAGAAAAGAAACTTAACGACCAAAACGGTATGGGCTTAAGTCCAAAAATATAAAGAATTCGTAATATTATGAAATTATTAAAATATTTTTTTTCTTTAAAAATTTTCGCTTTAAAACTTAAGAGAGATTTCGTCAAATTTCTATTTATTAAATATTTATCTTAAAGAAAAATTAAATCTTTAAAATAAAACAAAAAATAGGAAGAAAATGAACAAGCAATCTTGAATAAAGATTTCTTTAATTTGGGCATTGTGAAATTTCATACAAAACTTCCAATACAAAAATAAAAAAATTTTATAACTTTTGTTTTAAGTGTCAAAAACTTGTTCTGTAAATGAAACAAAGTGAAACAACTGTTGTTTCACTTTCTGCGGAAGTCTGCAAAATCTGTGCGAATTCTGCAAAATTGCACCCAATTTAAAAGCCTTAAAAATAAAACTGAATTAATTTGCACAGATTTTGCAGACTTCCGCAGAAAGTGAAACAACAGTTGTTTCACTTTGTTTCATTTACAGAACAAGTTTTTGACACTTAAAACAAAAGTTATAAAATTTTTTTATTTTTGTATTGGAAGTTTTGTATGATATTTCACAATGTCTTTAATTTGAGAGTTCGAATTTAAAGCATAAATTTATAAAACTTCGTTACTTTATTAAACAATCTTTTCATAAACAAAACGAGAAAAGTTAAGCATTTTGAAAAATCAGCAACAAAAAAAATCATTGAAAAACTATAATAATAGATAAAATCTTTTTTAATTTAAAAAATGTTTTAGATAAAAAATCAGCAAAAAATTCCAAAAATTTTCTTTATTCCCCATTCATCAAGCAGATTAAAACAAACAGTGTCACAAATTATTCCCAGACATATGGCTAGGAGAATTGGCAAACATAACCTGAAGTTTGTATGCCTCGGCAGTCAAAAGAGTTATGTCACTTATTTTAAGATTTCGGGTTGGAAGACTCTGCAACAATAGCATTAGACCCTAAAATCAGCATTATAGACGAACCAAAGTTGATTTCTGCTAAATTACCTGAAAATCTTTTTCCTCAATTAAATTCTTGGAATATCTGCACAAAAAAGCGGCACAAACATACAAATGAAAATCCGAGAATCCGAACGGCTCAGCCTTTTTTAATTCAAAATTAAATTTTTAAAAAAATTTACAAAAGAAAACTAAATACATGATATGTATCCCATAATCGAATTGTACAATTAAGTGGTATTTCCCTCATTAATAAATTATTCATCCATCTAAAAGCAAATTGAATAAACTCAATATTATTCTTTTTTAAATGTTCATATAAAGATCCTTAGTCATAAAAATAAAATAAATTCTAAGAAAAAAGTCTTTCATTAAATTTTACTGTCAATTCTTTTCATCAGTTCTTCCAAGGCAATTATTTTCTTTTGAATGCCAGGCTGTGAAAAAATATAATTTTCCTGAATTCTGTCAAGCAATTTAGTCATGCACCAGTAGCAGTCGGCTTCCAATTGATGCAAACTTTCTTGTGACAAACTCTCAATATCCTTGGCCTCAATTTCCGTATCTAAATAAAATAAAAGAAAATAACTAAATCTAATAAAATATTTTAAAATAATTTACAGTTCGCAATTTTAATATAATCATTTAAAAAAACAACAAAAAAAGGTGTCAACAGATCATTTATGCCTTGGACATAACCACTTCCGGGATGACGAACAGCCCATACATAAAGAACACGTTGGAAAATATTTTGAACAGTTTCATTTTGAAAAATAGGTATCAAAGGGTTCATTCTTGGAATATCGTTCAGAATTTGGCGCAAGGTATCATGATTTAGGTCCAAAAATGAGGGACTATAGCATTCGGTAACAGATTCCCAGTAAGAATTTCTCTTTTGCTCAATGGTTTTTTCTTGTAGTTCTTTTTTAAGTGGCAAGTAGTCGGACAAAAGTTTCCAGCAAATAGGTCGAAAATTATTCGGTATACCTTTCCAGCTAAGTTTTTCCAATTCATTTAAATTGATCGGACTCGAGTTGAGGATATTTTCGAATTTTTGTATTTTAGTGGAATCTTGGTCAAAATCGTTGAAAACATATACCTGATGCCTGTTTGATGCATCTTTGTTGTCATTTTTTTTATTTTGGCTACTTGATTTCGGGTTGGACAGCTTTGCATAAGACGTATCTGTACTTTTTACATCTGAACTTGATAAAGAAGTTATTTTAAATGATTTGGAAAGGTCGGAAATTTGGTTGTTTCCATCAGTTTCTTGTCTGCGTGCCTTGCCCGGACCAGGAGATAACTTTGTGGTTGTCTTGGACCCGATTGATACACTTGATTGCATTTTTTCTTGAGTTTCCTTATGGTTTTTAATTATTTTTTTTGCCACCTCTTCCGAATCAGTAATTGATATTGGAAATGGATCGGTCAAATTGAAGCATTCATTTTCGTCAATGTCCCATGCATCAATTGTTTTTTTCTCGTAGTCTCTAAATGCTTTTACTACTGTGCCTGGTAAACTGTGAGAATTGGAGCTGCCTGAACCCGATTTGAGCTCTCTTTGGACAAAAAATTAAATGATATATTTAATTAGGAAAAAGGTTACTTAATTATTTTCAAATTGGGCGGATGTTGGGCACCATAGATTTGTTGCTGGCTTTTGTTGAAATTAAAATAAGTAAAGAGAAATCATTGATTAAATAGATTGGACTGCTTACCCATCAAATGGCATTTCTGGTCTGCACTAATTTTTTCAGATCAGTGCTCTTTTTGGATTGGAAATTCGAGTTGGAATTTTGTAAAATTTAAATTTATAATATTTATGAAAAATAGTATGAAATTTTTATATATTATGAATTTTCGTGCAATTTTTTAAAAAGTAACTTTTTTCTATCTATTTTTTAATTCATAGAATTTTGCTGCAAAATAAATTAGTTGCATTTATTATAATTTTTGGCATCTTTTTGGGCTCTAGTAAATAAAAATCAATTGTACTGAGCACAACAAAGACAAATTTTTTTTCATACATAAATCATTTGAACAAAAAAATTTTTTATTTGGTAAATCATGGTTATTTTACTTACAAAGAATAAAATTATAAACTTAAGCACTTAAAAATAATTAAATTAAACCATTTTAGACGGCTTTAATTTCTTTAATCTTATCAATTAAAAAATGTGACATGTTTTTATCTATTTTAATAGATTTTATATTTAACTAAAAAATGCTTTGTGTTCTAAAATAATTAGTTGAAACTTGGATACATTCAAGGACCAAAATTTAATTTCCTCATACCAAAATGGCTCTGAATAAAAAATTGACAAGAACAAGAATATTTTTGATTTTGTTCGGCGCCCTTTTTTTAGCTGCTTTTGTTAGTCTTATAGGCTTATCAACTTTTTATTATGATTCATACCAATATCCAGATGAGGTATGCTATTTTTATACTAAAAATACCTTAACTGGTATTGATAGTATGATAATTGAATTAAATTTTAGTTTTTAAAATTTTTTAGTTCTCAATAGTTGTTGATGCAGGCTCATCAGGTTTTTATCAATTTATAAATATTAATTTAGTTAAAAATATTAATTTCCGAAAATAAGGCTCTCGGACTTACATTTATTCATGGCAAGGAGGTCTATCAGCTTATAAGGGTGATGACATTCGGGTCAAAGAATTATATAGCTGCAAAAGAAGTAACAGGAATTCGAAACTAATTATAGAATGAATTTTTAATTATTTTTTGATAAAAAGCTCCCGGAATAAATGCACTTAGAACCAAAGAAGATGTCATTTTATATTTTAATGATTGTTTGCAGGATGCTAGTAAATACATTCCAAATCAGCGCAAAAATCGAACCCACATAATTTTAGCAGCAACCGCAGGAATGCGTTTATTAAAGTAAAGAGATTTTTAAAAAAATATAAGTAAATTAATAAATAAATAAATTAATTAATGTATAAATAAATTAATTTTTAAAAATTTAATTTTTTTATAAAATAAATTTTTTTTTTAAAGTATAACAGATAAAAATCAAAGTGACAAAATTCTTAGCTATATTAGGTATCATTTTTCAAAAAGTGGTTTTTTGTACAAGTCTGATGATCAGGTTAAAATAATTGATGGTAAAGATGAGGGTCTCTATGCTTGGATATCGGCAAACTATTTTTCAGAAAAATTTTCAAAAGACACTGATCCAATTACCACATGGGGCACTTTGGATTTAGGAGGTGCTTCAACACAAATTGCTTTTTATCCCTCTAATCAAAGTAAATTAGATTTTTTATCTTCAATTTAAAAATAACATTTAAATTTAAGATGAAAATAGAAGTGTTACTGAAAAGTTTTTTAAAAACCAAAGAATTTATGGTAAAGACTATCGGACTTACTCGAACAGTTTTTTATGCTGGGGAACTGATCAAATTATTTTAGTCTATCAAGCATTTATTTTAATTGTATAATTTAGTAATTGAGTATTAAGTAGATTTTTATTTTTATATTCAAGCAAAATGACTATATGCAGCAAGTAAACGCATCTTGTCTTTACTCTAAGTTGGCACTTAATGTTTCAACATCAACCTTGTTAAATTCACCTTGTTCAAATGGAGACATTTTTAAATTTAATCCAAATATTGATTTGGAAAAATTAAAAAAAGTGATTATTATAGATTTTTATTTATTAAAAAAGACAAAATTTAAATGATTATTAGAAAAGCTATTATATTTTCGAAGGTGAATCAAACCCAGAAAAATGTCAGCAAGAATTGGAATTTCTTTTTCCCCAACCAGCTTGTGACTTTGACAAAAAATGTTCATTTAATAATGTCTATCAACCTGAATTAATTAGTAAAAATAAATTCTACGTAACATTTTTCTTAATTCTCTAATAAAGTCTAAGTAAATATTTTAAGGCTTTTTCCAGCTATTATTATCAAATGGTAAATTCAGAGAAGTTGTCTGGTAAAATTTTAAAAAATGATTTTGAACTTTATTCATCTGAGACCAAGCGACTTTGTTCCCTGGATTATAATGAAGTAAGATATAATAAAATGCTATTATTCTTTTTAAATTATTTTGTTTAAGATCACTTTGATAAATAATAAACTCAAGCCTATGATCCTGGATGGATATCTGAGAACTACTTGCTTTTATAACCTTTATATTATGAAATTATTGTCTAAATTCCAAATAACGAGCTTTGCAAATGTAGAAATTATAGATAAGATTAATGATTATAGTGTAATTTTTCAAGTAAAAAACTTTTATTCAATTTTTGAAATTTTTTTTCCAAAGATTGGTTGGACTTTGGGCTATATGATAGATTTAATAAATAGGCAAGACTTTTTACCAGAAGAGACACCACCCAGAAAAATCGAAACTCAATTTTATATTCCTTTGGTGGTAATATGTGTAATCTTTTCGATTTTGTCAATATTTATGATCGTTTTTTCAATCTTGTATTTGAAAAACTAATTTTTTATTTGAAAATAAAATTTATAATTCTAATTTTAAATTATCTATAAAGATTCATCTGGCTCATCAGAAAATTTATAATTACTTTGATTGATTTTTAACTTAAGCAATTTTATATCAATCAAAAAATAGAATTAATTTTGAAAAATAATTAACTTATTTTCTTGAAATGAAAATTTTGTTAAAGAAAAATAAATAAATCCAGCCGTTTTTATTATAACTTTAAAAAACAAAGAATTTTATAAGAACAATCTTAGTAAATACTTGAGATTTTTATATAGCTCACATTTGAAAAGCTTGATTTAAAAATGCTTTTTTTTAATTTTTTATTTTAACACTTACTTTCAGACACAACTTTTTATAAAACTAATCTATTTTAGATTAAATATTTTAGAAGAATCGTATTAGCAATTACTTAGAACTGCTTAATATCATGATTTGCAATGATAAATGCCTTAACAAAGATACTAAAAAATATCTTAAAGAATTATTTTATATCTAATTAATAACAGAAATTTCAGTTCATTTTCTTGAATTAAGCCTTTTAAATTTTTGATCAAATTTCGAGGTTACAAAAAAAGATTATGGTTTAAAAGATAAATATTCTTTTTTAATGATTTATTAATTATAGCAGTAATTTATATATTTTAAGAAAAAATATTAATTATTTATTTAAAGATATAAAAACTAAGTATTACTACAACTAAGTAATTTTCTTTCAGCAAACCCTAAAGCATTCTAAATTTTTTTAATTAATAATAATGGAAAAATTTTCCATTATTATTTGAAATTGTTCTAAATTTAAGAATCATTTCAAACTTTTAAAAGACAATGCCATCTGAAAGATTTATAACAAATTTTTTTTTGCCATTCAAGGGACTTAAAATCCTTAAAAACATCAGAATTTAAACCTTATTGATTCATTCTTGACAAGATTTTCAAATTTTTCAAGAAAAACTTATATCATGTATGAATGTTTTTTGTTTTTGGAAATTTAAGATAAAAAAAGCAAAAAAAAATTAAAAATACTTTTTTTTTTTAAATCAACATAATCTTAAATATTTGTAGAAGCTGCTCGAATGATAGCATAATAACTAAAATATTTAATTAAATTTGCCTGATTATAAGTATTACATGAGCTATTAGTCCTTAAAATTTAATCAGAAAAAATATAATATAATTAAGCGTTTTTTTAATTAAATTTTTTTAAAAAGATGCATAAAAATTATTCAAATAATCTTTAATAAAATATTTGCAATGAAAATTAACTGAGGGAATTTTCGTTATATGCTAGTTGACAAATTTTCTATTTTCTGACACCTCTTAACAGAATGAATAGTCAAATATTTGCTAAATCATTACCTTTTCACCCAGTAAGTGGTATTTATTTTTTGTTGAAAATTTTATTGGCATAGAAACATCAATTTTTTAAAATAAAGAAAACAATATTCTTAAACTAATTTGGAAGCAAGAGAAGTTAAATATATGATTGAATAAACAAGGCTCTGTTTACA
This sequence comes from Brachionus asplanchnoidis, assembly GCA_025491095.1. Lineage (NCBI taxonomy): Eukaryota > Metazoa > Rotifera > Eurotatoria > Ploima > Brachionidae > Brachionus > Brachionus asplanchnoidis. Next base: position 1,005,526 of record JAILYF010000017.1, read on the forward strand.
TAATATTTAAAAGTTAGCAAAAATTATTTAATTTAGCTCTTGTCAATCAATATTAAGGAAAAATTACTCCATACAAAAATGAATCGTATTCTTAAGCCAATTGTCTGAATTAATTGATTCTAGTAGATAGCTTGCTAAAAGGTATAAGTCATAGATCATATTTCTTGGTATTTAAGTTCGTAAAATAATCATAAAAAACCTCTTTTTTTCGGTTTATAAATCAATTTAATTGTTGCTCATATTTTTTGAATATTGCTACCTAAGCATTTTCAGGCACCACTTGAGCTGAGAAAAGAGCTGTGAAAGTGGAAAAATTAAATTAAAATTATTTTTTCCTTTTTTTTTTTAATTCTTTATTAAATTTGTGAGTTAATCTAATTTTTTTGTAAAAATTCTTTTCATAATTTTTTTTTCTCTCTTTATAAACTTAATTCAATTAGATTTATATTTTTTCAAGGTTATGGCAGTCGAAGATAGATTACAGAGTAAATTTTTCAATTTAAAACTTCTATTTAAACTTGCCTGAATTGTTTTCAAACAAATTAAATGAATATAATCGGAAATAACAAAAGTTTTCACCGGTGAAAGGCTCAATATTTAGAATAAACAATTACTAGCTTAAATAATTCTGTTTTATTTGGAAACAATTTAGGCAATTATTTTTATAAAAAAAAAGGTTACAAAATATTTATACAATAATAAAGATTTTAAATTAAGAGCCTTTTATCTATCAAAAATAGTTATAAAATCGAGAATGATAAAAAAACAAATTTTATTAAATCATTGCATAATCGAAAAATTGATCAATTTTTATCCTAAATATTTAGACAAATCTTTAAAGCCCTTTTTTCAAGTCGTGTTTTTTTTTTTATTTAGAAATAATGATTATTGAACGAATTAATAAAAGAATTAAAATCACTCTGCTTGGTCTAGGAATCATAGCACTGCTCACTTTCATTACAATAGTGGTTCTAATATCGGTCTACTATGACTCGTATTCCTATCCAAATGATGTAAATTTACATTTTATTGACGATTTGAAAAAAATTAATTTTTAACTTTTTAAAGTACGCAGTTGTTTTTGATGCCGGATCTTCAAGTATTTTGATTAATTTGAAAAATTTTAATTAAAAAATTTGCCAGGCTCAAAAATGTATGTGTACACTTGGAAGAGTGGACTCTCAGCTAATGAGGGAGATGAAGTGGTAGTGTCTGAAATTTACAAGTGCACAAAATGTAAATTAATTAAAATTTAAAAGAATAATTTTGAAAAATTTTAACCTAAGACCCGGGTATTGATAAACTAAAGACCAAAGAGGACACAATTATATATTTTAATGATTGTTTACAAAACGCTAGCAAAAAAGTTCCTAATGAGAGAAAAAATCGAGCTCATATTTTGCTAGCAGCAACTGCCGGAATGCGTCTCTTAGAGTAATTAAAAAAATTTAATTAATTGATTTTAATTGAGCTTTTCAGTGCATCTGACAAAGAACAAACAGAAAAAATAATTGATAATATCCGCAAACATTTTTCCAAAAGTGAATTTCTATACAAATCCGATAATCAAGTGAAAGTTTTGACCGGAAAAGAAGAAGGACTCTACGGATGGATTACAGCTAATTATTTTGCTGATAAATTTTCATCAGTAATTCATTTAAATTAAATTTTTTTTATTAAAATTAAATATTTTTTATTAAAATTAAATTTTTTTATTGTTGAATAGAAAACTGATCCTGTGTCTACAATTGGTATTCTTGACATGGGTGGCGCATCTACTCAAATATCATTTGTGCCCTCTGGCAAAAGTAAATATCCAAAAAAAAAGAGAAAAATTTATTCAGTTAAAGTTTTATTTAAGTTCAAAATCAGACAATAATAAATAAATTTTATGAAAAATCAAAAATCTACGGAGTTGATTATGAAACTTATTCCCATAGCTTTCTATGTTGGGGAGTTAATGAATTTCAGAATATTTACCAAACATATCTTGTTTTAGTAATTTGATTTGGTATTTATTTTACCAAAATATTCAATTTTGTTAAAGAAAAGCAACTATCAAGAAAAAGTCGACGCACCATGCTTTAATTTGAATGCAACAATTAATTTCAGTTCAGCTTCAATAGTGGATTCAAATTGTGCCAATGGTCTTTTATTCAAGTATCCATTTCCCATTAATCTCACTGCCATATCGCAGGTACTATACATTTTTTTAATTTTATCTATTTTGAGTTTTTTTCTAGAAAAAGTATTATACTCTGAACGGCACATCAGATCCAAGAAAATGCGCTCAAGAAATCTCAGCGTTATTGCCTGACATGAATTGTCCATATGGTGCCAACAAATGTTCTTTTAATCAAGCTTTCTTACCAGATTTAACAGACAATAATAAATTTTATGTAAACAATTTAGTTTATTTTTTTTTTCAAATTTAATATTTTTTTTCCAGGCTTTTAGTAATTTTTATTACAAATTGGCAAATACTGAAATGCTATCTGGTCAAAAATTGATGAAAAATTTAGACGGATTAAAATTGGAGAGTGAAAAATTGCTTAATTTATCTTTTCAAGAAGTGAAAACTTTTTTATTTTATTTTATTTAAGGTTAAAATTAAGTTATTATTGAATTTTTTTTAGCTAACTGACATCAATCAAAAATTAGATGAGAAAATATTTGAAGATTATCTAAAGTCAACATGCTTTTTTAATTACTATTTGCTTACTATATTTTCTAGATACAGAATTACCAAATTTGACAACGTCGAATTCCTAACAAAAGTAAATGGCAACTCGGTAATAGACTTTGAGATCATTTTTTGTATATTTTTCTTAAATTTTTTTTAAAGATTGGGTGGTCGTTGGGTTACATGATCGATTTGATCAATCGAGCTGACTTTTTGCCATATGAATCACCGCCGCGAAAACTTCAACCTGAATTTTTCATACCAGCTATAATTATATGTAGTGTTTTTACTATTTTAGCTCTAATTTCGGTTTTATTTTGTGTCTTTGGACTTTAATTTATTTTTAATGATTTCAATTAAAAAAAAATTTCATCTAATTTTTAAAACGTGTCAAACAGTTTCAAAAAATCACATTTTTTATAAAATTTATGCATCTTAATGATTTCATTTTAAATAAATTCTAGTTAATAAAAATTATTTCGCTTTGTTATATAATTTAAATCAAACAAATTAATATTTATTGAAAAAAATCAGAAACTGCTTTTTTATTTTTATTCTTATAGAGAATAGAGAACTTATTTTTATTATAATTTAAGCTCAATTAATTTAAAAGTTTTTCTAAGAGCTTTCAATTAAGATTTTTTATTAAAAGTCAGTCAATAAACTTGGCATTGATTCTCTAAAATTATTTTAGAAAGACAATTACTTAAGCTTGTTTCTTTTAAAATCTTTCGAAAATTAACGCGAAATTTTCTGTTGTTGTTGAGAAAACAGGATCAGGGTGTATTCATTTGATTGAAAAAAGCATGTTATAATTATTTTTTTTGAAATTGAAAAATTTTGCTTAAAATTAAAAAGCGGAAATTTGCATTCTTAAAGATAGGAAAAATGTTTATAAAATATATAATTATTGATAGATGTATACCAACAATAATTTTAACTCTAATTTGCGTCACTATTTTACAATAGATGAAAATAATGTGAAAGATAAACTTTAATTATTTTAAAAATTCTACATTTAATTTAAAATATTATCTGGAAATTTTTTGAGCAAATTTCTCCACACATTCAAAAATCCAAATTTTTAATCTAATAAGAGCAATATAAAGAGTTATTTTTTGTTCGTAGGATTAAAAAATCTGCCTAATTAAACATAAACATTCTATCACTTGAACAAGTTTTGCCAAGTAGATTAATCAAGCTATTTCTGGCTCAAGTACCTGATAAATTTTATTTTGAATCAATTAAAAATTTAGAAAATATTTTTTTAATATCTAATGGCTTTAATTCTACTTTCGAGCACATGATGTGTGTAATATCTGTTTATTTATCTTCAACAACCATTGAATTTTTCAAAGATTTTATACTTTCAACCAGCAAGCACTTTATCAAAAATTTACACTCAGTTTTGAACAGTTTAAATTTAGTTTAAAAAAAAAATAATTTAAGCCTTTGGCAAGTCGAATCGCTGTGCGACCTCTACAGAGATCACATCGGCAATTGCCAAAGAAGAAGTAGCAGCTGGAGATGGTGCATTTCTAACATGAAGCATTCTTTTTCCAAGATCACCAGTTCCTTTACAATTAAAAAAATAATTTTGGCCAATTTTTAATTCAATTAAATACCGCTGTCAAACACAAAATCATCAACTAAATTTCCATCAATATCCATAGCTTGGGCTCTCACGCCCGAAGGTCCTCTTGCCACATCAGAAACTCTGAGCGATGGCATAAATTTTCTCAACTCCTGCACAGTAGCTGTCATGCTAAAGCCTCTTTTAAGCTCACCAAAGCCAGATTGTAAATTTTTGAAAATCATTTTTCTCAGACCGCTTTAAATTAAACTTAAGTAGAACTTTATTTCAATGCCATCCATAACTCATTTACCCAAACGAAAGCTCTTCTATGGCGTCTCTCATATCAAAGTCAAGCAAATTGTAGCCTTCTCGCTTGAATGCCAAAACAGCATTAGGACCCAGCCAAACACTTCCGTCCATTCTTGGTGTAAAATGTACACCTAAAAATGGAAATTTTGGATCCGGTACCTTCAAAATTGAATAGAAATTTTTGATAAAAAATTAATTAGCTTACCGGATAAATATTTCCTCTAACCAGATTCGATTTTTCTGGTTTTAAAACTAAATAATCTCCTCTAAAAGGCACTATTTTGGGATAGGGATTACATCCGGATTTTTCTGATAATTTATCAGAATATAAGCCTCCACATGTAATCAAATATCGTGTATTAAAATGAACCTTTGGTTAAGTAGAAAGATTTTTTTATCAATTGGGTCTTATGAAAATCAGTTCAAATTGAACAAAATTAATTTATTTTCATTTTTTTTAGATAAATTAAATAAATTCTAAACAAAAAAAAGTGCAACAATTTTTATACTTTAGCAATTTTTTTATATTTAATTTTAATTTTTTCAAAAAATTTTAATAATTTTGTTCAATTTTTACTGAATTAACAGCAGTACTATGAAACAAGGTATATCTCTATTTTTTCAAAATATTTCAGAAAACTATTTTTTATAGACATATTTAAATTTTTACAAAATTTGACAACCGTAATTTTACGTAAACTAACAAAAAATTTTACCACTTTACCTAGTACCATGTAGCATAGCACTACCCTATAAAAAGATGGAATACATTTTTGGAAGAGATTATTTTTATCGGGTAATCGGGATCAGGTGAAGCAACAAATTTGTCTGCTTCAAAATTAAGCTTTATGTGTCCGCCATTCTTTTGGAATTGCATGCCAAAGTGTTTTGCCACAAAACCCCAATCTATTATGCCAGTATGTGGCGAATGTATAGCTCTTAAGCCCTAAATGAATTTCACACTGTTAGATTAATTAACTTTTTTTATTTTGCTGTTAGCTTACAACACAATTTGGTTCTATTTCTTTTATTTGCTCTGCTGATACCATTTTTAAATCAGGCACATTGTTTGCTATTCCTCTATCGAACAAATCATCCAAACGAGATGATTCTTCGCTATTAGTGGCAACAATTAACTTTAAAACAATTTTTAAATTTTCAATGCTTCTTTAGAATTTATTTAGTTTATTTACTTTTCCGACTTTTTTATACGGAATTGAATGTTGATCACAATATTTATAGGTAGCTTGAAGGCCCTGCACACACAAACGGGCTTTTAGCGAGCCCGGTTTGTAGTAAATACCTGCGTGAACTACCCCACTATTGTGACCAGTTTGGTGAAAGGCTAATTAGTGAATTCGACTAGAATAATGGCTTCTAAAAATATTCTCAAAATTACCTAATTGATTTTCCTTTTCGACAAGAACAAATTTAAGACTTGGATTATCAGTAATTAATTTGCGAGCAGTTGCCAGACCGACAATGCCGCCACCTATAATGGTAATGTCATAATTGCTTCAAGTGAAAAAAATTATTTATTTTTTTTTTTTTTTATTTTTTTTTAAACTGATACCTTTCTGCTGACGTTGAATAAAATTTTGGTTTTAAAGAAAAAAGCTTGAGATTTCTTTTCAGCATTTTATCTAAAAAAAAATCAACAGGAAATATTTGACTTTTGCATTTGAGATTTTTAGGAAGTTGTTTATTATGAAAATTTTTAGTATCCCATTTTTTTTTTAGATTTATTTAAATAGAAAATTATTTGGAGTTTAATTTCAGGAGTTTCATTTCCTGATCTATTATTATTAAAAAAAATCAAATCAAAAATTCAAATTATTTCAAAAATTTCTATACATTTGAATCAATAATATGTATCTTGTGTATTAGATTAATAGTCCAGTAGTGAAATGCGACATTGCTCAAAATTAATACTATTTCAGATAGGCCAAAAAAACTGTAAACTAAAATTTAATTTTTTATTTAATTAATACAAAAAAAGGATTTAGACAAGTAATTACCATAGCTGATACATTTTGAATTGTGAATTGTGAATAGAATGATGGATGAGATAAAGCTAAGCGCAAAAAAACTAGCTAACTTTTTGCGTTCGACATAACAATTTGGCTAAAAATAAAAAAGAATTAATGACTATAAAACTTCAAGGATTTTAAGTTTCTCAAAGGAAATGACAATGTGTCTAAACAAATTCAGTCTATCTAAATTTAAATAAATTATATCCCTTGAAAGATTTGAAATTGTTATAAATAAATTTTTTTTTTAATTTTTTACCAATTTTTCTGATTTAAGTCTTGATTCAATTGACAAAACTAGGATCTTAAAGATAGACGCTGAGATTAAATAAGTACAAAATCCCAGTTTGTGCATTTCTTAGTCAAAAAAAATATATATTTAGCAAAAAAATTTATTAAAAATCAACCGGATACCATAATTGGAGTTTGACGTAAACATTGACAAAATAAAGAGTCCAATAATTTCTATTTTGTTTATTTGGTAGGCGTAAAATATTCTCTTTTGAACAGAGGCAATTTTTAGGTATTCTGTTTTGTATGAAAATGGAATGAAATCATCAGGAAAGCCGCGTGAAAATTGTGTTTTATAAAAGTCGTGTAAATATTTGGCTAGCATGAACCGAAATGGAGTGTGGATGAGTATTAGCAGGAACCAGAAAAGTGAAGTTATCGGATTGTAGCTAATTGTGGCACTGACAGATGGTAAAAAGTTGTACACTTGGCAATGAGTTTTGTTAATGTAACCAAAATCGACTAAAATTGGGTAGATATAGCAGAATGCCAAGGCGATTAGAGGACATGCAGTCGAACATGCCACCACAAATTCGATTTTCATTAACACCTAATAATTTCCTAAATATTTAAAAAATTTTCTAATTATGCATCTCAAACGCTTTTTTTCTCAACTTTTATTTTTTTTGCACACATTATTATGTTCAGATTTTTTATTAAATATGGGCAAATTTTTATTTCTATCTTATGTAATTATTTAGATGATGAGATTATTTTTTTTAATTCAATATATCTAAATAGTTTTAAAATGATCCCTTATAATTACTTAGGAATGAAAAAAAAAACCTTTTAGGGCTTTAATTTTGATCATGGTATAGAAGCTTTTATTAGGATTTTTAAGCTTATGCTTATTTCATTTAAACATCAAATATCTTAACTCAAGTCGTGTCATGTCTGATTACATTTTTTTGAAATTTCAAAATTAAAAATAAATAAATCAATCAGTTGTTTTTTTGAACTTTTATGATTTCAATCAAAATTTTTTTATGACATCAAATGACAGTATCCAAAAATTAGTTAGTAGAGAAAAAAATTCTCACTCTATCTAAAGAAATAAAAGATATTGATGAAGCAAATGGAATTAAGCATTAAGTTCACCTCTAAAATTTACCCAAAATAAAAAATTGTTTGATTAGTTTTATGTTTTTGATCATGATCTTTTATTCATTTTTTTTTAATTATAACATTTTACTATTACTTCTCCTTAATGGAGGCTAATTCAATTAATTAAATAAATAAAATGAGATTTTTTATTAAAATCTCAAATGACTAGCACAATTAATATTTTCAAAACAATTTTTAAATTTAAAAAGGTAAAGTTAATAAAATTACAAATCATTTTAATTTAGGGATTAAAAAATAATTTTCTCAAAATTGTTTCAGAAACAATTTATAAACCCTACTATTAGAAGATAATTACCAGGAAATTGTTATTCCTAATGTACTTTCTGAGTCTCAAATACTGGAGTAAATGTTTAAAAGAATTTATTTCCACCTAACTTCAAATTTTATATTAGATTATTTTTTTTAACTCAAATTTTAAATTCAATAAAAGCTTCTGTCTTGATGCAGATTTATTGCGATGCAAAATTTTAACTGTCGGAACAATAACAAAAACGTCTGTAGGAAAAAGACTCAAAAACACTTATACAGTTGTTTAATCTTATTGTTAATAAGATTTTTAATTAAACTTCAATCTTTTTTAGAATTTTAATTCTTTTTTTTTTAGTCCATATGGTATTAAAGATTAAATTTTATTGTGTATTTATTCATAATTATAAATTGATTAAACAATAATTCTACTACATAGCACGATCTCAATAATCAAATTAAGACCATTTAAAGCTAAGAATTGCACAAAATAAAAACGGGATTTAAAAAAAAATTAACCAGATTTAAATAATTAAAATATTTTATTTAAACTAATCAAAAAAGAAACTAACTAAAAATAGGATCAGATTATGCATTCTGCATTGTCACATTTTGGTTCTTCTGCAGACTTTCTGGTCAGGCTTAATGTCAAAAAATTGAACGCAATATTGCTTAGAATGAAAGCGTTTTCGAACATTGAAAATAAGCTATAGACTTAAAAATAAAAATAATTAGTAAATTTTAATTCGAAAAAGCCTATTTGAGGAAATTATTTTTGATTAAATGCAGCCAGATTTTTGAGCTATTTCTATTCTATTCATTTTATCAGGCAACTTTTTAATTATAAAAATGCTATGTAAAAAATATTCTCAAAATGTTTTCAAGTGTTTGGATTTATAAAAGTCAATGCTAAGTTGGTATCATATTCAAATACCATCAAATAGTAAAGAAATAAAAAGCTTTAAAAAATATTTTTTTAAATTTGCATAGACTTAATTCTGCAATTTTTAAATATCGATGAATTTACATAAAAACAAAAGTTTAATTCAATATATCATTTTTTTTGATGTCTTCATTCTGAGATCGAGTGTGTGGTGACATAGTATCTTGATAGTCAAGAACTTATCATTAGTAAAAATCAAATTCAATTCTCCAATACCAGGCAAATTTTCATTCACGTTTAAATTTAAAAAAGTAATTTTTCTCGTGTTTTAAATTCTTTGAAAATAAAAATGTTTTTTTTTAGATTAAAAAAAGTGTACATAATTTAAAATAAATTAAGACTTTGAAGAACCGTTCGGTCATCATGAGCCTTTTTGAGAACTTAATATGCTAAAGAACTTTCTTTATTATTAAAGTCAAAAATGTCATTTTAAATAACTCAATTGAAAACGTCAAGAAAATTCATTAATATTTAAATTTTTTGTTAGAAAAAAATTATTGATAATTTTATCATCATTACATTAAGATCTGAAAATTGATTAATTTTTTTAATTATTTATTCATTGAAAGATTGATTAATAAATAAATCATTTAATAAATGTTCTCGTACATTTTAGCCTTGAAAAATATTTGAGATTATTTTTCCTTAGCTATTAATAATCAAAAAAAGTAATAATGGATTTAAATTTCTCCAGTCTTTGTTGATAAGTATTAAATTTTCCAAGTCACACATCATAATTCGACTGGGATTTGATTTTATAAACGATAAGCTCTTTAAAAATCTAATTTTTATTAAAAGTCTAGAATAAAAACAATGTAAGAGAAAAATTTGTTTCTTTTATTATTTGTTTGAGCAAAACATTTGGGTGTAATAAATAATCTTCGAGTTTGTTAAAGATAAAACTTGGCAAAGTTAATATTTTTGTTGCGGCGTCTGATTATTTGCATTTGATTCAGAGCCGGCTTAATTCGATTAACTAGTAATTCTATTAATGATGTGAAAAATGGCAAAATCAAAACTCTTGAACAGCAGCAAAAGGATTCATCGAAGCTCTGTTTCTAGATAAAGCTATTATCTCTTAGGTATTTAAGAAAACCTTTGCTAATTAGCTATTCCAAATAAGGCATCAGAAAATTGTTTGTTCAACACTTGAAACCATGTTATTTAAGACCCATTGAGGTGAAGTTAATTCCAGGGATGGGGAAATTTTCGGAAGTGTTTTTAGCAAATTTAGAAAAAAATATAGTCTACATTTTATTCTTATTATTTTGTCTGAACAAACTTCCTTGATACTTTGAGGCTTTTAACACAAATTTATTCACTTACGAATTAAAATTGGAACCTTTTGTTTTCTTGGCAAAAGAACCACCACAATCGGAACCAGCTTATGAATGTTGGTTTATATTTCAAAATTTATGTTCCGGTTATTGTTTTCATGCGTTAAAAAATAATTTCCTTTTAAATTTATCAAATTGATCACAGTTCTAGTGTCAAAATTCTTTATGAAAAAAAAAATTTAATTTAGTTTTTATGTGCAAGACTACCTAGTAGTATTCATGTAAATGATTAAAATATTTTTTTTAATCTGCTTTAAATAGATTATGTAATGATACTCGAAAAGAATGAATTCAAATGTTTCATATCATTTTTTGAATGTTTAAATTTTGTTTGCCTAGATGAGAATAACTGGTTTTTGATGAATGCTCAATTTTTGCTACTTCCAATAAATTATAAGTCGAATTTATGATTTTTAGAAAATTAAATATTATTCATTCGAAAATTCAATGCTTTTGACTAGATTAATTTCTGTTTTTAATTCAGCTACATTCTATTTAATTAAATAATTTTCCGGAAAAAAGTTATTATAAAAAAAAAATTATTTTTGTAAATTTTTCCCAATTTATAAAACAAAAAAAAACGGTGTTTGGTATCAAATAGCATGGACATAAGCCTGTTAATCAAAGCTAAAATTTAAAATAAAAGTTTTCTTTAATAAAATTTTGTTTTGTCAAATCAAGCAGATTCAGGTACCTGGAATTTAAATTCTAAATTAACACCACACTGGCACACAATCGCCTCTTCAGAGTATTAAAGTCCCATCAATATTTCCAACATTTTGTGATCATCTATTGCATTTTTTTGTATGTGTCGCTTTGCTTGCATGCCTAGTATCTTGATCACAATTTGGAAAAAAAAATAAAAAATTTCCCATAAGAAGCTTCTCCAGAGAAAACACAATTAATTTTCGATTATTAATTTCGTAAAATTTTTTTCAAAGTTGGCAACTAAATCAAAAAAAAATAAAATGTAACAAAATACTTTATGTAATCAAAAAAAAAATTTTGCTATCTATTTCCATTTGGAAGCCATCTGGGATGCAAACTTCTAATTTTATCTTGGCAAATTTTGATCATTTTAGATAAATTAAATCTTCAGACAACTTCTAATCAAATGAGTGGCAATGTTTAACACGACCAAAGAGGACTTTTACATTCGGCTATTGAGCTCAAGTCGATTCAACAATCTGAACACAACCTTTAACATCGGAAACATCAGGCTGGACTTGGACAGGACAACCATGATCGGAATGATAGCCAAAGAACTGATGAAACAGTATGGCCAAGACACAACCAGCCGGTTTAACCCAGACTTTTTGAGCACAACACGACTCTCAGGCTCCTACTTGGGTCCAACTTCGGACAGCATTCACCACAAAATTGACAACGTGGTGGTCAGCATAAACCTTTGCCAAATGCTATTCGGAATATTGGGAAATCTGATCTGCATTTGCATTCTCATGCAAAAAACACTGCTCAATCGCCGCTTCAACTTGTACCTTCTCTTTCTGGCCATAGCCGATTTTAGTTTTTGCGTAATTGTCTTTATTAACTACTACATAGCATTCGTGAACCCTCTACGGGCCCTCTACGACCTAAGCAAACTAACATGCTATTTCACCGACTACATTGTAGGCAGCATAGACGCGTTTTGCGTATTTCTAACCCTGGTCTTATCAATTGACCGGTTGTACGCCATCAAAAAGCCCATCAAAAGCAAAGTGTTCTTCACTTACCGCTTTCCCAAGCGGATCGCTCTGTCCGGCTACTTGTTCATATTGTTTGTCAAATCTCCGGAAATATTTCTAAGCCAGCGCCACTACGGAGTTCCTGAGCAAAATTTTGATAACTTTAGTGAAAATTTGGGAGCAAATGTGAGCCAAAGCGACTTTCTTGTTGATATTGTAACCGGGTCCAAAGACAAGTATGAGACCTCGACCATAGAGATCAATTTAGAACAAGTGGTAACACCTTCTTGCAATTCGAAAAATTGGTTCCAAAGCTCGGATCGAAATGGTTCAGACAGCCCCACATCTCATCTGGTCTACATTATTTACTGCAACATCATAATTCCACTTGTTTTCAACATCTTGCCAGCCTTGGTCATTTTGATTCTGAATTTGACACTGTGGTTTTTTATGAGACAATACACCAAAATAATCACCCGGGGTCCGTCAGAGATATCAAAAGGTTTTTTGACAAATTACCACATCAGCCGATCTTCAAGACGTGCCATAACCACCACTCAAAAGTCCCACTATTTTACCATCATAATACTCGGCTTTTGGCTCCTGCTCACCAATATTCCCTACTACACATTTTTTACCTACTACTGGGCCCACAATCTCAGGCTCATACAAGACACCACCCGAGTCCACTTGACCATTCAGGCCATTTCATCTGCTTTTTTCAACTCAAATCATTGCATTAACATCATAATTTACATGGTTTTTAATCGAGATTTTCGCCTCAGTGCTATCAAAATATTGTTCAATATTTTTAATCTAAATCCGATTATTAAACTGAACCCCATGTATTTTAAGGTGTCTACACCGCAAAGTTCTGTAAGAGTTTTGAACAGCACTATGAGGCTTAAAAGTTTGCCCAAAGAGCAAAATTTTACAGTCACTATTGATGATTATGATGATATTAAGAGTCTTAATGAAAAATCTGTCAAATTGAAATCGAATTTAGTCAAAAATAGCTTAAATGAAGGCGCTACGAGTTATTCTACGCTGAATTTAAATGCTCAGGCAAACAATAAGTTGTTGATTACCAGCAAAGGAATTAAATTTTTCAAGTTAAAGAGAAAAAAGTGAGTTGTGATACCAATAGTCGGTTAAATGACCAATTTTGAGCAATAAATTTTAATATTTATATAAATATATTTTTTTAAAAAATTTAATGTTTGTTTTGATTCCATTAATTAATAAAAATTAAATAATTGTTTAATATTTAAATTGAAATAGTTATTTTTTTTTATTGCAAACACTTAGAAATTATTGTAAATTATTTATTAGGTTTTTGGGACAAAATAATGACAAAACGTAATAAATAATTTTTTTCATGATTAATTTTGTCAATTATATTAATTGAAAAGAGAATATTTTTGCAATTTTACTTTTTTAATTAAATATTTCTATTATGAAATCACTAACAATTTTCAATGTTATTTATTTAAAAAAAGGACTTTTAATTATATCAAATCATTTTAAGTTCATACTTTATTTAAAATGGTGAAGACTTTTAGAATTGATTAAAGTATGAAACAATCTAGATTAAGAATAGACCTAAGGTATACAAAGAATTGGTTTATATTTCGAGCAAGGAAAGTAACAGGTTTGTTCAAACATTCAGCACTTAAAAAATTAAAAATCCAGTTGCTTTATGGATTAAAAATTAATTAAAATCACTTATTAGAATGGAAAATTGAAGTAACAGATTAAATTTTAAGATCATTTAAAATTTTAAAATTTAATTAATCTAATGATTTTGATAATTTAAAAAGAAAAAAAAATACTAAAAATTGCTAGACATATAATGTCTGATAATGATTCGTTATCAAATTAGCATCAAAAATGATTGATATCTAGTTTATTTACAAAATAATCAAAAAATTAAAAATTCAGGCTAAGTAAATTCAGAAATTCAAACTCATAACTTTAATATTTATTCATTTATACAAACTAAAATAATTTTATTTTTCCACTTAAACAAATTATAAATTTTTAAATATTAAATTTTTGGCAAATGGAAGTTTTAGATCAAATTTTAAGATCAAAACGATCATTTAAAATTTTAAAATTTAATTAATCTAATGATTTTGATATTTTTTAAAAAATAAATACTAAACATTACTAGACATATTATGTCTAATAATGGTTCATCATCAAATTAACATCAAAATGCTTGATTTCTAATTTATTTAAAAAAATTAATCATAAATAATTTAAATAATTCAGGTAAAGTTAATTCACAAATTCAAATATATAACTTTTATTTCCATTCATTCAAACAAAATTTATTTCATTTTTCAACTTAAATAAATTATAAATTTTATATCATTCATATTTTTTGTCTTTAATAGTAAGTTTTCATTAATATCAATTAAAAAATTTAAACATATTAAAGTTCAATTAAAAAGGACATTTTAAAATTTTAAATATGAAAATAAACTTGACATGACATGTCAAGTAATTGCTTTGGAAAAAAATTATTTTTTGTCAATTATTAAAAACAATATTACAATTTTTATTTTAATCTTTTGATCTTGATCTCAAACTTCAATTTGCCAATTTTTTTTGTCTTTAAAAGTTTTTATTTAAATCATTTAAAAAATTTAAACCTATTAAAGTTCATCAAAAATGAATATTTTAAAATATTATATATGAAAATAAACTTGAATTAATATGTCCAGTAGATGTTTGGAAAAAATTATTCGTTCTTTTTTATTAAAAAAATTACATTTTACATTTTGATCTTTTGATCTCGATCTCAAACTTTAATTTGCCATTTGAATAAAGAAAAAATTACAAAAAGCATAAACTAGTAAAAAATGAAGAACAGAATCTAAATATTTTTTCAAATATTTAAATAATTTTCTTGTTATTTTTTCATAAAATAAAAAATCATTAATACATAGTTCAAATTAAAAAAAAATTAAAAAAAAAAATATATTCACATATTGTTAATTCTCTTAAAGAGAAAAATATATCATACTAAATATAAATACTTTATCAGTGCGATTCTATGATCTCTTGCGCTAAGCAATTATCAGTTTTATTTCTCTTTAAATTTTTTAAATATTTTAAAATGTTCATTGCCTAATTTTATTTTAGTTGAACATATTTTTTTTCTTGATTTTTTAATTCAAAATATTCAAAGTAATTCAAAAGAAAAAAAAAGCTTGCCAATTTTTAGTATTTAACTCCGTGAGAAGTAATAGTTAATATTAAAAATTTATATTTCTAAAATTAACTTTTATTTATTTTAATTTTATTCTATATTTTTGTGGACTTCTAATGTTTGATAAATGTTTCTAAAATGTGAGTTTTATTAAATAGTTTTATAGAAAAATCGCGAATTTTAAAGCTGATAAAATTTTAAATAAATTTATTGCTATTGAAATCGAATGATACAAGCACAATAAATCAATCAGTTAAATTATAAAATGACAAATGAAGTAACTATTGAATCAAAATCAGCTAATTTTACTCAATTTTTCATGAAAGAAAGGAAATTAGTAACTGGTAGCTACTGACAAGTTCTGGCAGGAGTTCAATTCAAAATTATGGAAAGTTTTCTTATGTGATCATATCGAAGATTTTTTCAAAAATAATCTGGTTCTTCTAAGCTACTCATCCATCAAAAATCTACTGAGATTTCTTGATTTTTGAAAAATCTTCCTCCGGTAAAACTTATTAAAACTATGAGCGTATGGTTTTGATAAGTCTATGCTGAAATTTTTTGAAGAGCTCTTCAAAAAGATTTAAAAGAAATTTTTAGTGGAATATTTAAAAGCTAAATTGAAATATCAATTAGAGTTTTTCAAGACCCATTCACTAAATCTTTGCTATTTATTATTTAAATAAATGATTTTAAACAAAAAAATCAAGTTAGTTAATCAACTGTATTTGGATTAAACCTGGCTATGTGACTTCTATCCATATCACTTCTCTTATACGTGGAAGTTGGTGGTATTTTCAAAAATAGTACTTCAGTATAATTATTCAATGCGCAAGAAAATTATTAGCTTTAATAACAAATAAATATTAATGAGGACCGTTTAAAGACTAAGAAGTTAAAATTATGAACAACATTGATAAATTTGAAAAGAGTGTTAAATTTTTATTATTTATAATTTGCTGATTTGATTTTTGCAAAGAAAAAGCCCAGCTTATACTATTATTCCTTAATTTATTTATTTAAAATATTATAATTAATTAAATTCGAATCTTTTTTTCTATTTATGATTTTTAAAAAGTTTTAGAAATACTCAAAGCCTTTTTTTTTCGACGGTAATTGTTGTATAATTTATGTTAAATAAGGATTTTACGCAAAAAATATAAATTCTAAAAACTTTCTTTCTTTAAACGAATTTTCATAATTATCTTTAATTTTTGTAAGAATTGAAATCTTTTAAATTTAAAAATTGAATTATCAGAATGAATAGATTTTAAATTTTTTAATTTTTGAAAATTTTATTTTTTTTTACTTTTATTAAATAAAATTAAGAAAGTTGAAAAAGTCATTTAATGCATGTCAATTATAGTAATTCAAATACAAAAAATTTCAGAAAGATCATCAACTATTATAAACTCTATCTACAAAACTCAATAAATATTTTATTGGAAAATCACCAGTCTCCAGATTTTTTTGTTTTTAAGCCACAAAAATATTTTTATTTTAAAGGTGCATTTTTTTAGCTAATTATAAATAAATTCTACTTACCGTAATTAGTACATAAAAAAATATGCCAACTAAAAAATATATTTGCCAAGACAAAATTCAATAAAACAATAGAACCAATTATTAAACGTTCTTTTAAGCAATTGGTCTTTTAAAAAATAATCTTAATTAATAAAAAAATTTAAAAAATTAAATTTTAATTACCAAATTCTCTTTATTAAGCTTTCTCTCAACAAAAATCGAAAATAAAATTGACAAAAAAGCTCCAAGTGTGTAAAGTCCAAAGCCGATTGTGTGTATTACTATAATTAGTATATTAATTTAAAATTTTTAAATTTATTAATATTTTTTACCAAAATTAAATGATGAGCTAAATACTGAAGCTAAAATAATGCCCAAAATTTCAATATTATTCATAATGTATGCCAGATAAAGACACTTCTTGAGAAGAATAAAACTTTTATATTTGTTTTCACTGATCAAGGCCAAATAGGTGCAGGTAAACTTTTTGGCAATAATTTTTTTGTAAGTAAAATTCGTGTGTTTGGTCAGTAGGATACGAAATGGTATTTGGTAAATTACAGTGAAGAGCCATATTGAATACGTCAAGTGACTAAAGCCAATAATGGTGCTAATGGATGGGAGAAAATTTTTGGCTCCGCATTTATACGAATTGACTCGTTCAAAATCAGAAAACAACGCATAAAAATAACAAAATGTCAATGACCCAATCGGGACTATCAACGAATTTAGAACCACAAAATTTATGTTAAAGTTAAAATTCAAAAAATTCATTCATTCATTTGGAAATTAGTAATAAATATTTTCTTTCTGTGTTTTAACTAGATTTTAGAGTAATTAAAAAAATCATTATTAAAATTTATTACGATAATTTTCACATAATCAAATAAAAAAATTTAAATTCTAAAAATTTGTTTTTTTAGTTTCCATTTGAATGATTCTGTCATTGGCTTTGTCGCCAAGTACTGGCTTAAACTTGTAAAAATAATAAGCTACACCGACTGATCCCAAAATGGTCATAAACAATATCAACATTGGTATTGTCCAAAGTACTGCGTCAGATACAGCGACTTCATCTTTAAATCTAAATTAATTTAAAATATTTTTTTTTGATATTTTTACCAATAACTTTTTGTCTTCGTGTTGTAGTTTTTCTAATAAATTTGGTCGTTGTTTTCTTTTTAGTAGTTTTAAATGGTTCGTAAACATACAATATTTCACTGATAAGTCTATTATCTTAAAATATAAAATATTAAATTCTAATTTATTAACCAATTTTTTTTTATTATTCACCAATAAATTTAGCAACTTCAGACATTTTTATGTTCTTTGATCCTTTATTGTTCCAATCTTCAATAATTTTTTCTGCTTCTACTTTATCACCTAATAAAGAATGATTTTTTATTGCCAATGTCTAGTTTTACATTTTATTTTACTTGTTAAAAATATATTATCCAAATAATTAAAGCCATTTCGAATCAAATTATTTAGGAATTGTTTAATTGTGAGATCATTAAGCTCATTTGAATATCTTACATTTAATATTCTTGTGGTCAATTGACAAAAAGTTCCTAAATTAATAAAAGTTTAGAATTTTAGAATTTTTTTTTTCTAAAATAAACCCTCTTGACACGTTGAATTATAACGCAATGAATTGTTTAGTTCCAGTGAATTTATATAGTTATCATTATCAGTAATTATTTTCTCAATTACGTAGTTAAACGAAGACTCTAAAATTAAGAAATAAAAATTCAAGTTTATTTAGATCTAAATCTGACTTTGAAAAGCTAAAATGAAATCTGCTATAGTCACATTTGAGAGAGTTTCCTCCATTTTTGACACAACTCCAGTAAGATCAGTCTTTAATTCTGAAAAAAATTAATTTTAAATAAAATTATAGATTATAATTACTAGACAGATTGTTCAGATATACAGAATTATTTTTGTATTCTTTCTCGAAAAATTCACTTGAATTAGAAAAAATGTAATCAGTAAGAAACTGGTTTAGTGATGATTCAGGATTAAATTTTTTTATTTTCGAGACAATATCCATTATCTTGGGATAAATGTTCTGATTTTGACCATTGCATGTACCGAAGAATAATAGCTCATTTTTTTGAGCCTTGTTACATTGAACAATAAATAAGGTCTTTGTATCAACCTTGGTAAATGCCAAAGCATTCACCAAACAAACTAAAATCAATTGCCAACAGGTCATTTTTTCAAAGCTAAATAAAATTTTGAAGTTTTTTTGAATGGTCTGATTTTTAAATTGAAAATAAAATAATTTTCATCACTATCTAATCTATTTAAATTGTTTATAAGTTTAAAAAGCTTATTACATTATAATATCAAGTGATTTTTTAGCATCTTATCTTTAAATAGATTTCAAATCAAATTCAGTTTCTATTCTATCTAAATTTATGAATTTTTTATGCAACCAAAAGTGACCATGTACTTAAGTTTCGCACTTAATCACCGACAAAAATATTCTATTTCTAAATAGAGATAATATTTAAATAAAAAACATTCCGTTGACCTGTTTATTTAATTTTTTAAAGGTTTATTTAAATTAAAAAAGTATTTATATCAAAATTTGGAAGACTCTCTTAAAATGAATTCACTATTTATCATATTTTTTTTTGAGGATGATTTTTTTTTTACTACTACCAAAACTACAGTGGCAACTATAGTCACAGACAGAATAGCCAATGGAATAGACAAATAGACAGCCTCTTCAACAGCGACTATCTCTGAAAAAAATTAAAGTTAAAATTTGAAAAAGTTATTTTTAAAATAAATTACCTAAAACTTTTTGCTGCTTGGTGGTGGTCTTTTTTATTGTGGTTGTTGTTTGCTTTTTAGTCGTAAAACTTGGTAAACTACCATTAAAGTATTCTACTGAATTGTTAAATAATCTGGTATCTTGTGTTAAATTTAGAACAATTCAAGCTAAAATATTTAATTCTTACTAATTATTTCATGAACTTCGGAAAGAAGGGTTCCTTTGGTACCCTGTGAATCAATTTTTTTCAATTTTTTCAAAACAAAATCTTTTTCAGCTTTAATTAATTTAAATTTAAATTTTATAGTCAAAATGAAAAATAAAATTACGCAAAAGAAACAAGTAGTCAATGGTGTTATAGGCTCTTTCGAAATAAAATTCCAAAATTTCCAATACTGTGTTCATTGGTACATCATTTACATATGTGACATTCAGCAAGTCTTTAGCTGATTTACAAAATGAGACGACTCCTTGATTACAATACATTTCTTGATATTTATCCCAGTCGATTAGCTGAAGCTGGTCTCTTTTATCTATTAGCTCTTTTAGAACTTGGCTAAAATTCGAAGCTATGATCAAAAATTTAGCACTAAAAATCATCAAAAATGAGCTAATTTAGCTGCATACTTTTAGCTGCATCAAAGAATTCAGCGACACCAGTTTGTGACAATGAAGTTTTTAATTTGTCCATTACCAAAGAAAATTTGGATTCAAAAAGGTCTAGCTTTTGAATGTAGGTAGCATTAGGATATGTTTGTCTGAAATATTTAGTGGCATTTGCAAACAAATAATTACGCAAAAAATTATCCAAGTCCAAATTGGGATCACTTTTAAGGACATAATTGACAAATTCAGCGATTCTTTCATATGAATTTTCATTTAATGTACACATACCAAAGAAAAGCTTTTCATTATCTTGAAATCGACCACAAGCCACAGAAAATCTTAGGCCTGATTTTTGAATTTTTTCTAATTTATTTAAATTTAAAAGTAAAACAAAAATAGACAGCGATAACAAAAGCTTCATCTAAAAAAAATATCACTTTAAGTCAATTTTGAGCACCAATTTATTTTCTATTGAATTCTATAGATTTAATTGTTAACCTTTTTGCTTGATTTGTCACTTAATTAAGTTTTTTCAAAATTTACCATAAAGGTCGGCAATTATGATTTTTAAATATTTAAACCAATGTATTTTAATAAAAACTTAAGGAAGAAAATTTAAATTTAAATCATGATTTAGTAAATTGTATAAAAGATAGATGCATTCAAAATTTTCATATCATGTCATATTTGACACGATGGTCACTTGAGTTATAAAAAAATTTGTTTCATTAGCCCAAGGAATTTTCTAAATGGGCACAGAAAAAATTTTCATTGCTTGTAAACAATCTCCAAATATTTACAAAAGTCCAAATCAATTATTGTAAAAATTTAAAAATTTCTAAATTCGATTAAAATAAATACCCTTTAAAAATAAATTTAGACATTTTTTCTCCAATATATCAAATTTTCAGTAGAAAGAATCTAGTGTCGTGAGAAAAATAGATTAAGCTTGTCAGCCTTTTTTAAGGATTCGTGTTTTTTTATGTTTTTGCTAATAATCGATATAATAGATACACTTTTTTGAAAAGGCTTTTGATGAATTAAATAAAAAATTGCTAAAATAAAGATTCATTCAACTACTGCCTGATTGTCTTTTTTAACCTGGGACTTTTTCCAACAAAATCCAATTAGGCACATAAAAAAGTTAATTGATTGTAAAATTTTAAATTAAGTTTCCTCATCTAGAAAACATTAATTCTGAAAAAAAATGAAAAATATTAATTTTAATAGAAATTAGATTTTTATATGTTCTATTTAAACTTCCTCAAATATTAATCAATTTTTACTTTCTGGCTTTTAGCTGAATTTTATTTAGAATTGGTCAATTCACTATAAAATTTAGAAAAAAGTAATAAATTTTTGTCAAAAATGCCTAATTTATTGAAACAAAATTTTTGTTTTCAAATATTTATCATCGAAATGATAGCTAAAGTTATTTTTGGATTATTTATCTGTTTTTTAAATTAAATAAAGAAATCATTTGATTTAATACTGTTTAATATTTTTTAAGATTTTCGTCATTTGAATAGAATTAATCAAACTTTTTTTAGGGCATGATAAGATAAATGATTCTGTAAATTTCTAAGAAAAATTTAGCTAGGTCATTATTAATTCAAATAATTGATAAAATGGAATTTTTTTAAAAATTTTTATTATTTTTCGGCATAGATTTTTAGCATAGCAACAAAAAAACAAAACGTAAACTAGTAAGTGTTCAAGTAGTACATAATTTTTGAGATCTAATGTGTTACATTCTGCGAAAAATAATGCTTGATAATCTTAGGTAAAAGTAGGGATTTTTTCAATTTTAGAATTTTATTGAGAAATTCTTCAAGTAGAAGCCTCAAATAACTCAAGAAATTCTTGAGCATTTTATTAAAATCACACGACATAACGACAAACAATAAATTTGAATTTTTTTTTCGAACCTTGAAAAAAATTCATTGAAATACTTGATACCATTTGGATCAATATTTGCTGATCTAAAATTAAAAGTATTTAGAGGAAGTTAAATTTTAATTAAAAATCGAATGTATTTTTTTTAAGAATTGACTAGTCATCAGTTTGTTTATTAAAATTAAATTTTTATTTGTTTTGACATCAGATCACTATTAATTTAAAGTTTTTTTGGCTTTTAAAAGCATGTGTTCAGATAAAAGTTATTTTAATTTGGCGAAAATTTCATTTTCATTTTAGTTAGTAATAATTATTATCAGAATAACCTTTGTTTAGACATATCTATTATTCAGTAGAAAACAAACGCTGACAAAAATTATCCATTCGTTCACTTGGGTGCTTATTTATGTCTCAAAGAAAATCTTTTTAAAAGCAATCAATAAAGAGCTTTGAACAATTTTTAAATAAGATTTGTATTTAAAAAAAAAGAGCTCGCAGAAAATATAATTTAATTTTGTTTAAAATCGCATCTAAGAGAAATTTTAGAATTAATTTAATTTTTCAGATTTGTGGGTGAGATGAAATTAGAAATATTTATTGTCGAGTCCCATTCGATATTCTAGTTAATCTAAATTTTGTCTTCAATATGCTATTTTTCCAAAAGAACGATTAAAAAAAATGTTAAATTATGAATATCTTATGGCTTTTAAATTAGCTTTGGAAGGCAATTTTTTTTTTTCAGTGCGCAATAAAGTTTTAAAATAAAAAGCTTAAAACAAAAATGCGATAAAGGTATATTCGTGTGATTTAGATTCGATTTTATCATTACATAATTATATTCATAATAAAAATTGAAATTATATGCAATAATGAAAAGAAAACTATTTAAGAATATATTGGAAATTATAATCAAATTTTTATTTTTTTTTTAAAAATGAGATATTTTTTAAATAAAATATGCTTGGTTTATTTTAATTTAAAGCTTTCGAAAATATTAGATTAGCTTACACACAAACTAGACTAATAAATTTATTTGGAATTTTTTTTAAACTAAATAGGCAAAGTTAAAAACTAAAAAATATTCACCTGAAATTTTTAATTCAAACTGTTTAGAATTTTAAGTATAAGCCCAATAATTTTCATCTCTTTTCTCTTTGCCTTTTTTTTCCTCTAATCTCTTTGAATTGAATGAAAATTTATTAAATTTCAGATTTTTATTTTCTGATATCTTAAATATTTGATCCTGTACTAATAAATTAAAATTTCGATATTATAAAACAATGTGAATTCGATATCAGTCTCATAAATTTTCTTTAATTTTTCGCATTATTTTCTAGATCCCTTTGTATTTGGCTGACTGCTGAATTAAAATGAACACACCGTACCCTTACATGGCTGATTATTGTCAATACCAGAATGAAAATGGTTATCTTTATGGTAATTATTTTACACATTTTATTCAAAAAAAAAATAAATAAAAATTTTTCTTAATTCAGATCAGCAGGTTCAGCAATCTCCCATTTCCTTCAATGATCAAACACCGTCGCTGGATGACATTAATGTAGATGGTAAAAAAAAACAAGTTTTAACCATGGTTTATTAATTTTATTTAAAAAATAAAGATTTAATTTGTTTGTCAAATAATTCATTTGGTATGGACTATTTGGCAGTTGATCTTCCAAACGATGTCTATTCAGATGAAAGTGTGTACACAACACCTAGTTTTCAGGGTGATATAATAAACAGTTCTTTGGACAACAGTCCGATTAGTAAATGCTTCTCGGAGCCTTGTACGCCGAATAGCGATCAAGAATGGAAAGGAGATGTGTTTAAAAGTTGTCGGGACGAAATTGAGGGAAAATCAGTATCAAATAGTGTGGTGAAGCGGTTGAAAAAACCGGCAAAAAAACCAAAAAAGAAGCCAGAAAATAGTATTGCTAATGAGATTTTAATGAATGATGCAATAAATTTTTTTCTTAGTGAAAGATTGTCTGCATGTATGGGAATTTTTGAGGGATTTGTTGAAAAGTGAAGACTTTAATGGAAAATTCATTAAATGGCTGAACAAAGAAAAAGGCTTGTTTAAGATGTAAAATTAAGGAAAATTTAGTGAATTTTTTGTTTTTAAAAATTGAATTTTAATTTAGATTGTCACCAAATGATGTGTCTAATCTGTGGGGCAAAAAAAAGGCTAATAAAGAAAAAATGGACTATCCAAATATGGCTAGAGGAATTCGTTACTCTCGTGAAGAGGGTGGTTACTTTGATATTGTGACCAAAGAAGATGGTTTTGGTAAAAAACTTGTGTACAAGTTTAGCAAAAAAGCGTCAATGCACTGTGAATGGCTGCGTTCTTTTATGAGAACAGATGATCATCAACAATTTTAGGGAAAAACCTGAAAATAATGTTTAAATTTTTGATTCAGTTTTATCTGGTCAAAATATTTCGTAATATTTTTATTTTTTATTTTTTAATAATGGTCAGTAATTTAAATTTGGACTTGAAATAACTTTAATTTTTTTTAAATATTGTTGATTACTTTTTTTTCAGTGAAGAAAGTAATTGTATGTAAGTCTTAATTCAAGATCGATTTTTTGATTCATTGATAGTGAATGATTTATATTGAGAGTAATAATTAGTTGTCAAAGTTTTTTTTATGAATTAAGACTAAGTATATTTTAATTATTAAAATAAAATTTTTAGATAGTATCATATTTTTTTAACAATTTACTAAATCCTTTGTATCTATTTGATTTTATAGAATAAATTATCTGCATGGATTTTTTTTTATCAAAAACAATCGATTATCAATTTAATTTCTTTAAATCAAATTTTTATCTTGAGTTTGACAATAAAAAATATTCAAATAATTCAAAAAAAATTTTTAATATGTAATTCAATGAAAAAATTTAAAATCTTGAAATCTACCATGAACATAATTCATTCAAACGATAAAAATTTTGTTTAGACAAAATATTGAAATTATTTTATAAAAAAGTAGGAATTCAAATGGGGTTATGTCTAAGCTTTTCTAAATTCGATAATTTTATCCCTTGATTATTAAATCAATTTGACTAATAGATCTTTAAATCAATATTTAGAATCTGGTCAGATTAAAATTTTTTTTTTGATAACATTATGTTTTCAAAATGATGATGTATTTAATTGAAAAAAAATGCATGAATAAAATTTTTGATTTCTTTTATTTCAAATTAATTTAATTTGAAATTTTTTGTTTCAGTTTTAGCTTTGAAGGTAAACATCGATATTAAAAAGGTTCAAAGCACACCATGCAAAAAAAAGAAATCATGATTTTATATTTCAATAAATCAATAAAGGACCTGAAAAATTTTAAATTAGGACCAAAGTAAAAAGTTAATAAACAAAGTACAACAGTACCGTATTTATTTGTTCAAAAATGCACCGCCACAAGTTAAAATAAAACTTTGTAACATACACTAAATGCCATCTCACCATGTTAAAGAATTTTTTATCCTAAAATTCATGTTTCAATCATTTTATCTAGCAGATATCATTTAATCATTAAGGCCAGGATTCTGAGTTCAAGAAATGAGTTTAGTACTTATCGTATAAATTCCAATCTAAAAAATTGCGTAATATTTAAATGATCAAAATGATTTACGATTTTCATTAATTTTCGATGCTTTACCAATTTAAAATTTAAAAAAATTCTTTAAAATTATACTTTGAATAGTATACTATTTTTATGAGACTTGTATATTTTTAACTGTAAATGATGCATACTTATTTGAAATTAAATTTGTTTTTTTTTAGTTTAATTTAGTAGGAAAAAGAAAATTCTGAAATGCATAAAAATTCAAGCAAATTTTAAGATTATTAAAATTTGATGAATGTTTTTTTTTCGAATGATTAATTATTTTATTTATATCATCTTAGCAATGTCTGTGAAAGTTAAATTTTTTTTTTTAAATAAAAATAAAAAAACTTTTTAATTAAATTTTAAATTATATAATATATTAATTGACTTAATTTTGAATTTCTCCTTGATCAATTGTGGACCCAATTTTTACAAAAATTTACTGTAGAAAATAATAACCATTTAAAATATTAATTAAATTAAATGAGATAACTTGAACAATTTTCTTTTAAAATTTTAATTTAAGACAAGAAAAAATGATTTAAAATTTTTATTATTTGAGAATTTTTAAAATAAATTGAAAATGTAATTATTATGGTTTTATTTGTGAATTGATGATTCTTTTTCTTTAAATTTTAATTGTTTTTCAATTAGTATAAGATTCTGAACTAGAAAATTAAAAATATATTAAATCTATTAATAATAGAATACAAAAATAAATAATAATAATTGATATTAAAATCAACAGAAATTATATTTTTGATGTGATTTCGGCTTTTTTTACGTCATGGTTGCAATTCAAGATTGCAAATCAGTCATGTATAAATTTAAAATTTGAAATAAATAAATTATGATTAATTTCTCCAGAGCATCATCTGAATTTTTTAATTTATACACACTGAGTGTATACAGTGGATAGTTAAAAACATTGTTCTGAAATCGGGAAATGTTTAAGGAATGGGAACAAATAAATTTTTTAACTTTTTTTAAAAAACTGCATCAAACCAGCAAAATACATTTATTAATTACCTAACTTCCTTTTAATTTTATTTTAATAAAAATCAAGAAATTTAATATAAACTTTCTGGGAGATTTATCTGACATTGTAATGCTTAAATTTTATGCTATGATTCATCGTATACTTAAAAAAGCCACGGTTGAGTGTTCATTACTTTTCGAATAATAATTGAAAATTTCTTTAAAAATCACAATTAATTTAATTATTCACATTCAAAATTTTCGGTTCTTTGATCAAATAGAATTTATTTTATTAGCTTTTTAAGACTATTTACAAGCAGTGAAACTAAATTTTAAGAATTCTCATGATTTTTCAAAAAATAATTCCAAGTATAATTCCAATTTGATTCTAGTCATGAAAGTCTTTTTTAAAACATACTTTGAATTAATTTAGAAAATTTGAGTTTTGAGCTTGCATAAACAAAACCAAGAGACATTGAGGCTTAATACCATTTAATATAGTTTACTCTAATACTTAACTTACAAATTAAAATTTTCACCTTGTTGTTTGACTAAATTATTCTAAAATTGTTCCACAGAAACTTCTCTTAACAAAAACGGCTATTTTTCACTTCATTTATAACCATTTGATTAATTAAAAAGATAACAAAAAATCATTTTAGTATTCAAATTTATCTTTACCTATCTGTTTAAATGTTTTGAATATAACTAGCTATGCTTTAAAGGTAGAATTTTTTTTCAACCAAAAAAGAGAAAAAAGCCATTTAGCTTAATGAAAAAAAAAATTTTTTTCATTTTCAAAAGAACTAAACAACGAACCGTCATTGTTGTTTTCCATTTTGGAGATAAATTTAGTCCTTTTTTTAAATTAAATTTAAATTTAAATTTACTTCAAAAAGTTTGATAAATTATGAAAAAATTTAGGAAATAAATCAAATTATTAATCTAATGATTAATTTAGTCAATAGTATTATTTGGATTTTAATTTCATAATTCAATTTTAAGATTTCTTAATTTTAAATAATAATGATTAAAACAAGTTTCGAAATTGACTAAATTGACTACCTTAAAATAAAAGGTAAGTCTTGATAGAAGAAAAATTAAATTAATAGTCTTGTGATGAAAAGGTTTTTTTTTCAAGAATAAAATAATTTGATCATTATTCGAATCATGAGAAATAGTTTTTATCATAGAAAACTGGTGAGTATAATTGTTGATTCAACAAAAATACCAAATTTAATAGCATGTTAGCTTCAAAATTGAAAAATTTTTTGTTTTTTGTTCATTTTTCCAAAATGGTAAGTGTTGGCAAAAAAAATAGTCTTCTATTCTCACCAAGCATTTGAAACAATGCCAGGTAAATATTAAACAAAACTCGCTTTTGATTCACAAAATTGGTAATTTATTTGCTTTTAAGTAAAATTTTAGTCAAATTTAATTTTTTTTGCCAACTTAATCAAAAAAAAGTTATCTTAACTCGACTCATTCGCTAGGCATAATGTCAGATAACACTTTTGAGCACGGAATTAAAAGAACTATTCCAAGTGGGTTTATTTTCTTTTTGTTTTTAAAACATATGATGGCTTCCATTTCAGTCTTCTTTAAAAACCAAATTTTTTCTTTATTTTTTTCATTATCGGTTTGAATTTAAAATTTTTATTTTTTTATTAGAAATGAGATAAGAAAGCACTTAGTATTTAAACTTCTAATTTTAGTATATTATAGTCAAAAAAAAAAAAATTAAAATTTTAAAACTTAAGTTTGTTTAGTTGGCCAAAATTTAAACTTCTAAAACCGTTGTAATTTACTTTATTTTTTTTCTAAAAGAACAAGAAAGCTATTTTAATATCGGTTCCTTTTTGTCGGCTTTCCATTGTTGTCATTCTAACTCTTAGTTACAAGAACTCGTTGAATAACAAAAGGTAAATCTCTTTTTCAAATTACATAGAAATATAACTACTAAAGTTTCATAATATTACAATTCAAGTTTTTTTTTTTTTTTAAATTTAAAAAATATTTTTTCTTCAATTGAGATCTTGAACACCTTTGAATTTTTTTTATTTTGTTGTTTTTTCAACCAATTCTCTCTTTTTTTGTTAAAATATTTTACCTTGTTTCGAGTTTAGAAAATTCCTCATATCAAAATTTTCTAATTTAGAAACATTTTTTTTTCGAGTTTATTTTTTTTGTTTTGGAAATGATCAATTACAATGATGAAAAGGTGCCCAAATATGATTTAGCATACAACCGCGGCTTGTACAGACACTACAATCTACCGGAAAAAAATTTTGCGCCACAAGAGCCAGAATTCGATTTAAATGAGTACTTTTACTTCAATAAGCCAGAGCATCGAACTCCGGAAGAAGTTCCGAGGGCATCGTGCTCCCGTCGCAACAGATCATTCAAATGCCACCGTAAGCCGGAGCATTTGTACCAGACCTTGCCAATGGGTAAGCTTGAAGCCTTCAAATGCGACAAAAAAGCTAGTTTTCCAAATCAAGACAATTTGAGTCTCAAAATGGAAGCTTACAAACAAGAGCCTATCGAGCATGTGTCATCTGATGAATACTTGACCAACTACCAAAGCTTTAATCATCCAAACAGTTCTGAACACCAGCCCCATTCCAATCAGCTTCGCTATGGACAAAAAATGGTAGAATCTGGCGCCGAAAGTGAGGACACTCAGCAGCCCCAACTGCAGCAATTCAACTATTTCTTGCTGCTTTTCAGCCAGCTTATAAAACAGTGCCAGAATAATTCGAACAATATAGAAAAATACCGAGAATGTCTGCAGCAGTCACAGGCCCAAGGTGATTATTAATTTTTGGTTTAGATTAAAAAAGGCTAATTTTGTTGTCTAAAGAAAACCAGGACTATTTTAAAACAGTGCTTGGAAACTACCAAGAAATGCTGAACAATCAGCAGCAGACCAAAACCGAGCCGGTACAAACTCATGAACAAGATGGAAAAAAAGATAAGCCATTTGTGCCTTATAAGAAAAGAAATTTTGCATTAGTTGACGAAGCGTCTTCCAGCTCAAATCAATCGTCAAACAATTCAGTCGGTGTCAAAGAAAGGCCTGCTAAGCCTAAACGGGAAGTAGACCCGAACCAGCCTAAAAAAAGTGCGATAAAAAATTTTAAATTTTAATTAAATTTTTTTAAAAGAAAATTTTAGATTTTATTAATTTTTTTTTTTTTTTCAGTCAAAAGATGTCCTCATGTGTGGCAATTTTGCGCTGATTTGTTGGACAATGACAATTTTAATCCGTCCATAATTAAATGGCTGAACAAAGACAAAGGCATATTCAAAATTGTCAAGCCGGACAAAGTGGCTGATCTGTGGGGCGCTCAGAAGAATCGAAAAAGCGATAAAAAAATGAACTATGAGAAAATGGCGCGTGGCATGCGCTATTCAAGACGGGAGGGATTTTTTAAAAAGCTTGACAAGGAAAAGAACAAGCCAAATGAATATGGAAAGCAGTTGGTGTTTCAATTCAGTGACAAAGTGGTGCGCGACTTCGAATGGAAGTGGTCGTTTTCAACTTAATTTATTGTTATCATTATGTTAATGGAAAAAATTCAAAGCCATAAAGTTTTAATTGTTTATTTTTGGTTTTAATTTTTTTCTAAATAAAGCACTATTGAATTAAGGAACGAGTTTATTTTTTTCATCAACAATAAAAATACAAAAGCTTTTTAAATTATAATAAAGTTTTCTAAGAACTGGTTAAAAAAAGCTAATTAGCATTTTTTTCTTGGTAAATCATTGGAAAAAATTTTTTTTTTCTAAGCATAATATTCTAATTGCGTAATTCAACAAATAATAATTTTTTTTATCAAAAGTCTTGGCACAGAACAATATGACATAGAACTGATAGGATAATTTTTATCTCCGAGCAAATATTTGAAAAGGTTTTTTAAAATTTGAAAAGGAATACGGGTTCGAACAGGTAAGATAAAACCCAAACACTACAGACAAATATTGAGGATAATTAGCGTTTAATTTTGTTCTCATCGTCAAATATGTATTGAGCTGATTAATGGTAGATTTTTGTCAAGAGTCGATTCGACTTTTTTGTTTCTAGGTAACTCGGCAAATAAAAGATAAAGTCACAATGACCCTGCAGAAAATAAATGTTTGAAATTTAATATTATTTTATTTTCAAATTTTTTTTTAATTCAAATGCTTTTGGTAAATATTTCAAAGTAATCATGAAAGCTTTTTTTTTGTTTTTAAATAATTTTTTTTTTAAAGAAAACTTGAAATATTGCTTTAAAAAATAACACTCTATGTTTAGACAAGGTTTTACTAAAGCCGAGTAAATATTTTACTTCGACTTTGCACTCTAAAAAAAATTCTTTATTATATTATTTAATAATTTATTTTCATAAGGAAATTAAACGTGTCTAAAAGAGACATTTGAAATTTTTTTTATTTGATAGCCAAAAAAATGATAAGATAAAAAAGTTTTTTAAATTATAGTCGCTCAACGCCTGAATGTTTGATAAGAAAATTTAAATAATTAATTGTATAACTCAAGTTTGGATTTGATTTTTTATTGTTAGAAGCGGTTATCAACTGGTAGAAATGGAGAAGTGGGTCGTGATAACTTTTTCAGCGGAAAATTGAATTTTTTTTTGAAGATTTTTTACTAAATTTTTCAAAAATTGAAAAAAATTGTTTTTAGGAGAAATGAATTAATTAAATTTTTTATTAAAGAAAGTAACTTTGAAAAATGCTTTTCTATTCCTTAATTCATCTTACCTGTAGAATGAGTTTTTTTTTTTTGCTAAAAAAAATGTTGTTTTTTTTCTAACAAAATTAGAACAATGCTTCCTAGTGATTAATGCCCCAATATAAAATTCAAATTAACTATTGTTTAATTCGTTTTTATTTAATTGAATAAAAATTTGAAAAATGACTTCAAAAAATTTTTCTAAATAAATTCTTTATATCAGGAAAAAAATATTTTTAGAAAAATCAAGATTTAAACAGCTTGAAAACGATTTTAAAATCTTGCTTTTGTTTTGCCGCTAACGAAAAATAAAAAATTAACCCTTTTCTAAAAATCTAGAATTTTTGATTTTTTTTTAATTTTGGACAAATGACAAAAATTACATGATCAATTATTAATTTTTTAAATAAATAACTAATGATTTTTTTATAAAAAAAAATAATAATTTACTACAATATTTTAAAATGCTTATTCTAAAAACAGCATTTTTTATGAACTAAATCAAATTTTTTGAAAGTAACAATCTAACAAAAGATTTTTTTTTGATGAATAAGTCAAAATGACTTATCTTATGTATCAAATTATATTATAGCTCTGATTAATATTAAAAAAAAACATTAAAATTAAAGATAAACTTTTAAAAATTTTCTATAGAATTGAGTTATTCTTGGCTCGAATCAAAAAGAAAATATTCTAAAATTTTTTTTGTTTTTAGCTCAGAGAATTTTTCCTTTTTTTAAATTAACTACTCTCAAAGCTCTTTGCTTCAATTGATTATACATTACTTCTAAAAATTTTTAATTTAATTTTTGAAAATTTTATTTATTTATACTGGTCCAGGTTAATATGTTACTTAATATTTGAAAGTTTGAAAACAGGGCCTTTAACTTTGAGAAAAGAAGCTTAACATTATCTAAAAATAGGACTTTTACACCTAATAAAATTTTTGATTTTTTAATTATATGAAAAAATTTGAAAGAAAATCTTCCATTTATTCTAATTCAAAAAGTTGAAAAAAAATTTTTGACATAAACTAAAATCGACAAAAAATGCCAGTCAGTGAACCAAGTTCGGATATTAGCATAACTCAGGCAGAAATCAACGAGGAAAAATGTCAGCTATCCAAAAGATTAGTTCAGGCAGTAATAGACACTGTGGTAATAGTCATACTATTTATAATTTATGCTTTTGTCTTCTATCTTGATAAACCGAAAATTCGCTACTTTACTTGTGATCAAAGTGATATTTTCTTTCCGTATAAAGACGACACAGTGCCATATTGGTCAGTTGCTTTATACGGAACTCTGGGACCATTAATATTCATTATTTTAATTGAATTATCCAATGCCAAACTGCTTCCATACCAAAAAAATCCAAGATATCTGTCGGGACATGAGCGAAGAAGAAAATTTTTTGTATGTCTTTTTCATGGAACATCCTTGTTTATTCTCGGAATGTCAATCAATGTTTTGCTAACAGATATCGGAAAAAAATGGGTTTTAGGAAAAAAATTTAAACAAAATATTTAATTAATTATTAATTTTAGATCGGAAGACTAAGGCCTCATTTTATGGATGTATGTGCTCCTGATTTCAAGAATATTAATTGCACAATTGAAGCTAAAACTGGATATGTCTACAGACCAGTATATACAGGACCTCCATTTTGTACCGGAAGTCCTAGATTAATCGAAGAAGCTCGGCTCAGTTTTCCATCAGGCCATGCTAGTTTTTCCAGCTACACAATGGTTTTTCTAATTGTGTATGTTGAAGCAAGACTATTTTTGCTCAAATTTCGCTATATTAAACCATTGGTTCAGGTTGCCGCGTTCATTGCAGCTTATGTTACATCTACTAGTAGAATTAGTGACTATCATCATCGAGGAAGTGATGTGATCGGTGGTGCTGTGCTTGGAACTACAATTGCTTTGGCAATCACTTATTTGGTTGGTCGTGTTTTATGGGACTATGAAGTTAAAAAACCTTATACTGATTTTGACCTAAAACCCAGAGAAACCATGCGACAATCATAAATTTAAAAAAAAAAAAAAAAAAACTCAATTTAATTTGAAATTTAAATTCTCATAAAATAAATTAAAAATATTTCTTGTGAATATTTGAATTTACTGATGCGTTAATTGATTCTATTTTTTTTTTTTTGAATTTATGCCAAAATAAAGCTTTTTGAGAATCTTACGTCATTTATTTAAAAAATAAACTTTTCTAAGAATGATAAACAAAAATTATTTGAAAAATTCTGATTATATTAAGAGAATTCTAAATTGATTTTTAGTTTTTAGCTCCAAAATAAATGCATCATCAGCAAACTAATGGACAATACTATCGACCACCAAGTACACGGTTCAAACGAATTTTTCAAGGAGTTTGTGACTTGATTGGCATGGTAATATGCTTTACAGTTTTTGGAATAGTTTATTTCACACTGGTAAATTTATTTTTTAAAATAGAAAATTAAAAATTTTGCAAAAGTAGCCTCAAATGATCTGACAAATTTCTCACAAAATTTTAGTAAAAATATATTTTCAGATTTAAAAGTCTAATGCTAGAGCCCTCAAATGAGAATACAAAAAATTAGAATATTAAAGTTATTATTCGAGAAAAAAGGGTTCAGAGAAATTAAATTTTTTTAGATGGGTGGAATTTGTCCATTGAGTATTTATGAAGCTTGTCAGAGACATTTTATTTTAAATTTTCTAACAAATTTAAATTATAAATGTTTGTTAGTAATTGAAATAATTCTAAATCTAATGTTTACCCTCTCACTTTAAAATATTTCCAGGATTCATTTTCTAAATCCAAACATTTAATTAAATATCCGTCGCTAGTGAATCTTAACATAATCTTCGAGAAATAACAGGAATTTAACAAAAGATGTTTTTGAAATATA
This sequence comes from Brachionus asplanchnoidis, assembly GCA_025491095.1. Classification (NCBI taxonomy): domain Eukaryota; kingdom Metazoa; phylum Rotifera; class Eurotatoria; order Ploima; family Brachionidae; genus Brachionus; species Brachionus asplanchnoidis. The sequence goes on from JAILYF010000017.1 coordinate 1,040,025, forward strand.
TTCTTGGTACAATTATTTAATTATTTAAGATATTTTTTTTTTAATTTCATAATAATTGAATCTTTTTATTTTGAAATGATATCAATAGACTTAGGGATGTGGAGTTTTTTTAACAGGAAACTTTTCTGTTACATAATTTCTTAAAGATGCTAAAATTTGTAAAATTTTTGTTTCTTTAAGTAATTGTGCATTTAATTTCTTGAAATAAATTTATCAAAATTTAGCTGAACTGATGACAAATTAATTTCCTAATTTATAGAGACACAATTAGAATCCTGTGCAATCTTTAGGCTCACTTTGCTCAAGGAAGCATGAATTTTTTTAAAAAGCTTTAGCTCAAGCAAAATCTTTAGCTTTTTAACCATCCTCAAAATTTTAGCTTTCAAATTTACCCAAAAATTTGCCAAATTAACTTATTTGCCGACATGCCTTGAATTTTTTTCTTATAGATACTTAACGTGCATTTTTGAAGTCTTGCAATGAGATTAAATTTACATGTTGGTAAACGCTAGCTTAAGTCATTTCTCTTGAAATAACCATCTAGACCATTTAGCTTTCTTTTAATTTTGCACTTAACTGCTTCTTACTCTCTCTGATGTCTAACTAACGATACTAGTATATTTATTTAAATTAAAATGATGGTATGTTGCTTGAAGAAAGAGCACTCTGCTTTCAGCATAAAAAATAATTTACAAAATTTCAAATACGAAAATTAATTAGATTAAGTAAAAATCTTCAAAATAAAAAAAGAATAAAAAATTAAATATAAAGTAAAAAAGTAGTTAAAAGTTTATAAATAGTTTTTTAAAATGGATTTTTGATCACTGGTATATAATTCCCTAGCTGAAAAATGTTTCCAATGATAAAGCATTATTAATAATCAAAATTAAAATTATTTATTTTTTTAAATTTCTTAAAAGTTGGTAAAATTAAGTTTATGACTAAAATCTATTGATTATGCTCAAAAATTACCATACTTTTAAAAAAATTTAAGTCATTCTCAAATTCATTTTTTAGTGAAGTCAATGACTTAAAATATATTTTTTTAAATATTAAGTCATTTGACTTGACTTAAGAATTATTTTTGAATTATGAACAGTGTTTTAAAAAAATTAGGAAAAAACATAGCCTCAAAGTTCTAGATTATATTAAATTCAAAATAAAACTTACTATACTTAAAAAAATTTAGTTTTCAGTGTTTATATTTTAAACTAATACTCCTCTTAACTTCAAATATTCAAGTCCAAATTTAAAAGTCAAGTCAAATGACTTAATTTACACTTAATAACTACAGTGCTTCTATAAGGGGTTCAGAATGGGCTAAATTACGTAAAATTACTTTAAATTACGTTATTTGTAGTAATTTCGTCCCAAATGCTAACGACCACAAAAAAGGGTTTTGTGGCTAAAAAAAAGAGAAAAAGTACAGTTTTTTGAAAATTTTGAACTTGCTTACTTTTTATTTTAGACATTTTTCCAGAGTTTGATTAGGATCATCTCTATTTTAATTATTATATTTGATCTTCGTGTTTTCGTGAAATATCTTTGCGTAAAAACTAAAATAAAGGATAAATATTATTCAGATGACTACACTGGCAAGCACTCTTGAGTATTTTTTTTTCAAAATTTTAAATGAATTTTTATTTTATGATTTAAGTCAAAGTTCTTGCCAAATGATCATTAAACTTGACGTTTGATGCTTGTAATAAATATAGAAATAAGCTTAAAAATTTAGTCATCTGAATAAAATTTATCTTTTATTTTAGTTTTTATGCAAAGATATTTCACGAATACACTATTATCAAATATAATAATGAATATAGAGATGATTCTAATCAACTCTGGGAAAATGTTTAAAACAAAAAGTAAATTGAAAACTAATATCAAAACCGAAAATTTATTTTCCATTTTTTGCTAAATACGTCTCAGAAGACTCGTCTTTTAATGAATGTTGGCGTAAGGCTGATCGTTGCTTAATCACAGAGCAATCAGAAGAAAAAAAGTCATACTAATTTTAAATATTTATTAATCATAAAAATTCAGTAATAACCAAAATTGTTTGCTCAAAAATTGTTTAATTTTAAGTCTTATTGAGAACGTTTGAATTTTACTTTTTTTCATTTTTAAGTTATTCGATGATTTATAATTTCATTACAAAATTTTCAGAAATTTTTTTATTTTCTTGTGGGAATAAAAATTATGTTGCTGCGATAGTAACAATATGGTAAGATACAAATTCAATTTAATGTGATCACATATTTTATTCAATATATATATATATATTTTTTTTTATTTTTCTTTATTTAATTTTATTTAATTTTTTTTTATATTTAAATCTGGAAGAAATTTAGCTCTGTACAGACAAACATATAAATAAATTTACAAAGTATGGTAAGGTGCCCCAAACGATAAACCGTAGTTTAGCTGAATAAATTTTTAGAAATTTTTAAAATTTGTTTTTAGGGCAATTTTTTATACTAAATTAAAATTTTGAATTAGCTTTTATATTGGACTTTTTATTTTCCCTAAAACGACAACAAAAACTTGCTAATTTTATATGATACTTTTTGAAAGAATTCTAAGTACAAAAAATATTTACATAACCTTGTAAAAATATTTTTTGAATTCAATCTTGAATAAATTATACAAAATTCATTTGTCTTCTGCACTGAGTTTTTTTTTCACTCGCAATATTTTGTTAAATTATTATTAAAATCAGCTTTAACACGTTTTTATAATTCCTATTTCTCGCTTGAAACTTTTTCTAGACTAAAAAAATCAGTTTTATATACTTTGGGAATCTCCTCTTTAAAACATAGTTTTCCGTTTTTTGACTGGATCTTTTATTTTTACTGTAGATTAAAGCCAAAGCCTTATTTTGTAATAAAATAAAATGGGAAGAGTAAAGAGTAATGAAATTTTAAATTAAGATAAATTATTTTTCTTTAATTTCATTTTTCAAAGTTTAAGTTGTAGAGATAAAAATGGAACCTACAAAAGATTAATAAATATATGTAAAGAATAAGAGTAAATAGATGAGAATATTAAATAAAACGATATATCTTTGGACCAATTAAGAGAAAAATTGCTAGACCATCAGGCTTTTAACAATGAAAATACGCTTCGTCAAAAACTTGCTAAAGATAACAGCTTTAAAGAGCTATTATGTCCTAAATATCACTGCGAATTGAACCCAATTGAAGGACTTTGGTGCTTTTTAAAAACTAATGTTAGAAAAAAAAATGATCAAGATTTTAGCAAGCTTTTAGACTTTATTAATGGCTGATTAAGGCTTTTTGAAGAAATAAAACTAAACGCTAATCTATGGAATAGATTTTGGTCGGCTTTAGATATGTTTTCCAATGGTTCAAGTTACCAAGAAGTTTAAACTGAATTATTCGGGACTAAATCAAGTAGTATCACTCAATTTCATAAATAAATAAAAATTTTAATACCAAATTAAATATTGAAACGTAATTAAATTCTTTTCAAAAAAAATCTGATTAATATTTAATAAATTTTTAAAATATTAAAAATATGTTTTAGTTTTAGTTGTTATATTTCTGTATTATGAAAAAAACTGATTTAAAAAATGCTATCTTTTACTTGAAATAAGTTTAGGTGCAATAAAAAGAAAAATTAGGTTTCCGGATAATTATACCCTATTCGGAATAAATTTTGAAAACTAAAATTAAAAAATTTATTTTTTTTTGTCTTTTTTCGTTTAAAAAATACTCAAAAACTTAATGCAGGCATACAGATTTGTGTTTCTAGTAAAAAAAATGTAAATTTTCACATTGCCAAATTTAGCCATAAATGAAGAATTTTTACCATTTTACCCATTTAACCCATTAAGGAATAAATTTTTTTAATTTTCCAATAAATTTATTAAGCGTTTATTTAATTGATTATTAAATTATTCCTTTGTACAAAACAAACTAAGTTTTTACGATTTTATTTCATTCTATAACAATTAGTAAAAATTTTAAAAACAAAAAAAAACGAAACAAAAGTGAGACTAAAGGAAGATTTAATAAAAGAGGAAAAACGAAGATTTAATCATCGAAAATTCTTTACAAGGATTTGTGTGTGAAGTATGACCATCAAATATCAATAATTTAGGCTCCTCTATTGATTCACAATGAGCAGCAAAAACTTTTTAGAACCACTCAAAAAAATGAGGTCGTTCCATCCATAAACCTTTCGAAAAATTATAGTAGCAATTTTCTGGTCTCACATCATTGATTGAGTCTTTTGAATCTTGATAATTATATGCTTTTTTTTTAATTGAATTTCTTTATTTTGTGACATTATAACCCTTTAAGGCCTAAAAATTAGCATCATTTCATATAACATAAAGAGTATATCCTAAAATTCTGAAAATTTTCTCCAGTATACTTTAACATTCGCTATATTGAATAGTGGAAATAGGTAAGACCTTAAATTATACTAAGGATCTTTTAAAATTGTTTTTGCCGAATTACTAATTCGAGACTTTTTCACCTCATTAGACATATTCAAACTTAAGAGAAAAAATAAATGTAATTTTTTTCTTTATAATAAATCACACATATCATTCGAATCCTCTCTTCGAGTTCTTCATGATAACATATTTTTTTAAAATAATCTTTTAAAATGAATAAGATAATGGGTTTTTTAAAATTTTGCCACCCTTTTAACACAAAGCCCCTTTGGACGATTAAATTCTCTTATAATAATGATCTAATAAGTATTGCAAAATATTACAAAAGCATACAAAAATAAGCTGAAAAATCAAATATTTTAATGGATTTTTAACAAATTAAATTTTTTTTTCAAGAGTTATTTTTATTGAAATGAAGCTTTTAATTTTTTTAAAAATTTAAAAGGATCCAAAAATCAGATATTTCACATGTGATATGAGTGATATTTCTTTTCCATACAAAAGTGACACAGTCAAGTTTTGGGTTGTTGGCATTTATGGAGCATTGGGACCTTTGGTTTTTATTGTATTTGTAGAACTGCTAAATGCAAAAATATTTCCGTTTCAGAACAAAAATCAACAGCCATTTTATTCAAGATTGAGAACCTTGGGCATATACTTATTCCATTCAATATCTCTATTTATATTCGGAGCAAGCATTGTGCTTTTACTGACAGAAATTGGAAAACGTTGGACTGGTATTTTTCCATTTAAATTCAAAAATTGAAAATAAAAATTTTTTTTTCCAGGACGGCTCAGACCTCACTTTTTGGATGTTTGCAAACCAAATTTAAGCCAAATTGATTGTGTCACAAATGGTTTAACTGGTACAATCTTTAACTCGATAAGTACTGGCGGAAATTTTTGCACTGGGGATGATGGAGACATTAAAGAAGCTCGACTCAGTTTTCCTTCAGGACATGCTAGTTTTTCAGCTTACACAATGCTTTTTTTAATAATATACCTTGAGGCTCGACTTTTTCTTGTACGATTCCGCTACATCAAAGCACTTATTCAACTAACTGCTTTTATAGCCTCGTTTGTTACTTCAATTAGCAGAATTAGTGATTATCATCATAGAGGAAGTGATGTCGTCGGTGGTCTAGTTCTTGGTTCCATTATTGCTTTGTTCATTACTTTAATATTAGGCAGAATTTTATGGGTGGTTGATGAAGATTTTTACTACGACTTTGATGATAAATATCCTAATCAAAAATATTGAATTTATATTTATTTTTTCATTAAGTCTTAAAATTATTAATTATTAGTTGTTATAATATAAATTTTTAATTACAGAAATTGAATAAATTTTTTTATGAAATACATAATGAATGTTTATTTTGAATTTTTTTTTCGAAACTTTATTTATTTGATGTTTTTTCGTTTTTAATTTCGAGTTTATTCAACAGACTAGTGTCCCATTTAATTTAAACAAAGAATAAAGGTTTTAATATTGAATTTAAAATATAAAAAAAAATTAAAAATTTTATACAGTACAGTCCGTTTATAACGAACACGCTTATAGTGAAAATTCTTTTTTAACGAAAATAAATTCTATATCTGGCAGAACAAGAATCTTTTCAATGTAATTTCTTATGGATATAATGAAGTTCGGATATTACGAAAATTCGGTTATTACAAATCACTTTTAAACAAATATTAGTGAATTTCTCTTGGTTAATAACGAAGTTAGGAAAAAAAATATTTTTGGTTTCTTTGTTTTTGTTTGATTTTAAAGAATAAGTACTAATTTATCTAAATCTAATATAATAAGACTAATCTTTGAATATTAACGATGTACAATTTCATGATTATGCGAATATTGATCAAGATCTGACCATACATCAAGAAAAAACAGAGGACGAAATAATCAATTTAATTAATAAAAAAAACGAACAATCGGACGAAGTTGTAAATGAGTCAAGTGATGACGAATCAGATATCGAATCTTCAAATGTTATCGAATCATTTCAGGACGAAAATATATCAAATCAACAAGCTTTAAAATTAATAGAGCGTACCCCGAAAGAATCAACAAAAACTCAAGTGTCAACAACAACTCAAGTTTCAACAACAACACAAGAAGACGGCGTCAAAAAAAAAAGAGGCAGGCCACCTAAAAGACCTTTAGGACAACAAGAACCAAGCAACGCGCAAATAAACGAACTAGTACCAAATGTTTTCGACAAAGATCGCTGTAAAAAATTTCTTCAATTAGTTAATAAATGTGAATGGGACAATTTTCAGCATTTTCTTGAAACTTTTCAAGAACTACGCATCGTACAATTAAACCAAGATAATTGGAAGCTTAGCACATGTACATGTCCATCATGGTTCAAACATTACATGTGCAAGCACATCATCGGGATTGCTTATCGCGAACGTCTATTTGACGAGTTTCCTAAAGAATCTTGGTGTCTAACTTTGGGTCAAGTCGCAAGTGCTGGGAGACCCAGAAAAATGGCTAAAGCATTGGCAAAGTAAGTTTAACCTTTTTTACTTTTTTTATGAATATTTTTCTCTTTTTTTTTGGTGAATATTTGACTTTTTTTTGACGAAAATTTGACTTTTATATAAAAAATTTGATACTTTTTAATTTGATTTTTTTTTGGTGAATATTTGACTTTTTTTTTACCAAAAATTTGACTGTTATATAAAAAATTTGATACTTTTTAATTTGACAAAAAAACATAATATTTGACGTTCTTATTTTTAATTTGACATATTAAAATTTGACAATTGATCGAATAAAATTTGACAAAATAATTTTTTTAAATTTGACATTTCTTTGAAAAATTTGGCAAAAAAACATTTACCCTAAAATTAATTGATCAATTAAGAAAACATCTTTCAAAATCTACACACAATTTTGAATCGTCTATTGAAAATTTGGAAAGCATTGAAACCGAAATTTTAGGCTTAATGGTCAAATAAAAAACAATATCGGATTATTTTAAAAAATAATTTTTTTGAATTCTGATTTATGAATTATGATTTATTGTACTAGATTATGCTTTTTAAATTAATAAATACTTTAAAAATAACATTATTTTCTCTTATTTGGATATAACGAAATTCGTTTATTACCAACTGCTTTTGGATTCCCCCAGTGACTTCGTTATAACCGTACTTCACTGTATTAACAAGATGTTTAAGTTTAAAAATTTAAATACCGGAGTAAAATCTATAAAAATTGTATCTATGTGATGAAAATAGACAGCTCTTTTATGGTTGGTTTATTAAAAGGCATGCTGGTTATTCAGCTTACACAACAATACTATTTATTAGCTTTAAAGTATCGGTTTTGTGAAATTCAGTACAAAATGAAAAAAAGAACAGAAAAAAATATAAAAAAATTGAATAACTTTTTTTCTATAGGTTAAAACTTAATTCTGTAAATTCAACATAGTGCAACATTCAAAGTTGCATCAAATTTCAAGGTCTGCTAAATTTGCAGAGTTTAGCAGAAATTAAATTTTAATATAATCGAGCGGAGTGCATTTTGCAGAGATTTTGCACATCATTAGCAGACTTTGACAGTTGATGCAACTTTGAATGTTGCACCATTCTGCATTAACAGAATTAATTTTAAATTTTTAGAAAAAAAGTTATTTAATTTTTTTACACTTTGTTCTGTTCTTTTGTACTGAACTTCACAAAACCAAAGTATCAAAATTCACGAACCAGAGAATCATGAACACCATTTTGAATCTTAACTATGTAACTCATATATTTCTAAAAATTGTCAATTCAATAAAGATTTAATGATAATAGTCGACAACTTTAGCGGAGAAAGCACTTCTAAAAAGTAAATAGTAAACATAAAATACACAAATTGAAAAAAACAAATTATAAATTGCAGATCAATTCAATTCTTTAAAATTTTTATTTTTCATTTCTTTTTTATTTATTTTAATCTGTAAAAACTTATTATTTTATATAAACTTAAAAATATAAAAATAACTAGAGTTTCTGTATGCTGAAAGAATGACTTTCTGTTTGGTATCAAAATCAGTCAGCTGATATCAAAAAAATGATTTTTATAAATAAATATTTATTGGCCTTGAATATAATTACTCAAATATTTTTCACTGTTTTTTTATTTTTCAATTGATTCAATTAAGTTATTACTGATGGCACTTTGAAGTTCATGATAATGACCAAGTGATCAAAATTAAATTGATTTTAGTAAAATCCTAATAAAAATGTAAAAATTAGTTTAAATTTTTTATTTAAATCAAACATAAAATGCTTATTATTTTAATTAATATAGCAAATCTTTTTTTTTTTCTAATTGATATTTATTTTAAAAATTTAGAGATAATCCATTTTAAGGTATCCAAATTATGACTTAAAATGATATTTAAATATTAATTAAAATATATTACAACAAAGTTAAATTTTATATTGCAAAATTTCAAATATTGATTAAGAATTTATTTTACTTCAGATAAAAATTTAAATAATTTTCTATCTAATTAAAGATAAAACAAATCATATTTAATGTATCTGAGTCATTTATTATTAAAAAAAATTGATAATAAAAAAACTTTTTATTTAAATCAGAAACTAAAAATTTTAATTGTATTTTACATTTGATTCTGAACTTCAATTTGCTATTACTGATTACCAAATTATAATTAAAATTCTCTTTAGAATCTTTATTTATTTTTATTATGGGGAATGACCCTCAGGAATTAAAGAATGGATTAAATTTTATAAAGATATGTTACCAAAAACTTCTTTTTAGTCTAACGAATACAAAATTTGATTTGACTTCTATTAAATAGGTTTTTTTTTAATTGAGTGAAAAATTAATTATGTTTTAAATGAATTTAATTTGCTATAATAACAGTACTGGGAAAAAATAAAAAACTATGATTTAAAATCCTTTTTTATCCAAACCTGATCTTTTAAACCTAATTTTCGGCAACTAAACAGGGGAAAAACATTAAAGTAAATTTTATAAAATTATTAAAAAAAAATGGAACAACATTCATTAGATGAGTGATAATTTGTATGGGGTTCAAAGCTTTCAAATAAATGAAATTTTTGTGTGTTTTATTTTTAATTTTTAATATTATAATCAAGTTGAGAATATTTAATTTAAAAAATCAAAAAATAAATTTACAATTTATATAACATTTGATATATCGCAGTTCACAAATTTTACTTATCTATTAATTTTGTGATCAACTAAAAAAATCAAAAGTTTTTTTGTTGATAAATTTTAATTTATTTTTCTGCATTTAACTCTGTGAACAATTGTTCAAAAAATATATTTACTGAGTTTTTTGAATAAAAAGTATAACAAGCTGGTAACCAATTTGACCATATATATATCAATACCTATGCGAATAGCTTATCTGCATTTTTTTTATTTTAGTTTAATTATAATAATGATGAATTAAATTTTCATTTTAAATAAAGTTATTGATAATTTCCGGAAATAGCTTTAAGTGTTTTATCTCAGAACTTTCCGAAATATCAAAAAAAAATTTTAACATTGTCGTGGCAGATTAAAACTTACACAAGTTTTAAAAAATTAAAGACTAAAATTTGTTAATTTGTTTTTACAAGCAAATTTAACTTCATTATTATTTCAAATTTTATTTTAAATTCTAATTTTGAAAAAAAACTCTAGATCAAGTCTAAAATAAGATATCTAATTAAAATTTAAAAAAGTGAAATCACAGTCTAATGCAATGTTCACTCTTAAAGCTGAAAATCTTAAAGCTGGTTCGGGCGTAATCCATTTCAAACAGTGGAATGTGAAGACAAGTTCGGTTTTATCAGTTGGTTCAGTAATTTTTACATATGAATATGAACAAGATGGAAAAACAAAAACCGAAAAATACAAGTCAACTCTAAATGGTATTACTGTAAAAGAAATTTTTTCATTTACACCTGGACAACTCATAAACACGGAGTATTTTAAATTTTATTTAAAAAATAACTTTTTTTTTTAAATATTTAATATTTTTTTACAGAACTGATTTGTTAACATACGAAAAATGTACTCACCCGGTCATGTCGAATGACATGTGTGCCGTATGTGGAGAAGATTTGAGAATAAAGTAATTTTTACTTTAATAAAATTTATCTGATTTGAATAAAATTTATAAAATGATAGCTTTTTAGAGAGATCCAAAAGACAAAAAAAATCACTCCAAAAAATGAATCATTCCGAATGGTCTCAATTGATCCGACTCTCAGGGTCGACCAGTCCGTAGCTCATGACATTGCCAAAAAAGATTTGATCCATTTGGTAAAAAATCGCAGACTGGTTCTTCTCGCCGATTTGGACCACACTCTAATCCACACCACCCATGAACACGTCAATCCAGATTTAAAAGTAAATTTAAAAATTAAATTAATTTTTTTATTCAAAATTTTTCAAAATATTCTAATAAATTAAAGTTTAATAATTTGCTATTGTAATACAAATTAAACAAAAATTCTTAATTTTTTAATATACTAAAATTAAAGTTAATAAAAAATATTGGAAAAAATAATCCAGCATAGTGCAACATACTTTGTTGTACCAATTTTATCTAAAATAATTTTTCTCATGTAAAAAATTACAAAAAATAAAGAATCAAAAAAAAATATATAAATTTCATTATAGGCAAAAAAGGTGCATCAAAGTGTGTTGCACTATGTTGCAGTATTTTTTATTAAATTTAATTTTAATAAATCAAAAAATTAAGAATTTTTGTTCAAATTGTATTTGAAATTCACAAAACCAAATAATTTTTGAAAATTCTTACAAAACTTCCAGTACAAAAATATAAAAATTTTAAAACTTTTGTTCTAAGTGTCAAAAAATTTTTCTGTAAATTAAAAAAATGAAAAAACTGTTGTTTCACTTAGTTTCATTTACAGAACAATCTTTTGACATTTAGAACAAAAGTTGTAAAATTTTTTTATTTTTGTACTGGAAGTTTTGTATGAAATTTCACAATGCCATAATATTTTTTAAAATTTAAAATTAATTTTTTCAAGGATGTTCATCACTATGAACTTCAGAGAAATTGTTGGTACCACACAAAATTTCGTCCTGGTTGCCAGCATTTTCTCCAAGAAATGTCCAAATTATACGAGCTTCATATAGTGACCTTTGGCGAGAGAAACTACGCACACAAAATAGCCAGTTTAATGGATCCGGAGCGGCGCTTTTTCCACGACCGAATTCTCTCCCGAAATGAAATATTTAACCGAATTTCCAAATCGGACAATTTGCGCTCTTTATTTCCGCGCGGTGATCTCATGGTATGCATTATAGATGACAGAGAAGAAGTGTGGAACTACGCCAGGAACCTTATTTGTGTCCAGCCATATGTTTTCTTCAAAAACACTGGCGACATAAACGATCCAGCGTTGTTCAATGTGGCCAAAAAGAGAAAAATAGAAGAAAGTGGAACATCAAGCGAACAGACCAAAGAAAGTGTGGAAAAACCGCCAGACATTGACCAAAAGGACATGGACGACTATTTGGTTCACTTGGAAAACATATTGCGTAAAGTGCATGATGAATACTACAGAATTTATGAGTCAAGGCTGAAAAAACACGAAAATCCAATAAACGAAGATGTTGAAATAGACGAGTCCGATTTGCCTGATGTAAAAAAAGTTCTACCTTTGATCAAAGCTAAAGTGTTGGAAAATTGTGTCATAACATTTAGTGGAGTAGTGCCAACAGGTTACGACTTGCGTAAACAGAGATGTTATTTGATGGCAACAAGTCTGGGAGCTCAAGTGAATGAGAATTTGACTCTTGCCGAGGATGAGTCCGAGTTGGAGGCCAAAGATAATAAAAACACCGAATTGGAGTATAATTTTGAAGAGAACGACTCTAGAAGCAGCTGCAGTGGGGCCACAAGGTCTGACGAGTCCTCGGACAGTCAAAAATCTAGAAAATTCACCACTCATCTAGTCGCAGCCAAGTATGGAACCAGTAAAGTGCATGATGCTCTCAAGTCAAAAATTCCCATTAAAGTTGTCACTCCGGAATGGTTAATAAACTGTAATTATAAATGGATACCTTGTGATGAAGAATCTTACAAATTGACCAAGGACTATGACTATAAAAATTGTCTCTTTCATCATGAATACAATATGCACCAAAAGTATTCGAGTACTAATAAAAATTTAAAAAGTATTTCCGCGGTTCAAAGTGTTGAAGCAAAACTTAAAAGAACTAAATCAGATGGACAGGCCGAAATGTCGACCAAAGAATTGATAAATGAGGAGCTGTTTAGTCTGATGGATAAAGAAGTAAATGAAGAATTGAGCGATAGTTCGACAGATATTGAACAGTCAGATGAAGAGAAGAGTGATAAAGAGCAAACAGATACTGAATCTGAAACTTCAGGTCCCGTTGATTCGGATGATTCTTTTGACGACAAGTTTGCTTTTGATCTGGAGCGAGATTTACTCAGCAAAAATTCTGAATAATTATTTTAAACATTAAATAAAAAAAATCAATTGTGAAATAAATTTTTTATTTTTTTTTAATTTAATTTAGATCTAAAAATCGAATAAATATTAAAAACTTTATTTTAAGAATTGTAAGCTTTGATTGTAAATCCTTTGAATAAATAAAAATGAATTTTTTTGTGTCACTTTTAATTTAAAATCTTTAAAAATCAAATTAATTTAAAAAAACCAAATAAATATTAAAATCTTTATTTTTAAGAATTTTAAGTCTTGGTTGCAAATCCTTTAAATAAATAATAATGAATTTTTTTTGTGTCACTTTTAATTTAAAATCTTTAAAAATCAAATTAATTTTAAAATGATCGAATAAATATTAAAATATTTACTTTTAAGAATTGTAAGCCTTGGTTGTAAATCCTTTGAATAAATAATAATGAATTTTTTTTTGTCACTTTTAATTTAAAATCTTTAAAAATCAAATTAATTTTAAAATGATCGAATAAATTATTCATACGTTTATTCTTTTTAGAAATTAAATTTGCCAAATCATCAACAAAAAAATCTTTGAGTGTCATTAATTCAATATATTATTAAAATTTAAATTTTAAAGAGTATTGAAACCTGGTTTACAAAAACAAAAATAGTTCCATTATAAAGCTATAATATGACTGAAAGGTGTATGACTAGAAACATTCTAAGCATAAATTCTAGTTTAATTAACGTAAATTGTAAAAATTTAAACTAGAAAACATACGACTTTTTTTTTGCTTAATTAAAAGCAAATATTTGAATAAATTTTTTTATTAGAAAAAATTTTATACTTCTTTTTAATTTAGAAAAAAAATAGAATAATCATTTATAAAAATTTCGGATCAAAATCCATAATACCGGTATTAGTAATAAAAAATCAAAAAAAATATTTGAGATTCGTTTATTACAAATTGTCTTTATCATAGACATTAATTAAAACTTTTAAGAATACAAAAATTGCTAAAATAACGACCATGGGAACAATTATATTGTACAAAAATATTGTCTTTGGTTCATTTTTATGAGTCTTGACACTTGTGGTTGCAGTAATAGTTGTTGTCGTAGAATTTTTTGTCGTAGATGTTGTCGCTGGCATGGTTGGACTAGCTTGTGGCACATAGGCTGGTGAACTGATTAGACTTTGCATTTCATTAAAAAGTTCAACTTTATTTTGAGCATTTGATTTTTTCTTTAAAAATTCAAAATCTACATCTCCTTCCAGAAATTCTGATTCGAAGTTATTTGATATTTTTTCCGGATAATCAGGAAAAGAATCGGCACATTTATATTTTTTTTTATTTGGAGGCACATATTGATCTTTATCTGTGATCAATCTTTTATTTATTTCCAATTTTTGTTTTAGCTTGAGATCCACGATAAAATCAGAATAGTCCATTATGGAATCAAATACCATTATTCTGGACCCATTCACACACTCGCCTAAATCTCTCTTTCCCACATTTTGCCAAATATTCTGATGCTCATCCGAGTCACTACATGGTAGATAAGAAAAACACTTGACATGAAGGGACAAAAACGATTCCCAAACTTCATATGAATGAGGTTTATAGGGCTTATCGTGCAAACACTGTGAAAAACTATAGCAATTAAAAATTAAGAAAAAAAGGCGTGTTAAGATTTTATTAAAAATTACATCACATCACATTCACAATGAGAAATTGTGGCCAAGTAATGTGAAGTGTATCCATTGAAATTTTGGCTCATATCGCTTGAAAATGTGTAGGGACACGAGTCGTGTTCACGACAACAGTCATCGGTCTTTTTATACTCACCAAGTTGGTCACAATTTTCAGCAATATTGCCCTTTCCGCACCAAAGTGTTCCGGATGAAATAAAAAAGCTCGCGAAGATATCTCTTTTTTGAGGCATTTTCGCGCATTCAGTGTCGTTTAAAAAATAGATAAAAAATACACAGATCAAAATCAGTATTCTATTAACTCTCATTCTAAAATTAAATTTTTTTTTTTTATTTTAATTTTAAAATAAAAAAAATTTTAGCACATGAATTGCAAGTTGTAAGAGATGAGTTAAAAGAATCTAAGAGTCATTTTTTAAGAAAAAAAATTCTAATAGTAAATTTTTAAATTCAATTTTTTTTACTTAGAACCGAATCGGAATGAAAGCAACATTTAAGCATTAATTTTTCATGTTTGTTATTTACACTGTTTCTAAGTTTACTTGACTGAATTAATTGTTAATTTTTTTATAAATTTATTCATTTTTGAAAAAAAGATTAAGAGCATTTTATACAAACAAAGCACGCCTTTTTACTAGATTATTCTACATAGTTGACTTTGCCAATGGTAACTTTGAAAATTCTGCGACATTTCAGGTATTACCTGAGTTCGTCAGTTATTCCGACAAATCCACTTAAAATTGCTAAATTTCGTTTTTTATTCTTTTCATTGTCGCAGTGCTTAAAAAATGTAATGTTTTATAAATATTCTCTCAATAAAATACTAGGTTGACTATATTGTTTTGAATGCTGTTTTGATTATACACACAACTTTTAATTTCAGAATTTTAAAATCACAGGTAGCAAATGATGAATAAAATGTGTGTAATAACTTTGGTTTTTGAAATGGTACCATTTTTTTACGTGTCAAAGAATTAAATTACCAAAGATTATTGTGGGTTGAACAAATATTCAAATATAAATTTACCTCTTTAAAAAAAAAACTATTTAATTCAAAATTGAGAATACAGCTTTTTAATTGAGTACTTATAAAAAATTAGAGCAATTTTTCTTTTTTTTTCTTTCAAACTGTCCACAAATAAATAAAACCAAATACACCCAAATCTTGATATTTAATTAATAATTTCTAAATGTATATTTTCCAATTTTGTTTGGATAATGATTTCTTTTTTAGTATTGTGATACTAACTATCATTATATTTTTATTTAAATTAGCAACACGTGGACGATTTAGAGAAATAATGTAAAAAACATGACACACGACATGACGTGACGTAAATAAATTTAGTTATTTGCCGAACCTTAAAAGATACATAAATGTATTTAAATTCGATTTAAATATGTGATCAAATTTTTTTAGCAAAATTTAAAATAGTTTTTTCTTAACATTTTTCAGCTGTAAATTAAATTAAAAACAAGAGATGATTTTAAAAAGAAAGATAATTTGAAGCTATGACTTAAAATTAAAAAAATCTTCCACCAATTTCAAGAATAACCGTGGTAAAAAATAATTTAATTTTCAACACGAAATTTATATCGAGAATTGCTGAAATATTTCAAGTTTAATTTTTAATGGAATTTTTTATTAAAAAAATTCTGTACATTTTCAAAAATAAATTTTTTTCTACCAGAAAAAATCAAAAAAATACATTTTTCTAAAAAAATTAAAAAATAATCATAAAAATTTAAGGCATGCAATTATTAATTGTGTTATTGATATTGAAATAGGGAATAGGGAATACTGTTATTTTTTTGGTACAGCAAACAAATAAATAAAATAAATAAATATTTTTTTGCTTTTTTTTTCAATTTGAAGGATATTTTAGAAATGGTATTTGCTCTGATATAGTTGACGTGGTATTACCCTTTCATTAATCCCAAATACCCAAATGCAATATCTACTTAATTCTTTACATTAAGACCTAATTGATAAAAATAAAGAAAAATGTTTGACTTGATGTAATGATTTTTTATCTATCGTATTTTTTAATATTACATCTAGCTTTTTTCTAAATAATAATAGTAGATCAAATAATAGATCAAAAAATATCAAATTAGATGGACAATTTCTAGCGGCATGTAATTATTAATTATGTTATTAATATTGAAATTAAAAACAAAATTACTGAACTAAGGAACAAATAGATTTTTTTATTTCCATTATAATAAAATAGGTACAGGTCCAATCGTTATCGGCAAAAGTCATAGCTATATGTCCTTGAGCTGATTCTAAGTTACGAAAACTACATAAAGAGAGGTGAACTTTTCCCTTTCCCCTAGTTTTATTCACTTGTTCTGGTTCAATGGACTCATCTTGGCTTAAGTTGTTTGGGATTTCTTCGATAAAAGACATTTTTTAAATAGTGAATATTGTCTAGCTCAATAATTTCCTTTATGTATAACACCAATAAACTCATCTTGTTGAAATCAGCTTTAGAAGGTCTTAAATTAATTAATTAAATTAAGTTTTTTTAGATATATATTTGTTTCAATTAGATCAAAGAAATAAAATAGTTACTAACTCAATCATATTTGAAATTATTTAATTTAATTGTACTAACAAAAAATAATTGACACTAACATAAGTATTTTTGTTCTAGAAAATATTATTTTTGTTTTTTTAATATATTATACGCGATTTTTAGCTCAGGTGAACTAAAAGTTCGCAAAATCTGAGAACAAGAATTGTTCAAGTAAAAGGTGAACCATAGTTCACCAAACCGACTAGACCCGAAAAACTTTGATCTTTTCTTTATAAATTTTGACTTTATGATAATTGACATTCGTTTGATGCATTTTAACAAAAAATCAATTTTTAAAAAAACGGAAAACAGAGAGTAGATGGTTTTTTTAACCTACAAATATTATCTAAGTGGTCATCATATCACAAACCCAAAGTCAAAATTTATAAAAAAAAACAATTCTTTTCACGCTTGCAATATTAACTTAAAATTATTTTTTTATTTGAAACTGAAAAAAATATTTAAAACATTGCACTTTTTCAATGTTATTTCAACAATGGATACATTTTGTGATTCAAACACAATAAATTGAACCATTTTTCATTCTCATTTAATTGATTCTGTTTGATATTATAAAAATTTGTGAACAATTAACAATAAAACGCAATTATATTAATTAAAGTTGTCAAAATAATTAATTTGTTATCATTTTTTATTTCAGTTAAAAAAATATATTATTAAATATATTATAGTGATATGTATATTATAATTTTTGTAGTATATATATTATAATTAGAGAAAGTTTTATTAAAATTTGTGGATAATTTTATTAGGTATATGATTATCGCTTCAGTAAAAATAAAAGAATAAATCAGTAAATATAATATTTTATTCAGTAAAAATGATTATCCCAGCAGTAAATTTTATTCAGAAAATTATCTTCAGCAAAATTGTTTATTTTACAGCAAAATTATTTTTTAGCTAATAATAATAAAAATTTATTCTGCAAATTAATTAATAAAATCAGTAAAAATAAAACAGTAAAATAATTGAAATCTATTCCTAAATTAATTGAACTAATTCAGTAAATTGACATAGTACTTGTCAATTTTATCATTTATTTGATTTTTTAAAACTCAATAGACAAATTGAACAACGTATACGGATTTTGATGCGTTTTCTAAAGACATCGAAGAAGCTAGTGTCCATTGTCTCCAGCTAGTCGAAGATGATTACCTTAGAGGAAAGTGTTCCTGTCTCGCCTTCGCCAAGTAGCATCTATGCAAACACATTCTCGCCGTTTCTGCACAGTTAAAATTGGCTGATTGCGTTTTTCCATTGGTAGCTAAACAAATCCCGATTGGACAGAGACGTGGGCCTGGACGTCCGAATTTTTTCGTGCCATGTTTTTCTTAAAGACTTTAAAGAAACGCTACTTATATAAATATTAAAATTAAATACAGAAGCATCAAATCTTATGAAACTGTCTAAAATAAGATTTGAAAATTAGAAAATAATTTAGTTGTCTTGAGTGGACTCAAGTCAAAGTCAAACTTTGACTTTGACTTTTAGCGATTCTGACTTTAAAGTTTGACTTTTGACCAACTCTGATATTATATTTACTGAAAATTTAATTATTTTTTTGAAATTATTACTATTTTTTTGAATTATTTTACTGAATAAATTTTACTGCAGATTAAAATACTTTTAGTAGTAGTAGTAGTAGTAGTAGTATTGACTGTAGCTGGCTAGCCAGCGAGTGTGCTGATAAGGCACACTAAGACAGCTGATGTGATTGATTGCTGCTCATCCAGCAATCAATGCCTGCTTTAAAGCTGTTAACATTGGGGGCTTCAACTAATTCATTTGGCAGCGAGTTCCATATGTTAGCGGTTCTGTTGAAAAAAAAGTTATCTCTATGTTGGAGCCTCGATATTTCTTTGTGATATTTGAGGCAGTGACCTCTTCCTTGGTTTTTTGTGACATTAAAATTGTTGCTTTTTTCAACCGATTCTATTCCATGCATGAACTTGTATAATTGAATTAGATCACCTCTTTTTCTTCTTTCCACCAGATTTGGAATGTTCAAAGCCTTCAATCTGCTTTCATACGGTTTGTTTCTAATTGACGAAACAAATTTCGTAGCTCTGCGTTGAATCCTTTCAACATTCTCACAGTCAGACTTAAGAATTGGAGACCATACAGGCACCCCAAATTCCAAAAGAGGACGAACAAAAGTTAAATACAAAGATCTTAATAACTTACAATCAAAACGAGCGAATGACTTCCTGATGCAACCTAACATTTTGCTGAGAAAATTCAATAGATTTTCTGAAAAAATAAATATTTTGCTATTTCTTTTTAATTAATTTACTGAAGTATATTTACTGATTAAATATACATTATTTTACTGACCTTATAACATTTTGTCATTTTGTTATTATACAATTGCAAATTTTTGTGAACAAAAATTTGCAATTCCATAATTTTATATCCATTAAAATTTTGGATAAAAAGTTAAGTTAATTTGGCAACACAAATCCAAAATTTAGCATATTTATCTGAGATCAAATTTCACACATGTGCTAAACACACAATATCTCTCATTAACAGTGAGTAATAAAAAAGCAAGAAAGATTTCTAACAATGCCAGCCGATGCAGATCTTCTATGTGAGTACTACATAGCCTCAAATTTAAACTCGAAAAAAACCAAGTCAGCTCTCAAAATAAAATCCATAAGCGAAACTTCGCTATCTAATGCCAGTGCCAACTCGCTGTTGTACAATGAATCGGCGGCGACCATTGACTTTGTTAAATATGACAAAAATCCCATGGACTATTTGAAAAAAAAGTATCAGCTGCTAAACAACACCGGCCAGATACAAAAGTCTCAATCATTGAGCAATTTAAACACGTCCAGTGCTGTCTCGGACAAGGCAATGGATTTAGAGTGGTCGAAAATTCGCAGGAACGGAACAGGCCTGCTCAATTTAGGTAATAACTGTTACTTAAATGCCACTATACAATGTCTTGCATATACTCCTCCGCTAAGCCAGTGGTTGATCACTCGGGCTCATTCGGCCTTGTGCAAATTTCGCCAGATCAAAGGTTTTTGCTCTCTATGCGAAGTAGAACGCATTATTTATGACATATTCAATTCGAATGGTTGTGCCAAGCCAAATTCACTTTGCTACAACATAAAAAGTAATTTTGACTAATTATTTAATTTTTAATAAATAAGAGTTTGTGTATAGAAATATCGGCAGTGTTTGGAGTCGGCACTCAGGAGGATGCGTCCGAATTTTTCACTACTCTGCTTGAGAGCATGGCTAAGTCAATTAAATTTTCATTTAATATCCAGAGCAAACTGGGTCTTTTGCGCAAGAAAAAAGTCAACACTTTTTTGGATGAGATATTTTCTTTTCAGTTTTGTAGTCGAAGTAAGTACAAGAAAAATTTTCTAAAATATAAATTTGAATAAATGAGACCTGAGTTTTTTTTTAAATAATGACATGATGATTTGTTAAATTTTTTCTTTTATAGAAAATTTAAAAAAATTTTCTCTTAAAAAAAATTAAAAGATTTTTAATTTCACAAACATATAACTATTTTATATAAATGTTTATTTTTAATAATATAATTTGACATAAAAAGAATCTAAATTTCAAATTTGTAGTGTCAATGTCAATTTTACACTTTTTCAAAAATTCAAATTTAATTTTTTAGTTAACGATCAATCATATTTAGATGTTTAAATATTTGTTTTAAAGCTTAAACGTTTATTTAATTAAGTTTGATGAAGTCTTTTAAATAGTGATAAAATCGAATATGTATATTCGAACCGATATTCGAATAAGTAGCAATTCGAATGAAAATTAGCTTTGAATTTAATTTTTGAATGAAAAATTTTTTTGAATTATATTCTTGAAAAATAATTTATTTAAATTTAAAATTGAATCTCTAAAATATTCGAATTTATATTTGAAAATGTAAAATTTTTGGATCAAAAATTGAATATAATTAATATTCAATTTAAAATTTGAAAATAAATGTTAATCAAAAAAATAATTGATCAGAAAAAATTTAATTAAAAAAAAATTCATTAAATAATTCGAATTTCAATTCGATTTGGATACTAAAAGTGTGCCAGATTTTCACCATTCAACACAACTCTTCTAACATTTTCTGGATTATAATAGTCTCATCCATCTTACCAGGTACCAAAAAATAGCTGTTCTGATTTAACCAACGCCACAAAAGTACAAAAAACTAAATTTTCAAATACTTAATTTTTCAAATATTCTATTCAAATTTTAATACTTTTAAATTATTAGTTGAATTTATCTAAAATTCAAGTTTTTTTTAGAATTAAAGTTAAGTTCGAATTTTAATTTAAATAAAGATAGTTTTCGAATTTAATTTCAAAAATAAAAATAAATCAAATTTAAATTCAACTATATCTTATATTCAAGATTTTATTCGAATATTCTGCTTTTTCAATAGTCTTTTTAAATTTTGTATTTATTCAAGTTTCAATTTGTGTCCAAAAAACTTATTCGATTTCATCACTTCTTTTAAATATTGGCAAATTGAAGTTTTAGATCAAAACGATCATTTACAATTTTAAAACTTGATTAATATAATGATTTTTAAAATTTCTAAAAAATAAATATTAAACACTACTAGACATGTTATGTCTAATAATGGTTCATTATCAAATTAACATCAAAATGACTTGTTTACAATTTATTTAACAAAAACAATCAATATTTTAAATAATTCAGGTTAAGTCTATTCATAAATTCAAATTCAAGACTCTAATATTCATTCAAACTTATATGCAGTAGTGGTTTGACATCTGTGTTTTTACGTAAATTTACGTTAATCAACTCACTACTGTAATTTTATTTTTCCAATTTAAGCAAATCATAAATTTAAAATATTAATTTTTTGTCTTTAAATGTTTTTATTGAAATCAATTATAATATTAAATAATAAGAATAAAAACAATAGAGATTATTCTTTAATTCACCAGTTAAGTTGAGACTGAAAATAAAATATATGTAGCATTATTTTTTGGGTCATCTTTTTGGAAAGTGAAAAAAATTATTGTACATCATTTTCAAACTTTTTAAAAATATTTCAAAAATTACACAAATAACATTCTCTTTAATTAATTATATTTGACAAAATTTATTTCTATAAATTTGATGATAAAACACGATACAAAAAATATGTTTCACTAAATTAATTAGATAAAATTCGTTTTTAATAAATACAAAAATATTAATGACCGATCAAAAAATCAATATTTTGAAATTTCTTTTTATTTTTTTGCCTCTATGATCTATGTGGAATTGGAATTTTTTTTATTTCAATTTGCTAATTTAATTGTTAAAATTCACTTAAATAATCTTGAATTCGATGAGTTTAATTGCAAAAAAATACAAATTAAAAGTTCAGACTAGTTTATTTAAAAATATTGCATACAGTACTGATTTGTTCTTATGATTTTACCAAAATTTACGCGGATTTACCAAAATTTTAGTAAATTTACGGGAATTCCGGTAATTTTACGTAAAATCGCAAAAGTGAAAAATAGCAAATTTACCGGAATTCCCGTAAATTTACCGACGACGATTCAGTCCTTTGCTCGTCTAATTAATTGTCTAAAAATTTTTAGATTTTCTTTTTTGAAATGTTCATTTTGAAAGACTCTAAATCGATTGTTTTAATAAATTAAAGAACAAAAATCCACAAATGTCTCCATATGATGAATTTTGAATTATTTGTTAGCCTGTAGGTATTAAAAGGTGAAGCAAAACATACAAAAAGTCCAGCTTAAAGGAAAAGATAGAAGAAAATTTGCCAATTAATTTTTTATTTGTAATTAAATTGAATGCTAATGTAGAATTGAAATTAATTGTTTTGCTATACTTAATACATTGTTTTGCCATTCTTATGGTTTTACCAAAATTCCCGTAAATTTACCAGAATTTAACGGATTTTATGTAAAATTTCGTAAAAACCAAACGGGCCAAAAAAATCCAAATTTTTGCAATTTTTTCACTTTTTTTTTTTTTTTTTAAATTAATTAAAAATAATAAATAAAAAAAAACTGTATTTTTTTAAAATTTGAAAAATGTAGTCAATTTATAAATCATATGAAAAATAATGAAATTTAAATTAAAGTTTTTGACTTTTTAAAATATTAACTTTGATAATTTAGGTAATTGAAATTGTAATTGAGAAAAATGGCGACTGGTCAAATCACTAAAATATATGTATCTAATAATTTCAATATTAAAAAAAATAAATTTAAATTTTTCTTTTTTTTTAAACTTTTTTTCACTTTTTTTTTCTAATTTTCACTAAAATCAATAAAAATTTGCTAAATTTTTCGTAAAATACCTCTTTATCACTTTTCGGATTTTACGTTAATTTACGTAAAATGTGGTAAAATTTGATTAATTCACGATATTTTTCGTAATTTTTTGTAAAATACTGTTTTCAAATCACCACTGCAAGTCTAAAGCTCCCAAGAACTACACCAACAAAAAAAATCTTCTTTTACAGACATACTTAAGTATTATATCTCTAAGCCACCAATTAAAATAATTAATAAAATATAAAAAACAACCAGCGAATAAACAGTTTAATTATACAACTAAAAGATGATATTTTCAAAATATTTATTTTTTGAAATAAAAAAGTTTATAATCATAATTAAAGGATAAAAATAAATTTTTTGTTCACAATTATTATTTTACAAGTTTAAATTTTAAGTAACCTGTTCGAATTGTAATCGAACATCGGACACTGTTGAGAGCACAAATACATGGCCAGTTGATGTGAAGTATGTTCAAGACATCCGCAAAGGTATGCTGCATTTTTTGCGTGAAGAAGTGCTTGATGGCCAAAACGCATACAAATGTGACAAGTGCGGCAAAAAAACACGCGCTACCAAAAAATACACCATTCGAACTGCACCCAACATCCTGGTAATTCACTTGAAGCGATTTGACTTTTCCCACGGCGGAAAACTGTCGCACTATGTCTCTTATCCAGAAACTCTGAACATGAAAACATTTGTGCCTGAGACAGGCTCAATGGCTTCAAACGAAAAATCGTTAAGGAAATTGAATTATAAGCTGTACGGTGTGCTTGTTCATCTTGGCTATACTTCACACTCGGGTCACTATTTTTCATATGTTCGCGGCCCAAATGATGTGTGGTACAAAGCTGATGACCAGCGAGTGAGTGCAGTCCAGGCTCGGGACGCCCTAGCTCAGCACGCGTACATTCTTTTTTACAGCAAGATAAACGACTTGGCTATTGAGCCAAGTCCCAAAGCACCCTCATTAATTGAAAAAAACACCACCATCACTTGTCCAAAGCCTATGATTTATGGACCAGCTCTGCCAAATGGTATCAAGTGCATCGAAAAAAAAGAAGCCAAAGGCAAAAAAGACTATGAGAGTATGACCAGAAAAAAATTAAGGAAAATAATTGCCAATATTAGAAAAAAGATTGAGAACGATTCAAAAAATGCTAAGCTAAAGCGTAGATTGAAAATAGTCAAGAGAGCACTCAAGATCAAGAGGCAAAAAGTTGGCAGTGAAGAAAAAAAGAGAAAGGTTGATGATGACGAAACAGATTCGAGTATTCCCGGTAGTAGCATTTCATCTCTGAGCTCGGCTAGTTCCAGTTCTAGTGCCAAAAAAATTAAGTGTGAACAAAATGGTCTGACTTTGATTAAACAATACAAATCATCTTCTTCGTCAATATCGTCACTGTCAGTGTCACCATCGCCTTCACCTGAGCCTAGAATGGTTCCTCAAAAAATTAAAATTTAACTATGACTTTGGATTACAGGACTTTTGTTCTCTGTTTTCAAGTCTACCTCCATTGTTTGACTTTTTTTTTATTGTTATTATTTCAAGATCTTTTTTCTGTTTCCAGCTATTTAACATTTAATTATGAAATAAAAAATTCAAGAAAATATTTTTTTATTTTTGACAAATATGATTTAGTAAATTGATTAAATAATAATTTCTGCACAAACCGTAGAAAAATTTTAAAATATTTGCGAGATGTCTCTCAAAATATTTTCAATTTTTAGGAAGATTAGAAACTCACTTAAGGAAAGTTAACAAAACATATCTAAAATTAATAAAACATAAGTATTTTTGAAGATGTGTTTAATTATTTTAGGATACTATTTTTTAAATTATTTAACAAAAAATTTTTTGTACCCAAATTGAAGAATAGGAAAAAATTTTTTAGGCAATTTTTTTACTAATGGGTCACATTAATTGACTGATTTAATTTTGAAGCTAGTTTTTATTATTTATTTCAATGATTGGTGATGTAAAAATTAAAACTTAAAAAATAAAAAAAATAAGAGATAAATAAATTTAATAATAAAAAAATCCATTTTAATATCTTGATCTGCAATTAATTATTTATAAAATTTTGTTCATAAAATTTGATGGAAAATTAAAAAATTAAAAAAATTTTCTCCTCAATAGGTGCCACTATTTAGCAATAATATTCTTGCTAAAAAAGCCAAAGATTATTATTTTTATTCCTATTTAACTAAATTTGAATTAAATTTGTGAAATTTAATAAATTTCAATAATAAATTAATCATAGATTTCTTCAAAAGTAAAAAATTCAAAGTTATCAAAAGTAAGTTACTGAAAAAAAAAATATTCAAAAAAATCTATCTATCATTTAATTATTATATTATGAAATTTTATCCTTTCTTTATTATTAAAGTCTCACAATAAATTCAAATTTCACAACAAGGTAAACAAAAAAATTCCTTGTAAATCAGCAAATAAATCAGCGGAACTTTATTTATTTTTATTTTAGATATAGTTTTTTTATTTGACTTAAAAGAATCCCTTTTTCAAATTTAATTCGATATTTAATTTTATTTCGAATTTTATGATCCAATTCAAAAAGGCATCATAGCTTGTTAATAATGATTAATTAAATCAATCTAAACTTAATTTAAAAGTTCATTTTTTGAATATTAAGAGAGCATCTAAAAATGTCACAGATATCAGCCATCAAAAAATAAACTCATATATTCACTATAAATTAAGAAATTAAGAGTGACAAAAATCATCCAGATTTTCAACTTGGCTATTCTAGAAAAAAAAATGATTAAATTGAGTTTAATTTTGATTGTATGTGTCGCTTGGACAATAGAAGGAACTCACCAGCCCAGTCATTATGGCAGCAATGACGCTAAGGCATACAAAGCAAATGGACACTATGCTTCGGTATCCTATGGAAAAACCTATGAGTCCAAGGTAAAGAAGACAGTCAAATACGCCAGCCCAAATCCCGTCCACAACAAGTACTATCAATCGACACACAAAGTATATCCATCATCATACAAACAGGTCTATTCAAAGCCAATGTATGTCCAAACAAAGCCTGCATACAAGTCATCGGTTTATGCCTCCAAAAAGCCTGTTTACTCACCAATGCAAAACCAATACAAACCAGTATATGCTAAAACCCATAAAACATACCAAAAGACCTATGCCAAACCAAGCTCTCAGTATCAACATTCATCAAATAATTATCTACCAAAAAAAGATATCAAAGACTACACAATCAAAAAGCAACAAAAACCAGTGTATTATCAAAAAAAAGTAACTAATATGTATTCACCAACTAAATATCAAACAAAATATGGTAGTAGTCACTACAATGGTATGAATCAGTACAATGGCAAAGATTCTAATGCTTATAATTCAATGGATTATAACAAAAAAATGCCTGTATACCATAAAGAGCAAAAAATGGACAATTATCATCACCAATACAAACCAGTGTATAATCAAAAAAAAGAAACAAACATGTATGCACCCACTAAATATCAAAAAAAATATGGTAGTAGTCACTACAATGGTATGAATCAGTACAATGGCAAAGATTCTAATGCTTATAATTCAATGGATTATAACAAAAAAATGCCTGTATACCATAAAGAGCAAAAAATGGACAATTATCAGCAGCAATACAAACCAACATATGAAAAGATGCAAAATGACCAGGATGGAAGATATAAGCAAAACAAGAGACCATATGAGACCTATAAGGCCGACTCACCCAAAGAATACAATAAATACAATTCAATGGATAATAAAGCAAATGAAAAACAAGAAATTGAGTATGTACCAAGTGCATATGAAACAAAAGATATGAACGGAATGAATGAAAATAAATATGCCAATGATTATCCAATGAAGACATATAAAACTCAGTCTGATGCAAAAAATTCTCACATTGTGCAATATCCCAGCGAATATGAAAAAAAAGAATATAACATGCCAAAGACAAACGATGACTATGGAAATGAAAAATATATGGAACCCGAGACAAAAGAATATGGACCAAAGAATGAATATCAAAAAATGGAATATGAAAAGCCAAAATATCAAGTAAAACAGCAATATGATGCTAATTGTTATTCATCTGAAATGAAACCGATTCCCGGTGATTGCTACAAATTCGAGATGTGCTCAAATGGAAGGCGTACAGTTATGAAATGTCCATCGAATCTTGTTTATGATGAACATAAGAAAATATGTAATCATAGACACATGGTCAAGGGTAGATGTGGCTCAGCTACTTATGCTTATTAAAGCCTAATTTTCTATAATTTAAATTATCCCTTTAATTTTAATAAAAATTTATATCAAAAAAATTTTTAATTTTAATTTTTAATAATTTATTTGAGAATATTCTCAATTAATATTTTCGTATAAACTAAAAATAAAGATTTGATGAAGAATTATAAAATTTGACTAAATAAATTTCAGATTGAGATCAAGAAAGATGAAAGAAAGAAAAAGTTATTTTTTTTATTAAAAAATTTGCCTTCGAAAATGTGGGTCACAAAATTGATTAGAAATTTTTGAAATTTTGAAATAGTACTATTCTTTATTTTAGTTAAAGATAAATTTTATAACTAAATGGGTAAATGATCTTAAATATTATAAATAAATAGTAAAAAAATTAGATTTCAATTCTAGAAAAATGTTCTTTAATATTGTGCTTTTTCATATATTTACTTATCACAAGATTTCACTCTATTAATTATAAATGAAGAAGATTTTTTTCAATATTAATAAATATCGTTTTTTTATTCATAGAAAATAGAAATAGATTCATAGAAATAATTCGAAATTAATTTATGGGAAAATATTCTATAGAAAAACTATAAAATAAAAAAAAATTGATAAAATAAAATTAAAATTTTTTATTAGAATAGATTTTAGAATAATTTTTGAGATTAACTGGTGAAAAAAATTAATTTAAAAACACCTGAAACTATTAGTGATAGTTGTTAACCCTCGGATAAGGTTAAGTTAATAAAACTCAGTTTAGTTGTTTTTTATATTTTATTTTATTAAAAGATAAAATAACACTAATGACAAATACGACAATAGGCCTAGGTAAACGTTTTATATTGTTTGTGGAAATATTCGAATAAGACCAATAAATGAAATAAAGATTTACATTTTTATAGTAGAAGAAATAATTAAAAAACATCAATCACAAATCAAGATAATAAAATATTAAAAGTAAGAAAGATAGTAGACAATGGTCATTGCGATAACGATGACACTTTATATTAATTTAATTTAATTAAAACATCAAGATAAATAACTTGATAAGTTATTGAATTTGAGGATCGTAGATCATAGTAACAGATCTCCCCCGTTAAGATAGTCATAGTACCTATGATGTTCTATTGATAATTAAATTTGCTAGTTGCTCTAGTGGCAATATATTTGGAGTATTATGTCTTTGGACCGTAGAACATTTACCTAACATTGAATTATAATATTTTATAGAAAGGAAAGTTAAAACAATTATTACTATTACAACTATAATTTTTAATGCAATATCGAGGTAATATCTAATTTTGTTGATTTCGTCTTGCAAAATATCTTTATAATTGATAAGCGGAACAATTTCTTTACCTTCACTAATATATTTCCATATCTTCACTAATATATTACCATCATCACTAATAAAATAAAGCTCCATCAATAATATATAGCTCCACTAATAATATATAGCTCCACTATATAATTTGGGGCTCTCATAGGTTGTAATATCGGCTGGTTGAAACTCGTTCTTCTTTGAGAGACCACAGGCAATATAGTGCTTGTTACCTTTGCTGATGATGTTCTTGGCGAGCAGGAGCCACTTCCAGGCACTGTCTAAAAGCGGTGTTGTATCAGCAGTTGGAGTTTGGACGAAGGCTTTGAGGTTGTCTTGATGGGCTATCGATGGGTCACGATCCGTACTCCAGGTATGAATAATCTCATCTTTAACGCAGGCAAGGAATCCATCTAATGGTAGGCGTGAACGGATTAATGATAAGATAAATATCTTTTATTTATAGCCATATCAGTTGAAACTTGCGGAGTGAATCAAGTAAAAAAAAATCAAAGCTTACATTTCAAGAAGACCATTAAAAGCAACTAAAAGACCGAAGTTTTATCCTCGTAATTCTCAGAATTGGTTAGTGATGACGAATTTATTTAGACGAGGTTTAATTAATTAGAGTAGACTTCGAAATATATTCGGTTCCATTTAATTTATTAGTGTAGATTTATAAAATTATACTCAAAAGGAAATTTATTAGATGAAGAATAGATATTAATTAGATGACGAATAGATATTAATTAGATTACGAATTGGAAATATATTAGTGAAGGTAGAAAATGATAGCCATTGATAAGACTTATTTTTAAATTTTGTTTTTTGGTTATTACCTCTTTTATAATCTAGTTTAGGTTTTGATTTCTTATTATTGTAACAAGAATCTGTGTTGTGGTTGTCTTTCCTACAAATCTTACAGTAAAGCTTTTTTGTATCTCTGCTATTATTACTTTTTTTATTATAAATAGGATAACTATAATGTTTACTTCCTACCTTTGAAAGTTTGTTTCCAAAATTTTTTCTGTTAATCATTAAAATATCTGCATTTTTTGGGTGACGAGAAGTATTAAACCTATTATAATATTCAGCGTATTCAATTGCCTGTTGTAATGATTCTGGATTACGAAGCCTGACGTAATTTTCAGTGAGTTCAGATAATCCTTGAGTAAAATATGTAATTTGATCATATTCACTTATTTCAGATATTTGATTTAATATTACAGAATAAATTTTTTCACACTTTTTATATAAAAAAAAAATAAAAATAAAACAATTAACTTATCTTCATGAATAACTATAAATCACCAGAAAACATTTCCTATCTAATTGTTTATAAAAAATGTCCAATCTTAATCAAAAAAAAAGAAAGTGTATTTCACTTGAAACAAAAACATGGGATGGTGTTTCGGCATTAACAATCTAAAGATGTTTTCGAAAAGCTGGTTTCAAGGGCGATTTTTTATTTGGTGATTCATTGAGTTGATGTAAAGAAAACGACGAATTTAATGATATATCTTCGTTTGAAAAAAAGTTAAACTTTGATAAATATGCTTATGTTTCAATCGACTCAAATTTTCCTGCACGCGGCTTATTATCACATGTTGAGATCATCAGTTCAGTTAACAATACAGCACAAAATGATGACAGTGATTCTGATGTCGAAGAAATCGAAAAACCTAAAAAACCTGTTATAAGCTCAAAAGAAGCTATCGATAAAATTAATGATTTAAAAGATTTTTTTTTGAATAAAAACCAAGATTTTTCAAAAATAGTTGATTTTTTGTTTAATATTGAAAATGTTGTGATAGAAAAATGTAATACCAAACAAACATCTATTAAAGATTTTGTAAAAAAACAATAATTTTGTATTTTTTTTCCTTTTTTATTTATTTTTTTACCAATTAACATTTTTAAAAAAAAAAATTTTTTGCCCATCTTTTTCAATGCAATTTAGATATAACGAGTTTCGCTATAACGAGCATCGAAATTTCCGCCCAACTTGCTCGTTATATCGAGGATTGACTGTTTTCTAAAGTCATTGATATAATTTCCTATATCTTTACTTTGTCTAACTTATCTCTCATGTAAAGTTCATGATCTTTCCGTCTATAACGCTCTTTAAGCATGTTTTTAAATGAAACCAACTAATAGAATTCTTATCTCTTTTTTTTATAAATGCTTGATATTCGTGTAGTGCAGAATCTCTTAAGTATGAGCTTGCAAAAAGTATTTTAGATCTGTCTTGTGTAACTCCATGTCCTTCAAGAATTAGTTCAACTATGTAAAGCAAATCTTCAATTCTTTCATTTTCATGAAAAGGGCTAATGTTATTAGTTGTTTTAGGAAAGGGAAGATGGTAAAAGTAAGGCGACACAATTTGGGAAAACATTAAATTTTTTTTATTGTTTTTTATTTATTAATTAAAAAAGCAGAATACACCATGATTTTACAGCATGTTGATTTTTATTTAAATTTCATTTTTAATTTTCTTACTATATACCCCTATCAGTTCCTTCTAATTTTTTAAACTTATTATTTGTATAATGTATTGTATAACAAAGTAAACAATAATGTCTATTTAATTATAATCTTATCAGTTCTCTTATTTTCGCAATTTTCCTTTTTTAGCGCAATTTGCTACCATAGGCGATCTCTTAGTAAATCGCCTATACAAGCTTGCTTGCCGGAGCTTATTATCATTATTATTATTATTATTATCTTATTTTCAAAATACTGTGGTGATTTTATAACAGTATTTTACGAAAAATTACCTAAAATACCGTAAATTAACGTAAAATCCGAAAAGTGAAAAAGAGGTATTTTACGAAAATTTACGTAAATTTTCGGGATTTTGAGATAATTTTGGTAAAATTGTGTTAAATTCAAAGCGACCAATTCAAAATTCAAAATTTTTGAGAAAATGTCTTTTTTTTCAAAAAATCGAAAATCTAAGAAAGTTATTTTTGATAACGATTTAAAAAATAGCTATTTTTTTAAACAATTTATGAAAAAAATACTTTCTTAAATTTTCGATTTTTGGAAAAAAAAGACATTTCTCAAAAATTTTGAATTTTGAATTGGTCGCTTTGAATTTTACACAATTTTACCAAAATTATCTCAAAATCCTCAAAATTTACGTAATTTTTCGTAAAATAATGTTATCAAATCACCACTGTAAATCGCAACTTTTTTTTCATTTAAATTTTATTTCGTGATTGCTTAAATTAATAGACATTTAGACATTTATAATTAAATAGACCTTAAAATTTTGAAAAATAAAATTAATTATTTAATCTTTGAAGACTTAACCTTGTTATCACTTAATTTTCAAAGATTTTTTTTACTAACAAAGTAAGAAATATGTCCTTTTATTTAAGTTAAAAGTTTTAAAATAAATTGATGGACATTTTTTTTTTCATTTCCCGTAATAATTAAAATATCAAAATCGATTTAATTATTTCATCATGTAAATACAAAATTATGGATGTTTCACAAAATTTTTTTTCTAACAAACAAAATAGACATCTCACTCATACAGCTTCCATACAGCCCCAATTTTTTCTTGTTTTTTAAAATGCATGTGATAGTCGCTTGATTTGCCAGTACGGTGATGATGGTAGACTTTTTTCCAATAATGAACGCAACAGTATCAAAATTTCTAAAAATTAATTAAAAGTTTTAAATCTAAGAAATGTATAAAGTTAGACAAGTCATTTTAAGAGCATTCATTTTTGTAAAATTTAAATTTTTAATGTGTCTTCAAGTTTTAGAATTAAAAAGAGCAAGGATCAAAAAAATTTTGTTAAAAATCTTATATTTTTAGATCATCTTCAAAAAGTGTTTGCAAAAATTTTTAAATATTTTTTTAAATGAAAACCATCACAGATTAATCAAGTTATAAAAATTTCTATGAAAAAAAAATTAAAATTGAAATTTCACCTTTACAATAGAAAGTTCTAATTAATTTTTTTGAATGCCCTTATTTGTATATATTTCAATATCATAAATAAAGCCAAGTCTATTTATTATGAATAAATTATTGAAAATTACTAATTTTGTCAAGTTAATATTTCAAACGAATTATCAAATCAACTAGTAACCATGGTAACAAGATTTTTTTAAATACCAAAACTTTTAGTTATAATTACGCCGAAATATAGAATAATTGCTGAAAATGGCTTTGGCGAATTTGACAAACTCAATTGAGCCATTAAAAATGACCTCATCACTGGGCTCGACAAGCGTAATGGGTACTCGACGCCAGAAATTCAAGCTCGAGCCCCTCAAAGTTCTTGAACCATCGAACAAAAAGCTCAATCTTCCCGAGTCCCAGCGCATCATGTTCATCATAGAACGTCTTATAAAAAAAATCGAAATTGTCGACTACATTTCTGTGATTATCTCCAATGAGAACAAAATTCGAGAGCTAATCAGACTTAATTTTAACGAAGAGGAAAGAAGCTCAAATGTTGAGGAAAAAATAATAGCCACGTTTCAAAACCACAAGCGCCTCATCGACACTTTTAATAGAGGCCAATTCAAAGCCGAAGATAGTGTTTCATCCCAGACCAAAGATTCATTGGAACACTTAATCAAAAACTCATGCAAGGACATTATCAGAGTGATGAACAATAAACCTTCTTTTTTTGAGAGCATTAAATTAGAATTTGGTAAAACGAGCAAAAATCCCCAGCTAGTTGAATTCAAAAGTAAATTTTTTTTAAAAAAAAATTTTTAATAAAAATAATTTTCAAATAAAGATTTGATGAACGAACTGAGGGAATTGATGAATGAACGGCTCTTGACCACCCCGAATGAACAAAAAGAAAAATTAGACTATCTCAAAGAGCTTTTATTGAGAGAAAAAGCCAACAATGAGCTTATAAACAAACTAAGGGATGAATTGGACGCCGCAATGGCAGATAAGGAAAAAGAAATTCAAGTTCGAAATGATCAGATTAGAAGATTGGACAATGATTTAAAAAATGTTGAAAAATTCAGCACTGATTTAATCAAGAGAACCAAAATGGATGCTGAACAACAAGAATCCAGTGAAGTGAAAGCAAGTGATGGCAGAAAGTAAAATCAAAAATAAAATTTTTAGCAGAGTTGTTTTTAAGTCTTAAGTCAAGTCGTGACTTATAATTTTTTTTGGGTGAGGTAGAAAAAAACATATAGAAAAGAGAGAAAAAACATAAAATCAATTTCACTAATTTTAGCTTATATAATGAGAAAAAAAAACATTAACTATAAATTATAGAAAAAATAACTTAAATAGTTAAAATGAGACAATATTTAAACTGGATCTAATTCCAAAATGGTTTAAAAAAATAATTAGAACCCTCAAGATTGAAAAATTTATAAGTATTTTTTAAAAAAATGGGGTTGTGAAGTTCGTTTCAATTCGATCTTTTCAATTCAAAAAAATATGAATAACTTTTTAACTAAAAGAGATAATTTAGTTCTATAAAATGCTTAATTTTAATCAAATTTGCTTAATTCAGTAAAATAAATCTGCAAAATACTTTGCAATTGTCTGAATTTGGCACACCATTAAAAAGTATTCTAATCAACTGTGCAAGTACATTGCAGAGTTTTTGCAGACATACATTTTCGGATTAAGCAAAATTGCTTAAACATTAAGCATTTTACAGAACTAAATTATTTTTTATAGTAAAAAAGTTATTTAATTTTTTCTGAATTGAAACGATCGAATTGAAATGAACTTCACAACCCCAGAAAAAATAATTTGAATTTGAATTTTTCAACTACAATCATTAGTTAAATCATTAGTAATGATAAAAATGTTTTAAAATAACTTTAAATTTACATGTAAAAGTTAAATAGTCTATTTGCGCAAATGATTTGAATTTTTTCTTTTTACTTTTAATTTTAAATTGATTATATGTTTTTTTTTTTAACTATTTTTAATATTAAAAGAAATTGGATTTTTAATTTATGTTTATTATTGTTTCTATAAAATTGGTTACATGTTTTTTTTCCCATTAATTAAATCAATATTTTTCTTTATGTTTTATTTTCTTTATTTTTGTTTTTTTTATCTTTTTAAACGTTTCGTTCTGCATGATTCTTTTTTTTTATATAATTCAAAAAAATTTTTTTTAAACTGATTTTTTTTTAATTTTTTAAGTGGAAGTCAAGTAACGACTTTGAGCAAAGTAAAATTTTTGATCAAATATCAAGCGCTTATCTAGCTCAAACATTTTTAAATGCGCAATTAAATTTCATTTCATTTTTAGAAATTATGATCTTTTTTCAAAAGTTTAAAAAATAAAGCTTTGAAATGTTAAAAATATTAAAAATCTGCGATGAAATTTAATTGCGCATCTAAAAATTTTTGAGCAAGATCGAGCGCTTGAAATTTGATCAAAAACTTTGCTCGACTTTGTTAAATTTTAGTGACTTAAAGACCAGTCTGATTTTTAGCACAATTTGAAACTTTTAATTTTTAGATCAAAACTTCAAAATGAATTGAATCTATTGAAACAGCAGTTTCAGAATTTGGTTCGCGAGCATAGGGAACAAGAACAAATTTTAAGAAAAGAAAAATGGAAGCATGAGACCAATGTAGAAGGTCTGTTGTCCAGATATGATGATGACATGACCAAAAAACAGAACGAAATTGACGAAATAGAGGCCTTGTACGAAGAAGAAAAGAAACAACTACAAGAATTGGAGGAAAAATTCAAGCCTCTTGAGGAAGAATATTTGAAAATTTTGGAAGAAAGACGCATGCAGGAAAGAATTAGACGCATGGAAGAAGAAAGCTTGAACAAAAAGATAAAGGCTGCGATTGTTATACAAAGTTATTGGCGTGGATTCAAGCTTAGAAAAGGACTTTTCAAAAAAAAAGGAAAAGCCAAGAAAGGAAAAAAAGGAAAAAAGTAAATTGGCAGATGCAAATTTAAAATTTTTTAAATTAAATCTTTTACAAAATTTAAAATCAAATAAAAAAAAACAAAAATTTTCTTTGGGAAAAAAATAATTTATTAATTTTCTAATATTTAAATTAAAATATAAATAAAAAAATATATAATTAGCTAATTTATTTGATTTTTGGGCTTAATTTGTTTTTTAATATAGCGTTGGTTATTTTAAGACACAAAAATTTCTCATAATTTGTTTCTATAATTTCTTGTTTGTCTATGCTTCATTTATTTTTATTACACTTGGAAGACGACCATTGCTCAAACCATTTTCTTTGAATCTAAAAAAACGATGCCTCTCAATATACATAATGAAAAATCATCAGTTTAATTTCTAATCAATCTCAATAAAAAATGCTCTAAGTAGTATCCTAAAATTTATAATAAATTGTTCTATTAATTATTAAACATTCTCTGAATATCATAATTAATATTGAAATTGATGATTTCTATGATAGTTTAAATAAATAAAATACAAGATTTTTTTAATCAGCTTTAAAAATTTGATTTAGATAAAAAAAATTGTTTGAACACTGAATATTAAAATTATTTAAAATTTTATACCGAAAAAAAATTGGTTAGTTTTGCCTTCCAAAATTCAAAAAGATTTATTATTAGAAGATTCCAAAATATATTTTTGCTTCTTTTTACTAAATATTTAGACAATGATACCAATTTATTTGAAAAATGTTATTAACATAAAATATTTTTGCAAATAATATTAAACGTGGTAAAAATGAAACTGGAACCTGGTATTCCTGGTAACATGAATGTAGCGAAGGATAATAAATTACCATCTGATAGTGACGATCAATTTATTAAACCATCTCACCTCACCAAAAACAAGAAGAAAAAGTAAAAGATCCAATTCAAAAAGTAAAACAGATGCGTCAGATGAAGATGAAATATGTAGCAATAAAGAGAACAAGAGGAAAAATCTATCTTGTTATATGAGCGATGGAGGATTTTCACTAAATCAAGATTAACCACTGCTCAAAAAGAGACATTATCTAAACAACAAAACGAAATAAATAATTTAAACAAAGAATTAAATGACATTAAACTAAAATGTGTTGACTCAAACAATGAGCAGGTAACATATAAATGGGCTACGATTGTAGATCGGCATGAATCAGTTGCAGCTCCACCATCAGCAGAAGAAATTTCAGTTTTAAACTGCGTAAAAACTGAGCAAGCTGAAAAAGAATATCGAAGAAAACAAGATCTTGATTTTTGGTATTCCTGAGTCAAATAAAACAACAATTGAAGGTAAGAAAGAAGATGATATAAACCTCGTCAAAAAATTATTTAGGGATTTTAATATATTACCTGATAAAGTGCATTCAAAATTTAGATTAAAAAAAAATGATAAAGATAGAGAAAAAGTAGCGCCGTTGGTAATCGCATTGGGTGACAAAGTAGATAAAAATGATATATTAAAAATGGCAAAAATTTAAAAAATTTTAATGATTATAAAAACATTTATTTGAACCCATTTTTAACACCAGCTGAATTTATTATTGATAAAAAATTAAGAAATGAGAGAAAATTATTGAATGAAAAAGCTGAGAGTGAGCAACAGCCGTTTAGATTCAAAATCAGGGGCAACAAAATTGTCAAACTTAGAACAAATTAAACAAGTAAATAAAAATGTAATAATCGAACCAAAGTCAATTGGAAAAATTATAAATAAGATAAAAAATGTAGCTAAAACAAATGTAAATACTCCAATAAATAATAAAGCTGAAAGCAATACAACCAAATTGAAATGTCTTTATACTAATCCAACATCTCTTAATAACAAATTAGATGAGCTTGAATTGATTTTAGAAAAAGAACAAATTGATATAATATTTATTTCGAAAACATGGTTTAAAAATTCATCAATTGCTAATATTAATGGATATGATTTATATAGAAATGACAGAACTAATAAGAATGGTGGTGGAGTTTGCATTTATATCATAAATAAACTTAAGCATAGACCATCTGTTTTAAAAAAGTTTTCGTTCAGTGGGCAAATTTGGTTGGATGTCGATGTAAAAAATGAGACAATATTAGCTGGTTGTATCGGCTCTGTAATATTTTAGCAGACTAAAAAATAGCAATATCATTTTAGCTGTTTCATTTTAGCACGGTTAATTTAACAAGATTATAAAATTAGCAATATTGCCGTCTCTTGAGTTTTATCCACAGTTGGTCAAATTTTTTACTTATATGGCAGAGACGTGGATTGGATATGATACATCTAAAAAAACTGGCAGAGGAAGAGGTACAAAAATTGAACAAGTCCACGTTCAGCCTCGTTTTGAGATTTCATTGTGGAACATACATAGCCGAATCAATGACTGTTTACCTCGTACTAATAACTTTGTTGAGGCATGGCACAACGCTTTCAGCAGCATGTTAAGAGCACATCCATCAGTGTATCATCTAGTAGATAAGTTTAAGGAAGAACAGAAAAAAACAGAGGATAATTTGATCAAATTGGCAACTGGTATTAAATACAAGCGTAAACCTGGTTATATTTTATTGGACGAGAGAATAAAAGAAATTCAAAAGACGTATTCATTGGATAGTTTCGAAAAATATTACGATAATTTATCATCAATTTTAGATTATTGATAGTTATTTTTTCACTTAAATTTTCAAGGTAAAAAATATGCTAAATTAATTGATTTTATTTTTATTTATTGCTGATTTTAATAAATAGTATTGCTAATTATAATTTGCTAAATTGAAACAATATTTTTCTTACCTTTGCTAATTTAATTATGCTAAAATGATACGTTCTAAAATGAATCGCTCCCGTTGTATCTATAGAGCACCATATTTTAATAAAAATCAAGAAGAATAAAGTGAAGCTCTTGAAATAAGTCAAACAATTGGAGCAATTAAGCAATATTTATGCACTAAAAAAGTTAATGGCTTAATAATAGCTGGAGACTTTAATTTTGATTCGATTAAATGGGATAAATCTGGCAGTGGCTGTGTAAATATAGGCAAAAATTTTGATTTTGATTTTGTATCATGTTTAAATGACAATTTTTTGTATCGATTTATGGATGAACCAACATTTATCAATACTAAAGGTGAGCTAACTAAAACAATTGACTTGATAATTAGTGAATCGAAAGATAGAATAGACAAAATAGAGTATGGTTCACCTTAAGGAAATACAAAGCAGGGCCATTTAATGCTCAGATAGGAATATTATTTAAGATAACATTAATCTCAGGCAAAAAAAGATAGTTTATGGTATTGGTCAATATGAGGACTTTTCAAAAGAACTCAATACAATCAATTGGTTATCTATATTTCAAGAAAAAAATGTAAATGATTGCTATGTTATTTTTTTGGATATTTACAATAATTAATGTAAAAAATATATACCAACAAAATTTATAAAAACAAAATCAAAATCTCCATGGATAAATAATGATTTACTAAAGCTAATAAAAATTAAAAAAAGATTATGGTATAAACTAAGAGCATCTTATGGTAAACCTAGAGATAATCTATTAACTGAATACAAAAACCATATAAAGAAACTAAATAAATATATTTATTTAGGGGTAAATTACTTTATCACACAATTTTTATGCTTTTTCGCATATTTTTCACTCTTTTTCACACACATTATTTATTTCACATAACATCTTTTTTTAGCACAATTTTTCTCTCTTTTTAGCATGAAAAAAGCTGAATTAAAAATAAGATTAACTTTTTGACAAATCTTTATTTAAAACAAAATTTAGGTTATTTAGCATACAAAAAGGAATCTTATAAAATCTGTAATTAAAATAAAATAAAGTTTATATAAAAAGGAATTTAAATCTAATTTTAATTTGTTTTAACTTCAATTTTCACAAAAAACGTTTAATACTACAAAATTTATTATTATTGGACAAAATTACATAATGACTTTATGTAATGATTTTATGTAATCATTTTATGAATTCATTTTATGAAATCATTTTATGAATTCAATTTTTTTTATTTAATTCATTAATTCATGGTTCAATTTGCAAAAAAAAAAAACTTTTAAGAAATATAACTATATACATGCATCGAAGTAAGTATCCAAACTAAATGTAAAACTTGGAAAATTAGCTTATTTCTTAGCTTAAAAAAATTAGTGCTTAACATTATGAAAAACTCTTTTGATCACGATTTTAATGTATGCTTAATTCATATTTCTTTTATGCGGAAAAGAGAGATTTAAATCAGAGATGTTGTTTGAAAAAAAGAGTGTTTTTCATGTGTTTTCGAGGATTTTTTGTGTGATTTTAAGTGTGCTATGCGAAATAAATAATGTGTGTGAAAAAGAGAGAAAAATATGCGAAAAAGCATAAAAAAAATGTGAAAAAAACATAGACCCTTTATTTAGCTATTAAGAAATTTGAAGAAAAAATTGCCTTTGATAAAAAAATCCCAGAAGATTATTTTCATACATAAATCAGAAAAAGGAAATAAAACACCGTATAAACTGTTTAGAAATAGATGGGAAAAGGGTCATAAATGGTGATGCAATTGTAAATATACTTAACAATCAATTCAAGTCGGTTTTTGTAAATGAAAAAGATTTAGTTAATAATATGGAAATTGAAAAATGTGAATTTCAGTCTATTTCAGATGCAGTATTTACAATAGACGAAATCAAAAAGTTGCTAGAAAATATTAAAGCGGATAAAACTCCTGGTGTTGATGGTGTACATCCATTTGTTCTTAAAAATTATCAGCTGAATTAGCTTTGCCATTTTATCTAATATTTAAAAAATCAATTGAAACTGGAGAAATACCAAATTTATGGAAATCAGCTAATGTTTGTCCTTTATTCAAAAATGGTTCACGTCAAGATATCTCTATCTATATCTCTAACTATCGACCAATATCGCTGACTTGTATTCCATGCAAAATATTAGAAATATTAATAAGAAAGCATATTATAAATCATTTATCTAGTAATAAAATATTGGTACAAAATCATGATGGATCTGTAAAAAAAAAATCCTGCACTACCAACCTCCTTGAAACAATGGACTTTTTAACATATTAGACATCAATTAAACAAAAAGTTGACATTATTTTTTTGGATTTCGCCAAAGCATTTGATACTGTGCCACACAAGAGATTACTTTTCAAACTAGAATCTTATGGTATTACTGGTTGGAAATTAAGATGAATTAAGTCATTCTTAGTAAATAGAAAGCAAAGAGTTGTATTGGAGAACTACGTCTCAGATTGGGCAGATGTAACAAGTGGTGTACCACAAGGTTCTGTTTTAGGACCTACTTTATTTAATATATTTGTCAATGATTTAAGTAAAGACTTGTCAAGCGAATGTGAAAAATATGCAGATGATACAAAAATTTTGATGTCGTAACAAACAAATTAGAGGCAAAATCATTACAAGAAGATTTAAACAAAATAACAGAATGGTCAAATAAATGGTTAATTTAATGAAATTTTAATAAATGTAAAGTAATGCACATTAGTAAGAACAATAACAAATACAATTATTATTTAAATAATGGCAACAATCAAATTGAACTGACTAAAAAAAACTTAGAAAAAGATTTAGGAATCCTCATTAGAAACAACCTGAAATTTGAAGATCAATGTATAGAAGCTGCTAATAAAAGTAACAGAATGCTTGGTATATTGAAGAAAACTTTTAAAACGCGTGAAGCTGAAATATGGAAAAGACTATTTACTTGTTATATTAGACCAAACCTCGAATATGCTTTACATGTATGGTGACCATATTTATTAAAAGATATAAAAATATTAGAAGATATTCAACATAGGTTAACTAGAATACCTAAATTAACTAGATATTTAAGCTATGAAGAAAGGTGTTTGAATATGGGTTTAACTAGCCTAAAATTGAGACGCATTAGAGGTGATTTAATCTTATTAGAAATATAAAGAACTACATAAAATGGATAGTGTAAAATGGTATAGGAAGCCCATTGCATCAAAAAGAAATAAAAAACAACATAATTATATCAACGAATTAGTAAAATCAAATCAACAACGATCAAACTTTTTCAATAACAGAATAGTCAATGTCTGGAACAAATTACCATGTGAATTAAAAAACGAAAAAACACTAAATTCATTCAAAAACGCTATTGATAAAAAAAATGTTTTAACTGCTTTAGCTAATATTAATTAGCAATGTGTTTTCAATAACACTGCAGTCCATCTATCTGTATCTATATTTGTATATATATATATTTTTCAACAAAAATTTTGAGTCTGCATCTTTTCCGATTATTTTCTGAGTTAGTATCTTGATAAAGAAGATGAATATCGCTTAGTTTTAGGTAATTTTTTGATTCTATAGAAAATCTTCAATTCCTTGTCTAAAAGTCATTTTTGCTCTACTACTTAATTCTAAAAGCTAAAAAGATTAATTTTCGAACAAACTTTAAAGTATTTAATTTATTCTTTGTTTGAATTATTTAATTTAGTTTCAAAATAGAACCAATTTGTGCTTTAAATTTTAAATTATTCAAATTAAATTATTTGAATTAATTATTTGGCCATTAAATAAATTAAAATGATACATTAAGCAATCATTAAAAACTTTTTGTTGGAGTTATTTTTTTTTTGTTTAAATTTTATTTTAAAGAATTTTTGTTATCTAAATTTTAAAATATTGTTCAAAAATATGTTCAATTTCAACACTAGTAAT
The DNA here is from genome assembly GCA_025491095.1 of Brachionus asplanchnoidis. Taxonomy (NCBI): domain Eukaryota; kingdom Metazoa; phylum Rotifera; class Eurotatoria; order Ploima; family Brachionidae; genus Brachionus; species Brachionus asplanchnoidis. The sequence goes on from JAILYF010000017.1 coordinate 1,082,765, forward strand.
TATCATTAATTTTAAGGATAATTTTTAAGCTTGAGAACTGGTGATTTAATATTAAAATCTAAAAGAATGAAACATTTATTTAAAATTTTATTAAAAATTTTTTTTCGGTGCAACTCAAAATTATTCCGAATTAACTTTCTAGTTTAGAAAACAATTTTCAAATAACTTCAAAAAAAAATAAGAATTTTTTTCGATAGGCATTTTCAAAATTTAAAAATTAAAAAAATTCTATAAAAACTTTGAACACAAAATGTTAGACATTTTCCGCTTGTAAACAAGATTAAATCTGAGATTAGATCTAATTTTATCAAGTCTAAATTCATACACTTTCTCTTCATCTCTAACAGGTATAAACTTAGAATCTTGCAACACGTACAAACCGTACTCATTCGGATTCATTACCTTAAACTTTGCCGATATCAAATTAATTAAACTTTTACATTTAACTCCACTTCTCAAAGGAATAAAACCTCTGTTCATCATATGTCCACTTTCATGTAAAACCTCGGCCAAATAACTCTCATAATCAAAGCATTTTTTGGCATTTGCCTTCACCAACGATTGACAAACACAACTTATCAATGTTAAGTAAAAAAAAGTCTCACAAGAAAGCAAATCGCTGTTGACCAAGTTCCAAATGTACTCGATTTCAATTTGAATCGCGAACATTCGGCATTTGCTGAACGCATAAGCCAATATACAAAATAATTTCCTAGCATCCAAAAGCTCAAAGTCTGTCCACTCTGGCACAGTCTGGATCAAATCGTCAAGAATAAAAATCATGTATTTCAATTTGATAAAAGGCGCATACTCGCACTGCATCCGATTGTAATAGTTTCTCACCTGCTTGAGACACTTTTCATTTGGCAAACCATTTTCCTCCAAATTCAGGTACTTGCAGACTTGACCACAGCTCAGATCAGCTATAAACTTCATACTGTGCTTGATGGAGATCATGGAACTGTCTGATATGAACCAGTCGACCATCAGATAGTATATTTTTGCTTTTAAAGGCTGAAGAATGATCGACTGAAGACAGTCTTCGATCAACGAGTCTACATTTATGAGCTCGTTGGCGCCCAGCTTTTCCTGCTCCTTTTCCAACACTTCCCTGAGCTGCAAGTTTGATGAGTCATTTTTTAGCAAATAATTTCTAATGCCATTCATGAATTGGCGCGCATTGCTCATCAACAAAAATGGATTTAACTCTTTGAGACCCAGTGTACACTTGATAAACTCTTGGATATTTTTGCCAAATATTATTTTCTCATTTTGGGACATTTTGACTATTAAATTTCTAATTGTATTGAATTTGTCGCTTAGAATGTTTGACGAGGACAAAGATATTGAGCTTGATAGCAAACTAGACGACTTCATGTACAAGTCAAATGAAAGATTGCGTTTGAGAAAAGATGACAGTCTATTTGGATCAATTTGTTGGTACTCTTGGCACTTGCTTTGCTGATATTTGCTAAATTTTTGCTTTAGTTCGCGGCTTTTTTTTGCATCACCATTTTCGGCGTCGAACAGCTCCATCAATTCGGAGCAGCGCTCTGTCAAAATATCAAAGGCAGTGATGGTAGATTTGAACAAGTCTTTTTCGCTGCTGATCAGCACATCTCTCACCGATTCGTATTCCGAATTGGTGAGCTGGGCCGACGAGGAGCACGACGATTCCATTGAATCGTTGATTGTTTCCTCTTCGGTGCAAACAACTTTGACTTTGTTTGTCCTCGGACTTGACATGTTTGACTGGTGACAGCTTGAATATGCCGAGTCATTGTCTTGGCACTTTTTGGCCTCTAGCTTGGACTCGATTAAATCAAATGGTTCGCTGTATTCGTTGTTTTGGCATGATGAGTACAGAGTCAGAATGTTGGTTCGGCGATTTTCGATTTTTACTCTGCTCCGACTTGGTAGTGGCAATGGCACAGTGGAATATGTTTCGATCAGATTTTTGCTCGAGTCTATCTTGTCCATGAAGCTAAGACAACTATTTATGGAGAATGTGTCAAAGTTGTGTGATGACTTTGAGTCGGATAGAGTGCCGGACAAATTGGTCAAACTGTTCAAGACCGAGTCGGTCCTGGTCACTTCATTGTTTTGAATTTTTTTTCCCAAATGAAGTTGGCTGATTAAATTGGATATTTTGCTCAATTTTTCGCTGCCAAAATCCACCGGGGTCGAAGCGTTTATTGACGATTTTTTAGGGTTTTTGAAAAATTTTAAAATATTTGAATAGTAAGGTCTAGCTGAAGGATAACTGTTGAATCTTGGGTCGTAGAAGATTCGCTGAAATTTACGCTTTGAACGCTTTTTGACTGTCGGTTCAACTTCTGCTTCTGATTTTTCGAATGTTTCCAAACTTTTTGTCTTCTCTAGACTTGTTAAGCTTTGTGGTAAAGACAATAGGGTCTGAGCGTTCTTATTTTTTGTTCGATTGACAATTTCGGAGGATTTTTTCACTCGGTCTGAATTGTCTTTGAATAAACGGTAGTAAAAATTGTCTTGCCAAAAATCTACATATCACATTTAATTTAATAGTTAGTAATTAAGAAATTTGAATTTTTTATTTTTAAAATATAAAAGCATTTTTAAAAAATATAACTTTAAAAAAAAAAAATAGTCTGGACTTGGACTTGACTTGAGACTTGTAAGCAACTCTTAATTTATTTAACATCAAACAATTCCAATCATAATATTTATTATCGAGAAAATAATTTTGTATAACAGAATGGTATTATTTGCAGGTGTTTTATTACTGGTACTTTGGTACTAGAGTAAAATACGTTTATAAAGAATAGTGGACAAAAAAATTTTCCTTACATTGTATTCAATTTTTTTGTATAATATTTTTTGGAATATAAATTTACTAATTTTTTGTTATAAATATTATTTTAAAGTATTTAACACAATTTATAACGCGAATTAAATAGTGTATTAATCAAAAATCTAAAGCAAAAAAGATTGGTACTTATTTTAAAAAATTAATTTTTTTAGAAATTTTTTTCGTTCCTTATAATCGTATTTTACTGTGTATTGAAAAATTGTACGATTTGCAGGGCTATCATGCTATTATTAGGTTGTTTAATAAGTTTTTTCGTTTTTTTCTAGACATTTTTTTCCTAATGCTTTTAATCTATTCCAAACGGTGCCATTTGTTACAGACATCTCTTTAGCGAGCTGTCTAGTCGACCGCCTCGGGTCTTCCTCAAGCAGCTCTTGCAAATACGCGTCATCAGCTTCGACGGTTCTCCCAACGCGTTCTTTGTCATTGAGGTCGAAATCTGCAGCTTTGAATCGAGCAAACCAATTTTGACAAGTGCGAACAGTCAGAGCGTCGTCGCCATATACCAAACAAATCGATTTGGTAGCCTTTTTTCCTTCGTTAAACTTGAATAACATGCAATGGCGGATATGCATTTTTTTGTCATACATTTTTATTTAGTTAATTATTTAGAAATTTAAAAAGCAAACATATAATCTTATATATCATTTGAAGGAACAAGAGTTGCTCTTTCAAATGATGTACAACATTGCATAAAAAAGTTTAATCTTTGATGAGATCTTTTCATTTAAAAATCAACGAAAAAACTTATTAAACAACCTAATACATATTTTAAGAAATTTTAAATAAATAACAGGAACAAATTTTAAACTAATCTTTTCATTTTTTTAACCAAAATAATTGAATCATTTTTTTGAAAATATGTTTACAGTCGTTCCTCCGTATAACGAGACCCCACAAAACGAGAAACTCTTTATAACGCACATTTTACCTGGAACCGATTACGAGCAATACAAAAAGATATAAAAATGTTTTCGAAAGAATGAGTTTCTGTAGAACGACAACTTGATAAAACGAGCTTATTTTGAAAGACCGCTTAATCATTTTCTTGAGGAAAAAAAACTTCCTTTAACGAGCTTGAAAAAAATACTTTCACACTTGTGTATTAAGAAAAAATATTAAAAAAATAAAAATAAAACAATTAATTTTCTTTTTATAATTGAATATAAATAACTGAAAATACTTGATTGTCTAATCTAATTGAATAAATGACAGATAAACTTGCTCAAAAAAAAAGAAAGTGTACCTCGCTTGAGACTAAAATAGAAATTATAATAAAACATTGCGATCAAAAAATAACTACCACTACAATTTCTAAAGAATACGGCGTAAATTCATCGACAATATCAACAATTCTCTCGTCGAAGGCAAAAATATTAGAACACTACGAAAAAAATTTATGCGACCCCGAAAAAAAACGATGACGTCGATAAATCAGTGTTGTTTTGGTTCGAACAAGTTCAAAAATACAGTAGTTGTACAGAGAGCGAATGTAACGAAAACGATGATTTCAAGGAAATATGGACGTTTTATAAAAGTATGCTTATGTTTCAATCGATTGCAATTTACCAGCGAGGGGTTCTTTATCAGATATCGAAATTATCAACTCAATTTCAAATGCTGAGAACAAAGATGACAGTGATTCGGAAGTCGAAGTTATAACAAAACCAAAAAAATCAGATTTTAGCTCAAAGGATGCAATCGAAAGAATTAATGATTTAAAAGATTTTTTTCTAAATAAAAAAGAAGATTTTTCCAACGTTGTTGACTTTTTATTTTATACTGAAAATATTGTACTAGAAAAATGTAAAACCAAATAATCCAGTATAACAGATTTTGTAAAAAAAGCTTAATTTTTAGTTTTGTTTATCTTTTTTTTTCTTTAACTTTTTCAATAAAAATTTTAATAAAAAAATAAAAATTGTCCATCCTTTTCAATGGGATTTCGATAAAACGAGTTTCGATATAACGAGCACAAAAATTTTCGCCCAACTTGCTCGTTTTACCGAGGAACGACTGTATCTAAAAAATTATTGAATATGCTATCATAGTCTGAAAATTCTTATCTTTTCTGCTTTTGTTCAAAGCCATAAAATTTAAATCTCTGTTTTTTAAATTTATTTGTATATTCAATCTAAAATAAACGATTTAACATACCCTTAAGAAAAATCAATGCAAACATATGACATTCATCTTTAACTATAAATAAAATTTAAAGCCCAAAACTCTTTTTTTGATGAATCATTTTTTCCAAAGTTTACCACTGAAAACTTTGAGCCCTTTAATAATTCTTAATTTTTAAAGTTTAGTCCCAAAGTACTCGAAAAATTTCAAAAGAAATTTAAAAATGTACTAAAATTGTAGTTCACATGTGAGTAAAACTAACCAGAGATATAAAAAATAAATATTTAATTTTAATGATTATAAAAGGGTCATTAGAGTCTTAAATGGTAAAATAAAATGCATTTACCTTGCTCAAGAAGAGAGTAAGAATTCAATATTTTAAAATTGTTAGCTTCGTTTATTGCGTTTGGCAAAGTGAGCTTGAATTTTTTTGATCTACAAACAAAAATTAGATTAAAAAGTATTTTAACTGGAAACCTAGTTATTTCAGGTCAAAATTTCTTTCAATACTTAAGTTAATGACCTAGGCCTGAAATCAGCAACTTTAATTTTTTAAAACAAAATCTAGTTATCAAGTATATTGAAGAAAAAAAAGTTCATAAATAAGATATTTCTCTAATAAACAAAGCGTAAATTATCTCTGCCATATGGTTCATTTAATAATTCACTTTTGATGGTTTTGCCAATTTTAAAATAGGGTCTCAATTTTTCCAAATCACAAAATTTGTTTGTATCAATCAAATAGAACAAAAGGCTCTAAAGGCCTCTCATCAAGTCAATTGAAAGTAAAGCCTACTTTTAATTGATATAAACTGATATCATTTAGATAAATAGAAAAGATAACCTGTAGATAAGATAGAATTAGTGTTATTTTTGAAATATTATCTTAAATCACGGATTTCAGATCTTTATTGTTGCGTTTCAATGTGTCGATTTACCAATATAAAACAAATAAATATAACCTCCAAAAGGCTCTGCATAAACTATTTACCAAAAATTTAATTTAGTTATTTCTTATCGTTTATTTTCCTTAGATAAAGATTTATTTTTTCGTACAATTAAAATGCTCGGTCTTTGTTTGGTTTTGACCTTTGGAGCAAGACTGATGCCGATCAGCAAGTGAAGATTGGAACATTCAAGCTCAATTAGTCTAAATTAAATTTTTGTAAAAAAATTTTTGCTTAGTTTACTCTGCACACTATTTATAATTTTTTATATTATTTTTTAAAATTATTCACCAAGTTTAACCTTTTTTTTTAAATAAATAAAAATTTATAACAATTAATTTAGACCATAGAATTGAAAATTATTTTCGAAAAAATAACACTGAAATTTTAGATAATGAATCCCTATCTTCAACTTGATCAAGTGGGACTAATTTGAACAATAAATATTTTAATTTTTCTATTTTTTCTTCGTTTATAAATAGCATACCAAAAGTAAAATATTTGATACGCTTAATAATCTTAAAAATAAAAGGTAATAGTCTCCAAAATTTAAATTGGCTGAGAGATTACCGATTAATTGTATTCGGGCTTAATTAACCTAAATAAATTTTTTAACCCAATATTAAAAATTGGATCTTTGTGTATTCAAAAAGAGAATTGATGATTAAAAGCCAAAATAATAGGCTTAATAAGAGTGCCTAATTATTCTCATATGATAAATCAATTTAATAAAGCATTTTTTCTAAGAAAAGATCGGAATTTTGAGCCGAAAATCTTAATTAAGATAAATGTGGTTTTAATGTCTTGAAAATAAGAGCTCTTTGTGTAGCTGATTTCGGAATAATTTATTGAATACCGGGTTATGTAATAAATAGAAAAAAAATATTACTTTGGATTACTGATTATATAATATTCGAGTAGTGCAATTAATGACTTGAACTTGTTTGCCGAGTCATCTTTGAGCCAGAACCATACATTGTCAGTGCTTTGAATGGTATGCTCAATTATTTTTGGCTTATTCGAGGATTTGTACAAAACCAGCTCATCTGCTTCCATGGATCCGGAAATTATAAAATTCTGAAAAATTCTTCTTATTTTCTAGTAAAAAATAGATAAATTTTAAAATTACTCCGAGTGGTTTGTTTTTCAAGCAAATGCAAATATTTGCTCTGTCCAAAAATGGTAGATACCAAATTCGTTTTGTATATAATAATTTTTCACTAATTAATATTTTTAAATTTCTGTTCATTTCATTTTCGGGTGACATGGAGCCTATCTTGTTATTTTTTTCACTTGGTTTCACAAAGTCAAATATTTCTGTACAATTGCCCACAGCCCTTTTTACAGACTCTGGTCTTAAATTTATCTTATTAAAAATTCCATGATAAATCTTCAAAAATTAAATATACTTGATTAAATATAAAGTTTCATTAAGATTTGAATCGGGATTTGTAATTTGTTTGATATTCAAAGATGGATTGTTTTGAGTGTAGATATACAGATATTTTGACAAGTAGCAATCTAATACCTTAGAAAATTAAAAATTTTATGAATTCTTTTTAGAAAGTTTTAAAAAAATTAAATAATTTAGCATAATAGATATAGAAAATTTATTTATAAAAAATTTTTGATTATTTTTTCAAAAAATACAAAAATAAATTGTTAATAATTTGTTTTGTTTACATATAAAAAAAAAACTAATTACTTGTTTTTTCAAAATAAAAATAAAATAGCTTTTTTATCTAACCTCATCAGAAGCTTTTAAGAACTTTTAAATTGTGTGAAAGTAAAAATTTTAAATTTTGACAAGCTCTAGATTAATCTGTTATTCTTTTTTTGAAGCAAATTTAAAATGGTAATTTGTAGACCTTAAATATTCAAATTATCAAAATATTTAAACAAAAAACTATTTTAAAATGCAAAAATTCAGACACTCATTATATGCTTGAATAGAAATGGTACTTACATTTTATTTTTCATTCCGAATATATCATTCATGTTTTTTTAATATCTAAATAAAAAAAAATTATAATTTAATTTTCAAAATTTAAAAGTCAAATAAAATTTTGATTAGATTAGACACAATAATTTGGACATAGTGAATGTCCTAGAAGAGTTTTCAATTAAAATCTTATCACACTCATCAATTTTAAGTATCAGATAGTAATATATTAGTATAGCCTAAGAAAAAGTTTTCTAATAAAAAATCCTGAAGCTTGTAGTTGACAAAACAAAACAAAGCTCGAGCTTTATCTTTCAACTTACAAAAACCTCAAAAAAAGTTCATTGTCTAAAAAAATTAATTAAAAAACGATTTAAAAGCTCATCATTTAGTGTTTCGCAATAAAAATGCCTTTTTTCATTTGATAATTAATATTTTCAAATAGAAAATAACTTGTTTGCTTGTGATTTTTTGCTACAATAATAATTAGCAAAAATATATCTTTTATCTAAAAACTGAGATTTCATTAAATTTATATTGAAAAAAAAATCTTTTACCAAAACTTTTTAATAGGTTTTCAAAGGGGCTTTTTATTAATCATAATTTTGTAAAAAAAAAAAAACAAACTTTAAAAATGAGATTTGAATAAATTTCTTTCGTAGGTGTTTTTATAAAAAGGCCTAGTGAAAAGACTTAAACTATACCTAAAAATTCCATTATTCATTTGCCTGACACAACTCCCAAGCAAATTGTTTTGCTAAAATCATTAAAGTGGAAAATTGAATTTTCGTAATGTCTTCTTCTATTCTCTCTTTTTTTAAATTTATCTAAACATCAATTAAGAATATTAGGTAAAAATTAAAATACATTCACCATATTGAGCCATTCTTCAGACTTTGAATACTAAATTAGCAAATTTTTAGAGTTCATTTGCTTAGCAAAGAAAACATTTTTGTATCTATAAGCGTCTTGAAATCATGATTTTCCATCAAAAACGAACATACTTATAGATAAAATTTTAAAATCTAAAATTTTTAAATGGACATAAAAATATCAATACTTTTCATACATTTTAATACTTATTTTAGACTATTCGGTTATTTTAAGTTTATGATCAAATAATTATTCAAATTTTAATTTTTTAAAGTAATTTTTTGAAGCTCAACTTAATCTGCAAAACTCTGCAAAAATTTTACAGATGCATAATTATTAATTTTTCTTGGTTATGGTTTAAACATGGACTGTTAGATATAAAAATATGTCTAAACATTAGATCTTTTAGTTTAAAAAATACTAAAAACCTTTTAATAATAAAAATTTTTGGGAAAGATTAGTAAAATTTGGCCGTAAACCTAAATTTACCGACTTTATTAGATAATTTCAAAATTTTATTATTAAACTAATTAAAATTTTTTATTCAACTTCTTTCCGAACAAAGAATATCACTAAAAATATGATTTTTTGAATATTTTAACAATAAAAAATAAATCAATAATTTTATGGCAAAGACTTATTGCAAAAAGTTTTCAATCAAAACTTTTTAATTCAATTTTTTTTTTTCAATTTGAATGTATTCAAAAAAAAATTTAACTAAAATTAATTTAGTATAAAATAAATTTTTAACATTTAAAATTTTGATATTTTTTTGATTTTGATTTCTGAATTTCTGAGTTAGAAAAATTTTTAAAACTTTTAAGTTGCAAATGAATGTTTACACTCCATACGAATTTATTTTACTTTAATTAACAACTAGATTTTCTTTACTAATACTTAGGGAATTTATAATTAATCACGTGTAATAGAATAAAATTTATTCAACAAAAAAAAACTGATTTAAAAAAGAAATTAAAATGAATTCAAATTTCAATCCAGTTTCCAATCTAATTCCGGTTCTTGATGAATCTAGCGGTAATAGGAGCACATTCATTTACAAGGGCTTCATTGACATATTTGTAAACTAACCATCTAAAATTGAATTATCTATTTTAAATTTTTCATTTGTTTACAGCAAGAAAATTTTTACATTAATCTTAAATTAAATTATGATGATAAAAAAATTGATTTATTAAAAATAGAATGTGACTGTCATTTGAATAATTTGATTTTTGCCATAAAGCCAGTCATTGAGCAGGTTTATTTTTTTTTTAATTTTAATTAAATTTAGCAAATTTATTTCGATTAGCGTTTAGCAAAATGTGATTCAATAAGCAATTATGTACATGAACTAAAAAACCTTATAGTAAAATTTAAATTCAATTGTTTTTCTTGTTCTTAATGGTGATTTAAAGGAATTCAATTTGAAAAAATGCTGCGATAATTTTTCGAATATAAACATTGATTATTTACATTCAATTGATTTTTATAAGAATGTGGTATATCAAATAGAATCAATAGGATGGAGGAAGTATTTAAATTGCCTTAAGTTCCTTTTTTTTTCTTATTCAATTAAAGCCTATTAAAAGCCAACTCATTTTTTACCGAACTTGTATTTGCTTATGAAGAAAATGGGAGGCTACACGAGCTAGGCATTTTTCTTAGTGAATCAGTAAAAGAAAATTTTTTATAATTTAAATTTTTCTAAAATATTTTTGAAATTTTTTTTATTTTTTTTTATTTTTTTTAATTTTTTTAAATTTTTTTAAATTTTTTTAAATTTTTTTAAATTTTTTGAAAATTTTTTAATTTATTTTAGTTTCCAAACAAGGAGCCAAATTTTCGTACTGATCTACCCGGAAAGTTTACTTTTGACTGGAACCAAGTAAAATGATTTGAGTCTATTTATTTTTTAATTGATTGATAATTTCAAATAATGAGAACAGATTTTTAAGAGCCCTTAAGAGCTTCTCAGATCGAATATTCATCTTTAAAAAGGCGTTTAGATTAGGACAAAAAATGACTGCAAATAGAACTTATATTAAAGAGGCTTACTAAAGACCAAAACCGGAATAACTAATTAAAATTAGCGTCCAAAAATTTCACTTAATTAGAATAATCAAAATTTTCAAGTGATTTTTTTTTTTTTCAAAAATTATTCTACATTTTTATTTTTTCTCAATTTTTTCCTATTTTACTCAGTATTGCTTAATTATTTGAAATTTGAGTGTTAATTTACATGCAATAGAATCAGTTCGTAATTAGCCGAATAAAAAATATTTTTTTAGATTATTTTTTTTTATTTGGCAAAAGATTTACCACTTTTTTGCTTTAATTTCTGTATAATCACTTGAAATTTCATGCAAGAAAATGAGATTAAACTGCATAAATTTTAAGAGCTCATCTCTCGCGGAAGTATATGCAAATTTTATGAATGAGGTAAATAGTTACAGCTTATTTTGGGATGAGATGAAAATGATTGACGAAAGATGCTGGGTCTTGGAACCATTGAGACCGTCGAAGACCGACTGTTGGCGCCGAATAAAATTAGACTCCAATGTTTCTCTAGATATTAAAGTAGATGCCAGAAATGCAACAGAATTGCCAGAAATTTTTTTCCTCGGGTCCGAGGCAGGTAATTAATTTCACATTAAATCAGAATTCATTAGCAAACATTTGTTTCAAAGCAACGGAAGCATTTCGACATAAATTAGAGTCTAAATATGATGAATGGAATCCAAATATCAGCATTGTGTATAATTTAGGAGAACTTTTGGAAATTAAATTGCCAAGCAAATGCGAACAAGAAGAGGTTGATATTTGGTTAATTAGTTTGTCTAGTTATGTCATGAGAATTTCGTGACTTTAGGAAAATCGGATTAAGTTTTTTTTTTTGAAAGATGGAAATGTTTTAAAAATTCTTTTTCAAAAAGCGCTTAATATCTAAAGATTTAGATGATTGATTAATTACAGATCAGATTTTAAATATATATTTGAAGATTACTAGTATCAAATGTGCAGTTTGTAACTCATACCTGTTGAATAATCAAGGACCGAACATTTTTTGTGAAGACTGTAATAAGCCATTTCATGAGCAGTGTCTCTACGAGGTAATTTGAATAATTAAAAAAAATGTAGATGGAAAAAAATTTAAATTCTTGTTCATGGTTTATTTTGACTGGTAATCTTTTCATTCAGAAAAATTATTAAGATTAAAATTTTGGTATTAATAGATATTTAATTTTTATCATGCTATTTTTTTTCAAGTGGTTGAAAAATTCAGCTAAATTCAAACAATATTTTGGATGCATCTACGGTCCGTGTCCCAACTGCAATCAAGTATTTGCAAATCCAATTTGATTAAAAATAAAGTTAACTTCATTTAAATTAAAGTCGATTAAGTGTAAAATTATGGCGGATCAAGCGTGAATTTAATTTCAGACAAGTGTCCCTAAGCAATGGAAAAAATTTTTTAATTAGAATTTTTTTTAAAATTAAATGTTTAAAAATTAATTAATTTTGCGTCATCTTATTTTTTCAAATTAACATTTAATTTAAAGGTCATTTTTATTAAATAATTTAAAATAAAAGCAATCAATTTTGTCTATGAAGAGATAGATTACGAAAAAAATTTAATTAGTTTTGTTGTAGTCGGAAGAAAATTGAGTTGGCTGATAAATTTTTATTAGAAAAATTCTAATTTCCCAAAGGAAGTTTCTATCATAGGGAAGCATTTTTTTTTGAATCCAGTCAGAATATAAATGTGCCCAAAGACAAATGAAACAATCAGAAAAAAATGTTTTATCTTTTATTCAGATCAATAGTAAACTTTATTAAGTTAAAATTTAATTTTTTTTTTATTTCAAAATAAAATCTCTTAAATAAAAATGCAAATTGATTTCCTTTCTTTCTTTCTGTCAATCGATTGTTTAATTCAATATTCATTGTAAGCTGATTATATTTTAAATTAGTAGGAGCTTTTTTTTTTTTACGTAAAATTAAATTAGAAAGCACATACTTTCAAATTAAGTGAAATTCGATTAAAAAATTCAGCAAATTTTAGTTCAATTATTTTTATTTTAGATTAAATTGAATATAAATAAAATATTAAAGAAGAGAGTTTTGAAAAATCTTCAAAAAAATGTCTTACCTAAAATATTTTCTATCATTCGCGTGTCTTACTGTCATTTTGTTTGGTGTTTGCCATACAAAACCAGCAAAAGGTACTTTAATTGTAAAAAGCCCACACAGAAATTTATCAATTTTTTCCAGGCAAACCATTCGATTTTTACAACAAACCAGTAAAAAGCAATTTTTTAGACATATTGGGCAAGAGAGGACAGAGAAAATGCGAGGTTCTTTTGGTAAGCACTAACCATCTGTTCAAAGAATAAAAATGATGATTTCTTTATTTAACTTAGGGTAATGATGTCGATTTAAAGGCATTCAACGATGAGGTAGCCTACGCTTTTCTAAGTACAGGCAACATTCGTGGTCTAGACGAGCTCCTTCGCTATCTGTTAGACTTGGAATGCGTAAGAATTAATTTTTTTCTAATATTTATTTTAATTTATTAAATTATTTTTTTTATTTTTTGCTATATTCTTTATTTCTTGTTTCTTTTTTAAGTTTACCATGGAAGAAACGTTGACGTTTCGATATACATTGATCACAATTTATGATTTGATAAACACTCACCACTCTGTGCCGGCTGATGGGACCAAGATTTATGAAAAAAGAGATTCATTTAATTATTTTAGCAAATTGAATACTTTAATTGATGAGTTTGATTTTGCACAAAAACATGGAAATTTTAAATCATTCGAGCTATTTCAATACTTGGTCGAATACATAATGATATTGGAAAATACCCATGAGCTAGACAACCAGGAAGCAAATGTTCTCTTGGCTAGAATTAGAGATGTGATCACCAAAAAAAATCAAAATCAAGCATCTCCGAGCGGTGTTTAAATATTTCTGAATTTATAAACAACTAGTCATATTATAAATTTTAATTTGTATTTTTTTAAATTGAGCTTTTTTTATTTCCTTTATAGTTAAAATTTTAATTTATCTAATTTCAAAAAAATATCTACATTTTTTGTACTTTAATTCTTTTTTTTTTTTCAATTGAAATTTTTTTAAATTGATTGATTCAATAAATTTTCCATAAATTAATTTTTGTTATAATTTGCATTAATTTTAGGATAAGTCGGATTTGAAAAAAATATTTTTTTTATTTTTGAATTGAGTTATACTTAAAATTTTAAAATTTTGTAATAAGAGACATACATGCAATTCCAATCGGTTTAATTACATATATTTTTTAGACTAATTATATTTAATTAAACCCGATTTCTGACGTTAATTTAAATAATAAGGTATTTGCATGTGTTGAGAGAATACTTGTGGAATAACCTGATGGTTAACTTTAATATACATCTCGTCGCTTCATGAAAATATATATCAAACTGTAGAATGGAAGATTAGCATGACAAAAACATCATATCAGCAAATAGTTCAGTCGTAAATAAGGGCTTATTAGATATAAAATTTTAAGTGCTAAATCTTGTAAGAGTTTTTGAATATTAGAAGTATTTAATTTTATATATAAATAATATATGAGTTTATTTAAAAAATTTTATATTTTAAAAATTATTTAAAAAACAGTGGAGTTAAACAGATCACATTTTTAATTATTTTATACATTCTTATATTAAATATAATCATTCGTATTCAAATAACTAATTATTTTGACATTTCAAATTGAAAAAAAAATAGAAACTGCACTTAAAAACTTAAAATTATTTTTCTCAATTGTCTGTAAATCTTGTTTTATCTGGTAGTTTTGTTTTCAAAGGACGGTTTGCACGTATTTTCACATTAAGATATTGACCTTATTTACACGTACTATTAAAAAATAGTTCTTGTGTGTTAAAAAAATGATTTTATTTTTTTTCCAAATTGTCTCATTCCAGAGATATACGCACTCAAAGTAGGGATACTTAAATGTCGTACAATTACTACTACTGTAGTACGTACTGTAGATGGCAAGTACAATTTCGTGATATTTAACGATTATGAAGGGCTAATTAGAACTAAAATTAAATCAAGACACAGTTCTCAAACTATTTATAATACATGTGTAAAATTTGATAAGACTAATAAGACGGATCCAATTAGAAGCTGGTACATAATATTATTTTTTTTGACACGAGAGCTAAAATTTTGAGCTATTTCAATCAAATCATTATTTTTTTTCAATTTTTGAAGCATTTGCTCAACCAAAACACCCGAATTTTCACTTTCAACAAATCTAAGCTCCTTAAATCGATTAATTATAGCACAAATAATCTCAAAGTCGGCTTGAATGTGTTTTAAATTATTATTTGAAACGACGTTATTGAAAAAAAGCCATTTTTTAATTAACCCATTCACAGCTTCTACAACCCATCTATTTTTTGTCATTATTCTAGATTCGTTTGATTCTTTTGTATTATGCTGTTTTCCAACATATAAAAAGTGTGGCATAAAAACATCCATACCCAACTCTTTCAAAAACTCCACACAGTCCCTGAAGCCTCGATCGACCACAAAAATATCACACTTTTTAAAAAAATTTGAAAAATCCTCCTTATTTTTTGAAAATTGATGAATCAAAATTTTAGCATCGTTATTCTTTCCATCTGCTAAATAGGGTCCGAAGCTAGCAATTATGTGTCCTTTTGTAGTTACCAAGAGCATTATTTTTACTAGATTTCTTCCTAAATAAAAAGTTTAAACATCATAAACTTAAGATCAAAATCAAGAAAATAACCTTTATGAGTAGAAAAGGACTTTTTTTGAAAAGAATAATTGCTTGATTTTTCTATATAGACATAAGTTGCATCCCAGACAGTAATAATATTTTCTTCGTTTACTTGAAGAAGCTTTTTACTTAATTCAGAAGTATATTTTATCTGAATTTCACCTAAATAAAGAATATTAAAAATAATTATTATTTAACTTAAATTTACCTCTAGATAAATGAGTTAAGCCGACATTTTTAGGAACAAAATTCTTTATAAGTCTTTCTCGAATAAATGAAATTAGTTTTGTGACAGTTGTATATTGTGTTTTTTTAAATTGAAAAAGATGCAAAATCTTTGCTATAGAAAGACCTTTAGTAATGAAAACAAGTTTAAAAAGAATAATTTATTTTATCTTTTTTAATACCCAATCTAAGTCTTGCCAAAAACATAAACAGTGAATCTCTTTTTGATATCAAATAAGGCCAATCACCATCAATTGACTGCAATAATATGCTAAACTGATCTGATTTTAGTCCAGTTAAAGAATGACATCGATCATTATCAAACATAATTTTGTTATCAATTGATTTTTCTTGATTTTCTTGTTCAAGGAAACTCAACTTGTTAAGATGGTCATTTAAAACAGTAGATTCTAGCATTTTATTCAAATTTATATAGCATTTATAGCAAACGTACTTTTTTAAATCAACCTTTCTTGCTAAAAAGTATTTTCTAAGTTTTTCACTAATGCGACGACGATATTTTTTTATAACTCCCCTTTTACAGAAATCAGTCCTAAGCCCACATTCAGCACACTTTTCAATAGTTTTGGGCATTTTTTATTCTTAAATTAATTAAATAAAACAAGGAAAAAGATTTTAGAATATTAAAAAATGATTTTAATCAGTTTTTTTGAATATATATGTATAGTTTATAAAAAAAAATTAAATTTTCTATGAAAAAAAGTAAAAAAAGCATTATTTTTTTGTTTTTCATATTTTAATTCAATTTTTTTCAGTCAATTTTTCCCATAACATCATGAAAATTTGTATCTAAGTAAATTTTTAGATGCTAAATAAGAATTTGAACTTAATTTTTAGAAATTCGGTTGGGGATATCCTTAAAAAAAAACGTCAAAGTAAAAAAACTAACAAAAACTTTGAATTAAAAAATCTCACTGATAACAAAAATTTTATTAAATTTTGATAATGCACTATAAACTAGACTTTATGCTCTTTCATAATTGTATTTGATGTATTTTGCCGAGTGTTCAGTTCTTGAGATTTTCTTGCTCAAAAAAAAAGTATTTTTTAAGTATCCCTACTTTGAGTGCGTATATCTCTGGAATGAGACAATTTGGAAAAAAAATAAAATCATTTTTTTAACACACAAGAACTATTTTTTAATAGTACGTGTAAATAAGGTCAATATTTTAATGTGAAAATACGTGCAAACCGTCCTTTCATAATTACTTAATCGGATTTGTTCTTGACAGACTCATGAATTTAAATAGCGAGGTTGAGTCGATATTATTGCAACTAATGCTATTTTTTTTTAATTAATACTAAAACCAAAAATTTAATTTTAAATAATTAGTTGTCATAAAAAAATTAATTGATTGACTAAAATACTTGTTAATAATTAATTTTTAAAGTAATTTTTTTTGTTATAATTAATTGATTCAGCTGGGATTTCTTTTTGAATTATTGAAATAAAGAGACTAAAATTTATTTTAAAAAAAAAATTATTTTTGTTGATGCTTATATTGCTCGCCAAAGACAACAGAATGATGTTCTCTGTAAGACTCAAGATCTTTTCTTATATTATCAGCCTTTTTTCGATACTGTTCAGCAAGTTCTAAATCTTTCTTGATACCTTCTCCTTTTCTGAGCATAAGTGAAGCATTTAGGCAACCAAGAAGGTCGTTTGAGTCACAAGCTTTTTTGGTATATTCGAATGCTTTTGGAAGATTTTTTTCTACATTACCTGACCCTTCCAAATAAATTTTGAAAAGCTTTAAGCATGCATAAGGATTTTTGTCTTCACACGCTAAATTTAAATAGGGCGTTGCTTCCTTTACATTTACCACAGAACCACCTACACCATCTGATAAGCAAATACCAGCATTTAGACATCCTTCTGTTAGCTTGTATTCATCACAAGACAAAAAACTGTAAGTGCAGGCCTCTTGAAGATCTTTTGTGCAACCTGAGGTGATTTTGAAGAAATATTTAGCTTTTAAGAAAAAATCAAAAGGCTACTACCTCTTCCGAGAGACTTGTTTTTGGCGTAGACTAAACAACTGCGCCCATATTTGAATTCGTCACAATTTTTTTTGTACAATTTTGTTGCTTCGGAGTATTCTCCGCGGATATTTTCAAGAAAGTTTGCCAATCTATGACATCCTTCCGGTGATTTTTCACTCAAACACTGAAAGCTATATTCTACATATAAATTTTCAAGATAATCTTTAACTTCCTCTGGATTTTTCCAATCAAGATTTCCAACTTTTTGAGATTTTGCGTAGGTAAACGCCTTTTCGGGCTAAATATCGAGCTTTTAAGCTTTGAAATTTAATTATTTTCAATTAAATGAAAATTACTGTTTTATGATGTCCACTTATGACTTTCTGTATTTCTTCGACCACTTTTTCATCATCTTTTTCTCTAGATTCTTTGCTCATTTTTATTTTTACAGCACTATTTGATATTTTCTAGCCTTTGTTGTGTTTTGCTCCTCTTAAAATAGTCACTGAATTCCAAAAATAACCTTTTTTTAAAAATACATCAAAATTCAGTCCATATTCATTCATTTAAAAATAGCTGCAATATTGCAAAAATATTCAAATTATATAACAAAAATATTTTGTTTCATAACTTTTGCCAATCTGTATTAATATAAATCTATTCATAAAAATTGATTTGAATATTTTCTTTTGGGGATGATAATTTTATTTTCAAATATAAGGATATCATTTTTTTATTTTTAATTTCAAATTTGTGATCTTTTTAAAATTTAAAATTGAAGACAAAGTAAAAATCTTTAAAATAAAACATTCATTCTTCAATTTTATATTCTCAAAATTTGAAATTTTCGAAGATTAGCTAAACATCTCCTAATATCCTTATATTTCTCTTTTTGAAATTGAAAAAATAAATTTTTTGATATTGAATCCAAAATTGAAAACCATATATATTCAAGGTTAATTAACAGGCCAGTGCCCTTACCTTTTTCAAGACTGATTAACACTTCATTTATTTAGTTATTTAAAAATAAAAATTAAATACAAAATATTCTTTTTTAAATAAAATTCAAATTTTACATTTAAAAAAAAATACAAGAAATCTAATTTAAATTAAATTTTTTTCAGTTAAATTTTAAATTTTTATGAAATAAATCAAATTTATCGAATAAATTACAGGCTCTTTTGTAAATTAATTATATTATTAAATACAGACATTTTAAAGTGATTAAAAGTTAAATTGATTTTTTCAAATTACAAAATTATTAATTAATTTTGGAAAAAAATAAGAAAATGTCATTTCACCAAATTTTGATCATGCACCATTTTGTACCAATTTATCCGAATTCCATAAATTCCATTTTAATTTTCTTGAATAATTTGTTTGAAGTTGATCTTTTAAGACTGTTGTTGCATTATCATTTTTTATTTTTAATTTCAAACTTGTGATCTTTTTAAAATTTAAAATCGAGGTAAAAATAAAAAACTTTTAAATAAACATTCATTCTTCAATTTTATATTCTCATATTTTGAAATTTTTGAAAATTAGCTATAAATCTCCTAAAATCCTTATATTTCTCTTTTTGAAATTGAAAAAATAAATTTTTTGAAATCCAAAATTGTAAATCCATATATTTTAGATATTTTTGGTGAAAATTTCTGCTGAAAATAATTTTTTTTGAGCATTTTATTGAATTTTCAAAAAGCTTAAACCGATAAATAGCTATAGAATCATAGTTAAACCCTATTTTTTTTACACATAAATATAAGACAAAACTAAAGACGTATGTTTAATTTTTTTAAAATAAATTTTATTTAAATATTTAAAAAAATGTATTTTAAAAATAAAAAGAATGGATGTTTTTCAACCACCTCCACTTTATCCGGTAAAAGAAATTTTTGATAAAGTAATTATCATTTACTAAATTTAATCTAATAGGCTTTAGTGTCTAGACCTCTTAATTTGGAAAAAAATGAATCATTTGAAACTCAGCTCCAAATTAAAAAAAAATTCCGAAATTTGATTCAGCAATCTTTTTTTTACATTGATTCAACGCATAGCACTACAAAAAAAGATGATTTTGAGACCACCATTGAACGTTTTTCAGATCGCTTTTCCAAATCAAAAAAAAAAAGATTTTAGCAAATTTAAACCTGACTGGTCTCGTTTGCCAAAAGAGCTGAAATATTTTTATGAAAAGGACCGCAAAAAACCTAAACGTAAACAAGTCGCGCCCAATTTGGTCAAGAGTAAAGCAAAGCGAATGAACGAAGATGATGATATTGATAAATTGGTCGAGACAATTTCCAAAGATGAAGAAGAAGAGAAAGAAGAGGTCGAAGAAGACGAGGAAAAAAAGAAAGAAGCAGCCAGCGAAGAAGAAAACGAAGAGATCGAAGGAGACGAAGAAGATGTAGAAGAAGTAATCTGATAATATTTTTTTTTAGATTAAATTTAAAATTTTTTTATTAAGGAAAATGATTATATTGATAATTATTTTGATAATGGAGAAACTTATGGGGATGAAGACTTGGGTGGTGATGATGAGGGCCCAGTTTACTAAATTAGTTTAATTATTTTAAAATAAAGATCTTTTTTCTATGTCTAATATTTGATTTAACTTTTTTTTTTAAATTGAGAAAATTTTAATAGTAATAAAAATTTATTCATAATAAACAATACAAATTTCGTAAAAACATCCATTGGATATCGATTCAGCTAGTCTGGAATTTACAAATTTTGTAAATTTTAAAGTTTCTTTGTCTCTAAAAACCAAAGCTACACAATTGTCCTCAGGGTTAACAGTTAGCAACTAAAAATAAATGATTAATTTAATTTAAAATTTGATCTTCTCTTTAATTACTTCAGTATCTTCATCTCGAGCAATGTAGCTCACATTTCCACCACAATTTATACTCCAATTTTGACAGCCTAAATAAATCATTAAATCAAGTGCTTCTTTCTTAATCTCGTCATCATCATCTGTAATCAATGTATAGCTTCCAGGTCTCCATCGTCTGATTTCACAATAATATTTAGGATCACCGAATTCTTTTTCATCATTTTTTATTTCGGAATTTTCTATCTTTCCTTCATCACCATTTGAATTTTCTTCCTGGTCAGTTCTCACCTTTTTATTTAGCGAAGAGCTACAACATGGCTTAGAACCATCATTATCTTCATTTTCACTAATCTTTCTCTTATTAAGAGATTTGTTAGATAAATCCGGTGAATTTTCCGATTCTGAGTCGGAAAATTCATCTTCATCTCCATTTTCGATTTGCTCACTATTCGTATCATCATTATCATCATCATCATCTTCATCTTCAGAAAACTCATCGGAATCAGTCTCATCTGATTTAGTTTTGGGAACAGTTGGATGCAATGCTAGTCCGGTCATGTTGGATAATGTCAAACCCATGAAATCAGAAGTTAGAACTCTTAATAATTCCTTAACAATTTCAGGAAGAGATTGAAAATCAGCTATTTCATAGTTATGCCGATTGTATGGTCCTTTTTTTAACCATTTTATGCTCTCGGACAAAATAGCTTTATTAATTTGTTCATATTTTTCTTGCTTTAAATTAAAATAAAAAAATTTAATAAAATATACTTAAAAAAGAGAATAATTTCTTTTTCTAGCTAATTTTTTTTAATATATTCAAAATTTTCTTAAATATCAAAAGTCACTTATGCTCTAACAAATATTTATAAAATGATTGAATTTGAAAGTGACAAAAAATTCAAAATTTAATTTTGATCAAGTTAATGTACTCAATAGATGTAAATTTTTAATAACTCTAATTTATAATTTTTATCACTAATTTTACTATAAGATTTAAAATTCTTATTCTTTTTAATATTATTGATTAACACCAAAATTTAAGATTTAGCCTAATAAAAAAAATCTATAAAAAAATAAAAAAGGCTAATTGTTTTGCATTCCAAACGATGGTATTTTTTTTTCTTTTTGTTCTTCGCTTTTGGCCAAAACAAAACATGTTAAATTAAAAAATCTATCTCTGCATTAATATAATTAAATAACAACAATTTATTTAAAAGTTTAAGCTTCTGTTGATCATTTTGAGCATCAAAAATTGATCTTAAACTTAAAGTTGCCCATATTTTAGTAAAATAAAAGTGGTGAGTATGTTCTAAGCTTTTGCTGAGCTTCTCGATCTCTATTGTCATCTCATTCGCTAAATAATTCTTATTCAGAATCATTTTATTTAATATTTTGATTTTTAGATGAGAAATATTTATTTCAATAACTTTTTATTCAAACTCAAGAAAAATGAATAGAAATTGAGAATTTATCACTTTACGAAAAATAATTTTTGGGTCTGTATTTTCAGTGATACAATCATTTAGATAAAAAAGAATAAATCGAAAAAGTTAAATTAAGCTAAATAGTTATTAAGCATCTGCACATTTAAAAATTTTTTGAAAAATAATCTAATCATATTTGAAAATTTTAATAAAAGTAGAAATTATTAGGAAAATACTTTTAAGCTGTCCGCAGTTAAGACCAGAATTGTATAAAAGTCAGGTAAAAAAGGTCTGAACAAGTTAAAAACTAGTCAAAGTGTGATTTGGGCTTGAAATTTTTTTTTTAAAAAATGACAAGTCTTTGACAAGATTTTGACTTGTTTGAAGAAAAGAATTAAAAAATATAAAAAAATAATAAGTCTTAAATTTTTTTATTCAGGAAAAAATAAAACTATTAGTATAAATTTCTTTTTTAATGTAAAAATTGAAACATGATTTTTTTAACAATGCACATCATCGTTATATTCTTTTTAAGTGAATTAATGAATAAAAAACGAAATATATTTATTCTTAAAAAAAATTAATAATAAATTTAACCAGAGTTGTTTAAAAGTCACAAGTCTCAAGTCAAGTCCAAGTCAAGACTTTTTTTTCTTTTTTTTTTTTTATTTTAATTTTTTAATAAAATTTTTTTTTCTTTTTTTTTTTAATTTTTAAATTAAATTTTTTTTTTCATTTTTTTTTTTAATTTTTAAGTTTTTTTTTTAATTAAAAAACTATTTTTTTTTAATTAATAAATATATTAAATAAACTTAAATTTTAATTTTTTTACCTTTTTTTTGGCAGCCCGAATATTTTAGAAAAATAAAAAAGTCTTTGGTGGGACTTTTTTTTTGAAAAAAATAAAAAAAGTCTTTGGTGGGACTTTTTTTAAAAAAAAAAAAATTTAAAAGTCCTGACTTGGACTTTGAAAAAAAAAAAAAAAAAAAAAGTCCTGACTTGGACTTTTTTTTGGGACTTTTAAACAACTCTGATTTAACACAAGCATCTTCAAGATTTAAAAATTTTTAAAAAAAGTCTTGCACTTTTATTGTGTACTTTTATATTGTGACACTTCTTCTTTAAAAAAAATGGTTTCAAAAAGAAGCGTAGTAGGAAACCAAAGGCAAAAGACCAGTACGTAAAGAATATAAATTAGAATTAAAAAGAAACATTTATTTGTTTTCGGTACAGAAAACAAATAAATAATAACATTCAACAATCTTTTCCAATTTTATATATTCTTAATTTTCATTTATTTAGCTTATTTACTTTTTTTTTAATTCTTTTTTTTTTTTTTATCTCATTTTATTAACTTTAATTTTATTTTTATTTAATTTTATTTTATTTCATTTTTATTTTATTTTTTTAATTTTTAACTTATTCTGAAGGAGCTCTAGCTCGGTACAGAAAACAAATAAATAAAAAAATAACAACATTTTGTACATTTAAAGATCTATTAAACTGATAAATTGAACTTATTTAATAAATTATTTTTTATAAAATTTAGATGTTTTTTGTTTAATAGTATATTTTTTGGTGACAAAAAATTAAGCCAAAAAAAAAATATTTACGTGAAAAATTTTATCTAATTTTATCTCAGAACTTGATGAGAATTTCATTTGGATGCCCGTTTGGTTAGTTGGTTTTAGATAGCGTTCAGTAATCCAGTCAAAAAATATATCTGGCTAAATGAATTAATTTTTTTCCATCCAAATTTTACTCTAAAATAAAAATTTACCTCCACTGATTCATACGAGTGCAATCCGGTAGGTATTTCTATTTTTTTTTGGGCTTTGGGATTCACTGGACCGTGAAACCAGCCATTGATTGACAATCTGGTCTTATCTTTGGACAAAATTTCAGCCACTTGGTGAAATGAGCTGTCTGATACTTCAAAAAAAGCTAATGAATTCCGTTTTGGTATTAATGATTTGACAATTTGGACAGGCTCAAAATGTTCATCCACTCTGAACAGATCTAAATTTCCGCCATCCGATCCATCTTCGCACCAATCTTCAGGGACAAGATAGTAAATAAAGGCGATTCGTCGCCCGTGCTGGTCTTGGTTTATGTTATCATCATGGCATAGTAAATAATCAGAAATTTCATATTTGGAGGAAGTTACATCGATTTTGGTCGATGATAAATCAATATTTGTGATTTTTTTCAAAAATTCAAGAAATTGTCCGTACAAAAACTGGTCTCTAAATTTGCTTAAACTTTTGGATTTGTTTTTGCCAAGATCTTGAGTCTTAAATTATAGCTTTTAGGTCGAGTGATAGGAAATTTATTAGTTTTACTTGATGAAATTGGTAAAGATCGTTGTTCTTTTTGTGATATTTGAGCTTGGACAGAATTTCAGAGTTCAGTTCGTTTACAAAACTTGGATCAGAGACCAGATTTTGAATGACACAATGAGTGAATGGTTCATGTGAAATTGTTATTCCTTTAAGATTATCAATTTTGGTCTTTTTAGCATACGAATCCTGTAATTTGTTTATAACTGCATCATCGAATTCCCGCAGCAAATTGACCGATTCGGGCATTTTAGAGAATTTAATGTTTAAATGTTTAAACTTTGGTAAAAATTTTGTTTAACATGTGCTGTAGGGAATAATTTTATTTCATTTTTGAACTAATGTAAAGTTTTATTTGAATTTTTAATTATTTTAACAATATTTGGACAAAGTTAAAAATAATCTAAAAATTAAAAATTGATTATATTAATTATTAAATTAATTATTAAATTAATTATTTTTATGGTAATTTAATTTATAAGAAAAATGGTTGTTTATAGATTTTTTAGATTATGATATGTAACCCTTTTTAAAGTTATTTTGTAATTAATTATTAATTTCAAAAATAACGCCCGATTCGGCGAATTAAAAAAAAATAAAATTAATTATAAAAGTATAAAATTAAAAAAAAATTTCTTCATATAAAAATTAAAACAATTTTTTGTCTCTTTTATGAACTCAAGATTAATTAAATCAAATTTTAAATATGATTCTTTTTAGAATTAGATTTTTAATAAAACAAATGATCTTTAAAAAATGATCATATAAAAAAGTCATAATCATTTTAATTTTAACTTTTTTAGAGTTAAACATTAAAATTATACAAAATTATTTTTTTCCTCTTTTTGAGCTATATTTTTTGGATTTAATTTCATCAACATAAAAAAGAGAGCTAAAATATTTGTTTAAAATTTTGTCGAAGCTTCAGAACAGAGTTGGTCAAAAGTCAAAGTCATTAAGTCAAAGTCAAGTCTGGACTTTGACTTTAAATTTAATTTTTTTGAAGTCAAGTCAGGACTTTGACTTTAAATTTTATTTTTTTGAAGTCAAGTCAGGACTTTGACTTTAAATTTTATTTTTTTGAAGTCAAGTCTGGACTTTGACTTTAAATCAAGTTAGAAAATTATTTTCATGTTTTTTTTAAAGACGCTAAAGAAACGCTACTTATATTAATATTAAAATTAAATACAGAAGCACCAAATCTTATGAAACTGTCTAAAAGAAGATTTGAAAATTAGAAAATAATTTAGTTGACTTGAGTAGACTCAAAACAGAAAAAAGTTTTCAGAAAATACAAATAAATATATTATTTGTAAAGTACAACATAAGATAATGGATCCTAATATCCATAATGTATAATGATATCTTTCGTTTTGAATTATGATTTTGACCAGTGTGATAATGGAAATTTTTTTGTTTCATTTGAATAAGACAAAGAAAAACAGAGAGTTTTTACTTGGAAAAAAAAAGTTGCTTGAGGAAAATATTTTCAGCGAATTTTATCTAGTGAAATTGACATTTTCCATTAAAAAATCCGGTGATCTAATTTACTTAGGGATAATTTTAGATTTTATAATGGTCTTTATTCTAAAAATAAAAAATGTTACCAAATCGTCTGCAAATATGAGGAAATTGCATGGACTAGATTTGTTCTTTTTTTTAGATATCCTTAATGAATATGCTGAAAAGAACTGAGCTTATCATTGCCCTCTGTGGGACTCCAGCTCGCAGTAAAAAAATTAATTTAATAAATCAAATAATAATCGAATAAAAAAAAAGTAATAATATTAATATTATTTTTTTCAATGAACGGCTTATAAAATGTAAATAGTAAATTTTAAAAAATTATAGGTAAAAATAATTGAATTTTTATTCAATATTTTTAAGTTTGAATGCTGATTTTCTTAATTAAATTTTTTTTCATTTAGAAAAAATTTAAATAAACAATTCTGTCAACTTTCTATAAATTTAATCAACAAAACCATGAGTTAAAAAACATTTAAAAAAAAAAAAAGTTTTAAATTTATAAAAAATTTAGAACTTCCTTAGTAACCGGGGGTTGTGAAGTTCATTTCAATTCGATTGTTTCAATTCAGAAAAATTTGAATAACTTTTTTACTCTAAGTAATAATTTAGTTCTGTAAAATGCTTAATGATTAAACAACTTTGCTTAATCCGATAATATATGTCTGCAAAAACTCTGCAATCTACTTGCACAGTTGATTTTAATACTTTTTAATGACGTGCAAAATGCAGTAAATTGCAGAGATTTTTGCAGACCTATTTTACTGCATTAAGAAAATTTGCTTATAATCAAGCATTTTACAGAACTAAATTATCTCTTTTGGTAAAAAAGTTATTCAAGTTTTTCCGAATTGAAAAGATCGAATTGAAACGAACTTCACAGCCCCTAATAACTGATATTGTTTACTGTCTGTAAAACTTCTTGTTAATGTCAAAAAATTCTTTTTAAATTAAAAAAAAATTTACTACATAGCCTTGTTTATTTTTACAAAAGACAATTATTTTAATTATTCAATTTTAACATTAATGGAAATTTTTTTTTAAAGAAATAAAAAAATTTTTTGAATTAGCTATTTATTATTTTATTAAGTTTAATTTAATAAAAATTAATCTTTAAGTTAAAAATTTGTTGCAAATTATTAATAATTTGAATTAAATAAAAAGATTAAAAATTTTAAAAATTTTATCTAATAAAAAAAAGCAATTAACAGAGATTATATAATTAATCATATAACTAGTTTATAATTTATAATTTATATTTTTGTAGCAATTTACGATATGTCTGAAAATTCTTACTTTATATTTTAATAACAATTATTGTACAATTAGATTTAATTCTCAAATCAATAATTTTTAATCAATAAAACGTTTGAAACTCAGATAAAAATGAAAAAAAAAAGTATAGCTTCAAAATACGATTGAAAACAATTTACAGTGATTATTTTTAATGTTAATTTTAATAAAAAACAATTTTGCTAAATTTCAATTACTCTTAATTCAATAAGATAAAATTTAATCTTTCTCTTTATATGATTGGGCATATACTGAAAAAATAGGCTTAAATAATCTTAATTACTGCTAAAGTAACTTATACATAAACCAAAATTTAGTCCTATCTCAAAATTTTTAATGAACACATTTTTTATGAAAAATTTTTTAAAAAATTTTCTATAGACCTAAAATAAATACGACCTTACACTTTTGCTAATTTTTTTCAACATGCTTTTTTTATTTGTTATATAGAGTTTTTTAGCACACTAGATATTTTTCTATAAAGGACCGTCATGGGTATGCTGTTTAAATTTTTTAAATAATAATTGTGGTTATTTTGTGAGAAATCGCGGTCACCAGAAAAAATAGCCGAATTAAAAATAAATATCGATTTGGGTTCTAATGGAATTTTTTAAGGTATTTCAAGAGATAATTGGCATAAGCGTCGTGCCACGGGTGGAAAACGACCCCAGCCAAGAAAGAAGAGGAAGTTCGAATTGGGAAGACCAGCTGCCAACACCAGATTGGGCACTCAACGCATCCACACTATTCGCACAAGAGGTGGAAACAAAAAGTACAGAGCTCTTCGTTTGGACTCTGGCAACTTCTCGTGGGGCTCAGAAGGCGTTTCAAGAAAGACCAGAATCATCGATGTTGTCTACAATGCCAGCAATAACGAGCTAGTTCGTACCAAGACTTTGACCAAGAGCACTATTGTTCAAATAGACGCCACTCCATTCAGACAATGGTACGAGGCTCACTATGCTTTACCATTGGGCAGAAAGAAGGGCAGCAAATTGGTAAGATTAAAGAAAGACTTTATTTAATTGCCCGATGATGCTTTAAATGATAGGTTTGAATAAAATGAAACCAAAAATTTTAGAGCTGACATACTCTACTGAGGGCCAACTTTTAAAATAAATTAAAAAAATTAAATTTTTATTTTTTTAAAGACCGAAGCCGAAGAAGCTGTATTGAACAAGAAACGTTCTAAAAAAACCATGCAAAAATACATCGAGAGAAGGAAAACTGGCAAAGTTGACTCGAAAATAGAAGAGTATTTCCAAGCTGGTCGTTTGTTGGCTCGTTTGTGCTCGTCTCCTGGTCAATGTGGCCGTGCTGATGGCTACGTTTTGGAGGGCAAAGAACTCGAGTTCTACTTAAAACGTCTAAAATAAAAAAATAAAATTTTGTTTTAATGTAATTTATTTCATTAGAATAAAAATTTTAAAGTGAATTTATTAATTAAATTTAAATGTAAAAAAGTGACCCCGTTTTAAAAAAAAGTTAATTAATTGAAAATTTTGATTATTTAAAAAATTTATAGATTTTTTTGGTAATTGTGTGAGAGGTAAAAAATAAGTTTTGGATGTTAAGGTCTGAATTTTTTGACTTTAAGGGCTAGTTTATTGAATTAAATGTTTTTAGATTTATTTTGAATTTTTGATTATTTGACATTTTTGACCATGTCGATAATGTGATCAATGGTATCATTTTGGTTAAATAAATATTTTCATCACTAATTTGATGATAAAAATTTGACTCGAAATTTAAAAAAAAAATTGAAAATTGAATTAATAATATTAATTGATTCTTTTATTTCTTTTATGCTTTTGTTTATTAAAAATTAATTATTTTATTAATATTGATATTTTCTTTGCTTTATTAATATTGATATTTTCTTTGCGCATTTATTATAATACCTATTTGTTAATTCAAAAAAAAAATAGTAAAGCATTAAAAGCCCAAAAGGGTTAAGTAATTAATTTTCAAAAAGATCGATTTTTTTCACTTTTTACCTTATTTTCGTAAATTTTCGTCAATTTCATAAAATTTAACTGCTTTTTCTTTTTATTCTTTTAATACTGCTTGTGGACAGCCTCATTTTAAATAATTGACGTTTAAACCAGTTTACCGTACCAGACACCTTTAAAAATTTTTAAAAATTTTCAGTCCTTTTGCTTTAGATATTGTTTGGTTTTGTTTATCTTATTCAAGCCGAAATTTATAAATTTTTATTTTTAAGAGAAAGTTTGAAAAAAAATAAAGCAATGTATGAAAATATAAAAAAAAATTTAATTTATTATCTTTCTTTGTTTTTAATGTTACATGCCGTAAATTATGGCAAATTTGCTGTTTTTCACTTTTGAAAATTTACGGCAGTTTTCTTATATGAGAATCTAAAAGATGGATCAAATTATCTACTAATTGTAAATCCAAACATGACACGATTTCCTTTAAAAAGCATTTTTATTTTTATTTTGTTTTTATTATAAACATGCATCATCTCTTTAAACCTCAGCTTTTTCTTTAGTCAAAATTAGAAATGCCATGAAACATTAATTATAAAATTAACTTTTTTCAGTAATTTTTTAAGGAAATTATTGTTATTTTTGATGATCAAATTTTATTTTTTATAATGAAAATGAATATTTATTTTATTAAAAAAAAAATGTAAATTACAAAATTGATGGTCATAATATAATGCCTATGTGTGCATTAAAACCTGAGAATCAGAATTTTTGAATGCATGATTCTCGAAAAGAGCAATGGTCATAAAGATAAAGGCCCTTGTGAAGTGGACCCTTCTCTCACCCCCCAAGTACCTAAAAAGTCTGCTGATAATGGTGTGAACTTTGCTAATCTGGCTGCCAAGCTGGCAAATGACCAGACTAAGTTCACTCTTAAGAAAAAGAAGATCGGTATAGTTGGTGCCTCTACAACATCAGAACTGACCGGTGCTGTCAGAATGTTCGAATATTATTGCCGTTTTTGGAATACTGATGCCACTGTAGAAAGTGTTACCAAGTACATTAGTCGTTTCGCTGTGGTCTCTGACATTGAAGAGCTAACCACTAAGCAAAAACATTATCGCTCTTTCCACGTCTCAATTAAGAGTACGTACAATGATATGATTGATGCAGACAATTGGCCAACTGGTGTTAGGGTTAAGAGATTCTTCGTTCCAAGAAAGCGTAAGAATACTGAAAAACAAGATAATAAAAAAGATACGAATGAAAATACGCGCGGAAAGTCAAATTGCGTGGAAAGAGGAACAAGTGATAATGCAAGAGGTGAGGGCAACAGTATTGTGTGTGGGAGACGTTCTGTTCTAAATACACCGCATCAATTTGGGAACACTGTCTTGAGTAGTCAAACGTTCTCCAAAAGACCTTTATCACCAGATTACCTGAAGACAAAAGAAAGTAGTCAGGCTAAAATAGCTAATAATGGGGAGAGTGTTCTTGATAATTCCGATATGGAAACAAACAATCAATTAAATTAATGAAAGTAGCATCTTTTAATGTCAAAAATTTCAAATCGAATTTTTCTGCAGTTGACAAGTTATTAAATAATAAAATTGATATCTTATTTATTTGTGAGCATTGGCTTAAATCCTATGAACGAAAATTAATACAGGATCGCTACAAAAACTTCAAAGTTATTTTTCAATCTGACATGGAAGACTCTTATTGTAAAGGAAGACCCTATGGTGGGAAATGTTGGATTGTTAATAAAGATGTTGATATAGTGTCGTTTGACTTTTGTCAAGTAAACTTTAGTTCTTTGGTAGTTAGAATTCAATCAGGTGATCTTCTGACCTTAATTGGTGCATGGCTTCCTTACGATGATGGATCTCTTGACAGAATTGTCAACTACAAGACAAATTTAGCGGCTATGGAAGCTGTATTAGAGTCTACAACTGATCCGGTTCTACTCTTAGGAGACTGGAACAGTGATCTGAAGAGAGGTAATCGCTTTGACTCTATTCTAAACAGTTTTGTTGAACGCAATGACTTAATTGATCTTGTGCTAACTTTTCGTGACCAAACATTCTTCACCTACAAAAATGGTGACTACAAATCGTGTATTGATCATTTCTTTATAAAGAAATGTTATTCTAACAAAATTAAAAACTCATGTGAAATAGTTAACTTATTAGGTAACACAAGTGATCATTTTCCGATAGTGTGCGAACTGGATTTAGGGAGCCCAACGCGTAGTACAAATAAAAAAGCCTCGTTTTATAAATTTGATTGGAAGAATTTGCTTTTTCAAGAAGATTACAAATCGAATGTTGAAAGAAATCTAAAGGACCTTGTTGACGACATTACTAATATAGACACAGACTCATCGAGAGTAAACTCTGATTTTGCCAATTTAATTGACAAGATTCATAGCGATCTGCCAAAGAAATTGTTGAAATCAGCTAGAGATAGTGACAAGATTTTTAACCCTCGCAAAAGGCATAAACGTTTCTTTAAGTCAAATCAAGCTGTTGAATTTGACCTTGGTACTCTTGAGAGTGCTAAGAAGGATCTTCTGGCAAAACTGGAGGTTAATCCAAACTGCTCAATGACTAAAAAAGAACTTAAAAAGTTAAATCGATCTATTAGGAAGAAACATAGATGTCTGTTAAATAGTCAATCTCGATCGGATACTATTAATCTCGAGAATCTTCGTAATTGTGACAAAAACAAATTTTGGAAGACAATTTCAAATTTGAAAGCCAATAAAAATGTGGTTCAGGCTTTTGACTCAAACAAAACTTCTATTGACAATTTTGTTGACTTTTGTGAACAACTTTTTTCACATAATGATCGGCCAGACAATTCCGACCAACAAAGAACTAACAGAACTGTTGAAGAACGGTTCTTAAGCCTAAATGCAAATCGTTATAACCAAAGATTTGAGTCTAGTGATCTTAAACATATACTATCTGGTCTTGCAACCGGAAAGTCGCCCGGAACTGATAATCTAACAAATGAGTTTATGATCTATGGTATTTGTAGGAATCTACTGTTTGTTCTTACATGGTTTTTCAATTCAATGGTTTCAATTGGTTATATACCTGAAAACTTCAATGTCTCGTTGATAACTCCAATACCAAAAAAAGGTAAAATCGAGTCAGTTGCTGATTACAGACCAATTTCTGTCTCGAGTATACTATCCATTATATTCGAATCGCTAATTCTTACAAAACTAAAATTCGTAGATAAACTTCATCATAATCAATTTGGTTATAAACGGAAGACGTCGTGCAAGAGTGCTTACTATGTCGTTAATGAAGCAATTAACTTCTATCGAAGAACGCGAACCAATTTTTTCTTAGTTAGTCTTGACGCTAGTAAGGCGTTTGATAAACTCTGGAGAAATGGCCTATTTTTTAAACTTCTCAATGAAATTGATGAAGATGTATGGAGAATTCTCTATTTCTATTATCGAATAGCAAAGGGATGTGTAAAACTGGACAATCAAACAAGTAGAGTTTTTAAAATCGAAGAAGGAGTAAAGCAAGGAGGAATTCTTTCCCCTTTTCTTTTTAACTTTTTTATGAACGAGTTAATAACCGAAACAATAAAACTTGATTTAGGTGCCAAACTAGCCGGAATCAATATTTCAATTATTGCTTACTGTGATGACTTAATTATTTTGTCACCTGTAGCTAGACATGTACAGGTCCTACTAGATGTAATTTCAGTTTATGCAAAAAAATGGAAAATTGAGTTCAATGCTAAAAAGTTCTCGATCCTGAAATGGACAAAATATTGTAACGACATAGAGTTTAATCTAGGTGAGTTAAAAATTCCTGAACACAAAAGTTTAATATATTTAGGCCTACCAATTGGAGACCAAAACTTTGTAAATAGTTTTATTGATGAAAAAATGACATCAGTAGAAAAAAGTCTCTACTCATTGTATCCTCTAGAATGTAAACCAAGACACATGGCACCTGAGACGATCGGCTTTCTGTACAAGCAGTATTGTCAATCAATCATTAGATATTCAATGGACAATCTTTTTATAAGCGAGTCTAAATTAAACGAGCTTAACACCAGACAAAATGTAATCGTGAAAAGAACAATTGGCATCAACAGGTTTTGTCGAATGAGTCCCATTAATGGTGTCTTAGGACTTGAATCCGTTAGTCAAATCAATTTGAAGCACAAAGTCTACTTTCTAAATCAAATTTATAATAACGAATTATGTAGAAATATCTTTAACGAGCTATATGGTAAATTTATAGATTTTCCAAGAAACGACACATCCTTTTGAAATAAATTGGATACATTTGAGAGTAAGTTTAGTATATATTGTCTTGATTATGATAAAAAGTTCTCACTAGAGTTAATTGATAGCATCTTTCAGTCTGACAACAAAGGTTTAATCGACACGGTAAAATTTTATTTTCGTTCTATTCAATTGGCAATGTTAACTAATGAAGATTATTTCTATTTGTACAATTATGTAAATATTTTACTAAAAGTCAATAATACTTGCTAATTATTTTTTTTTATTTTTTTTTTTTAATTTGCCTATGTGGCTGAAATAAATAATAATAATAATAATAATAATAATATTTTCTTTGAGCATTTATTATAATGCCTATTTGTTAATTATAATAAAAAATAGTAAAGCATTAAGAGCCCAAAAGGGTTAAGTAATTAATTTTCAAAAAGATCGATTTTTTTCACTTTTTACCTTATTTTCGTAAATTTTCGTCAATTTCATAAAATTTAACTGCTTTTTCTTTTTATTCTTTTAATACTGCTTGTGGACAGCCTCATTTTAAATAATTGACGTTTAAACCAGTTTACCGTACCAGACACCTTTAAAAATTTTTAAAAATTTTCAGTCCTTTTGCTTTAGATATTGTTTGGTTTTGTTTATCTTATTCAAGCCGAAATTTATAAATTTTTATTTTTAAGAGAAAGTTTGAAAAAAAATAAAGCAATGTATGAAAATATAAAAAAAAATTTAATTTATTATCTTTCTTTGTTTTTAATGTTACATGCCGTAAATTATGGCAAATTTGCTGTTTTTCACTTTTGAAAATTTACGGCAGTTTTCTTATATGAGAATCTAAAAGATGGATCAAATTATCTACTAATTGTAAATCCAAACATGACACGATTTCCTTTAAAAAGCATTTTTATTTTTATTTTGTTTTTATTATAAACATGCATCATCTCTTTAAACCTCAGCTTTTTCTTTAGTCAAAATTAGAAATGCCATGAAACATTAATTATAAAATTAACTTTTTTCAGTAATTTTTTAAGGAAATTATTGTTATTTTTGATGATCAAATTTTATTTTTTATAATGAAAATGAATATTTATTTTATTAAAAAAAAAATGTAAATTACAAAATTGATGGTCATAATATAATGCCTATGTGTGCATTAAAACCTGAGAATCAGAATTTTTCCCAAGCTCAATCTCGCAAGGGTTTAAGGTATAATTATATTTTAAAATAATCAAAATCACGAATATAAAAATTCAATTAATTTTTCTTAGTTTTTACTAAATGATCTACTTCAGGTTTATGACTTAAATAAAAAATTTTAATACACTCGAACCTCGATTAAACGAGCAAGTCGGGCGAAAATTCTCCTGCTCGTTATATCGAAACTGGCTGTGTCGAAATCCCATTAAATAAGATGGACAAAAAATTTTTTGGTCTCTAAATTTTTATTAGACAAAAATAGGCAAGTTAACATAATAAAAATTATTTGAAAAATCAGATATTGACGTTTTTTATGTTTTGCATTTTTCAATTACAATATTTTCAATATTAAATAAAAAATCAACGATGTTTGAATAATCTTCCTTTTCCAATTTAAAAAAAATTTTTTAGAACATTAATTCGATCAATTGCATCTTTCAAGCTAATAACTGTTTTTTCTAATTTGGAAATTTCTTCGATATCTGAATCACTTTCAACATTGTCCTCTGTAACGGTTTTTGAGTTGACAATTTCGAAATCAGATAAAAAACCTCATGCTTCCAAATTTGAATAGATTTAAACATTAGTACAGTCAAGTTCGGTTATAGCGAAAACGCTTATAACGAAAAATCGGTTATAGCGAAAAAAAATTCAATAGATTGTAAAACAACAATCTTTATAATGTTATTTTTTACGGATATAACGAACTCGGTTATAACGAAAACTCGGTTATAACGAAGTCTTTTTTAAAAATTCTCAGTAGAATTTATTTTTTTATAACGAACTTGACAAAAAAGTATGAAATTTTTTTGAATCCTAATCTTTATCTGTCAATTAACCATAAGACGGTTAATTTTATCGGAGAAAATTCACACATTTATCTATAAAAATTAAAAGAAAATGAACTTGACAAAAAAGTATGAAATTTTTTTGAATCCGAATCTTTATCTGTCAATTAACCATAAGACGGTTAATTTTATCGGAGAAAATTCACACATTTATCTTTAAAAATTAAAAGAAAATGATCCTCAATTAATAAAAAAAAATGAATTCTAGAAGTCAAGCAACGAAACGAAAAATTTTTACCTTGAGTCAAAAAGTTAAATTTATCAAGCTTATTGATAGCAAGGAAAAGACTCAAACTCAAATTTGCGATGAGTACAAAATACCGTCAGGCACTATGTCTGGCATATACAAACGTCGTGATGAAATTTTGAAATTGTGTGAGGAAAATGTACTTGCGGCAGACAAACAAAAAATAAAATCTAGTAAGTATGACGACATGGAAATTGCACTTGTTGAATGGATTAGAGATAAAGTTTGCAATGGAATACCGATTAATATACCGGTAAAAAATTAATCTTTATTTATGTTTCGGATATAACGAAGTTCGTTTATAACGAACCATTTTGAGAGTTCCGAAGTAAGTTCGTTATAACCGAACTCGACTGTATACTTTTCGAAGTTCAATTTTTTTTCAAACTTCGATAATTCAAACTTTGTTTTCTTCATTTTTGCTATCTAAATCACTGAAAAAATCACCATTGAAACCAGCTTTTCGAAAACATCTTTTGACTGTTAATGTAGAGACACCATCCCAAGCTCTTTTTATCTTATAAATCGCTGAGGGAATAACTATTTTGGGAATTTCCGAAGCAAACTCAATTGCATGAAGCTTTTCGCGCGCAACATCTGTTCGTTTAAATGTTTTTATAATGAGAAAAGACAATTGACAATCTTATTGTTTTTTTTTATTATAAAAGCTTGAGAAAAAAATTTCTTGCTCGTTATCGGAAGTTAATTGTTAATTCAAATTTTTTTAATCTTTCTTTTTGTATAACATGTGAAAAATTTTTTCGAGCTCGTTATATAAAATTTTTTTTTCAAAAGAAAATAATTAAGCGGTTTTTCAAAAACTGCTCATTCTATCAAGTTTGCGTTATATCGAAACTCGTTGTATCGAAAAAATTTTTATATCTTTTTCTATTGCTCGTAATCGGTTCCGGTAATGCAGTCCGTTATAAAGAGGCGCTCGTTATACCGTGGATCGACTTTACAATATTAAAAAATAAAATTTTTATTACAATTAAAATTTTTTTATCTATTATGAAGGAGCGCAAGCTCGGTACAGATGACAAATAAATAAATAAATAAAGCAAATTAACAAATCCTTTTTAGACTCTAGGAAATTTAAGGTAAATCTGCAGGTGTTCCTCAGGGCTCAGTAATTAGTGCTCTTTTATTTAGTATATATGTCATGCGCATTAAGTGAAGCTATTTATTTAAGCTAAATGATTAAAAAAATATATCTTTAAGTAAAATAAAAAAATTTTTTGGACATTTATTTAATTTTAATGTGCTTCCAATTTTAGCTAAATATGCAAACTTAGCATAAAATAAAAAAAAATTTGTTAAATTAAGCAAAACACTATATGGAAATTATATAATAATTTTGACAATGGACTCCCAAAGGGAAGAGATTCGCTTAGAAATCGAAGAGAACAAGGCTAATTTTTATGCCCAATTAGAAAAAATTATCGACAAATGTCGAAAAGTTTGTTCTAGGGTTCAAATCGATACTAAAATCGAAACAATTTTAGCTGCCAAAAATAAACCCAACACTAAATCAATGAAAGAATATTATCAACTTAGAGAATTTTTTTAATTTTTAAAGACCAATTTTAATTGAAGAAATTGAAGATACAGATCATTTATTTATATACGTTTATTTGTTAGTGAAGATAATGAAAACAATTACGTAGAAAATGTTGAAACATCAGTTGAGATTGAGACTTCAGTTGAGGCTAAGCTTGTTATTATCAGTAATCAAGTTAAGGAAGTTAGGAGAAAAGGACCAAAAAGAAAAGCCATAAATGAAATAATAGAAGAAGATACTGAGGATGAGGAATCTTTAAATAAAATAGGTAGATTTGAAGCTAACGCAATTAAAATTTCTGACATAGAAGCTACTTGCTCAGAAAATATGGAGATTTTTGCAGATAAAATGATAATTTACCTTAAAATGATTTCATTTAGCTTAAATAAATAGCTTCACTTTATGCGCATGACATATACATTAATGACATCCCCAAAAGAAAAAAAGCTTACCGTACTATTGCCTCTTTTTTTCCTGATGCTTGAACTATGTAAACATGTGCCACATGTATCAATCTATTCCAATTTATTTCTCCCTAATTTTCATTTGCTTAATTACTTTACTTAGATTTTTTTATCTCATTTTATTAACTTTATTTTGATTTTTTATTTTATTTCTATTTTATTTTTATTCTAATTATTTATTTATTTCTTTAATTTATTCTGAAGGAGCTCTAGCTCGGTACAGAAAACAAATAATATTAAAATAATAAATAAATAATAAACATTTTCAAGAAAAAAAGTAAAAAAAAAATTAAGTAAAAGATTATAAAAGGCAAAAAATAAAATTGATTAAACTCATAGGCAAAATAAAAGCTATTTGTTTTCAATTTTTAGTAATAACCTAAAGTCAAAACATAAAAGTTACAGACAAAAACTTCCATTTATAGAAAAAAAAAAGTAATGTGTTAAATCATTTAAGTCGAGAACTTATTTAACATAAAGCAAAAATAGTAAAAAACTACAATAAACCTTATTAATTAATTAAATTTTAATTTAAAATTACTTAATTGTAACTAAATTATTCAAAACTGTCCTAAATCTTTCACTCAACTCAAAATAATAAAAAAATATAATTTGTCAAAAAATTTATTTTAATTTTGCCCAGTAGAAAATTATGGCTTTAATTTTAATACTTTTTGTCTTTAATTTTAAAACTAATTTTTCTGTTAGTGTTTATAATTCCTCATTTTAAAATGAAAAAAAAAAGAGAATGAAAAATTTTATTAAAAATTATAATTAAAAAATAAATAATAGAAAAATTCAAATCAATTAATGTAATTTGATTTTTGAAGACATCGACAAATACAGCTGCTTTTGGTAATACCAAGTGTGAGAAATGCATGACGAAATTTTGCCGACAACAGATTGTAAATAATCGGATTAGAGATACAGTGAAAAAAATAAACAGTAGTAGTTAAATCTGAAATGGTATTTATGAGATTTATGTCACTGGATCCAGAGTTGTTGATGAACAATGGCGGATAGTAAAATTGTCTAAAATTAGACCAAAGAATAAAAATTCGTATAGGCAATTGGCAACAAAAGAATATCAATGCTATCAACGAGATAACTATAGTGAAATTAATTTTATTATAGGACGAATATTTGAGTTTGGATGATTGAATTCTGGTGAGCGTAACTTGGTTTGAATTCAGAGATTTTTTGTTGCTAAAATTTTTGCTGCTTTTTAAATTGTTTAAATCACAAATTGAATTTTCAACAATCAACTCTTCACTTTTGGTGCATCTACATTCATAATTATTTTTAGTGCCCGAAAAACAAAAAGAACATGACCGAGACCTTTTTTTATTCCAAATAAAAATAGGTTTTTTAATTTTGTCCAATTCCTCCTTTCTGTTTTCAGAAAGTTTGTTTTTTTTGATATATTTAAATTTTCCAACTTCTGATAAGGACGATTTGCCAACTAAGTTTTTTTTAAGATTTGATTTTAGCCGTATCGAGTTTTTTGAGTGCATTCTTAGACCATTTTGTTTACTGGATGAGCTGAAAAACTGATAATGTTTGCGCAAGTTGATTATTATATAGATGTATAAAAATGCTAAACCTATAGTTGGTAAGAAGATAAATAATATATTGAATAGGAAAACGTATAAAAGCTTCAATTTTGACAGATTCAGCCAACATTGCTCTACTACAGAGGTATACTCGGTCATAAACAAAAATGGTGATGACACTATCAATGCCACTAGCCAAATTGAGACTATTGTGAAGATAGAATTTTGGCCATTAAATACAATTTTCACCTTGAAAAAAAAATTTAATTAAATTTTTCAATTTATTTTATAAAGATGACAAATATTTTTGGCGAAAAATTTATCTTTTTTATTTCTTGTTGACTTAAAACTAAAAAAAGATTTTTAGAGAATAAAAAAGCTCAAATTAATAATTAATTGATTTTATTTAATTCCTTAAAAGTAGAAAGAAAAAGTATGCTCAAATCATTGAACAGGTTATGTTTTCAAACAAAAATTAATTATCGAGGTGGTGTCTTGGTATTTACAGATAATTCAAAAGTTCTTATTTCACCGAAGATAAATTTTTTAATTTTTTTCTCCAAGGAGATTATATTTGTTTATTAAATTTAATCGAGACTAAAAAAAAAGTATTAATTTATTCTTTTATTTTTTAAATCCATTTTTTAATTTTTGAGTTCTGTTTCGACAGTCTGAGACTCAATAATAAGTAGATATATAAATTGCTTATTGGTTTATCAATTTTTTTTACAAAACTGGAAATTTTGTTACTGAAAAATTATTATTAAAAAATCTTCGTTAACCGATTTTATACAAAAAAATCAATCTAAATGCTAAATTTAAGATTTTTTTTGATTAAGAAAAAAATTTTATTTTCTAATCATTTAGAAACCGCATCTCAAAAGTTGTTTTTAAAATTGCAGGACTATTTGAAACTAGGGTTTTTACCTTTTTTTTACGTAAATTATCGTAAATTCGGATATTTTTATGAAATATATTTTTTAGTATCAATTTTTATCGAATAGAAAAGTAATAAATACAAAATTCGGTATTGTTACAATATAAAAACTTATAAATTTAATTCAATTTAAAATAAAATTCAAAATATATTTTTTTGTCTTAAAATAAATAAATAAAAACAATTTTTTAATTTTTTCACATATAAATTAATTATCAAAATGATTTTCAAAAATTTTGTTCTAATTTCATGTTACACCTGAATAATGACTCGAAATACACCTCAAGCATTTGATAAGATTTTTCGAACAAAATCTAATTATTAGAACAAATTTTTCTCAAAATAAAATAATGTTAATCTAAAATATTTTTAAGTCTAAATCCCCTCCAAGATTGTTATTATTTATTTTTTTTCTGTTCGAGCATACGCTCCTTCAGATAAAAAAAAAATAAAATAAAATAAAATAAGATAAAATAAAATGATTAAAACAATTTAAAAATTATAAAATTTAAAGTAAATAATTTTATATTTATCAATGAAAGGATGAGATACAAAAATAATAATTAAATAGCTGGTTAGTTAATAAAGGATGGAGTTGGGAGAAAAAATAAAAAACACAAAAATATTGATAAGATTTTAAGAGTCAGAAAATTTTTGAATAATTAGGTAGCAGCTGCATAGAGGAGTGGGATTCGTAATAAATCTAGAATCGAAGCCTCTTTGATACTCCGAAACAAGTCTTTTAGTCAAAGAAACTGAATAATCAAGAGCATTACGAAGGTAACTTTCTAATAGATTGCTTAATCTGTGGTCAATTTTACTAATATTCAATTTATTTTCTGCTTCATAGAATAATGATTCAGAGGAGGTTCTGAGAGGAAGTTTTAGAATGCATCTAACAGCAGTATTTTGTATAACTTGTAACTTCCCAGTTAATTAGAATTCGATGTAGCATCAAAGGAAAAAAAATATTTACATCGATGTTTCGTCGATGAGGAGTGAGCAGATTCATAATGTTTCATCGATGAAAAATAAAAATTTCATCGGATTTTCATTTATTTAAAATAATTTTTTATTTTTTTATTTGAGAATTTATAGTTTTGTGAAATTTAGTACAATAAAACAGAATAAAAAGTAAAAAAAAACTATTGCTTTTTTTCTAGACGTAAAAAATTAATTCTGTAAATGCAAAATAGTGCAACATTCATTGTGGTATTAAATTTCAATGTCTCTTAATGATGCGCAAACTCTTTACAGAATGCAATACGTTCAAATACATTGAAATATAATTCTGCTAATATTGGAGAGTTTTAATAGAATGTTGTCTATTATGCAACTGTGAATGTTGCACTATATTGAATTTACTGAATTAATTTTTAACATCTAGAAAAAAAAGGAATAGTTTTATTTTACTTTTTGTTCTGTTCTATTGAACTAAATTTCACAAAACCAAAATTGTTAAAGCAGTTAACAAACAAGACTTGATTTTAAGGATCAAATGCTTATATAAATTTTTCACACATGCATCTAAGCATACAGGCTTAAAAATAAGTATATTCAAGAAATATTTTAGTCGACTCGTTTCAAAAATTTCAAACATTATTTAAAAGTCTTTTCGATCAAGATCTTATCAAATTGCATATTAACAAAATAGAAAAATTAATGACTGTTTTTAAATGCATTTATGCTTTCTTAATCTTACTCAAGCTCAGAATCAAAGTTCATGAAAAGTTCAAATAGTGACTCCTCCTATTTTTGTTGCTAAAAAAAAATACTTGTAGGTTTTGATTATCTCATCTTAAATTCATTGGTTAATTTGATGATTTTTCGATGATCCTCAATTTTTCCTCGATGAAACATTATTAAGGTTTTGACTGGGTTATATAAACCTGATTCGGAGAATGAGTTAAGACATGGAAAATTATAATCAAGAATTGACCCAATAAGTGCCTTGTAGAGACTAGCTAGTGTATTGTGGTTGAGCTTCCAATTTTTTGAAGACAAAATTTTTATTATATTGAGTCTATTCATGCATTTAGTCTTCACTTCTTTAATTTGTTTATCAAAGCAAAGACTTTCATCAAAGTACAGACCAAGAAATTTATTAGTTTTAGAATAGGGAATAGTTTTGTTGAATAACTCAAGTCTAAAGGTATTATTAAATTTCTTATTTTTTGTGAAAATTGTGTAGTTACATTTATTTGGGCACTTTTTCATCTTCCATTTGCATAGCCATGGCTCTATTTCTTTTAAGTAGTAATTTATTTCTCTTTCAATTCTTCCTGTCTTTTTAAATATGAAGAAAGTAATCAGATCATCAGCAAACAGGAGTGAGTATTTTTTGTTCGAAAGATCAGCTTTGGGAACATCATTAATAAATATGCTAAAGAGTAAGGGGCTTATTACTGAGCCTTGTGGAACGCCTGCCCTAATTGGAAATGAATTTGATGTGAAGTCATTAATTTTTACCTTGAAAGATCTGTGGTACAAGAATGATCGTATCCAGAGGATAAGATAGTCAGGT
The DNA here is from genome assembly GCA_025491095.1 of Brachionus asplanchnoidis. Classification (NCBI taxonomy): domain Eukaryota; kingdom Metazoa; phylum Rotifera; class Eurotatoria; order Ploima; family Brachionidae; genus Brachionus; species Brachionus asplanchnoidis. The sequence goes on from JAILYF010000017.1 coordinate 1,125,517, forward strand.
ATTTGAGCTTTAATTAGTTTATAGAAGAGACCTTCATGCCAAACCTTATCAAATGCCTTAGAAATATCAAAAAAGAGACCGCACACCTTTTTAGGTCTTTTAAAGATCGCCAGATTTAATTTTTAATTTTAATTTAATGGCTATTTAAAAATGTAAATATCACCAATTTTTTACAATTTTTTACGAATTGGCCTAATTCGAAATCCGACTAACTGATTAATTTTTTTTTTCAAAAAATTATCTTTCATAATAAGTTGAAATTATTTATTGGAAAAAAATTTAAATAATTATTTTAGATAATTTAAATAATTAGGTCTGCGCCAACTCTTTGATCGAAAAATTTAATTTTTTTAGAATAAAATTAAAAAATTGTTAAATTATATTATCAAATCGACATTTTTTTAAAAAATTTTTCAAAAAATCCCAACAATTATTTTTAACTTTTTTTTGGAAAATATTTATAGAATTTTTTTCGTTCATTTTCAAGTCCTTACAAGTTTAATTTTGCCTTAAAAAAATGGTTAAGACTCACGTGTCAAATTTTATCTGTAACTATCAATTAAAATTTCTCAGACTGAGCATAAATTTAATAAAATTTTGAGAAATTAAATTTATTTAAAAAAAATCTTACTAATAATGGTCTAGAAATGGCAAAATATCGTTCCAAACTGATGAAAATGATAGTCAACGATGAAACTGTTGTAACACAATGCTCAATAAAGTAGTACAATTTGCAGTAGACAAAACCAAAATTCCAGACATCGGGTGACAAAAGATCAGATATGGCTACAGGTATGCATACAATAATCACCAACAAATCAGCAACGCTAAGATTGGCGAAAAAAAAATTTGTAAACTGTCTGAGTTCTTTTTTGGAAAGAAAAACAAAAACTACTAATAAGTTAGTTAATAAACCGAATAAAAACATAATTGAATACATGATGGAAAAAAATATAGAGCCATTTCCAATTTCCCTTGATTGTAAACCATCATAGTTAATCTTTGGTTTTAAATTAGTCCAATTTAAAAAGTATTCACTGTTTGAATTTAGTAGAAATGTTTCGTTTTTGAACATATTCTCACTCAATTTGATAATTATTCATTTGTTTATTATATAATCTAATAATAAAATAAAAATAGAATAAAAATTTATCTAAGCTACTATTAATCTTTCTAATAAGCTGAATATTTGAAAAAGCTTAATTTTCAAATCTTTTATTTATCTAAAGCCGAACTGCAATTATTTTCCTAAAATTGTTGATGTTTAAATAATACAGTATTTATTATATTTTAATCGATAAATTGAAATAAGGTTGATATAATTTAATAGAAAATAGTGGAAATTTGGGCAAATGTTTTTACTTTACACAATAATTATTTCTATACAGATGAAGACTATTAAAACGATTAAGAGCTTGATATATTTTCTCGAAAATATTAGAAAATAATTTTCAAAAGAAAAATAGAAATGCTTCATATTTTTAATCTAGAAAGAAAAACAGTTTTAATTTTACAAGATATTGATTAACTTGTCGGAACAGATTTTGATATACGATACATTTTAAAGAGCTTTATCATTTGTTTTTTTAATTGCTGAAATAAAGATAAAATAAATGCATTATCACTTACATATTTAAACTCTTCATTATAAATAGGGTTTAAATTTTAACGAGGCATTTATAGCTAAATTTAAAAATTCAAACTCGAAAACAAACTAAAAAAAGGAAATCTGATTTAGAATATTGTTAAAGATATTTTTTTTTGAGATTTTCTAATAATAAGATAATCCGACCAAGGAGATTTTTTAAAAGAAAATTATTCTTATTTTTTTCAGGGAATAATTAATTTGAATTTTGATATTTCCGAAAATTGAATTTTGAAATGTATCATAAATGAAATGCAAATTCAAAATGTATCTCATGATTTCTTATTTGATTAGTTTTTATTACTATTTAAGCCTCATAGAAAAATAAAATAGCAAAAACAAAAATGAAGCTTAAATTATTTAATTGAAAATGTTCTAAGAATAAAATTTCATAAATTTAAATGATAGAAATTATTATCAAATTTTCATCAACTTAAAATCTTTTTTTTCTCAAAGTGATTGATTAAATCCCATAAAAGCAAACGAACACTTGAAAACAAAACGATAAGAGGAAAAATCTTATATTTTTTAATTAGATTATGAAATATATTTAATTTTAGAAAAATTATTAGACCACGTAATAATTTTTTACATTCAAATTATAATCCTCAAAAATTTACAAAAGATGAAAATGTCAAATTTTATTAAATAAAACTATAAAATTTAATAACCAAAATTAAAAAAAAGTAAGGAAATTGTTTTTTTTTTAAAGCACATTGACATTTTAAACAGCATATTTTTGTTCGATGTTTTAAAGCCATTTGGCTAAGTTTAACTTAACTGAAATTATTTCAGATATGAAAAATCTGCTTTTAACCGAATATCTATTTAGCTTTCAGATGATATTTTTAAGTTTTTTTTTTTAAATCAGAATTCACAAATTTCAATAAAAATAGCTATCAATTATAAAAAATTTGTTAGAAATTTAATTACAAATATTAATTTAGAATTTTTATACAGAACTGCTATGATTTTCTGTTTTTACGTAATTTTAAATTTTTTCGGAATTTTCTGTTAATTCCGGTAAAATCCGGTAAATTTACTTTTTTTACTTTGGTAATTTTACATAATTTTACGTGAAATTACGTAAAATTACATGGTTTTTACTAATTTTGAAACTACAGAAAATTTTCAACAACTTTTAAGTTTTAATTTTTTTATTTTTGTTTTAATTCGCTAAAAAAATTGTCCAAAGGGAGGTATTTAATGGAAAAACAAAAAAATGAATAAAACTTGGGCTTTTTCTATAAGCCCAAGAGAATAAATTTTTCTTTGAAGAAAAAAATAATTTCTAAAAATCCCAAATCATAAACTATAGTCAGACATTTGAATTTCGAGTGTAATATCTTCCGTCTGATTCCATAAATTTTAATGATTTTTCAAAGCTTATAAATTTCTTTACAATTCTTTGAAAATATTTTTTTTTAAATTTATGCTATATGGGTTTAAGTTTCAAAAATATTTAAAAAAAAATGTCTGAGAGTACGGTTTATGATTAGAGCAATAAATACTTAAATACAAAAAAATTATTTAAAAAAAAATTGTCATTCTGTTTTTTTTTAATAAACACATTAGGAATTCGAAAATAAAAGTGAAAAATTGAATCTTAAAATATTGAGGACATTTTGCATTTCCTGAACCTTATAAAGAATATTTTTAGACAATCAAAATTTATTCAACAATCTTTCTTTACAAAAATTAAGTATTGGCTTTTTATTGACGAAATTGTTAAACCATTTGTTTAACATCAATACATTTAAATAGTTAAAATTTTATTCAATTTAAATAAATTAGCTAAAATGCCAATTGAATAAAATAATTTAGGAAATGATATTATTTTTCGTAAGAATTTAATACTTAAAAATTTTAAAATACATGTTTTTTTGAGATATTAAGCTAATTCATTTTAAAATTCTTATCAATTTAAGCTTTCTTAAAGTTCTTATCAGAATTTTTAGGAGTTATTTCTTAAAACGAATTATTTATTTATCTATTCTTTTAATTATACCGAGCTAAAGCTCTTTCAGATTAAAAAATAAAAATCAAAAAATTAAAAGAAAAAAAATAAAATAAAATTGAAAAGTGAATTATTATAAAAGTAAAGCAAGTTAAAATAAAGAAAAAATTAAAGATAAATTGAAATAAGAAATGACAGGTGCTACATGTTTAACTATTATTTGAAAAAGAATAATTTTAGTTGCGTTTTCTAGTTCTCTTGGATTTTTTTAAATTACAGAAAATTGAGCTGCGTGTTTAACAGTTTGAATTAATTGCTTATTAAAGTGATTTGCTTTAAAAAAAATGCATCTTTAATTTTTGTTTTTAAAAGCAATTTCAAATAAATTGTTTTTTAGCAGGATAAATGAGCGAATAAATCTGCAGCCGGTATAAAATTTTTCAGAGCTATAAATCTTTTAGTACTGTATCCAAAATACATTAATATTTCGGGTGTAATTAAATGAGTAAATGATTAATTATTAAAAATATCTTCTGAATTTGCATCATATATTGAATTTGTTATTTTAAGTGCCTTTCTAAATAAAAATTTTATCTAAAAATTAACAAAGGAAATTATATTAAATCCATTATACCCCTATTCAAATTCGAATATTTTTCAAAATTAAATTTATAAAATTAAGACCTAATTTGATTCAAAACAAACCCAGGTCTATTTGACTCAATTAATAATTTTAATTTAAAATAAAAACTCTTTATCTTTTTTATTAGAATGAACTTTGAAGTCTTGCCTATTTTTTTGATTTAACAATTTGAAAAAATTTAAAAAAGGATTTCAAAATTCGAAACAAATAAAAGTTTGTCAGCAAAAAAAAATCTCTTTTCTTCACTTAATTTTATTAACTAAGCCAAAAACTGCTCTCCACAAATATTAAAATTTTTATCATAAAAAACTAAGATAACGATTTTTTCTTATTTTAAAACTTAAAATGATTTCTTTTTTATTTCTAGAAATAATTTTTAATTTTTTTTATCAAACCAAACTGCATTAATAAAAAGAAATCCGGATATTTTTTAATTTTCAGGAAAATATTTAAAATAATGTAAAGAAAAATGGAAGATCTAATACCGGAAGATTCGATGAATGACGCTGAACATAAAGAAACTTATTCAGTTATTCACCAATCGAATCCACCTTTATGATGATTTTACACTTGATTTTAAATACAAACCATGTGAATACAAATATTGAGATAGATATTTTTCATGATTAAATAAACTTTTTAATTTTTAAATAAATGAATTTTCGGCTCGATATGAATATTTTTTATTTTTAAATTATTTGCCATAAACTATTTATAATTTTAAAACAAAATTTCATTTTTTTTAATACTGTAACTCATTATCTAAATAATTAATTTGTCAAAAAAATATAAATTTATATAGCTAAAAGTTTCTTCTTATAGAATATTTTATTTTTAATGATGATTATTGAAGCTGATATTTTTTTATTTGAAAGATTTAGCGTTAAAAAATAACATCTAGTCCCATCTGACTCTTAGCAAACTCTGAAACCAGAGACGTCTCAGGAGATACATTTTTATAATTTTTATCTAGAATTTTGTATCAATTTTCTAAAAATCCAAGTATTTAATAATTATTGACCTAAATACTTTGCTTACTCAAAATTAAAAAAATTTATTTTTTAAAAAAAAATGGTACAAGATAAAAATGTTAGTTAGCTGTCCCATTAGTTTTTTGTGCCTGGGTGCAGGAGATTTAGCAGTATGACAGTCCCTGTTCAATCTTGTTGGCCCACATCTCAGTACAATATCGGTAATATTTTTTGATCCTTTTTAAAATAAAAATAATAAAAAAAAATTATTCAGAAAATTAAGTCCATTCAAATGGTCACAGTCCCGGTTCTAATATTACAAGACCAGGATCGGTGCCACTAACAAAGTCTTTCCTAGGTTCAATGAATCGTCAGAAATGATCAGTACCGTGACGGCATTAGCACTAACAGAACCAAATGAACCTTTTTGACTCTTTTAATTTAAATAAATCCATCAAATGAAAATTTTCTTTTTGCTTAATTTCTTTAAATTTTGTAATTTAATTTTGAAATTAAAATATTTGAAAAAAAATTTCTTCTTGCGGAAAAAATATACACAAAGGTACGCACGAGCCATTTTGACACGTGAATGTTTTTGGATTTAAAAAAATTTATATGTGAATTCCAATAAATTTATTCATATAAATTTTGTTAAATTATTACTAAATCCTTGAAATCTACTTAATCATATTAAAATGTCAGAAAAAAAGCTGCTTTGGAAGCTTCGGAATGTTTGACCAAAGTTGATGATAATGACTCAAATGCATTATCCAACTTGGGTCAACTTTTTCAGATTATTCAAATAATAATCAAACTAATCCACAAACATCATCCAGTACACCATCTACTGCAAGAAAACGATCAAATTCATTTGAATGCTCCTCAAACTCAACTCCACCAAAAAAAAAATAAGGAACCTAAAATTAGAAAAAAATGTAAAATAAAAATCCTGTAATGAAAGAAATAAAGCTAGTCTTTTTGAAAATTGTAAGTTGTTCACTTGTGTAAGTTGTCTCGGAAAAAAAATTAATACTCTAGTTTTTAAAAACTGTACCGAAAATGATGAAAATGGTAATAAATAACAAATTTGCTTTTTATCTCAATTTAAGTGAATATTTTTTTTGTTTTTTAAAGATATTTTATAAGAATATTATTATTTTAAAAAAATTAAAATTTAACCATTTTGAAAAAATTGTGCAAAAAAAACTTATTAGCAAAAACTATGAAAGGTCCATTTCAACGCGTATGCTGTTTAAAGGTATAAAAAAATTTGGTCCTCCAAGTGTTAAAATTTGAAAGAATGATGACCAAATAAGAATAAAGATAAAAAATTTATTAATTTTAACATATTTTGAAATGAATAATTCTGGGCATTGTGAATTTTTATCAATATTTTTAAATTTAATTTTAACTTTAAGAAAATCACGCTTACTACTTGTAATTAAGACAATGAATTACTAAATAATTATTTTAGTAAGAACCTTAGTGATTTATTTTTATCTATCCTTTAATCTGAATCATGAAATATCATGGAACACTTTTTCAAAGATCAAAATTTAAAAATTTTAAATAAAAGTTAAGTAAAATTTGATTTTGAAACAATAAAATATTAATGCATTTTTAAGCTTTTTTTTTATTCGTAATTTTTTAATTTAAAAAAATGTTAAAGCTTAGATACAACCTGGTAAAATTTACCAAAAATGCACTAAATTCTCATTTAAAAACTCGTAAAATATCCACTTTGAGTCCTGTTTTGTCAAAATTTATCGCAGAAAATAGAATTAAAGTAAAAAAAGAAGCCTCATTTTTATCTTCATATCTAAGCAGTTCGAGTCAAAAATCTAGCTCGACAGGAAGTGATCAATCTGAGTTAATTGTTCAGCATTCAAGCGAAGGAATAGTTGAGCTACAACTGAACAGATCTCTTGGGAAAAATGCTCTAAGTAAAAAACTACTCTTCGAAGTAAGATCACCGGATTTCTATTTAGAAAAAAAATAATTTTAAATATTAAAAGTTTGAGGTTTTTGTCAACAGTGTTCGCTATGATAGAAAAGCTAGATGTGTGATCATTCGAAGTCTGGTTCCGGGTGTTTTTTGCGCAGGTGCTGATCTAAAAGAAAGAGCCAAAATGCAACAGGAAGAAGTTGGACCTTTTGTGTCAAGAACCAGAAAATTGTTTGATGAATTATCGCGTTTGCCAGTGCCAATAATAGCAGCAATTGATGGAGTGGCTCTTGGAGGTGGATTAGAAATGGCATTGGCTTGTGATATTCGAGTGGCTTCTTCATCGGCTAAAATGGGTCTGGTTGAGACCAAGCTAGCCATAATTCCAGGTGCAGGTGGCACTCAGCGCTTGACCAAGTTAATCGGTATTCCCAGAGCAAAAGAGTTGATTTATACTGGTAAGGTTTTGGATGGTGATGAAGCCTTGGTATTCGGTGTGGTCAACTACAGTGAGAAGCAAAACGATCAAGGAGATGCAGCTTATAAAAGAGCCTTACAAATAGCTGGTGAAATTGTAAAAAATGGTCCAATTGCTGTACAAATGGCTAAATGCGCTATTGATTCTGGAGCCGATGTGGATATTCACACTGGCTTGAAAATAGAAGAATTATGCTACTCCAGACTCATTTCAACCAAAGATCGCATTGAAGGTCTGACTGCATTTAAAGAAAAACGAGCGCCTAAATATCTAGGTGAATAGTTTATTTTAGTTTTTTGCTTAAAAAGTATAAATAAACATAGTTTAATAGCCAAAAAGTTTTCTTAGTTCATTAGCCTCTTGTGCCATTTCTTCCATTGTTCTTAATCCAGTCGACATATCTTTGTCATGATCCTTTAATTTGTCGTAGATTTCATCTTTTTCAAAGTCACCTTTTCGTCTCGGTAAAATATGCATATGCACGTGCTAAAAATTAAAATCTTTTGAAATAATGATTTTTAAATTCAATCAATGTTTTTATTTTAACAAATTTCCTTTTTGCATACTGGAAATTGGTTACTCTAAATAAATTAATTGAAAATTTTTAAGAATTAGTAAATTTAGGTACATGAACCAAAGAAAAAAAATTGAAAAATCAAAATATGACATCACAGTCTGAAAAATAATTCACTTATTTATTTCTGATCTTGTTCTTAAAAAAAAAGCTTTTAATTCAATGAATTAAATAAAAATTTATAATGCTTGATGTTTCTAGTGTTAAAAGTATATTCAAATATTCAATAATAAAAATTAATAATCTATTCTCTAAATGTTGATTAAAATAGGGTATTTAAATTCTTAAGATGGAAACACATTTTTATTTTTAATATAATATGCTATTAAAATTTTTTTAAATAGAAACTTAATTAACAAACTTGATGGCTTGTTTTGAGTTTGCTTCAATCCAGATTTAAGGTCTTTAAATTTAATTGTTAAAAATAACAAAATACTCAAAAATTAATATTTAATCTGATTATAGACCATAATTCAATGCTTTTTCTACTTCGTGATTTTGAAAGAATTCTTTTTTAATTAAATAATGTATGAAAGAAAAAATAAATCTTATTTTAGCTAACTGAAATCTTTTTTCAATTTAAAATATCATTTCAATTCAAAAAGTTTATCTTAAGATATTAAAATAAATCTTTGATTTAATTTAAATAATTTTAATGTAATATGCTTTACATGCAATGTAGATTTAGAAAATTAAAAAAAATTGTAAAAACATTTTCTTAATCCATTGATAAAATCGATTTTAAATTTAGTTAACTGATTTTTTGTAAAGTTTTGTTTTCATTTTATAACTTATTTTGAATTTTTTTTGAATTTCTTTTTTAAATTTAATTGTGAATGCTGAACACAAATGCTTTTGAAGCAAAAAATCTCAAATAAATTTTACAAAAAATCAGTTAATACATTTAAATATTAAAATCGATTATCGAATGCACTGAGAAAAAGCTTTTTCTATTTTTTTTTATTTTCTAAATCTACATTGTATGTAAAGCATGTTACATTACAATTATTTAAATTAAATTAAAGACTATGTTTAATATCTAAGGATAAACTTTTTGAATTGAAATGATATTTTGAATTGATCATCAACTTCAAGATGCCTTGCTAACTTATTATATATAATTATAATTCATTAAGTATGACTTGGAATCAAATTAAGATCAGACCAAGATTCATGTAAAAAAAACATGAAAAGGAACATTGAAAAATAGCTTGAATTATTTTTTAAGACATCATTGGAAAAAAGGATACCAGAAAGCAGTGAATAGTTCCCGGTGAAGCAACCAGGTATGTTGTTAAAATTTATAGATTTTAACCAAGGGTACCATGGATTTTTTTTTTGAGTTTTTTCCAGATAGCGTTTCCATTGACGCGGAAATGAGAAATTTTGGTATTATACAAAAATTACAGAACAAAAAGTAAAAAAGTTATAATTTTTTTTCTAATTGTGCAAAAATGATTCTGTACAATATTTTATATATTTGTACAAACAAAATCTGAGCTCTGCAAAAACTATGCAATTTTCTGAAAATGCACACAAATTTGATTTAAATTTGCAATTAATTTCTAAGTTTTTGCAGAGCCTAAAATTCGTTTTTACAAATATGTAAAATATTGTACAGAACCATTTTTGCACAATTAGAAAAAAAAATTAAAACTTTTTTACTTTTTGAAGTGTAATTTTTGTACTAAAATTCAACATCGCCATTGACGCTGACATTTATTCTGAGCAACTTTTGCTAAATCGTTGCATTTGTGAACAAAAGGCTGATACTCTTACTTGCATGATAATGCCATATCGTAAAAATACAAAGGAGAAAATCCAAGAATTAGAGGCCTTGGAGATACTGTCCCAACCAGCTTAAATTCATGACTTGGCACCTTCAGATTACTAATCAAAGAAGAGAGTGAAGAGATTTTGGATGAAAACTGACAGAATGATACCGTATGGGCACATAATAATTGTCACAAAAATGGATGAATGTTTGTGAAAAGTATGAAATTTATTTCGGAAATTAATTCTTATTTTTTGCTTAAATAAAATAATTTTTTTTTTGTTTAAAATAACCGGAAACTTGTGCAACACCATAATATTTTTGAAAATTAAAAAAGCGATTTTTTATTATTAAATTTCTTATAAGAATTATAAGAAGCTTCTCTGCTTTTCTAGTTTCAATACACTTTTTCAATTGAAATTCATTTTGATTTAAAAATAGTATATTTAAAAAAAATACTTTAACAGATTGACCAGACTCAGGTCCATCTTGGATACCAAAATTCAACGAAGTTGCATTAAAATGTTTCTCTAGCTTTGCTGCTACATATTTAGCTGTGTGAAACAAATCAATTGCCTCTTCACTAGTCATATCTTCTACTCTATGACGAATAGGTTTTGGTATAACCATAGCATCTTAATAGACAATTAAAATTTAAATACAAATATTAATATATTAAATATTTTTTATTTTTACGTCCTGGCACTATAGGTTTAATATTGACGCATGCAAAGCAGTGTTGGGTCTCCAAAAACACAACTTTATTTTCAATCTTAATTTTTTCGCTAAAGTAATAAAAATCTTTGTCAATATTTTCTTTAAAAAAAAAATTATTTAAATTAAAAAAAAAATAGAGCTTTTATTTCTTGCTTTTAATAATCGGATATTGAAGATACAAATCAGATCTTATACTGTTCAATATTGGCATTGATTTTCTCACTTCCTGTAAATAAGTAAAATCAAGCTCTACTACCTGGAGACACGGACTCTCTTTTTTTAAATCGGCTAGAACTTTGCCCCATGGATCGACCACCATTGAGTGACCATAAGACGATCTTTTTTCATTATGTTTACCGACTTGAGCTGCTGCAATAACAAAACATTGATTTTCAATAGCTCGAGCTCTTAGCAATACTTCCCAATGAGCTTCACCAGTCGGTTCTGTGAAAACACTCGGATATGTCAAAATGTCGGCACCGAATTTCCTTAATATATTGCTCATTTGAGGAAATCTCAAATCGTAGCACTAGTAGAAAAATAAGAATTATTAGAATGATTTTACAAAGACCGTCTTTGTAAAATCATGTGCAAGGCTTGCACATTAGTCACAATTTTAAGACAAGTCGTTACTTAAATATATTTTCGAAAATTTAATAGCTTAAGAAATGATTTTTTTTTCAAAAAATCAGGGAAATGCCAACATTTATTTAGAGATAATTAATAAAGATAAGAGCCTTAATTAAAATAATTAATTCAGATTAAAATAAAAAATTTCTAGGTAAAATTATTTTAGATTTTTAATTATTTTATATAATTCTTTCATTTTATAAATCAAGTCAAATAAATTTTGAATAAAATATTGTTCGGTACCGTGAAATGTGGTATATACATACAAAATTAAAAATCATTCAGAATATAATAAAAGATGCTCAAATATGCTTGCCTGAAATCTTAATTGAGAAAAAAATTTTGATAAAATTTAAAGGTTCACTTGACCAAAACACAATTAAATTTTTCCAGCATACATATTGGAACTTAATATACAAAATTGCATTAATTCAGAATTCTAATAAAAATGCTTAAAAAATCTATTTGAGAAATAATTTTAAGTTGAGTAAAAATAAATAATTCAATAACTCGCTTAGAAAAAACTGTATATATAAACCCGACAGCCAAAGGAAGAATTTTCAAAATTTATTTAAAATACAGAGTTTATACCCATCTAATTGTTCTTGGTACCTTATGGAATTCAAAAACAAACCAACCCGGAAATAGGCACATCTGATTTATATTTTTATTATTAATATTTCTATTTTTATCGTTTTTTTTAAAGAGTCAAAATTGATTTATATTGAATCAATCAGTCAACAAAAAAAATTACAATTTTTATTCTTAAATTAATAAATTTAAAAGTTTGTACATAATTCTCAGTATTTTATATTATGTTAAAAAGTTAATGAATGCTAGGATGAAAACCATGTATGCTGAAAATTTTTCTATTTATGCTGAATTATTAATTGAAATTTTAGTGGAATTGCTTTTAATAATTTAAAAATATGAAAATTCCAAGAATCGCGCATCACTCATTACAGTCTAGTTTCTGAAGCTGAATGTCTGAGAATACCACCAGAGCTTTACCAGAATAAAACAACAAGACTGATCTATCTTGATAACATGGAAAAGAGCCTGACAATTATACACGGTTACTACGCGAATAATTTTTTATGTCCTGTTTAAAAAAAAAACTAAAAAGCAAAGACCAACTTCAAGAAGCAAAAATATGAAATTTCTAAATGCTCAACTAGATGGGGCAATTTTTTTATTAAAATTTTATTTCTTATTTAATTGAAATTTCTTTTTAAAAAGACTTAAAAGTGATATTTCCGAGGCTTATAACTTTTTTGTTTTTTTAACTTTTTCTCCTCCATTCGGTAGCCATAAGCTTTTTTATTTAGAATTATTGAAATCTTGGTATATTTTTGGCAGGTCATAATTTTTAAAAGTATTTCCGAGACTAATTTGAAACTTAATCAAAATATATTTAAATAATTAAATATTCAAATAGTAGGAAAATTTTAAAACAAATCTTTCGAAACAATAATGAAGAATATTTCAAAAATTCTAATTTAAGCGTGGGAAATATAATAATTAGAAAGCTTAGCTACCTCTATATCTTTACTGCATAAAATATTAATAAAATCCATTCTTAATCCCGGTTAAAATAATTAAAAAAAAATTTCAACGAGACTTTAAACAGGTTAAATCTTATTTAAATTAAGCCGGAAGAAAATTTGTAAAAATTTTTCAAGCATCCTAAGGAATTCTAGACTGATGAATCAAAAGATGGAAAGATAATTTTTTTAAAAATATTTAAATTAAATAATCCAACAATTTGAATTAATTGAAAATTCATCTTTTTTTTTTACATACCATTAGAAAGGAAATTTAATTAAAAAAAAATATGGATAAATTTATAGTGGATTATCTTCTGAATTCAAAATTATAAAATTAAAAACTATAGCTTATTTTGATCCATATCAAATTAAGTATTAAAAATTATCTATTTCTATTTTTTACAAATAATACGGTATTGTAAAATTCTTTAGAACAATTAATTTTTCAAACAAAAAGACTTGATCTAAAATTAAACTCTAGACTAAAACACAATTTATGATTTCTGTATATTTACTATGCAATTTCCCAATGTCCCTACAGGACTCTCCATTGGCATATAAAAATCCGAACCAGGAACTGTGTAATCAGACTCTTTAAGCGAAGTTAAAACATCACCATTTTTCAAATTAACTTCGAATAAATGAACTTTATCATAAATTCCCTTAACTTCGCCTTTATCGCTTAAAATAACACTTGTGTTGTAAATTTTCGGATGCTCATGAGGGCCTATTTTTCTATGAAAACTTCCAATGGAAATCCAAACTTTGAGTGCTGATGCCAGTTCTTTTAACTTAGTTATAAATTCACCATCTAAAGTTTCACCTTTTTCAATAGATGCTTTTACTGATTTTTCAATGTAATCACACGCTTCTGGCAAAAAGACCATCTTAAACAAAAAGTTTAAAATATTCTTTATTCTTAAATGAGATTAATTACTTCAGCGCCCTGATCTTTAGCTCTAGTGATTAAATCTTTGCATATGTTAAAATTTTGATTTTTGTCTTCAGTACAGGTTAGTTGACAGATGCCTATTTTGTGTTTAGATGTTCTAGGACTTAAAAATAGTTCACTGTTCGATTCTGAGACAAAAACTGATGACATTCTTTGGCACAAAAAATAACTAAATTTAAATGATTTCAATAGGGTTAGTTTATAATTCATTAATTTAGATCTAAAAAACTCATTAAATTTTTAAGGACCCTAAAAGCCATCTACTGACAATTAATATATTGAAATGCTTTATTAAAACATATTTAATTTTTTATTTAAAGACATGAACAATGACCTTACATATTTGGAAAATTTAAGTTTATGATGAAAATTTAATGGTCATGCTCCGTAATTATAAAATAAGGTCTTTTACGATTTTTAATATGGAATTTTTTACAATGATATATTTTTAAGTTAAACAGATTATGTCTAACCATTTGCAAGTATCTTGTTTAATCATTATAACTTTTGCAGACACTAAAAATTGAGTTATCGTAAACCTTTTTTAAGAGTTTTTAGTGCTGGACTAAAAATTGAAAATTAATAATATAAGATTTTTAATTTTTTTAATAAACAATAATTTGAAATAATTTTTAGATTAATTTTTGATTCGGCCTCAAGGTTTTCAAACATTAAAATTTCGAATCTTGTCCAGTCCAAAGTGTGATCAACTGCTCACAAAAAATCTGTTCAATTTAAAGATGCTGGTTTGATGAACAAAAGTTTTATCAATTTTCAATTGCAGTTTCTATTGAATGCAGCAGAAATACAACCATTCAATTCAAATATTTTAATATGCTTAAATAGCATTTCATAATGAATTAAAATAAATTTTTTTTTCAGATTTTCAAAGTAATTCGAATAAATAAAAGCCACTATTAAATTTTTAGCAATTTAATTTTTAATAATTAACTTTTTTAATACGATTTTGATTTTTTTGTGAAAATTTATTTTTTAACATTCTTCAAATTCAAAAAAATTTTACTTAACATGTCAAAAATATTTAAAATTAATAATTAATTTTTAAGTTTTATTACTCGTTTTTTGACATTTTATCAAAAACTAAAAGTTGAGCCTATAGCAACAAAAAAAAACACCTCAAATTATGCCTCTTAATTTGGTGTTTTACGAAAATTTACGGATTACTATAAAAATATGTTTCTGCGAAAAATTTTACAACTAAAAAATAGTTGAAAACCCTTTTTTAATAATAATTTTTGATCGTAAACTTCAATTTGCCACATATATTTGTCCTTTTTTTTTGCTATTTTTTACTCTAATTTGTTCTAACCCAGAGGTTGATTTAAATATGGAAAAAGCAAATAAACTTAAAAAAGCATAGTTGTCAAATTCTGTGGAAATGAATAAAAATTTTAATTGTTTTGGCAAAGTAGTGTAAGGATTTTGTCTAATTTTCAATAAAGCATTTAGATATCCATTGTCAATAGGTCCAAAAAGTAAACAATTTTCGGCAAACCAACACCGATTGAATTAATTCACTATATAAAAGTAATTAAATGTCACAAAAATTTATTTTCAATAGAAAAAAAAAATAATAATCAATAATCAAAAAATATTTTTTAATCAAGTCTCTCATCAATAAGCACATAACCTTTGACAAACGGAACACCACTAGCTACCTTTTGTTGATAAGTAGTGTACTGGGATCCGAAAAATTTAATCAAATAATATTCTTCGTAGATAATTCTGGATTTGAAAAATTTCCACGATACCATTGTGTATAGGACAGCGCATATTGGGTTGGCCAGCAAAATTTGGGTCCCGATAGACCAGTAGAACCATCCGAAATAGGATGGATGCCGCACTAATCGGTAGACTCCTTTGGTCACCAGGACATGCTCTTTGTGATGGGTTTCCTGGACATAGTGGTTGAAGTTTTTTCCTGCAGTGTACATTGCCAGTTTGCGGAAGCTTTCCCCAAACAAGCACAGCGACAATCCGATGCAGCGCAGATACAAATTTTGCTTCAAAGTGGGAAATAAAATGGCTTCAATAAAAAACTCGCTCCACGAGGACAAAGCGGCTATTGCGTACTCTTTGCTGTGGTTTAGCAGAAAAGAGCTTGTTGACACTTCCTTGGGGTTGTATAAAGCGGTGAATACAAATTCACTCAGGTGAAAAAAACTCAACACCATCAGGTAGTATCCATAAGTGTTCAATGTCGGAAGAGACTGCTGGGCTGCCAGGATGTATCCAACTAGGAAAACATTGGTTATCAATGCGCTTCTCCAGTAGATTTTATAAATCATTATTGAGCTGAGTGTGATCATGGATGCTAGGTTGCTTGACAGAAAAATTAGTGTGGTGAATAGGAACCACCAAAAGTTGGACACATTAACAACAATTGACATCAGAAAATAGATGGTGCTTGTGATTAGGACTGGTGTAAAACTGAGTAGAACTGAATAAATGTATTTATCTTTTTCTTGATTAGTCATTTTAAAATAAAAAATAAATTTTTGTTAATAAAAAAAAAGTTTTTTTATTAGAATTTAGTTAGTCCCAAGGATACGGGTTTTGGCGATTTTTGCGCACTATAAATCTAACTTTTCGGTCTATTTCGTTAGAATAGATTTGCATGCATCTCTCGAATGAAAGGCGATTGCGGCGTTCGAATGGCTTTTCGTAGGTTTCCCAGCGGCGCGATGTCTCGATTACTCTTTCCGAAGACAGAACTTTGTTCAATGCTTTGAGAGCTTTGTCGACTTGGTTATCTTCAACAAGTACAGTTCTGGCTATAAATTTCAAATGCTTCATTCAGCTTAAAAATAAATTTAAAACTGGGTTTTCATGGCGATGGAGGGGGTTCGCTTCTTACATAATTTTCCTTTAGATTATTTTTTTGAAAATTTAGCCAAAAATTATTAATTTTTGTTCTTTTTTGCTCGAAGTGTAAATGAAGGTAGCTTTTCAAGTGTTTTTTATTTTAATTTTATTTTATTTTTTTAAATTTTGAATAATTGTACAAGCAATAAAGCGCTCCAGAAATGCTTGTCTAGATGCTGAACTAACATCTTATTTAGATCGGTTTATTAATTTTTTTTTTATAAAAATCAATAGTTAAATTAAAAATCTGATAATATACAAAAAAAGTTATAAAAAAAATTTATTTGATGGTTTTGAAAAAAAAAAGTTAACAAAAAAATTTTTTTGAAAATGTTTGCTCAAAAAAACAGACTTGGCTGACGGAAAATTGAATTATTCTAGAACCTTAGGTAAATAGAGACAGTGATGATTATGATTATCTTCTTTTTATTTTTTTCTGATTTGAGTTGCTAAGATATTTCGAATCATAATTTTGATGATTTGCATCGGTAAATGCTAAAAATGCCAATTTAAGATCTAATTATTTTTTCCTTTTGCGAAGAGTCTAAAAAATAAAATTGACAAAACCACTAAGCAGATAGTTGGCAAGCTAAATTGATTACCGGAAAGAAAAAATTCGTCAATAATTAGACTCTATCTTGTCATTAGTTGAATAGATTTTTAGATGATTTTTTTTGGAATATCCGATTTCTCAGTAAAAGAGATAAAATTTTGGCATAGCGACGGTGTGCTATCAAAAATTGGATCGATATGGGACTAAAATATTTCCGGTCTAGTTTTTTTTCAGAATTTTTTATAATAATTCCTGCAAAAAAGTGGATAGTATCTATTATTCTAAAATATTAAATTTTATTTTTTCTAATTGTCTTTTAAAAATAAATAAAAAATCTAATTCAGAAGATCTAATTGTTTTAAATTTTTAAAGAGTGTTTACAAAATTATTATTTTTTTTTTAATGTTTAAAAAAAGTCTACAAATTCAAAGGTAAAGAGATTCAGATAATTTTCATCATATATGGTGTATTTTTTTATTATTGTCTTTATTAAATTATATCCGTTCTAGTATATTTCCAAATTTCTTATAAAAATTCCTGCAAAAAAAGTTGATAGTCTCTAATATTCTAAAATTTTTAAATTTTTTTTAAATTTATTTTTTCTATTTGCCTTTTAAAAATAAATAACAAATCTAATTCAGAAGATCTAATTGTTTTAAATTTTTAAAGAGTGTTTATAAACTTATTAATTTTTTTATTTTTATTTAAAAAAAAAAGCCTACAAATTTAAAGGTAAAAAGATTCAGATAATTTTCACCATATGAGAGATTCAGATAATTTTAATCATATATGATTATTTTTTTATTATTTTCTTAATTAAATTATATTACTAGTATTTTTCATAATTTCTTTTAAAAATTCTTGCAAAAAAAGTGGATAGTAGCTATTATTCACTGATATTAAAGATTTAAATTTTTTAATATTTATTTTTTCTAATTGCCTTTTGAAAATAAATAACAAATCTGTATCTGAGTGATTGAAGATTTAAATTTTTGGAAAGGGTTTATAAAATTATCAAAATTATTTTGTTACGTTTGAAAAAAAACTTAAAAATTTAAAGGTAATCGCAAAAAGATTCAGCTTATTTTCATTATATATATAGTGTATTTTTTTTATTGTCTTATTATAAAAATATATCCGGACTAGTTCTTTTTCAGAATTTTTTTATAAAAATTCCTGCAAAAAATTAGGATAGTAGCTATTATTCAATAATATTAAAGATTTAATTATTTTTTTTTAAATTCTATTCTAAAATAAAAAATTTTGAAAGTCAGATAAACAAACAAATCTGTATCTAAGTGATTGAAGATTTAATGGTTTTAAATTTTTGGAGAGTGTTTATAAAATTATCAAAATGATTTTGTTACGTTCGAAAAAAAAAGCCTACAATTTTAAAGGTTTATAAAAGTATTTAAGTAAATTGCAACGAGATTCAGCTAATTTTCATTATATATGATGTATTTTTTATTATTGTTTTTATTGGAATCAAGCTACTTGAAATATATTTGAAATATATTTTCGACACAAAACAGACACTTAATATTTAAATATATAAAATTTCGATATTTTTATTATTTTATTTTCTGCCAATGGACCAGAATTGTCAAGTGATAAGCGATCAAATAAAATTGGAAGACAAGGAATAGTTTGCGAGTAAATTTTTTTTCAAGTGACTAGTTTATAATGGCCTCTTTTAATTTAAATTTGTCACTTTTGCTGAAGCTTTATTAGTACCATTTGAAAAAATATATGAATTTACAAAGAATTATTTGATTTATTTTTAATTTAGGACTAAAATTTTTTTTTTCATTTTTTTTAATCTAAAACAGTGAGGGTCTTCTGTGGCGTGATTGCGCAAATATGTGCTTCAGAAGATTCCACTTGATGAACATTTTCTAAATGTCTTTTATTTACAGGTCACTATTCGCTTTGTAACAGTAGTCAAAGCGCTATGAAAAAATTTGACCTAAAATGTCTCAGGTAGATATTGAATTTTTGAATGGAAGAAGATTTTCTAGTAACTCGATCTGCTCTCTCGCGCAAAAATATGCTGGTGATTTTAAATAACATGATATTTTGTCAATAGAAGAGAAACAAAAAAGAAAAATTTTGAATTAAAATTTTTATTTATCTTTAAAGATTAGTTTTTTTTCTTTATTCTTCTAGAGAGATTTGTTCAACACCCAGAGGTAAAGTTCGGTCTGAAAAAGAATTTCCTGTAGTGTTTTAATTAAATTTGGAAAAATATTTTAAGAATATTTAGTCAATTGTTGTGTTTGGGTTGCTGAGGGCAAAACTGATAATTATTCAGAACAATAGAGTATTGATTTTATTGTCCGGGTCATCCGCAAAGATGACTCGTTCTACTTTTTCGATGATACTAATTTTTCTACCTGATTTTCAGCATTAATAGAATTGTGCTACAGTTCGAGATTGTGACAAAAAAAAACATTCTGAAGAGAGGGCTTAGAATAGAGATACTTAGAAATTGGAGGCCTCGTTTCTAGAAATGTGGCAGATTTTGGATATTTAGTCCGGCATTCGATTAGCAACCATGTCGCTATTGTCACATAATTATCAGCCAAAGTCAAGAATTTGATTAGCTTATAAACAATAGAGGGCCAGACTTGTTTCTATTTAGTTGAATAGCTAAGAGCTAATTTAAATTTTCGAAAGAAAAAATAGAAAAAAAAAAAAAAAACTACCTGAAAATCTATTTGATAATTCAATTTTTGTTTAGAAAAAAAAAAGAGCTCTACCGCTAATAAGTAATTTGATCCAAAAAAAAAAATTATAATTGTTTATTGTTTCAAAATTTAAATTTTATTTCTAACCGTGGTGACTAAGGTGGTCTTGTGCAAACGCTAGCAGTAAAAACTTTTATCAATTTCATAATATATTTTCTCCAAAATCATTCAGGTTTCATCAGAGTTAAATTTTCTACTTTTTTTGTGTGTATTTTGTTATGGAAACAGAGTTGTTGATCATTTATGATGAGATTTCGAAATCAGAAAAAATCTCCAAATTTGTTTCGAGCTCTGAACAAAAAAAGAAATTAAGAGCAGTGTTTTTCTAACTAGTTCTTACCTGATTTTTATCTTGTCTTGCTCTGATGTGACAAAGCTTTTGAGTTTGGTTAAAAATTAATATCTCACATTAAAAATTTATCTAGAAAAAACACAACTCTCATCCATAGTATGTTTACTTTGCATTAGAAATGTAAATGCTACCTGAACAAGTCGATGTGGAGGCAGTTTGAGAGCCGAGTAGATAAGAAATCGATAGGCGGCATCTTATTCAGAGTTCCATTAGTCTCAAGAGCCATTAGCAGGAGGAAGAGTTATCAAATATTTTTTCAAAGTTTTAAATAAAGAGTAGGCATTCAGGAATTGGCAAAGTAAATAGTGAGATATATATTTTTATACGAGTGGCATATAGGTAATAAATTTATATTATTTTTTCTCTCTATTTAAATCGATATCCGAACAAGAAATTTATTTTTAATCAGATTTTAATAGCTTCAAAAAACACTTCTTCACTTTAATTTAAAAGAGGGTTTTTTTTTTCTTTTCTAAAAACAAAAATTTGTCTTTTTAATAAAATTTTTTATTAAAACTTGCAATCCATTATACTTTTTTTAAGTCGAAATTATTTGAAATCAACAGTCAAATAGCTCGACTTAAATTGTCTAGTGGCATTTTTTGCTTCTCTCTCTCTCTCTCTCTCTCTTTTTTTATTTTTTTATTAAGCTAGATTTATTTTCGGTTGTCAATGGATTTATTATAATTTTGGAAAATTTCTCTTCTTTTTCAGTATTCTTCACATGCTAAAGTGTAATCAAAAATATAAAATCTCAACGTTGCTGGAGAAAATTTATTTTCGAATCTACCTGAAAGAGGATCAGCATTTTTAATTAAAAAAGAAATGAGCAAGCATTGCCAAGCTAAGTAACTTATCAATCATATCGAGATTTTCTAATTAAGCTGAAGGCAAATAATCTTTGAAATTCACGCAAAAAGCAAAAAAATTGATTTTTTTTCCTCTTTTTCCTGTGTCCGAGCAAAATGCTAAATTAAACACTAATAATAAAAAAAAGATGTATAATTAAAACTCTGAGAGAGTTGGCAGCATTGTTTGTTCTCATTTTTTAATTTTTCGTTTAAGTGAACAAAAAAAAATTATTTTTAAATTTTTTTTAGATAATTTTGTATTTTTTGTTAATTTCTAAATAGATGAATAATTCCTTATAAAAAAGAGGTATAATTAAAGATTTGAGAGAGTTGGCACCACTGTTTTTTCTCGTTTTAAAAATATTTTTTACATGAACAAAAATTTTATTAATTTGGAACTTTTTTCGAGATAATTCCATCCAATTTGGTATATTTTGTTAACTAAAATCTAAAGGTAATCAATAAAAACTAATAAAGAAAGCACCAGTGTTTATTCTCATTTTAATTTTTTTTCTTTCACAAGAAATAATTCTATTTTGTTTTATTTTTTAAATTAAAAAAAATGTATAATCAAAATCTGAGAGAGTTGGCAGAATCATTTATTTATTCTCTTTAAAATTCTTATTTTTTTTTTTTCAAAAAAATTTCATTTTAAATTTTTTGAAAATCTTTGTCCAAAATTTTGCTAGTTAGAATGTAAAGGTAATGAATTTAAACTTATAAGTTAAATAAAAAAAAGACTTTTAATCAAACCTCTGAGAGATTTGGCAGCACTATTTAATCTCTTATTTTTTTTTCTTTCAAAATAATTTCATTTTAAATTTTTTGAAAATCTTTGTCCAATTTGGTAAATTTTGATAATTAAAATGTAAGGTAATGAATTTAAACTTATAAGTTAAATAAAAAAAAGACTTTTAATCAAACCTCTGAGAGATTTGGCAGCACTATTTAATCTCTTATTTTTTTTTCTTTCAAAATAATTTCATTTTTAATTTTTTTAAAAAGCTTTGCCCAATTTTTTAATTTTTGTTATTTTTTTTATGTAAAATTAATGAATGAACACGTTAGAGGAAGCAAAAAAAGATGTACAACCAAAACTGTGAGAGGGTTGACATTACTGTTTATTCTCATTTTAAAAATTTTAATTTCCCAATTTTTTTTTGTTAATTTTGAATTATTTTTTAGATAATTCCGTCCAATTTTGTATATTTTGTTAATTTTTTATGTAAAAGTAATCAATAAATCGTCAAAGAATGAGATCTAAGCCGAAAGCAAGAAGAATATCAACAGGTAAGAGCCAATATTGGATTTTAATTCAAAGAAGCTTTATATTAATAAAAGACAATAGCTAGAAGCTAATAAACTTTACTGAATCATATCCATTAAAAGCGACCATAAAGCTTACGTACAACTAAAAAAAAGAAAAAAGAGAAAAAACATAAAATTTAATTTATTCAAGCATCATTTTATTGTTATATTTCAATATACTGAAGTTGACTCAATTCAAAAATTGGAATTTGTTGACTTTGTTTGTTATTTTTTCTTGTCTTTTATTAAAATTATTTGTTTATAAGCTGAAAAAAGTTTGTTTCATCGTGTCACCTTAGAAACCATCTTCATTATTACCTGAATAATCACTCTGATAATGGAGCATGTATAAAACGGGGCGGCACCGTGTCCTAGAATCGATTTGATCTATTGAATTCTAATTCAACAAGTCATGCTAGAAAAATTCTTTTTTTTTTTTTTCAATTAACAAATTGAAAACAAGTCTCTAAACGAGACTTGAATTTCAATTGATGAATTGAAGTTTTAATTTAGTTTATGATTTTGTTCGATTTGAACGGATTTGGAGAAAAATTCTAAAGAGCTTTATTCGCACTGAACACAAATTTTGGCCTAGACTCCACGATCTTGACTTATCTTACATTTGACTAAAACAAAATATGAAAAAAAGAGATAAACTTAAGATTGACAAAATTTATCTTGATCTCATTTTAACTTTTGATTTTTAAATATTTATATTTTTCATTAGAGAAAGTAAATGTATTTCACTTTTTGTTGTTCTTAGCTGAAGACGATACACTCTAGCGTATCTCGACGCTTTATCTCCGAGATAACATTAAGTTGATACTCAAGATTGACAATAAGTTAGGGCACTGATTGTTCGGGCTCGATTGGTTTATCTCTTGATTGATGGTCTCACTCATCCGGGTCTGTATTTAAATGCGCTGCATCTATTTCGGACACACATTTAGTTGCCATGGCAACATCATTAGCCGTAAATTTTTTTTTTAATAAATTATCAAAAGTGATGAATTCAGGTTATCCTCGGATATTTAGTAATCTATCTTTTATTTATGGTATTTCTATCTTATCATGGCGTTGTTAGAGCTGAAAAGATTTCAAAAATCATAAAAGTTTATGAATCCCAAAGCTAATAAAATATCCAACTAGAAACAAAAAAAAATGTGATAATTGTGACTGGGTTTTTGACAAAATTTAAAAGACAAATAATTTTTTTATCTTCGCTAAATTCAATTAACTAATTGATATAAATGGATAAAGATGTTTTAGAGTGACTAAAAGATAAAGCTTTTTTTTTCTTTTTTTTTATCAAAAATTTTAAGAGAAAGGGCCAAATAAAATTTTATTCCGTTTAAAAAAAACAAGTGATAAATTTATCTCTTAAAAAAACATTTTTTTTTCTCTCGAAAATTTGTCATTAAGATTTGGCCAGAGCATACAAGATCTTAAATTGAATAGATAATATTTGATTTGTTTCCACAAAGACTTTGAATAAATATTTATTAAAAAAAATAAAAAGAATTTGGTAAAGATTTTTTTTTTCTGAATTTTAGAGTCTGCTGATAACCACATGGATCAAGTTAATCAAAGATCGCCACAAATGACTCAGCCAGAAGATAGCTGTGCGCCCACTGGCCTAAAAATAGAAGACAACATTGTTAAAGTGAGCACATTTGTGGAAAAAGACACAGTTTTGGACATACTTGAGGGTCAACTGGGCGAAAATGAGGCACTAAGCCATTTGATAGAAGTAGTGGATGCGGACCAGGAGACCAAGGGATGGTTCGAGTTTGACAAGTGTCCAAAGTGGCTTTCGCTGATAAAAAAGTGCAGTGTGAACCAAAATGCCAATGTGTACGCATTGTACTCGAACAACCACTTGAGTCTTAAGACAAAATTCGCCATGGACACCAACACAGAATTGTTGTTTGATTTTAGGGCAAAATCTGATGAAGAATCTTATGATAGTGAGGCTGAAATGGAGTTTTATAACGAAGGCGAAGTGAACGAGAATTGTGAGCCTTCTGGTGAGCTGGAAAGCTTAAAGTAACTTAATTAATACAATGAGCCTTATTTAAATTTAAGATTATTTTTTTTTATAGACGAAAATATGATGAGGAAGATGAGGAATCAGTAAAGTCAAACAAAATGGCCAAAAGCTCAGAATTTTCTGTCAATGACCATCTGGGCACATTTTTCCAAAGTAAAAGTGCTCAATTGAGCGAATTTTTGCAAGAAGTTCAAAAGAAAAATACTCAAAACTCAAGCGGAAGTGATTCGGAATCGCGTGCGTTTGCTTGTCCAAGTTGCGGCAAGACATTTGCCTCTTCCAGCGGCCTTAAACAACACATGCATATACATGGAAGTGTCAAACCTTACAAATGCGATGTAATTTTATTTAATTTTTTTTATTCTTAAATCAAAAATTAGTTATTAAAAAAATTATTATTTTTTTTTTAATTAAAGATATGCACCAAAGCCTATACTCAGTTTTCGAATCTATGCCGTCACAAAAGATCTCACACAGAGTGTAAAAATCAATTTGTCTGCAAGTTTTGTCGATCTCCTTTTCAATCAAGCAATTCTCTTAGCAAGCATGAGTAAGCAAAAATTTGACATAAAATTTTTTTAATTTTTAATTTAAAAAATTAATTTGGAAATATTCCGAATTTTTATTTAAAAAATTAATTTGAAACTTTTTTGAATTTTTATTTTAAAAAATAATTTGAAACTTTTTTGAATTTTTATTCTAAAAATTAATTTGAAACATATTTTTATTTTAAAAAATTAATTTGAAAAATTTCCGAATTTTTTTTAAAAATTTATTTGAAAAATTTTTTATTCAGTAAAATTCAAATAAAACTTATTTACAATTTTTTAATTGAAAAAAAAAATAAAATTTAAAAAAAAATTTTTTTTTTATAGAATTACATGTCGTAGTAAGTATGATGGACCGATAAAGTCGGGTCAATCGAGCCCGAACACAATCAAAGATGTGAAGTCAAAACAAGAGCCGGTCAGTCTGAAGTCCGATTCGGACTCTCTGTCAAACCAGTCCACTAGTGATCTGTCTGCCTCTAGTTTGCTAGAAATGATAAAAAATCAGCCAAAAGCCAACAATTCAGCAAATCCAAATTTTAACCTTCTCCTAAATTTGTTCAAGCCAAATTTGTGGCAGGGCCAAAGTCAATCTCAGTTCGGAAATTTGGCCCTTATGTCCCTGATACAAAATTCTGCCCAATTTCCACTAAGCCTAATTCAAAATCAATTGATCACCAATTTGTTCAATGGACGCAATCCGTCATCGAATGATACGGAGTCAAATTCATCTACACCAAACACAACACCATCATCGACCCCATCATGCACCCCCATACCAAACGAGCCTATCAACCTGAGCAACAAGCGGCCTAGTGCCGAAGTGGACGCTCCGCTGGACTTGTCGCGCAAAGTTTTCACTCAAGAGGACACGGAAATGAAAAAGTTTGCCACCAATGACTCAATATTGAACGGAAGCGACTTTTTCCAAAAGCTAAATGAAGAAAATGGCCTGAGAAAAAAAGGCAAAGCAAGAGCAAAAGTGAACTCGGCACTGTTGTCGCCAACATCGCCAACCAGTCAGTTTAAAGAGAACGATTTTGATGCAGAGGCCGACACCGAAGTCAAAGTGTTGACCAAAGACAAACACATTTGTAAATACTGCAAGAAATCGTTTCCGCGATCTGCCAATTTGACCAGACATTTGAGAACCCACACTGGCGAACAGCCCTACAGTTGTATGTTCTGCGAGCGTTCATTTTCCATTTCAAGCAATTTGCAGAGACACATCAGAAATATTCACAATAAAGAAAAGCCTTTTAAATGTCCCAAGTGTCACAGATGCTTTGGCCAGCAGACTAATTTGGACCGTCACATGAGAAAACATGACCATGGCCAAGTTCCCAACTATGCCAAGATGGCAAAGAGAAACACCAAAAAATCTGAATACCAAATTGATAAAATGGAATCCAATTCGGATGGTTTGATGCCCACTGGCTTGAGTCTGAACTCCAAGGTGGAAAATTTGACCAAGTTTAATCAGAATGTGTCCCATTCGGTTGAGGACGAGGAAGAAATTGAGGAGTACGATGAAGAAGAAGAGGAGGAGGAAGTGTCGGAAGAAGACAACGAAGAATTGGAAGAAGATGAGTCTGATTTGAATTCAATCAAAGCAGAGGAGCTTAGAGAGAGAATGAGCTTTAAGGAAAATGATGTGCTTGTTTCGTCATGAGGAGCTTAGCAATGACAATCAAAATTAAAAAAAAATTTACGTCCAGTTTTTAATTAAAGTATTATCATTGTAAATATATAGACTTACAAAAATTAATTCTGATAATTTTGAGATTTAATTGTATTTTTTTTTTAAGTATAACTTAATTTTTCTATTTGATTATTAATTGCACTTCGAGTCAAAGAGAATGAAAATTAATAGCCGTCCAGTTAATACACTCGAGTTTTTTTTCTTTTTTTTTTTAGATATTAAATGATTCTCTTGTCTTTTTTTAAGTAACATTCCTTTTTTAATATATTTTATTTAGATATTTAATTTAAATGCGTTATTTAATAAAGTTTCAAAAAAAAAAATTTTTTTTAATCAAGTCCAATTAAATTTTTGATTGTTTTTATCTAGAATTTAAAATTTAATTTAAAGCTAATTATTTGAGAGTTTTAAGTGATAAATATTTTCTAAGCCAATAGTACAAGATAATTTTTGTTGTTATCTCCTATAATATTAATTTGTTTTTATTTGATTTGAAAATTGCTTTTAAAAATTAATTAAAAAACTCATGAAGCTAATTTCGAAAATTGTCAACCATCCCTCGATCAATTGTTTGAATATATAAGTTTATTAAATGAATTTTTTTAACAAAAATCTAAAATTGAAAAATCAATAAAATGAAAATAGCTGGATATTTAATTGCTTTTTTTTTGCTTGCTTTAATTATCTGATAAATTATTCAAAATCGAAAAGAAAATTTAAAATTTGAATTGGAAAAAAAATTCCAATTTTTGACTAACTCGAATTCTTCTCGACTTAACTATTTGACCGATCATAAATATACTAAAAAAATATTTTCAATTCTGATTAACATTTTTAAGTAAGAAAAAAAATAAAGTTTTTCTTATTTTCGATTTTTTCGTAAAAGATTTTTCTATTAAAAAACAACAATAATTCTTTTTAAAGAATGATGTTGAATTAGTGGTATTTTTGCTTTGAATTAAATAAATGGTGCTAAAACAAGACTCAAATTTATTTTTAAAATGAATCAGCTACACCTTTTAAAAACAAATTTAAAAAAAAACAGATAATAAATTAAATTTTTATTTGAACAATATTTTTCAAATTTCATATTTATTCGTGTTTCTGGAATTAGAATTTTGTTGAATATTTGAGTAAATTGATCCACATTATTTTCATGATGAAAAAAATCAATTTTTTTTTTCAAAAAAAGTATTAAAACGCATTAAAAAAATCCGGACTTTATAAGTTCGCGATAAAAAAAACATATTAACTTGTTTATTTGAAGTAATAATTTAAAGCTTTAATTTAAAAAAATTTGTGGTGCAAAATTGATTATTTTAAGCCGAATATAAGTTTGCATTCTTGCCAAAATTTTACATTTGTAAGAAAAAATACAACAAAATTAAAACTATGATAGGAAAAAGATAAAACAGCTAAACAATTGACATAAAAACGACCTATTGGTTCAGTACTTAGTTCAAAATACCAATATGCAGTTACGGTTGAGTACGGCAACGATGTCAAAAAGAAGAAAAACGTCAACAAAACTATTGTGTAGGTCAGTGTTTTTGATTTTTGTTTGCGTCGCTTGGAAACTAAACTGCGAACTTTTTTGGCTGGCTTCAATG
This sequence comes from Brachionus asplanchnoidis, assembly GCA_025491095.1. Lineage (NCBI taxonomy): Eukaryota > Metazoa > Rotifera > Eurotatoria > Ploima > Brachionidae > Brachionus > Brachionus asplanchnoidis. Next base: position 1,153,957 of record JAILYF010000017.1, read on the forward strand.
AATGACATATAAGAAGAAAATTAAAAATCAAAAGAATAATAAAAGGCACTAGGGAATATATGTAAACATGAATCTAAAAAATAAATCTGAATTGTTTGCTTAAAAATAAAATTCATTAAAAAATTACTTTGTGCCATCTAGGAATGTAGGAAAACTCGTCAAAAAAATACTTGGGTGCATAGCACTTCACAATTGTTGTCTGATTTACCTTTGTGTAATAACCATTTAAAACAAGTAGATGTGAGTTGAGCAAAAATAAAAAAAACCCAAGAATAAAACAAAGAATCTTAGCATTTCTTGTTGTGGAGTATAATTTCCTCCATGCTATTTTTCGGACACTCAGGTATCTGTCGACAGTGGTGAAAACCTTTTAGGAAAAATTTAAAGGAAACAAAAAATACTTTGAGCACTTACCAGAAGCCATGCGCTGTATTGAAGACAAAAGTATTGCAAAAACACGGCTATTTTGCACCACCATGCGGAAATAAACTCGTGAGCAAAATCAAAAAAAGACATAAGGAATACATCTATGTTCCATACAGATAGGGCAAATATGTCGCTTATTGAAATGACCATTAAAAGTCGGAATGAAGTTATATTTCGGAGGGACTTACGTCGGCAAACAAAAAATGTTAGCATATTTCCTACTAAACCAAAAAAAAATAGGAATAGGGAAACTATGCCGAGAATTTTGTTACCAAGGTCTAATAACATTTGGATAGATCTAGAAATGATTCCATTTAGTTATATTAAATTATTTTTTTTATTTCAAAATACATTAACTCGGTAATTAAACGTTCTAATTGCTGACACCTTCTTCTTCCAACATTTGATATGGTGAATTAAATTTTTGAAATTTGATATTAATTAAATAATTTAAATACCTGAAAAAATTAAAAGTTAAAGCAAATTTTATTGATAAAATTGAATTGATATAATTTTCTGGAAAAAAAAGGACAAATAGCTTTATATTTTTAATAAATTTTTTTATTCAATCAAATGTGTTAGCCTTAATTATTTTCTATTTAAAAAAATGAAAAAAAATTTAAAGTTTAAATCAATGAAAAAATAAAATTTAAAATCTTTCATTATTTTTCTTTAAAAACATTATTTCATACTCAAAATTTGATCAATCTTTTCTGATAGAATAAATATTAACCATGATTGTTAAGAATTTAGTTGATTTAATTTTTTTGATTTCAATTAAAGTTTTGAAATATTGACAGCTTAATCGATTTATGAAGCATAAAGCGTCGGGGTAAAACAATAAAAAAGAAACTACAACTCTTAATCCTAACTTAAAAATCTAAAGAAGAATTATCTAAGATTAAGCTCTGAAAGCTTTTATCTAAAATTTTGTAAAGTTTTTTAAATTTAAAATTTAAAAAAACTTCAAAAAAATAAAATATGTTTGCTTTATTTATAATTATTTAGCCATGTTGAACAACCAGAGTGAATCGGTTCCTAGACCTTCAAAAAATTTGCTGATTGCACGAGACATTCAGCAAAAAAATGATCAAAACAGCCTTAAAACAACATCTACCTCTACGAGTAGTTTGAAAAATGTAGATCACCTTGAAAAAATTTTTCTAAAAGATCTTTCCATCAACAGAGTCCATTACGGCAAATATCTCATTTGCCGCACTGTGGAAGAAACTTTCTATGCGGATGAAATTTTCAAGTTAATCATTGAAGATGAATTAAGTGAAGTGGAAAACATTTTTCTATCAGACTTGATTTCAATGGAAAATTTTCAGATTAATTCCATTTTTATTATCAAAGAACCCCATCTTGTAATGAAAGATAAAGAATGTTTTATCAAAATTGAATCTCCAACTGATGTGCAAATGGTTTACAATCACGATATTGCCAAATGGCAGTCCAAAGACTCGTTTTTGACTGCTGACCAACTGAATCTTTTAGGTAATCAGAGTTTTTCCAACAAAGACTTTCACTCAGCGGTAAAATTTTACACTTGGGCATTAGATAAAAAGAAAGAGGCCAAAATTTTTGGAAATCGCGCCGCAGCTTTCTTAAATTTAAACTATTTCTATGAATCAAGTAAGGACTGTAAGATTTCAATTGAAATGAATTCAAAAAGTGAAAAAGCATTTTTTCGCTTGGCAAAATGTTGTTACCAAATGAAACAATTTGCTCAGGCTCTGGAAGCACTCGAGAATTGTCTGAGTGTAAATTCAGAAAATGATGAGGCCAAAATGGAATTAAATCGAACTAAAAAAAGACTAATCGAAGCAAAGACCGGCGAGTATGAGTTTAAAAATTTGATTGAAGCTTGTCGAGATAAGGTTCTCAGGCATGACATTGCTGATTTTGTTCCAGATAAAATAAATTTTGATAAAGAAAAGCGTTTTGTTAAAGCAAAAGCTTCTATTAAAAGAGGAACTTTGATATTGTGTGAAAAAGCAGCGTCCATTTGGTACAAAGTGGAAAATATGGTTCAATCAAAAACGCCTAAGATGGAAAACTTTAAGCTTTTAATTAACCAACTAGTGCACAATCCATTTTTATTACAAGAAGTTAACGAGCTAGCTTGGCACAAAGAAACTTTAGTTGGACAAAATTGGTGTATCGATGTGGCTAAAATCAAGGACATAGTTGACCAAAATTCCTTCCAAAGCCGACCAGTGGAATTTTGCAGCAATTTTAAGCCTGAGCCAAATCAATTGGAATCTAATTCAGGTCTTTGGATCAAATCAGCATTCATTCAACATTCTTGTTTGCCAAATACGCAAAAATTTTGCTTCAACGATGTTGTTTTCTTTTATGCTAGCCAAGACATCAATGAAAATGAGCAGATTACTACTTCGTATGTCAACAACACTCAAGCATACCAGGAAAGAAGTACAAGCTTAACAGAGTATGGAATAACTAGATGTGATTGTGAACTTTGCCAAATGGACCGTGAGGATGAGCTGACAAGTGAGAGAGACTCTTATGTGACTGGAAACAAGGAGCGAGTTTCAAAATTAGTTGACCAAGACTCCAAAGATGTCAATCAAGGATTAGATTATTTTAATAGCATCAAGGAAATGTACAAAAATAGGACTAATCACAAGCTATGCTTGGCACCAGCTTTGCTTTATTGTGCTTCTTTGTTCAGAAATAAGGGAAAGCTGAAAAAATCAGCAAAAATTTACATGGACATGTTCGAGTTGTGCAAAGATTATCAATATGACTTGGCTGTGTATGGACTTGTTGAGGCAATTAATGATTTTTATTTATGCTTCGATTTGGAAAATGCCAAAGAGTGCTTCAAAAAACTGGAAGAATATTCGGTTGGTCACCAAGAATACTTTTTGCATGTATGCGATGCCAAGATTATTGACTTTGAAAATGTTCATCAATTGTTAAATTAAAATAAGAATAAAATTTTTAGTCGATTGATTTATTTTTATTTGAAAAAATTTATTCAAATATAATATATTATAATTTAAATAGAATGGTGTTCATTTCGTGAGAGACTTATTAGTATTTCTTTTCGTTGATTATTTTGAAATTTAAGATAAAAAAATAATTATTGTTAGAAAAATCTTTTGAAAAGTTTAACAATCACTTTGAATTGTTTTCAAAGTCCATTAAAATCAAATTTATATTATTTCAAATGAAAAGCCTAAATTTTACAAACATTAAATTTTCATTAATTAATTATTAATTGAAACAAAGCTGATTATAAATTCTGAAATTTTTTAATTACATTTTTGACATTGGTTCAATCTGATTTCAATTTCCTTCACAATTATTTCAATTCATTTTTTTTAATTTTCTTCTTTAAATTTAAGGTTTTTATTCATAAAATGTTTTATCAAAGAATGTAAGCATTTTTTTTTCAAAATTCTATGCTGAAAAGCAATGTTTTTCTAGAAAATAGATTTGACAATTAAAATTAATGAATTGAAATTTCAATTAAATTAATAATGCTATTTTAGTCAAATAAATTATCGAAAAATTGAACAATAATCTAAATGAGACAAAAAAAAAACGATTTAAAAAATACATTTTTACACAATTTAACAGATAGAAGAGCGTTTTATTCTAAAAAAAATTCTTATCTTCAACTAATGAGAAATTTAAGCAATTTTTGAAAAATTTAGATCGTGATCAATATTAATTCTGTTCAATTGACTCTTAAGTTTTAATTTTCACATCAAAATTGCATTAAATAAAAAATTAACTTTCTATTTAAATTTATTATTCAAGTTTTAAATTTTCAGTTATTTGAAATTATTTAGGCCTTTTTTTTTAATGAATTTAATCTTGACTCTATTCTATAAGTATTCATTTTTATTTTTAAGATTTATGTCAATGAGACTGAAATTAAAATTGATTAAATAAATAAATAAATGTTTAAGTCTAGGCGATTTTCATTTCATTGACAACTATCAATGCCATCTAGATTTTTCTTATCGGGAACAAAGGCCTTTAGATCAAAACATTTTTGGCCCATTCATTCCAATCTTGCTATAAAAATGTCAATTCTTTTAATGCTGATTTCGAAATTAAATTAATAGTTATGTAAAAAAGACAAATTTTTCCTATAATTTAAAAATAACAGAAAAATATTTGCGTTTTTGAAAATCAAAAAAATTTTGAAGAAAACCAAAAATTATTATGCATTTTTTTTCAAGGATTTTTTTTGAACATCAGCCAGATTCTGTAAAATTGGAAGCATGCGCTGTATAAGAAAAAATTATATTACGCTCAAGTTTTACGATTTTAGATTTTGATCAAAATAACATATTTGATAAAAGATTAGTTTGATTTAAAGAAGGCTCAATATAAAAATATCAAGACAATGCTTAAATCAAGCAATTACTAGCCGTTTTCAAAAAATTTAATTAAGGTCATGCATCTATTTATTTGAACATAATAATCAAAAATCCTTTGGTAAATTTTGTGTTCCTAGCTTCATTTATCATTAACGAGGACATAACAAAAATCATTTCGATAGCTTCTATCTTTATTGCTGTATTGTAGAAGTCTGGACCAAAATTATTTTTTCTACCAAAATTATTTGTAAATTAGCAAAAAGCAAAATTTATTTTATCTACGATAAATTAGGCATAAATTTTCTAGATATTTTATTAGATAAATGAAAAGCTTAAAAGAAAGAATCATTTTTTCATATTTTTTTCAAAATAATACATCAATTTTATAATCAAGGTTTTTCATAGCCATTTTTGTTAATTCGGATTTGATTTAATTTCAATAATTCATTGTGAGAACTAATCTTGATTATTTAATGAAAGAAAGAGCTATCTATCATATAAATCAAAACTGTCTGTGTATTTTTTTGTTTATAAAAAAATGATTCAAAGTTATCTCCATAATTTTATTTTAAATTAACATTCTTGAAAATTGAAAAGGAAATCTTATATATAGATAATTTTAAGAAACAAAAATTTATACCACGTGAGCAAAAGGATTTGAAATAATTAATTAATTAAAAGAATTGTTGCTAGAAGAGGAAGTAGTTACATTGAAGGTTGAATGATAAATTAATCAAGATTTGATTATATTCTTTGTCAAAGATAAGCCATATATAATTTTATTATTAAAATAAGATTTTTAAATATCGCATAGACTTTTATTAAAAAAGTAGTCATAAAAATGACTAATCTAGATTTGAAAATTTAAAATTAACAAATAATTTAAATTTTAGAAGCCATTTTAGTTTTAATTAAATAAAAATTCAAAAAAAAATATATAACTTTTTTTATTTATTATAATGAGAGTTGTTATCACGGGAAGTCCAGTTTATTTCAGAAAATAAAAAGTGTCAAAAACCTTGATAATTATAATTATATGATAAGAAAATATTTTTAATTATTTTTTTGTATATTCAGCATTAATAGAAATCAAAAGACTGTGTAGACAAAATTTTCAATTTACTTAATATCCTTCTGTTCACACTCAAAAGCCCTAGGGTGTATTTCGACCTTTTATGGTACTTCTTTTGCATTTTTCTCATTTTTGAAAGTTTTTATTTTCCTATTAAATCTAAATTCAAAGAATATCATTATTAATCAATTTTTCTTTGAAAATATTTTTATTTTCATTAAAAAAAATATTTACGTTAAGACCGAGCAAAATAAAATTTAAATGCTTTTAAAAATATTTTTGTAAAATATTAAATTTAAATGGAAAAGTTGGATCATCAAACTGTGCTGCATGACAGATAAATGAGACTAAAATTTTAGGATTTTTCATGATAGTTAACTTGTCTATGATAAATTTTATATTTAACAAAAAATTAAGCAAAGGAATTGTGCACTAGAATTTTAGTTTTTTTGTTTTTTTCCTATCAAACTTTTTTAATTAAAGATTTCAGTTTTTTAACTAAAAATAAACTTTTTTTTTAATTAACAAAAATGAAAAAAAACTTTTTATTTTTCATTCTGTAAAATTTTTTAAATAAATATCGTTGTTTATTTTGTTAGTGGCTTAATGAACTGGTTAATTTGTAGATAACATTACATTTCTTAGTTATTATTCCCTATTTATTATTTATATTTTATTGATTACTTTAATAAACTAGGAAGATACTTAGTAGCCGTAATAGAGCATGGGTATGCGCCTCCAGTAGTGGATCACGAACAGCTGCTTTCCCGAAGAGGAATCGCCAGGCGTCCCACAAGAGACCAGTGACGGAATGTAATACCCATATAATTTATTGATTTTTTTCTTTTATACATTTTACAATTTATACATTTATTTATATATTAATATATTTATACCTATTTTTTTACAATTGTATTACATTTTAGATAATATCCCATTCATCTCAAAAGTTCAGAGCTTTTTTTTTTATAAATACGACAAGTATTCTTTTTAAGTTATATTTAATTTAAAAAAATATCCTTTAATACTTTTTAGTTCGATGTGATATTAAAAACTGTCATTTAATCTTTTAAATGAAAAAATGTTTATAAGAAAACAAGCTAATTGAGAGCTTTAATATTATTTGATTTAATAATATTTTTTCTTTTAAATTACGATAAAATCGAAATTCTCTCTTATTTAAATAAACATTGTAGTTTAATTTATCCAGAATTATTTAAAAATCATAAAGTCAAAGTCAAGTCAAGTCACTAGATTTTACTTTAAATTTTTTTAAAAAAAAAGTCTTTTGTCGTTCCATGTAGTTAGTAAGATGGTCGTTTTTATTTCAAAGTCTTTGAAATTACTTTTTTCAGAAAAGAAAAAAAAATTTCAAGTCACGTCAAAAGACTTTTTTTTTTTAAATGTCATTGGGTGGATGTGTTTGTTACACTTTTTTTGAAGTTCATTCAAAAAAATCAAATTTTTATTTTTTTTTAGGTTATTTAATATTTTGGATTTTTTAACTAATTTTCTGTCAAATTTTGTAGCCTGGATATTCCGTAGGCTTTTTTACCACACGATCACTTTTATTTTGTCTTAAATTAAATTTAAAAAATTGAGCCAAAATTTGAGCATGTCAGAATTTTTCAAGTTTTTTCTTTTTCTCTCCACTAGCTTCTGTGCTTACAGAAATAATTGCTTTTATTTAATAAATTTTTTTTTCGACTCTACACAGCTAAATAGACGACATTGGAAATTTTTTTTTTAATAAAAATTATTTTATTATTGAATACCGTATAAAAATACTAAAGGTCATTTGTAATTAAATTTGCATTCAAATTTGAATAAATGGAAGCAAAAAGAGAAAAAAATCAATTAACCTAGAGCTATTTAAATGAATGAAGGAGGTGTGTGTGTGTGAGGGGACCGTGCAGACCTCACAGTCTAGTTTAACTGGGTTAAGTAAATATCAAAAATTGAAAAATCAATAATCGATTCAAATTCTCCACAACTTTCAATTTCAATGCAACAAAAACAAGGTTAATTTTTTCGCTTTGGCAAATTAGCATAAAAAATTCATAAATTGAAATATTTTTGAGTTGCATTTTAGATATACATTGAGTGTGTTGGCCGGGGGTCCCCCACGTCCTCAATCCAGCCTGTATTTCAATAATGTTGTTGCTAAAATAGATTTCTAAAGCATTTCAAGCCAACATTATAATAATGAATTTCTAAATATGGAGTCGGAGAAATGAAAATTTTTTCGTTTTTAATAAAAATAAAAAAATCGCTTTTTTCCTTTGCACACAGTCCCAATAAAGCATAGTTTTCTGGTCTAGATGAACATTTAACCTTGAACTTTAGATCAAGGATTGAAGAAATTGTGTTTTTTTTTGCTCCCCAATACCCACAGTGACTTTTCCATGTCGATGCTAACGGCACACTTCTCCAGTCTGTGTATGACACCAGCCATCGTCAAAAAACTTCTCGGCTTTAAAGTAAATCCGGCAATACTGAACGAAACGAATATATCATCGCCGCCGCCGTCAAACTCATCGTCCAACTCCGAAATGCGGCCTTACTCGCCGTTCGGCTCGCAAGACTCGAACAGTAGCTGTCCAAGCGTGCAGTCGTCGTCCAGCAGTCTACTCTCTAGCCACAACAAATCGTGCGAGAAGGCGATCCGAGCTTTAGTCAAAAAGCTCAAAAAAACGCCCGGAGCTCTAGAAGAACTAGAGAAGGCTATCACTAACAGAGACTCAAATACCAAATGTATCATATGCCCAATAAAGTAAGATAAAAAAATTTTTTTTGTCCATTTTTCACCATATTTTGTAACCACAGTCACACTTTAGTTATATCACATCGTCTCTTGTTTATGTCACATGAATGTGACATAACTAAATAAGTTACTATGGAAACGTGTATTGTACAGTCACACTAGTTGAAAATATTTCTAGTTCAAATATGTGTGTGTGTGTGTGTTTTTTTTTATTTAAATAAAAGCTAAATCAGACATGTCACTTTATAATCTGATTATATTTTTTGTTTATTTAATAAATTGATTGAGGATGATTTAGTCGATTTGATTTTTATTTTTTTTCTTAATTCAAGATCAATTTTGAAATTGAAAATTTTATAATTATTTATGCAGACAACATAAAAAGTGAAAAAAATAATTTTTTTTCAGTGATATTAAAAGCTTAGGTCTACTCTATAGATTTTTTTTATAATAAAGATTTTAAATGATTCAATTTTCAATTATAGTAAAAATATTTGGATTTTTTTGGACGAAATTCAAAAGAAAACTAGGGGTGCATTTTTTTATGTAGAAAAAAATAATTAAATATTTGGTACAAAAATTTAGAGTACAAAAACCAGGTTGAAAATCTTATGTTCTAACTAATAAATTAGTAAAAAATATTTTTAGCAGTTTGTCAAATTTTTTAGATTAAAAATGTTTAAAGTTTTTTTCAAAATGAGAATACTTTTTACCAAATTGAACAATTTTGAGCTATTTGCATAAAATACATTTTTTAAAGAATGTAAGACGATTAAAAATTTAGATAGTCTTAAAAAAAAATTATTTCTGAAAAAAAAAATTTTATTTCTATGAAACAGTCAAAAATTTAAAAATAGTCTTATAGCATTATAGATATTATTTATTTTAAACAACTTAACTAACTATCTGAACTCTACTGATTAAAATAATGATAAAATTAATGATAAAGGTAATTAGTATTCTCAAATTGTAAAAAAATAATCAGAACTTATTTTGCCATTGTCATAATTTCAAAATAAATATTTTTTTTAATTTAATAAAATAAGTTCTGTCAAAGTTGTTTTATTTTAAATTCAAAAAAGATAGTATCAATGAATGCCGCTTTTTTTTATAGTCTATTTTTTATTGTGAAAATATTATTTTTTTCATTTTATTCTTAAATAATAAAAATTCCTGTCAAATAACTGTATTGTTTATTTGAAAACAATTATTTATGAATTCGAAAATTCAAAGCTTAAAAAGATTTTTCAATAGACACTTGAGTCTTTTATTCATTTGAGAAATCTTTTATTAGTTCTCTTTTGTTAAAAATTTCAAAAGGAATAAAAGACTTAATAATTAAAAAAAAAATGAATTGTTTTCCATTAATTCAATTTAAGAATAGTGATTGATTAATTGAAGCTTATACATACAGCTTAACAATTGAAATAAAAATTAAATTAATTAATTGTGATGATTCTTACTTTTTCACTAAATTAAATTTTCTTAAATTTTAAAATATTTATTAGCTTCTTTTAGAAGTAAATTTAAAAAAAAAATTTAATCTAATGGTAAATAATTTACAGAGTATTTTAATTTATGTTTTTACTACATATAAAGATTATTTTAAGCTGGTCTATCATTGTTCTGATTAATTAGTGTAATCTCTAGTCAATGTACAAAATCACATACCTACTATTTAGATAAAGAGCAAACAGATTAAAATAAATCTATTTTAAATGGTAATAATCTTTGAGACAAATAACCCTTAACTACTCTCAGAAATAAAGCCAACTTTAAGTTCATTTCTTTTGGAGTTTTTTCCATCCTAACCATGTCATAAAATATTTTTAATTTTATTTTTGAAAATATACTTAAAATTAGCTTATCTTCAATTATTTATGTTCAATGATCACCTTTATTTTAGCCAAAAATTTAATTTAATTTTTTGAATTAATTCAAAAATTAGAACAAAACTTAATGATTAGAATAAAGCTAATTTTGACTTAATCTAGAATTAATTTTTTTTACGATTACATTTTTGTTATTATTACTAGAAAAAAGCTAAATTTAAGTTTAATTCTAAAGAAAAATTAAATTTTTAAAAGCACTTCAAATCATTAACCGTAGTCTCAAGTATTTTTTATTTTTGATATTTTTAAAATTTAGACTCAAAAATCTGAAGTAAAAATTTTAGGAAATTTAGGTTTTGTGGATTTCAAATACAAACTGAACAAAAATTCTTCATTTATTGATTTATTGAAATTAAATTTAATTAAAAATACTAAAAAAAATAGTGCAACATACTTTGTTGCACCCTATTAACCTAAAATGAAATTTTTATTTTCCTATTTTTTTAAGTAAATCAAATCAATAATTTATTTTTTATTTAATTTATTTAAATCTTATTGATTCGTTTTTTTGTCATTTTTACATGAGATAAATTATTTTTGGTAAAAAAGGTGCAACAAAGTATGCAGCACTATTTTTTCTAGTATTTTTAATTAAATTTAATTTTAATAAATCAAAAAATGAAGAATTTTTGTTCAGTTTGTATTTGAAATCCACAAAACCTAAATTTTACCAGCTTTAGTTTAAAATAAAAAACATTGAGATTGATAGGATTTGAAGGTTATTTGATTCTAAATTATTATGTCGGACTTCAGTTAATTATTTGGGACATTTATATATTAAACTCCTAAAGATAAAATAAAATAATTGTTATAATTGATCTGTTCAAAACATATGACAATTTAAAATTTATTATATTTTGGTATTTCTGGCGTTAAACAGTATTTTATTTATAAAAAAACGTAATATCTTAAAGAGTTAATATTTAAAATTAATTTATTTTGGGATGTATTTTTTTGATTTTTTCGATTTAAATTTTAATCTTGAAATTTGGAAATTTTGAATTTTAATTTAACCAGGTAGACCAAAAGGTTCGAAAAATAAAAAAATAATTAATTTTTTCAGTTATTTTTTTTCTATATTAATTTCAATAAATAATAAAAATTTTATTTTTTTAACAAATCATTTAATTTATTTAATAGTATACAATGAAATTTTTTAAGATATAAAAACCTTATTTTCGGTTATCATAAATATTTTTTATGTTCATCAAAAAAATGTATTAATCGAAAAAAATTTTATGTAGATCAAATAAAATATTTCCATTTATTTTGATTAAAATATAAAAAATTTAAATCATAAATTAATTGTATTTATTCGTCAATTAAAAGTATAATTTGCCATTTAAAACCATTTAATTATTTTTTAATCTAGTTACATGTCATTTAAAGTATCGAACAAAGTCAAGTTAACAAAAATATCATTAAATAATAAAAAAAAAATTAATTGGTTAAAGAAAATTCAAAAAATCAATTGTACAAATTCTTTTTTAAATAAAAGATTAATTAATTTTTACTTTACTAATTTTTGTGAGTGAATCGAGGGAATTTTTAAAATCAAATTGATGAAAATTTCTTTTGAAATTTCTTTTTTTCAAAATATGTTATTTATTCTCATTAACAATTAATAGTTATGAGTTCTATTTTATAAAAAAAATTTATTAAATACTTTCAGGTTCAATGTAATATTTATTAGTGTCATTTAGTCTTTTAAATGACATAAAGTGCTTTTAGATGAAAATTAATACATTTAATTGATATTTTTCAATTACTTTTCAATTTGACTTTTAATTGTTGTATCTATTAGATAAAGCTATTTAAGAGAACAATTTGAAAAACAAAAAAAAATCATGATTTTATTTTATTATGGAAACGACACGAAGTATTTCAGTTAATGACATTGGCCAAATAATAATTTACCTTTTAATAAATAAATGCGCTGCAGTGAACGTGACATATTTATTTATTTATTTCATTTAGCGCTTATTCTGTCGATGTAGTAAAATTATAAAATGTAAAAGAAAGAGAAAAATTAAAATACAAATTAGAAATTGAACGTGACATAATCAAAATAAACTACGCTTTAATATATCAACTTTTTTGTGGACATCAAATAACCTGTCACATATTTACTAAATGTCACAAAAATATCACAAAAAGAGAATTTATTTTCACAGATAAAAATTATTTATCATTAAAATGAATTAAATATCACATAAATATTTAAAACGCATTAAAATATAATTTTTTATTATTTATTATTTATTGAATAATTTGAGGTAAACCTCAGGACACTCAGATTGGATCTAAGTCCTATTTTTCAGCCATGTTAATGAGAATAATTGAGAAAGAAAAAGTAGAGAAGAAAAATAATAAAATAAAATAATGATACTAAATTTAGTAAAAGAGATATTTAAGGTTACAAAAGTAAAAATATAAAGTTATTTAAAATTTAGAGTTAATTTGCTAATTAATTTGGTTAAAAAATTAAACAAAAAAAAACAAGTAGAATTTTGGCAAAGTCTTTAATAGATTAATTGTCACATTAAGAGATTAATAATCTCAGATAAATATTTATATATTTAAAAACTTGGTGGTCTGACCCATTAATTGTTTTTTTATTCTATGTGTAAGTATTGAACATTTCTGTATCAATTTTTTTTTAGTCGCTTTTTGGTGTTTTTACTCTAATTAAAAAATTTAAAAATAAATATTTAAAAATTTAAAAATTTTTAAATAAGCTATAAAATAAACCCTTTTTTAAAACAAATTCTTAAAAAAGTAAAGTCATTAATAACAAAACACCAATAAATCCATTACAAGTAAAAAAAAACTAAGATTTTGACTCTAATTCTAAGTGTAATAATAATTTTAAGTGATATTTAATATTTTATTGAGCTACTTTAATATTTTACAATGAAATTTTATTTCTAAGACAAATAGGGTCTCTTATAAGAGACCCGAAAAATAAATATATTTAAGTGAAAATTTAATTTTTTTCTCTGACATTTCAATATATTGTCTTATTTTATTTAAGAAAATATCAAAAATTCTAAAATATTACAAGCTTCATTTTATTAAAAAAAATTAAATTAATAATTTTTATTAAATAGATTTATATAACAAAAAAAGACCAAATGCAGTTCAAGATCGAAAATTTTTATAAAATAATTAAGCTTTATATTTAAAAAAAAGAAATTAATATTTTATTTTTAAAAAACTAAAATAACAAAAAATGTCCAAATGAAGTTCAGGATCTAAAATTTTTATAAAATAATTAGGCTTCATATTATTTAAAAAAAATAAATTAATTTTTTATTTTTAATAAACTTTAATAACAAAAAATGCCCAAATGAAGTTCAAGATCGAAAATTTTTATAAAATATTTAAGCTTTATATTTAAAAAAAAAAAAAAATTAATTTTTTATTTCTAATAAACTTTAATAAAAAAAAATTCCCAAATGAAGTTCAGGATCTAAAATTTTTATAAAATAATTAGGCATTATATTATTTAAAAAAAATAAATTAATTTTTTATTTTTAATAAACTTTAATAACAAAAAATGCCCAAATGAAGTTCAAGATCTAAAATTTTTATAAAATAATTAAGCTTTATATTTAAAAAAAAAATTAATTTTTTATTTTTAATAAACTTTAATAACTAAAAAAGACCAAATGCAGTTCAAGATCGAGTACAAGTGTTGAGAAAAACCCTTCCCCATGTAGTCTATTGCCGCATATGGAGATGGCCCGACTTGCAGAACTGTAACGAGCTCAAATCTGTGCCCAACTGTCAACAAGGCTACTCGAACAAAAAGGACGACAACAACGTTTGCATAAATCCCTACCACTACATGCGCATAGACCCACCAGGCCTGTCAACCTCAATTTCAAGCAGTACATCTACTGGCCAGCCACTCACAGTCTATGTGCCCAAGATGCAGCAACAGCAGCACCATACACAAGCACACCAAGGCTTCTCTCAAACTCTGAGCCCGCCACCCAACCCCACATTTGCCAACACTCCGCCAGACCAGCTCTCCACCGATCTAATCAACTACAACATGGCCCAAACCAGTCCATCGCCACTCTCCATTCTGTCGCCTTCCTCCATAGGCTCCAACGTCATGTCCAACCAATTTTCGCCTTTTATCAGCGAGGACGACAGCTCCGAAATAAACGACATCAGCCCGTCTCCAATCGGACCATTCGATCTGATGCCAGTGCCCATGATCGAACAGCCCTACTGGTGCTCGCTCTCCTATTACGAGATGAAGCAAAGAGTGGGCGAAATGTTCCATGTGTCCAGCAGTGTCCACAAGGTCACCATAGACGGCTACACGGACCCGTCGAGTGCGCAGCGCTTTTGTCTCGGCGTGCTGTCCAATGTGAACCGAACTAATGAAATAGAGATGACCAGACACTACATTGGCAAGGGCCTGCAGCTCAGCTACGAAAATGGCCAAGTGTTTGCCGAGTGCTTGAGCGAGAACCCAGTTTTTGTCCAAAGTCCCAATTGCAACCAGAGATACCAGTGGCACTTGGCCACCGTGGTCAAGATCCCGCCTGGCTGCAATCTGAAAATATTTGACGAGGCCGATTTTGTTCAAGTGGCCAACGAGACTGTGTACCAGGGCTACGAGGCTGTGTACGCCCTCACCAGAATATGCACCATTCGCATCAGCTTTGTGAAGGGCTGGGGCGCGGATTACAGGCGTCAGACTATTCTTAACACGCCATGCTGGATAGAAGTGCACCTGAACAATCCGCTGAAGCTAGTCGACCAGATTTTGACCAAAATGGGCTCGCCCAGAACCAAGTGCACTAGTGTTTCATAATTTATTTTAACAAAACATTTTTTATTTTTTTTCTCTTCTATTCTGTTCTGTATGTAAATAGTTAATTGAATGGTCTATACTGAAATTTATTTATGTGCTGGCTTGGTTGGGCTTAGAATTATTTTTGGATATAAAAATAGAAAAAAGTTGGACAGCTTTTTTGAACGCATGTGTCTAGGTGTTTAATGTGAATTTTACATGTTTTTTTCTTCTTCTCTTTCCTTCGTTTGTTTTGGCACTCTTGAATAAAATTGTTTTGTTTAGCGATTTTAACATTTTTTTTTCTTGGTTCAAATAAAATTTATTAAAAAATTTTTGTTGCTAATTTTTGTTTATTTTTAGAGATGGTTTTTATCAAATTTTGAATATATATTTTTGAAGAACGAAATTATTTTGTTTTATTAGTTTCGGTTTTTTTTTTTTTTCTATGAGTACACATGTTTTTGATTCATTCTTCTAGGCTATTTCATTTTTAAATATTTTAATTGCTAAATTAAAAATAAATAAAATTAATTTTGAAAATTTTTTTATTTTATTTTTTAATTTTTTGAAATACATTAAGAAAAGCAAAAAGCTTAAATTGCTAAACTTTCGCATAAATTCAATTGGAATTTTTTGTTGCTGTATTTTAATGCACAAATTAAAAAAATATCAAATTTATTTTAACCATTTTTCGATTTAAATTTTGGTTATTTTCAGAGTTGTACCAAATTAAAGTCCAAGTCAAAGAGTAAATATTAGATTTATTTATTTATTTATTTTATTTATTTAGGCTTATGCTGAGGCCAATTAATAGGCCACTTTCCCGGCACACTGTCAAATAAAGCGTGCCGTAATATTATATACATTATGAACTAGTATAAAAAGTTTAGTAAAATAAAAAAGAATAAAAAACAACTTTGTACAATTGATATAAAAAAAGAATAAAAATAAAGAAAGTTGGTGGGTTCATATTAAGCATCATATCTAATGATCTGTGTGATTCTGTCCGGTATTATATCCCTGTTTTTTGAATTGAATATTGTTATAAGTTCAGTTACTATCGGGTTGTTCTTACAATTCGATCTGATTTCCGATTTTATTACGTATTTGTTTACTTTGCACTGGTCTTCTAGCTTTAGTGGTAAGTCATTGAGGTCCTCTTCTCCATACTCAGTTAATTCGTTTATTATGTCTTTGAGTCTTAGGTGTATGGTCTGTTCGACTATTTTTCGGGTGTACGTGTTCCTTAGGAGGTTTATAATAAATTGGTTCTTAATAATCTCGACGTATTCGATGGTCGGTTCAATCTTGAGTGCATGCATTAAGTTGGTTGTCTTGCATTTAGTCGGAATACCTATTATTGTTTTTATTAAATTACCTTCTATTCGTTTAAGCTTAAGTGTATCTCTTTGAGTTAAGTATAAACTCTCTATACCATATAGTAGTACCGGTCTGACGTACGTTTTATAAAGATGCCCTTTCATAACCGGATGAAGGTTTGGACCAGTCAGTCCAAGTGACTTTAGTTTCATGAGTGCCGCCATAGCTGACTTTTTCCTTTTTTCTAGGTGTTCGATATGTTTGTTATCATCTGTGATTTCAACTCCTAGGTATTTCATTTGTTTAACTTGTTTTATGTCAATTCCGTTGAGTTTAACGTTGTCTTGCCATATATCTTTTCGTAGCACTTCAGCTGGTCTTGTGTTTTTTTGTTAAAGATCATAAAGACGGTTTTCTCGGGGTTGTAAGATATGTCATTCTTTTCACCATATGTTTCAGCTATGTCTATCAAATCTTGTAGCCCTTTTTTGCTTGTGCTTAGGAGCAGGATATCGTCAACGTATACAATAATGTCTAGTTTGAGCTCACCCGATATTTTAGTACCACTCTCGTCTGTTTCAATTTGTCTTATTAGTTCATCAACATAGATCGAGAAAAGTTTAGGCGAGATCGCCCCGCCTTGTTTGACACCTATGTTTGTTTTGAAGGGTTTTGATAGTTCGCATTCGTTCTCGACTATTATTAGTGAGTCATTGTAGTAGTTGATGAGCGCGACGATTATGAGAGGATTGATTTTTCGGTCAATCATTTTTGTCCAGAGATTAAGGCGATTTACTTTATCGAACGCTTTTGACGCGTCTATGGCACATACGTACAGTCTCTTACGGAGTTTGTTTGTTGCTTTTATGGCTTGTTTGAGCGTGAATATGGCATGGTTACAGGAAGTTTGTTTCTTGAAACCGAATTGCTTGTCATGGTCCGTGTAGTCTTTTTCAATTTCGGCTAATAGGACACTCTCAAAGATATTTGAGAATGCGTCTGAGATTGCGACCGGTCTCAGGTTCTTGATTTCATTGGTCGGCTTTTTGGCGTCTTTGATTATTGGCTTAAGATTCGAGATATTGAACGAAAATGGGGTCGTCTGATGGCCAATAATTTTCTCATAAATTATTGTCAATATCGTTGCAACTGAGTTACCTGGACTATATTTGAGCATTTCGTTACTAATCCCACCGAACCCGATACTTTTCCCATTGGGTAGGCTTTTGATTATGTTATCTACCGTGTTGGGTTCGAGCTTGAAGTGTATGTTTGGTGATTCAGCTAATTCTGTTATTAATTTGTTAATTTTAGATTTTCGGACGATCGCTTCGGGGTCCCTGTCATCACTAAATTTGTTAAAGAGCTGTTCGTAATATTGCCCGAGCTTACTAATATCAATGTTAACAGACTGTTTTTTCATTTTGACGCCTTTGACCTTCTTCCAAAAGTCTTGTTTGTTGAGTCTAAAAAGCTCGTCTATTCTTTTGAGAAGCTTGTTTCTTTGTAACTTGAGGTTGTACCTTTTTCTAGCTCTGAATTCTTTTTTTGTGTCATTGTAGTCCTTTTTGAGTTCAATTGAGAAGTTACTCTCTCGATACTTGATGTAATATTCAATCAACTTGGTATGTATTTGTTGGATGGCTGAGTCCCACCAACTTTTGAACTTAAGTCTATTCATTTTGTTTTTCTTCCTTTTTTTGTCTTTAGCTTCATTGCATGTTTTGATTGTTGATCTGATTAGTATGGAGGAATGTTCGTTAATCAGTCTTGTGGCTTGTATTCTGATTTGCTCGCTACAAGTTTCTTTTTGTAGTTGGTTTACCAAAGAGTTGAGTTTAGAAAGTCCCGATTTAACCCTCTCGTGATATTTGTTCTTTTGTATTTGGTCATTCCAGTTTATTTTCGGGCGTTTTTGTTTGTTTGCCTCCTCGTGGTGACCGTTGGCGTTTTCCATTTTTAAGAGATATTCAAGACAAATTGGGTTGTGATCGCTTCTATTACTAAGACTTGTACATATCTTGACGTTGAGGATATTTTTGTTTTCCTCGTCTCCGAGGATGTGGTCGATCCAACTTGAGTCAGGGGCTTTATTGGTAAAAATTCGTTTGTACGTGTAGTTGATGGTTTGGGGTGTCTTTAGGTCGAAGATTGAAAGGTGGTTGTCGGAAATAAATTTTGATAAATTTTTTGAATGATGATTATTTTTTGAGAGGTCAGTGTTCAAGTCCCCAATTAGTAGTAGCTCAAGTTTATTTTGCTTTAAGATTTTGATGTTTTCATGTAGTAAAGCAAGATCGCATTCATATATGAGCTTATTATCGTATTTTGGACTTTCAAAGGTTAGGTAGACGTTTATAACGGCTAGTTTACCTAATGATAGAATACCTATTCGATCATTTATCGGAGTGAATTTGCACTTGATTGATTTGTCTACGATGAAGGCGAGACCCCCAGAGGCTCTGCCTGTGGCGTGCATTCTTTTGGCTGGTATGGTGAATATTTTTTTGCCCAGTATGAATAACGAGTCCTCTATGTATTTATCTGATTCGGTCCACGTCTCTTGCAGACAAACGATGTTATTAGTCATGCATAATAAATTTACGTAAGTGTGGTTGTTTTCAAGACCGTTCGTGTTTAGAGTCCCGATTTTGATTGTTTTCTCTGGTAATGATAGTGTGTTAGTTGTTCTGGTTGGATCACTGGGTGGTGGTGGGAATAAGGAAAACGTTTTTGTTGGTTTTCTGGTGCTGCTGTTTTTGTTTCTGTTGTTGTCTGGGTTAATGCTTTGATGGGCTTGGTTTGGTAAACTTGGGTTTTGGTCGTTGCTTAATGATTGTTTAGGGTGCTTTCTTACTTCATTGTGGTTGGTCTTTGTTTGAAGTCTTTGTTTTTTGTTGTTTGTGATGATGTCTGCTTCTGGAAATGTCGATGGCTTACGTTTTAGTTGTTTAGAGTATGATGTGTTTTCTATTTGGTGTCTATTTTGTGGTCTCTGGATATGTGATGTGAGGGTTGATAATTGTAGTGGATGTGTTTTTATTTGTCGTATTTCTTCTTGTTGCTATTTAGATCCTTGACTGTGAAGTCTAATCATAAGTTCTTCTAGCGATTTGAGTCCATTTTTCGTGTCGGTTTTACTCTCAGCTATCTCGCTTTTCAAGTCTTTTATTACATCAGAAAAGTTTGCAAGATTTTCTTTAACGCTGTCAACGTCTGATTTCACCTCTTGAAATTGGTGGGTTAATTTTTGAATGTTGTTATCTATTTTGTTGTCAAGTTCCGACGTACGTTTCTCTAAGTCTACTATTCTATGGTCGTACTTTTTACTTATGGCCTCGTTGATAACTTTTTCAATGTCTGCTTGATTTTTATTTTGGAATGAGATGTATGAAGCGGGTCTGGATGTCTTGAGAACTGAATATTTGTCGGGTATGAGTTTTTCTCCCAGGAGAATGTCTAAAGTGTATTTGTTCGTAGTGAACGTTTTTTTGGTTCAATTCTTCGCATAATTCACTATTACACCGGTGTTGACCTTGACAGTTTATGCAGCATTCGTTGCTGTTTTTGCATTTTGATAGTGTATGTTCGTACGAACCGCATTTCAAACACCTAGACTTGCTTCTGCATTCTTTTTCTTTGTGGTTCATGTTTCCACATGTGTTGCATACTCTAGCGGGGATGATGTTAGGAGTCACTTGGTGCTTCCTTGATGTCATGTCAAGGTACAGTCCATTTTTGATTGCTTCAATGTAATCGATAAGTGTCTTGGCATTGGCTCTTAGTTTGTTTGTCGGGTTGCCTTCTCCAATATATATTCTCTCTATGTTTTTGAGGCCATATCTGTCTTCGAGTTCTTTTATTTTACTATTATTTTGGTTGATGCTTAGTTTTTTGTCCACGTTTAAGATAGTGACTACTAGGTTTATGTCGATTGGGTGTATTTTTACTCCAGTTAAGAAAGCGTTAGTTGGCCATTTCTCAATTTCCATTAGTCTTGTGTAGTCTTCTAAGTTGTCTACGCTCACTTTTAAAATCATTTCTTGGGTTGTGTCATCTTTGATTGGTTGTATCAGGGAGGGGTTTCGTATACCTGTGCATCTCTCAAGCTCATCTACTCTTTTGTGTATGTCGAGAGCGTATTCTGATAGGTCACGACCATATATTAAGGCTGAGTATTGCTTTCTTCTGTATAACAACTCCTTTTGGTGGTTTAGTTGTTGTTTGTCGCTTCTATTTTTGGGTGTTATGGTGAGGATTTGGTTGTTTTGCTCCATGGTTGGTTCGGTCATTGCAGGCATCTCTTCAAGGTTGTTATCTGATTGTGCGGTAGATTGTTGTTCCTGGTGGGTGTTTTGTCTGGGATTCTCTAAGTCTGTTGTACCAATGACGGTACTTTTTTCGTGTTCGTTGTCTATTTGAAATATGTCTTTGGGTAAGGTTTCAATCGTGGTTTCATTTCCAGGATATATACGGTTGGTCTCAATTGGTACTGTTTTTTTTAATAAGTATTTGATTGTTTCATTTGGGTCTGTTTTTTGTGAGTTGTTGATTAGTCTTAATCGACGGTTGATCTCTTGTTTTAGTTGTTTTTCGCTTAAGTTTACGGTTTCTTCTAGTATTCTATTTCTTAGTATCTCTTCTTGGGTTTTTTTTTGTTGTGCCTGGGTGTTTATGGTGTTATTAGGTTTGGGTGTTGGTATTGAGCTTCGGGTTCTTGTTGCGGTGGTGTTTTTTATTGTTCTCGTTCTCAAGTCTCTTGCAGGTGTCTCTTCTTTTTGTTTTTTAGTGTTTTGCGATTGTGTCTCGGACTCTTCCTCCTGCTTCCTTTTTGTCGATACGGGTGTTCGAAGTGGTGTTTGTCTTCATGAACTGAAAGTTGTAATGTGAAAACTTAGTTCAAAAATAGTAAACTTTAATAGCTAAACGTTCTGATAAATTCAATTGGAATTTTTTGTTGCTGTATTTTAATGTACAAATTAAAAAAATATCAAATTTATTTAACCATTTTTCGATTTAAATTTTGGTTATTTTCAGAGTTGTACCAAATTAAAGTCCAAGTCAAAGAGTAAATATTAGATTTGGAATTACATTTTTTAAATTTTTTTTATTTTATTTTTGAATTTTTTGAAATAAATTTAGAATGGCTCAAAGTGGTGTTTGTCTTCATGAACTGAAAGTTGTAATGTGAAAACTTAGTTCAAAAATAGTAAACTTTAATAGCTAAACGTTCTGATAAATTCAATTGGAATTTTTTGTTGCTGTATTTTAATGTACAAATTAAAAAAATATCAAATTTATTTAACCATTTTTCGATTTAAATTTTGGTTATTTTCAGAGTTGTACCAAATTAAAGTCCAAGTCAAAGAGTAAATATTAGATTTGGAATTACATTTTTTAAATTTTTTTTATTTTATTTTTGAATTTTTTGAAATAAATTTAGAATGGCTCAAAGTGGTGTTTGTCTTCATGAACTGAAAGTTGTAATGTGAAAACTTAGTTCAAAAATAGTAAACTTTAATAGCTAAACGTTCTGATAAATTCAATTGGAATTTTTTGTTGCTGTATTTTAATGTACAAATTAAAAAAATATCAAATTTATTTAACCATTTTTCGATTTAAATTTTGGTTATTTTCAGAGTTGTACCAAATTAAAGTCCAAGTCAAAGAGTAAATATTAGATTTGGAATTACATTTTTTAAATTTTTTTTATTTTATTTTTGAATTTTTTGAAATAAATTTAGAATGGCTCAAAGTGGTGTTTGTCTTCATGAACTGAAAGTTGTAATGTGAAAACTTAGTTCAAAAATAGTAAACTTTAATAGCTAAACGTTCTGATAAATTCAATTGGAATTTTTTGTTGCTGTATTTTAATGTACAAATTAAAAAAATATCAAATTTATTTAACCATTTTTCGATTTAAATTTTGGTTATTTTCAGAGTTGTACCAAATTAAAGTCCAAGTCAAAGAGTAAATATTAGATTTGGAATTACATTTTTTAAATTTTTTTTATTTTATTTTTGAATTTTTTGAAATAAATTTAGAATGGCTCAAAGTGGTGTCTGTCTTCATGAACTGAAAGTTGTAATGTGAAAACTTAGTTCAAAAATAGTAAACTTTAATAGCTAAACGTTCTGATAAATTCAATTGGAATTTTTTGTTGCTGTATTTTAATGTACAAATTAAAAAAATATCAAATTTATTTAACCATTTTTCGATTTAAATTTTGGTTATTTTCAGAGTTGTACCAAATTAAAGTCCAAGTCAAAGAGTAAATATTAGATTTGGAATTACATTTTTTAAATTTTTTTTATTTTATTTTTGAATTTTTTGAAATAAATTTAGAATGGCTCAAAGTGGTGTTTGTCTTCATGAACTGAAAGTTGTAATGTGAAAACTTAGTTCAAAAATAGTAAACTTTAATAGCTAAACGTTCTGATAAATTCAATTGGAATTTTTTGTTGCTGTATTTTAATGTACAAATTAAAAAAATATCAAATTTATTTAACCATTTTTCGATTTAAATTTTGGTTATTTTCAGAGTTGTACCAAATTAAAGTCCAAGTCAAAGAGTAAATATTAGATTTGGAATTACATTTTTTAAATTTTTTTTATTTTATTTTTGAATTTTTTGAAATAAATTTAGAATGGCTCAAAGTGGTGTCTGTCTTCATGAACTGAAAGTTGTAATGTGAAAACTTAGTTCAAAAATAGTAAACTTTAATAGCTAAACGTTCTGATAAATTCAATTGGAATTTTTTGTTGCTGTATTTTAATGTACAAATTAAAAAAATATCAAATTTATTTAACCATTTTTCGATTTAAATTTTGGTTATTTTCAGAGTTGTACCAAATTAAAGTCCAAGTCAAAGAGTAAATATTAGATTTGGAATTACATTTTTTAAATTTTTTTTATTTTATTTTTGAATTTTTTGAAATAAATTTAGAATGGCTCAAAGTGGTGTCTGTCTTCATGAACTGAAAGTTGTAATGTGAAAACTTAGTTCAAAAATAGTAAACTTTTATAGCTAAACGTTCTGATTAATTCAATTGGAATTTTTTGTTGCTGTATTTTAATGTACAAATTAAAAAAATATCAAATTTATTTAACCATTTTTCGATTTAAATTTTGGTTATTTTCAGAGTTGTACCAAATTAAAGTCCAAGTCAAAGAGTAAATATTAGATTTGGAATTACATTTTTTAAATTTTTTTTATTTTATTTTTGAATTTTTTGAAATAAATTTAGAATGGCTCAAAGTGGTGTTTGTCTTCATGAACTGAAAGTTGTAATGTGAAAACTTAGTTCAAAAATAGTAAACTTTAATAGCTAAACGTTCTGATAAATTCAATTGGAATTTTTTGTTGCTGTATTTTAATGTACAAATTAAAAAAATATCAAATTTATTTAACCATTTTTCGATTTAAATTTTGGTTATTTTCAGAGTTGTACCAAATTAAAGTCCAAGTCAAAGAGTAAATATTAGATTTGGAATTACATTTTTTAAATTTTTTTTATTTTATTTTTGAATTTTTTGAAATAAATTTAGAATGGCTCAAAGTGGTGTTTGTCTTCATGAACTGAAAGTTGTAATGTGAAAACTTAGTTCAAAAATAGTAAACTTTAATAGCTAAACGTTCTGATAAATTCAATTGGAATTTTTTGTTGCTGTATTTTAATGTACAAATTAAAAAAATATCAAATTTATTTAACCATTTTTCGATTTAAATTTTGGTTATTTTCAGAGTTGTACCAAATTAAAGTCCAAGTCAAAGAGTAAATATTAGATTTGGAATTACATTTTTTAAATTTTTTTTATTTTATTTTTGAATTTTTTGAAATAAATTTAGAATGGCTCAAAGTGGTGTCTGTCTTCATGAACTGAAAGTTGTAATGTGAAAACTTAGTTCAAAAATAGTAAACTTTTATAGCTAAACGTTCTGATTAATTCAATTGGAATTTTTTGTTGCTGTATTTTAATGTACAAATTAAAAAAATATCAAATTTATTTAACCATTTTTCGATTTAAATTTTGGTTATTTTCAGAGTTGTACCAAATTAAAGTCCAAGTCAAAGAGTAAATATTAGATTTGGAATTACATTTTTTAAATTTTTTTATTTTATTTTTGAATTTTTTGAAATAAATTTAGAATGGCTCAAAGTGGTGTTTGTCTTCATGAACTGAAAGTTGTAATGTGAAAACTTAGTTCAAAAATAGTAAACTTTAATAGCTAAACGTTCTGATAAATTCAATTGGAATTTTTTGTTGCTGTATTTTAATGTACAAATTAAAAAAATATCAAATTTATTTAACCATTTTTCGATTTAAATTTTGGTTATTTTCAGAGTTGTACCAAATTAAAGTCCAAGTCAAAGAGTAAATATTAGATTTGGAATTACATTTTTTAAATTTTTTTTATTTTATTTTTGAATTTTTTGAAATAAATTTAGAATGGCTCAAAGTGGTGTTTGTCTTCATGAACTGAAAGTTGTAATGTGAAAACTTAGTTCAAAAATAGTAAACTTTAATAGCTAAACGTTCTGATAAATTCAATTGGAATTTTTTGTTGCTGTATTTTAATGTACAAATTAAAAAAATATCAAATTTATTTAACCATTTTTCGATTTAAATTTTGGTTATTTTCAGAGTTGTACCAAATTAAAGTCCAAGTCAAAGAGTAAATATTAGATTTGGAATTACATTTTTTAAATTTTTTTTATTTTATTTTTGAATTTTTTGAAATAAATTTAGAATGGCTCAAAGTGGTGTTTGTCTTCATGAACTGAAAGTTGTAATGTGAAAACTTAGTTCAAAAATAGTAAACTTTAATAGCTAAACGTTCTGATAAATTCAATTGGAATTTTTTGTTGCTGTATTTTAATGTACAAATTAAAAAAATATCAAATTTATTTAACCATTTTTCGATTTAAATTTTGGTTATTTTCAGAGTTGTACCAAATTAAAGTCCAAGTCAAAGAGTAAATATTAGATTTGGAATTACATTTTTTAAATTTTTTTTATTTTATTTTTGAATTTTTTGAAATAAATTTAGAATGGCTCAAAGTGGTGTTTGTCTTCATGAACTGAAAGTTGTAATGTGAAAACTTAGTTCAAAAATAGTAAACTTTAATAGCTAAACGTTCTGATAAATTCAATTGGAATTTTTTGTTGCTGTATTTTAATATACAAATTAAAAAAATATCAAATTTATTTAACCATTTTTCGATTTAAATTTTGGTTATTTTCAGAGTTGTACCAAATTAAAGTCCAAGTCAAAGAGTAAATATTAGATTTGGAATTACATTTTTTAAATTTTTTTTATTTTATTTTTGAATTTTTTGAAATAAATTTAGAATGGCTCAAAGTGGTGTTTGTCTTCATGAACTGAAAGTTGTAATGTGAAAACTTAGTTCAAAAATAGTAAACTTTAATAGCTAAACGTTCTGATAAATTCAATTGGAATTTTTTGTTGCTGTATTTTAATGTACAAATTAAAAAAATATCAAATTTATTTAACCATTTTTCGATTTAAATTTTGGTTATTTTCAGAGTTGTACCAAATTAAAGTCCAAGTCAAAGAGTAAATATTAGATTTGGAATTACATTTTTTAAATTTTTTTTATTTTATTTTTGAATTTTTTGAAATAAATTTAGAATGGCTCAAAGTGGTGTCTGTCTTCATGAACTGAAAGTTGTAATGTGAAAACTTAGTTCAAAAATAGTAAACTTTAATAGCTAAACGTTCTGATAAATTCAATTGGAATTTTTTGTTGCTGTATTTTAATGTACAAATTAAAAAAATATCAAATTTATTTAACCATTTTTCGATTTAAATTTTGGTTATTTTCAGAGTTGTACCAAATTAAAGTCCAAGTCAAAGAGTAAATATTAGATTTGGAATTACATTTTTTAAATTTTTTTTATTTTATTTTTGAATTTTTTGAAATAAATTTAGAATGGCTCAAAGTGGTGTTTGTCTTCATGAACTGAAAGTTGTAATGTGAAAACTTAGTTCAAAAATAGTAAACTTTAATAGCTAAACGTTCTGATAAATTCAATTGGAATTTTTTGTTGCTGTATTTTAATGTACAAATTAAAAAAATATCAAATTTATTTAACCATTTTTCGATTTAAATTTTGGTTATTTTCAGAGTTGTACCAAATTAAAGTCCAAGTCAAAGAGTAAATATTAGATTTGGAATTACATTTTTTAAATTTTTTTTATTTTATTTTTGAATTTTTTGAAATAAATTTAGAATGGCTCAAAGTGGTGTTTGTCTTCATGAACTGAAAGTTGTAATGTGAAAACTTAGTTCAAAAATAGTAAACTTTAATAGCTAAACGTTCTGATAAATTCAATTGGAATTTTTTGTTGCTGTATTTTAATGTACAAATTAAAAAAATATCAAATTTATTTAACCATTTTTCGATTTAAATTTTGGTTATTTTCAGAGTTGTACCAAATTAAAGTCCAAGTCAAAGAGTAAATATTAGATTTGGAATTACATTTTTTAAATTTTTTTTATTTTATTTTTGAATTTTTTGAAATAAATTTAGAATGGCTCAAAGTGGTGTTTGTCTTCATGAACTGAAAGTTGTAATGTGAAAACTTAGTTCAAAAATAGTAAACTTTAATAGCTAAACGTTCTGATAAATTCAATTGGAATTTTTTGTTGCTGTATTTTAATATACAAATTAAAAAAATATCAAATTTATTTAACCATTTTTCGATTTAAATTTTGGTTATTTTCAGAGTTGTACCAAATTAAAGTCCAAGTCAAAGAGTAAATATTAGATTTGGAATTACATTTTTTAAATTTTTTTTATTTTATTTTTGAATTTTTTGAAATAAATTTAGAATGGCTCAAAGTGGTGTTTGTCTTCATGAACTGAAAGTTGTAATGTGAAAACTTAGTTCAAAAATAGTAAACTTTAATAGCTAAACGTTCTGATAAATTCAATTGGAATTTTTTGTTGCTGTATTTTAATATACAAATTAAAAAAATATCAAATTTATTTAACCATTTTTCGATTTAAATTTTGGTTATTTTCAGAGTTGTACCAAATTAAAGTCCAAGTCAAAGAGTAAATATTAGATTTGGAATTACATTTTTTAAATTTTTTTTATTTTATTTTTGAATTTTTTGAAATAAATTTAGAATGGCTCAAAGTGGTGTTTGTCTTCATGAACTGAAAGTTGTAATGTGAAAACTTAGTTCAAAAATAGTAAACTTTAATAGCTAAACGTTCTGATAAATTCAATTGGAATTTTTTGTTGCTGTATTTTAATGTACAAATTAAAAAAATATCAAATTTATTTAACCATTTTTCGATTTAAATTTTGGTTATTTTCAGAGTTGTACCAAATTAAAGTCCAAGTCAAAGAGTAAATATTAGATTTGGAATTACATTTTTTAAATTTTTTTTATTTTATTTTTGAATTTTTTGAAATAAATTTAGAATGGCTCAAAGTGGTGTCTGTCTTCATGAACTGAAAGTTGTAATGTGAAAACTTAGTTCAAAAATAGTAAACTTTAATAGCTAAACGTTCTGATTAATTCAATTGGAATTTTTTGTTGCTGTATTTTAATGTACAAATTAAAAAAATATCAAATTTATTTAACCATTTTTCGATTTAAATTTTGGTTATTTTCAGAGTTGTACCAAATTAAAGTCCAAGTCAAAGAGTAAATATTAGATTTGGAATTACATTTTTTAAATTTTTTTTATTTTATTTTTGAATTTTTTGAAATAAATTTAGAATGGCTCAAAGTGGTGTTTGTCTTCATGAACTGAAAGTTGTAATGTGAAAACTTAGTTCAAAAATAGTAAACTTTAATAGCTAAACGTTCTGATAAATTCAATTGGAATTTTTTGTTGCTGTATTTTAATATACAAATTAAAAAAATATCAAATTTATTTAACCATTTTTCGATTTAAATTTTGGTTATTTTCAGAGTTGTACCAAATTAAAGTCCAAGTCAAAGAGTAAATATTAGATTTGGAATTACATTTTTTAAATTTTTTTTATTTTATTTTTGAATTTTTTGAAATAAATTTAGAATGGCTCAAAGTGGTGTTTGTCTTCATGAACTGAAAGTTGTAATGTGAAAACTTAGTTCAAAAATAGTAAACTTTAATAGCTAAACGTTCTGATAAATTCAATTGGAATTTTTTGTTGCTGTATTTTAATGTACAAATTAAAAAAATATCAAATTTATTTAACCATTTTTCGATTTAAATTTTGGTTATTTTCAGAGTTGTACCAAATTAAAGTCCAAGTCAAAGAGTAAATATTAGATTTGGAATTACATTTTTTAAATTTTTTTTATTTTATTTTTGAATTTTTTGAAATAAATTTAGAATGGCTCAAAGTGGTGTTTGTCTTCATGAACTGAAAGTTGTAATGTGAAAACTTAGTTCAAAAATAGTAAACTTTAATAGCTAAACGTTCTGATAAATTCAATTGGAATTTTTTGTTGCTGTATTTTAATGTACAAATTAAAAAAATATCAAATTTATTTAACCATTTTTCGATTTAAATTTTGGTTATTTTCAGAGTTGTACCAAATTAAAGTCCAAGTCAAAGAGTAAATATTAGATTTGGAATTACATTTTTTAAATTTTTTTTATTTTATTTTTGAATTTTTTGAAATAAATTTAGAATGGCTCAAAGTGGTGTTTGTCTTCATGAACTGAAAGTTGTAATGTGAAAACTTAGTTCAAAAATAGTAAACTTTAATAGCTAAACGTTCTGATAAATTCAATTGGAATTTTTTGTTGCTGTATTTTAATGTACAAATTAAAAAAATATCAAATTTATTTAACCATTTTTCGATTTAAATTTTGGTTATTTTCAGAGTTGTACCAAATTAAAGTCCAAGTCAAAGAGTAAATATTAGATTTGGAATTACATTTTTTAAATTTTTTTTATTTTATTTTTGAATTTTTTGAAATAAATTTAGAATGGCTCAAAGTGGTGTTTGTCTTCATGAACTGAAAGTTGTAATGTGAAAACTTAGTTCAAAAATAGTAAACTTTAATAGCTAAACGTTCTGATAAATTCAATTGGAATTTTTTGTTGCTGTATTTTAATGTACAAATTAAAAAAATATCAAATTTATTTAACCATTTTTCGATTTAAATTTTGGTTATTTTCAGAGTTGTACCAAATTAAAGTCCAAGTCAAAGAGTAAATATTAGATTTGGAATTACATTTTTTAAATTTTTTTTATTTTATTTTTGAATTTTTTGAAATAAATTTAGAATGGCTCAAAGTGGTGTTTGTCTTCATGAACTGAAAGTTGTAATGTGAAAACTTAGTTCAAAAATAGTAAACTTTAATAGCTAAACGTTCTGATAAATTCAATTGGAATTTTTTGTTGCTGTATTTTAATGTACAAATTAAAAAAATATCAAATTTATTTAACCATTTTTCGATTTAAATTTTGGTTATTTTCAGAGTTGTACCAAATTAAAGTCCAAGTCAAAGAGTAAATATTAGATTTGGAATTACATTTTTTAAATTTTTTTTATTTTATTTTTGAATTTTTTGAAATAAATTTAGAATGGCTCAAAGTGGTGTTTGTCTTCATGAACTGAAAGTTGTAATGTGAAAACTTAGTTCAAAAATAGTAAACTTTAATAGCTAAACGTTCTGATAAATTCAATTGGAATTTTTTGTTGCTGTATTTTAATGTACAAATTAAAAAAATATCAAATTTATTTAACCATTTTTCGATTTAAATTTTGGTTATTTTCAGAGTTGTACCAAATTAAAGTCCAAGTCAAAGAGTAAATATTAGATTTGGAATTACATTTTTTAAATTTTTTTTATTTTATTTTTGAATTTTTTGAAATAAATTTAGAATGGCTCAAAGTGGTGTTTGTCTTCATGAACTGAAAGTTGTAATGTGAAAACTTAGTTCAAAAATAGTAAACTTTAATAGCTAAACGTTCTGATAAATTCAATTGGAATTTTTTGTTGCTGTATTTTAATGTACAAATTAAAAAAATATCAAATTTATTTAACCATTTTTCGATTTAAATTTTGGTTATTTTCAGAGTTGTACCAAATTAAAGTCCAAGTCAAAGAGTAAATATTAGATTTGGAATTACATTTTTTAAATTTTTTTTATTTTATTTTTGAATTTTTTGAAATAAATTTAGAATGGCTCAAAGTGGTGTTTGTCTTCATGAACTGAAAGTTGTAATGTGAAAACTTAGTTCAAAAATAGTAAACTTTAATAGCTAAACGTTCTGATAAATTCAATTGGAATTTTTTGTTGCTGTATTTTAATGTACAAATTAAAAAAATATCAAATTTATTTAACCATTTTTCGATTTAAATTTTGGTTATTTTCAGAGTTGTACCAAATTAAAGTCCAAGTCAAAGAGTAAATATTAGATTTGGAATTACATTTTTTAAATTTTTTTTATTTTATTTTTGAATTTTTTGAAATAAATTTAGAATGGCTCAAAGTGGTGTTTGTCTTCATGAACTGAAAGTTGTAATGTGAAAACTTAGTTCAAAAATAGTAAACTTTAATAGCTAAACGTTCTGATAAATTCAATTGGAATTTTTTGTTGCTGTATTTTAATGTACAAATTAAAAAAATATCAAATTTATTTAACCATTTTTCGATTTAAATTTTGGTTATTTTCAGAGTTGTACCAAATTAAAGTCCAAGTCAAAGAGTAAATATTAGATTTGGAATTACATTTTTTAAATTTTTTTTATTTTATTTTTGAATTTTTTGAAATAAATTTAGAATGGCTCAAAGTGGTGTTTGTCTTCATGAACTGAAAGTTGTAATGTGAAAACTTAGTTCAAAAATAGTAAACTTTAATAGCTAAACGTTCTGATAAATTCAATTGGAATTTTTTGTTGCTGTATTTTAATGTACAAATTAAAAAAATATCAAATTTATTTAACCATTTTTCGATTTAAATTTTGGTTATTTTCAGAGTTGTACCAAATTAAAGTCCAAGTCAAAGAGTAAATATTAGATTTGGAATTACATTTTTTAAATTTTTTTTATTTTATTTTTGAATTTTTTGAAATAAATTTAGAATGGCTCAAAGTGGTGTTTGTCTTCATGAACTGAAAGTTGTAATGTGAAAACTTAGTTCAAAAATAGTAAACTTTAATAGCTAAACGTTCTGATAAATTCAATTGGAATTTTTTGTTGCTGTATTTTAATGTACAAATTAAAAAAATATCAAATTTATTTAACCATTTTTCGATTTAAATTTTGGTTATTTTCAGAGTTGTACCAAATTAAAGTCCAAGTCAAAGAGTAAATATTAGATTTGGAATTACATTTTTTAAATTTTTTTTATTTTATTTTTGAATTTTTTGAAATAAATTTAGAATGGCTCAAAGTGGTGTCTGTCTTCATGAACTGAAAGTTGTAATGTGAAAACTTAGTTCAAAAATAGTAAACTTTAATAGCTAAACGTTCTGATTAATTCAATTGGAATTTTTTGTTGCTGTATTTTAATGTACAAATTAAAAAAATATCAAATTTATTTAACCATTTTTCGATTTAAATTTTGGTTATTTTCAGAGTTGTACCAAATTAAAGTCCAAGTCAAAGAGTAAATATTAGATTTGGAATTACATTTTTTAAATTTTTTTTATTTTATTTTTGAATTTTTTGAAATAAATTTAGAATGGCTCAAAGTGGTGTTTGTCTTCATGAACTGAAAGTTGTAATGTGAAAACTTAGTTCAAAAATAGTAAACTTTAATAGCTAAACGTTCTGATAAATTCAATTGGAATTTTTTGTTGCTGTATTTTAATATACAAATTAAAAAAATATCAAATTTATTTAACCATTTTTCGATTTAAATTTTGGTTATTTTCAGAGTTGTACCAAATTAAAGTCCAAGTCAAAGAGTAAATATTAGATTTGGAATTACATTTTTTAAATTTTTTTTATTTTATTTTTGAATTTTTTGAAATAAATTTAGAATGGCTCAAAGTGGTGTTTGTCTTCATGAACTGAAAGTTGTAATGTGAAAACTTAGTTCAAAAATAGTAAACTTTAATAGCTAAACGTTCTGATAAATTCAATTGGAATTTTTTGTTGCTGTATTTTAATGTACAAATTAAAAAAATATCAAATTTATTTAACCATTTTTCGATTTAAATTTTGGTTATTTTCAGAGTTGTACCAAATTAAAGTCCAAGTCAAAGAGTAAATATTAGATTTGGAATTACATTTTTTAAATTTTTTTTATTTTATTTTTGAATTTTTTGAAATAAATTTAGAATGGCTCAAAGTGGTGTTTGTCTTCATGAACTGAAAGTTGTAATGTGAAAACTTAGTTCAAAAATAGTAAACTTTAATAGCTAAACGTTCTGATAAATTCAATTGGAATTTTTTGTTGCTGTATTTTAATGTACAAATTAAAAAAATATCAAATTTATTTAACCATTTTTCGATTTAAATTTTGGTTATTTTCAGAGTTGTACCAAATTAAAGTCCAAGTCAAAGAGTAAATATTAGATTTGGAATTACATTTTTTAAATTTTTTTTATTTTATTTTTGAATTTTTTGAAATAAATTTAGAATGGCTCAAAGTGGTGTTTGTCTTCATGAACTGAAAGTTGTAATGTGAAAACTTAGTTCAAAAATAGTAAACTTTAATAGCTAAACGTTCTGATAAATTCAATTGGAATTTTTTGTTGCTGTATTTTAATGTACAAATTAAAAAAATATCAAATTTATTTAACCATTTTTCGATTTAAATTTTGGTTATTTTCAGAGTTGTACCAAATTAAAGTCCAAGTCAAAGAGTAAATATTAGATTTGGAATTACATTTTTTAAATTTTTTTTATTTTATTTTTGAATTTTTTGAAATAAATTTAGAATGGCTCAAAGTGGTGTTTGTCTTTATGAACTGAAAGTTGTAATGTGAAAACTTAGTTCAAAAATAGTAAACTTTAATAGCTAAACGTTCTGATAAATTCAATTGGAATTTTTTGTTGCTGTATTTTAATGTACAAATTAAAAAAATATCAAATTTATTTAACCATTTTTCGATTTAAATTTTGGTTATTTTCAGAGTTGTACCAAATTAAAGTCCAAGTCAAAGAGTAAATATTAGATTTGGAATTACATTTTTTAAATTTTTTTTATTTTATTTTTGAATTTTTTGAAATAAATTTAGAATGGCTCAAAGTGGTGTTTGTCTTCATGAACTGAAAGTTGTAATGTGAAAACTTAGTTCAAAAATAGTAAACTTTAATAGCTAAACGTTCTGATAAATTCAATTGGAATTTTTTGTTGCTGTATTTTAATGTACAAATTAAAAAAATATCAAATTTATTTAACCATTTTTCGATTTAAATTTTGGTTATTTTCAGAGTTGTACCAAATTAAAGTCCAAGTCAAAGAGTAAATATTAGATTTGGAATTACATTTTTTAAATTTTTTTTATTTTATTTTTGAATTTTTTGAAATAAATTTAGAATGGCTCAAAGTGGTGTTTGTCTTCATGAACTGAAAGTTGTAATGTGAAAACTTAGTTCAAAAATAGTAAACTTTAATAGCTAAACGTTCTGATAAATTCAATTGGAATTTTTTGTTGCTGTATTTTAATGTACAAATTAAAAAAATATCAAATTTATTTAACCATTTTTCGATTTAAATTTTGGTTATTTTCAGAGTTGTACCAAATTAAAGTCCAAGTCAAAGAGTAAATATTAGATTTGGAATTACATTTTTTAAATTTTTTTTATTTTATTTTTGAATTTTTTGAAATAAATTTAGAATGGCTCAAAGTGGTGTTTGTCTTCATGAACTGAAAGTTGTAATGTGAAAACTTAGTTCAAAAATAGTAAACTTTAATAGCTAAACGTTCTGATAAATTCAATTGGAATTTTTTGTTGCTGTATTTTAATGTACAAATTAAAAAAATATCAAATTTATTTAACCATTTTTCGATTTAAATTTTGGTTATTTTCAGAGTTGTACCAAATTAAAGTCCAAGTCAAAGAGTAAATATTAGATTTGGAATTACATTTTTTAAATTTTTTTTATTTTATTTTTGAATTTTTTGAAATAAATTTAGAATGGCTCAAAGTGGTGTTTGTCTTCATGAACTGAAAGTTGTAATGTGAAAACTTAGTTCAAAAATAGTAAACTTTAATAGCTAAACGTTCTGATAAATTCAATTGGAATTTTTTGTTGCTGTATTTTAATGTACAAATTAAAAAAATATCAAATTTATTTAACCATTTTTCGATTTAAATTTTGGTTATTTTCAGAGTTGTACCAAATTAAAGTCCAAGTCAAAGAGTAAATATTAGATTTGGAATTACATTTTTTAAATTTTTTTTATTTTATTTTTGAATTTTTTGAAATAAATTTAGAATGGCTCAAAGTGGTGTTTGTCTTCATGAACTGAAAGTTGTAATGTGAAAACTTAGTTCAAAAATAGTAAACTTTAATAGCTAAACGTTCTGATAAATTCAATTGGAATTTTTTGTTGCTGTATTTTAATGTACAAATTAAAAAAATATCAAATTTATTTAACCATTTTTCGATTTAAATTTTGGTTATTTTCAGAGTTGTACCAAATTAAAGTCCAAGTCAAAGAGTAAATATTAGATTTGGAATTACATTTTTTAAATTTTTTTTATTTTATTTTTGAATTTTTTGAAATAAATTTAGAATGGCTCAAAGTGGTGTTTGTCTTCATGAACTGAAAGTTGTAATGTGAAAACTTAGTTCAAAAATAGTAAACTTTAATAGCTAAACGTTCTGATAAATTCAATTGGAATTTTTTGTTGCTGTATTTTAATGTACAAATTAAAAAAATATCAAATTTATTTAACCATTTTTCGATTTAAATTTTGGTTATTTTCAGAGTTGTACCAAATTAAAGTCCAAGTCAAAGAGTAAATATTAGATTTGGAATTACATTTTTTAAATTTTTTTTATTTTATTTTTGAATTTTTTGAAATAAATTTAGAATGGCTCAAAGTGGTGTTTGTCTTCATGAACTGAAAGTTGTAATGTGAAAACTTAGTTCAAAAATAGTAAACTTTAATAGCTAAACGTTCTGATAAATTCAATTGGAATTTTTTGTTGCTGTATTTTAATGTACAAATTAAAAAAATATCAAATTTACTAACCATTTTTCGATTTAAATTTTGGTTATTTTCAGAGTTGTGCCAAATAAAAGTCCAAGTCAAAGAGTAAATATTAGATTTGGAATTACATTTTTTAAATTTTTTTTATTTTATTTTTGAATTTTTTGAAATAAATTTAGAATGGCTCAAAGTGGTGTTTGTCTTCATGAACTGAAAGTTGTAATGTGAAAACTTAGTTCAAAAATAGTAAACTTTAATAGCTAAACGTTCTGATAAATTCAATTGGAATTTTTTGTTGCTGTATTTTAATGTACAAATTAAAAAAATATCAAATTTATTTAACCATTTTTCGATTTAAATTTTGGTTATTTTCAGAGTTGTGCCAAATAAAAGTCCAAGTCAAAGAGTAAATATAAAATTGAAAATTAAATTTTTTTCAAATCACTGACTTGGACTTGACTTAACTTTTAAACATCTCTGGTTATTTTCTAATAAATGTACCAAGTTTTCACATTTGCATTGAAAGGAGTAACTGTTCGTAAAATACATCATGATTGCGGCAAATTACCAGCGGTGTAGCTAGAAAGGGACTGAGGGAAGTTCCATTTATCAAGAAAGTCATAATTTTTCAGTTAAA
The DNA here is from genome assembly GCA_025491095.1 of Brachionus asplanchnoidis. Lineage (NCBI taxonomy): Eukaryota > Metazoa > Rotifera > Eurotatoria > Ploima > Brachionidae > Brachionus > Brachionus asplanchnoidis. The sequence continues at coordinate 1,190,353 of JAILYF010000017.1, forward strand.
TAGTTAATTTATCAAAAAATAATTAATAAATAAAGATTTTTTTAAAAATTTATTTGTTTTTTTATTTTATAACTCATTAATTAAATATTTTTTTTGTAAATTCTATTCCATTTAATAAAATTTAAATTTTCTTAAAAAATTGTTTTCATTTTCGTTTGCCTTATTATATTCTGTAAAAATTCAAATAAAAAATTTACCATTCCTCAAGTATAGGCTTATTTTAAATAAAAAATTTGAATGAAGCCATGATCAAAAATGAAACCGGCGACAATCTAGAGAAACAAAATTCTGGTAATTTGATTGTTAAATTTCATTTTTTTAAAGCTTTTAAAATTAGCTCATTAATTCATAATTTGAATAACTTAAAAGTTTTATTAAGTATGATAAAATTTTTTTCTTTATTAGCTTTTTTTTTTAAATTCAAAAGAAAGACTGGTTTCCTAAATTTAAAGTAAAATAAATAATATGAATAAGAATGGATGATAATCCGATAATTTTTTTGAAAAATAGTTTTAGAGCTATTTTAAAAAAATTAAATTCTTTTTGGCTCTGGAATTACAAGAAAATTTAGATTTAAGTAAAAAAAACAAATTAATCACAAAAAACATGAAAATTTTTCTATCGAAATTTATTCTTCGATAAAGTAATAAAGTATTTCTAATGTTAAAAATTAAATTCTTATTTTTTATTTTGTATTGTGAGTCCTGTATGAAATTTCATATTTGATTTTTCTTTAAATAAACTTTTCTTTTTATCTGTTAAGAAAAATACACAATTAAATTTGAATTTTAGATTTTCATTATAAATGGCTTGGATTTTTTCGTTTTAACATCCCAAGTAATAAAGCAATTTTGTGCTTTTTATCCAACTTTGAAAGAGGTCTAAAAAGTGGGCTTCTCACGAACAAGCAATTCGGCTTCTTAGCTGGTAGAATCACCACCGATGCATTGATTATGGTATTAGATGAATGGGGGAAAGCTATAGACAGTGGGGTCCAGAAGGTGATAGGAATTTTCTTCGACTTCGCCAAGGCATTCGACCTAGTTGACCATGAGCGACTCATTATCAAGATCGAGTCTATGCTTCCTCAATGGCTAATCACTTGGATTGCAACTTGGCTGTCACATCGTAAGCAACGAGTTGTCTACAGAGGTAAGGCAACAAAATGGCGAGATGTACGTGCTGTAGTTATTCAGGGCAGTGTCCTTGGACCTATCCTATTCCTCCTCTTCATACTCGACATCAATGAGAACCTGCCCTTTGGAGTTGAGTTACTAAAGTACGCCGACGACATCCTAGCTTACATTGTAGGAAACACATTTGACAACCTCCCTCAAGAGATAGTTGATGCCGTTCAACGCTGGTGTGTTGATAATAAGATGCGCTTAAACGTGGGCAAGTGCAAAGTGATCTTCATTAATCCCCCGCGCGTACTCGGCTCAAGTGTTCCTACTGTTTATTTGCTCGGCCAAATGCTTGAGACAGTCAAGTCCTATAAGTATCTCGGCTTTGAGCTTTCTGACTCGCTCGACCTCGATCTCCAATGGAGGCGTGTACGCTCAATTGTCAGCCCTGTCGAGTTCTTGTTCAAGCAGCTTAAACTCAATGGATGGTCTACGCCGATGCTCATTTGTGTATACCGAGCATATTGTCTCAGCCACTTTACGTACAGCGCCTTAATGCTTACTTCAACCTCTGCTGCTGCTAAGTGTGAGATGAACGCTTTCAACTCTCGTTTATGGCGAATCATGGGAATCGATGATCAGACTGCAGGCTCTTACAAACTCCTCCTAATCGCGCCGATTTTATAGACCATGTCTGCGAACAAACACTCAATAGAATTCTGGCTGACCCAAACCATCCCATCACGTCATGTCAACCACGCAACCTTCGCTTGAACGCACGCTTCCCTTTCCAAACAAGAAAAGCAAACAAGGCTGCTTATCGCAACAGCTTCTTACAGAAGTTCCTTCAAAAACTTCACAACGATTCCAACAGCCAAAACACGAGAGCTAGTCTCTATCTTGTTTAATCATATAACTAGTATATAATTTACAATTTATATTTTTGTAGCAACTTATGATATGTCTGACAATTCTTACTTTATATTTTAATAACAATTATTGTACAATTAGATTTAATTCTCAAATCAATAATTTTTAATCAATAAAACGTTTGAAACTCATCTTGAAGTTGATGATCAATTCAAAAAATTTATCCTCAGATATTAAACTTAATCTTTGATTTAATTTAAACAATTGCAATGTAACATGCTTTACATGCAATGTAGATTTAGAAAATAAAAAAAAATTGAAAAAACATTTTCTCAGTCCATTGATAATCGATTAAAAAATTTAAATGTATTAACTGATTTTTTGTAAAGCTTATTTGAGATTTTTTATTTCAAAAGTAATAATAATAATAATAATAAAAAGCTACAGCAAGCGAGCTTGCGGAGATGGCTTACTCGGAAGCCATCTATGGTAGCTAATTGCGCAAAAATCGAGAGATAAATTAAGGAACTACAATGAAAGTTACAGAAACGAAACTGAGGTACAAGACGAATACGAGAGATTATACAGATTAATGTGATAAAGTACATTAAAGTAATTCAAAAAATTAGTCATGAATAAGAAATAAATAAAAAATAAATTAAATAATGGTATTAAGTATTTGTGTTTAGCATTCACAATTAAATTTAAAAAAGAAATCAAAAAAAATTCAAAATAAGTTATAAAATGAAAACAAAACTTTACAAAAAATCAGTTAACTAGATTGAAAATCGATTTTATCATTGGATTGAGAAAATGTTTTTACAATTTTTTTTTATTTTCTAAATCTACATTACATTTTAATCATTTTACATTTAAACTATTTAAATTAAATCAAAGATTTATTTTAATATCTAAAGATTAACTTTTTGAATTGAAATGATATTTTGAATTGATCATCAACTTCAAGATGCCAAAAAGTGATGTGTAAATAAAAAATTCTAAGTGATTCTTTTCCAAGATTCTGAAGCAATTTTTTTACTTGACCCAATATTCTGTTTACTTTCATAGCTGCATTGTTTGTTCCAGTATCTTTTGTATTGCACTTGACTTTCTCATTCCTCTTCCAAAGGTACAGATTTAAATATATAGTTAAACAAGCTTTGTAACTTAAATTATATTTTTAGCTTTGAATTTTAATAGAAGATTAAAAAAGTAGTTGTCATCCAAATATTCTTTCATACCATCAGAAGTTCTAGAACAAACTGAAGAAAGATCTACTGATTTATTTTTGGTGATTCCGTAAAACCATCATGATCAAAAAAAATTTAACAATTGAATATATTCAAAAAAAAACTTATCTTATTTAATCAAGATATGAGCCAATTTTACCACTTGATCATTTACTAATTATTTTTTGGGTTTTTTTACTTTTAGATATATATAAAAATTTTTAAGAGAAAAAAAACTTAATTTTAGATAAATAAAAGAATCAAATTTCATAATTTCACTAAAAAAGTTCAAGCAAAATTTACAAAAATGTTAAATTAGAATTTAAAAAATTATAAAATTAAGTTAAAATATTATAGAAACTAATTTGCTAAAAAAATTTCCAACCAGAATCAAAAAATTAAATTGAAGAAAAAAATAATAAATTTTTATCAGATTTCAAAAGAATTTTTTTTTAAATTTACAATCTGAAATTTTATCTGATTTTTCTTCGCTAATTTGATAATAATTTAAATTAATGTCAATATTTGATTTTACATTTAAAAAATAAATTTAATACAAAGATTACTCTCTACTTATTAAAAAAAAATACCTATCTAACAAAAAATCTCAATTTTAAATAAACTTTTTAAAAATGACAAGTTTTTTTCGATCACAGTTTATTCATAAAAACAAATTTCTAATCCATGTCTTTAAAAAAATTAGACTCTTAATCAAGTTCTAAAAACCAACACGAAACAAAAATTGACCTGAACAATTCTCAAAAAATATCGGACACTAAAATAATTTTGTTTTGTTTTCTTAATATCGAATTTTTCTATAAATAGTCACCTCTACTAGATTTTTATAATTTCTATCAAAATTATAATTTTATCCAAAAAAAATGGCTAAACTAGCTGTGTTTGTTCTGTTAGTTAGTTTTTATTCAATAGTGGCTACGAAATGTGATCCGGATGACGTGGAGTGCCATGAAAAGCAGAAATATACTCGAGGTTTTTTTTTTATCTATTTAAAAAAAAAATAATCATTATAAATTTAAAGAGCAAAACGATAATAGTCAAAAATGGGAAAAATATTTAACAAAAATAAGAGATGCTGTGGCCAATTATCAGGAATGCGAAAGTACAAATTGTTCTTGCTATAAAAAGTGATACATTTATATAAAAATTAATTTTAAATAATTAAAAAATTTCAATTTAAAATCAAAAGGCGTCTGAATTACGACTTGAGTCCGTGGCAAAATACTGGTATTAGCAGAGAGTTGTTCAAACAAGCAGCAAAGATACCAAGACTATCACACTACCAAATAATAGACCATAAACTCTACCGAAATAATGATAAATTTTTTCCCTTCAGAAATTCTGGAATCGAGCATTTTCTGCTCAAAATTGCCAAAAATCTTCCTGATACTGAGTTTATTGTAAACACCCAAGACTGGCCACAAACTTCTGTATGGACCGAACCGAAAATTCCAATTTTCTCCTTTTCCAAAGTGGTATAATTAACTTTATCACTTATTTAATTGATTAAATAATAAATAATAAATATTAAAGGATAGTCAGAATAGCGATATTATGTATCCAGCTTGGACTTTTTGGGAAGGAGGTCCAGCGGTATGGCCTATATATCCGAATGGTTTAGGGAGATGGGATGAACAGTGCAAAGTTATTCCAAAGTAGAAAAAAACTGCTCTTAAAAAATTAAATAAATAAAAAATTTAATTTTTTTAGAGAAGCGAAAAAATGGCCATGGGGGAAAAAAATATCAAAGGGTTTTTTTAGGGGTTCAAGAACAAGTGGTGAACGGGATCCGTTGGTTTTGTTATCAAGAGCTGAACCAGATTTAGTTGATGCCCAATATACCAAGAACCAAGCTTGGAGGTCCGAAGCAGATACTTTAGGTGCAAAACCAGCTGAGGAAATAAAATTAGAAGAACATTGCAAATACAAGTAGAATTTTTAGCAAAATTTTTATTTTTTTTAATTTAGATTTTAAGATATTTGTTTAATTTCCGCGGCGTGGCAGCAAGTTTTAGATTCAAACATTTGTTTTTGTGCAATTCGCTAGTGTTCCATGTTGGAGATGAATGGTTGGAGTTTTTCTATGATGAGCTTAAACCGTGGGTTCATTATATTCCGGTAAAACAGGACTTGAGTGATGCCAAAGAGCTTCTTGAATTTGTCAAAGAAAATGATAAGATTGCCAAACAAATAGCATCGAGGTATGATAAAAAAAATAATTTCGATTAAAGTTATTTTTTCTTTGAAGAGGAAAAGCATTTGTCATCGACCATTTAAAGATTGAACATATCTATTGCTATTGGGAAGAGTTAATCACGGAATATACAAAATTGATAAAATTTAAACCAAAATTAAACAAAAAATTTGAAAGAGTTCAATAATTTGGAACTATTAGTTTGGGTGGAATCTCTCCTAATTTTTTTGATTTTTTGTTTTAGGCATTTAATTTTACAACTTATTTTGAAAATAAATTTTTAGTTGATCAATAATTTTTTTGACCATTGTTATTTTTTAAAAAGATTCATTTAAAATCATATAAAAAGTGTATCTTATATAATTAAGTTGTTGTGACGTATTTAAAAACTCTTAGAGATTTAAGAAGCATAAAACATAAAACTATTCAATATTATTTTCTTAACTTCTAATTAAAAAAAAATCACATCTTTAATAATTGATTATTGTTTTCATTTTTACTTGGATTTTAAATTTTTAAAAGAAATGTTAGCCATGAAAGCTGTCCATTACTAAATATTTTGGTAACTAGTATTGTTATTCGGTATTTATAAATTTACTTGGAATTATTTTTATTAAATAGATTTTTTAATAATTATAAATCCTAAGGTTTCCAAACACTATTTAAGTCTATTGAAATATTCGAATTCTTTTAAAATTATATGAGACTGTCTAAAAAATAGCATTTATAAATTAACTTGGAACTCCTAAGTTAGATAATCCGATTTTGTGGAAAGACTTATTTATAGATTTTATGACTTTTTAGAATGTTTAAAAAATTATTATAAAAGATGCTTGTTTATAGAATGGAAAAAAGAGTGGAATGGGTTTAATTTAATTTTTATGATTGACAGAAAATTTTTTAAAAAATGATAGAAAATTTAAATTTTTTAAAGTTTAAAATTGTGTAATTTATTAAAATAAAAATAATGAATAATACAAAAAAAGTATTTATTTATTTTTAAATAATACAAAAATTTTAAATTTTAATTAAATTTACAAATATGCTACAAAATTTTAGAAAATACAAATTAAATTTATTGACTTTTCTACAAATTAAATGATAAAAATAAAGACTAAAAATATAAATGTATTAAAAAACTTAGAACAATATTGCTCAAATTTGCTGTCCATGTAGACTTGCCTTTTGATTGAATACTAAAAATAAAAAAATATTTTCTCTGGTTATTCATTTGGGAAAATTCAAATTTGTTTAATTAATTTTTTCTACGAAAACTAAGTAAAAATTTAACTTAAATTTGCTTTTTTAATCATAAAAACTTATTTTTGCATTTAAAAATTTGCAGCAAAAATGAAAAAAATAAATTAAATATTCATTGCTTTAATGATAAAGATATTAAATTATAAAATTTCAAAACATGTGCTCCATAAATCCAAATTTAAAAAAAAATTTATTTAGATTGAAGAAGTATCTAGGGAATGTCTCACTATAACTTCAAAAAGATAATTACAGTGCCAACGGCCAAGGACTTTATTGATGTAATTTTGTCCAAGACCCAGCGAAAAACACCAACAGTCATACACAAACAGTATGCCATCGGTCGGATTCGGCAATTTTACACCCGTAAGGTAAAATATACACAGCAAAACTACCATGATAAACTGACACAAATATTGACTGATTTTCCAAAACTGGACGAAGTGCATCCATTCTATGCCGATTTGATGAATATTCTTTATGACAAAAACCATTACAAATTGGCCTTAGGTCAAATAAACATGGCTCGTCACCTCATCGACAAGTATTTACATTAAACTCCCTTATAGAATAAAAATTTCTAATAATCTTAAATCCAAGTGTTTCCAAAGACTATTCTCGTCTACTGAAATATTCAGACTCCTTATACAGATGCAAGTGCCTGAAAAAAGCAGCTCTGGGACGGTAATTTTAAATTTATTAAATAATTTTAAAAAAAATAATTTATTTATTATTGAAAAGTATGTGTACTATCATAAAGCGCCAGACTCAGAGTTTACAATATTTGGAACAAATCCGCCAGCATTTAACCCGCTTGCCATCAATAGATCCAAACACCAGAACATTGCTTATCTGCGGTTTTCCCAATGTGGGAAAATCAAGTTTTTTGAACAAAGTAACACAAGCTGATGTTGAGGTACAACCCTATGCATTCACCACAAAATCTTTGTATGTTGGTCACACTGATTATAAATATTTGAGATGGCAAGTGGTTGATACGCCAGGTATTTTGGATCATTCGTTAGAGGACCGTAATACCATCGAAATGCAGTCCATAACTGCAATGGCTCATTTGAGAGCCTCTATTTTGTACATCATGGATGTTTCAGAGCAGTGTGGATACTCGATAGAAGAACAAGTATCCCTTTTCAACAATATCAAGGCCCTTTTTGCCAATAAACCACTCATTTTGGTTGCCAATAAAGTCGACATTAGAAAAATAGCAGAGCTGCCTGATGAAAAAAAAGTATTTAAATTTTTTTTTTTAATTTTTTTTATCTTACGATTGAATTAACTTTTAAAAAGAGATTAATTTTTTTTTATTAAATTAGAAAAAAAATTATTTTCAACTGGATCTAATAAAAAATATTATATTTTGAATGAAATTAAAAAAAAATTTATTTTGAATTTATTTTGTATTTAAAATATTTTATTTGAATTAATTTTAAAAAAAATTATTTTCAATTGGATCTAATAAAAAATATTATTTTTTAATTAAATTAAAAAAATATTTTGTTTTGAATTTGTTTTGAGTATAAAATATTTTATTTTAAATTAATTTAAAAAAAAATTATAAATTTAATTTAAAGAAAAAATTTTTTAAATTTTATTTTATTTTAAATATTTTATTTTGAATTTTAATTTTTTCAAAAAAAATTGTAAATTTAATTTAAAGAAAAATTATTTTAAATTTTATTTTATTTTAAATATTTTATTTTGAATTAATTTAAAAAAAAATATTTTATTTTGAATCAAATTAAAAAAATATTTTATTTGAATTTTAATTTTTTTAAAAAATATTATAAATTTAATCTTAAAAAAAATTTGTTTAAATTTTTTTTTAAACATTTTATTTTGAACTGAATTAAAAAAGATAAAAAATTTAATTAAAATTTTTTTTTCAAAGAAATACTTTGATGAATTTGCCAAAGAAAATATTCCAATATTGGAAATGAGCAATTTAAATGAAGAAGGAGTAATGTATGTGCGCAACGAGGCCTGTGAGCGTTTGTTAGCGCACCGAGTTGAATTGAAGGCAAAATCATCGCGAGTCAACGATGTGCTCAATCGGCTTCACTTGGCTGAACCAGTCAAACGAGACAATAAAGAAAGACCCCCTTGCATTCCGCAGGCTATAATTCAGAAGCGTGAGTCCACAATGGAGGTTGAAAAAGTGCGCAAGAAGTTGGAACGCGATTTGGAATTGGAACTCGGTGACGAGTACACACTTGACTTGAGAAAGACCTGGGATCTGACAAATAGTGAAGAAAAATACGACTCTATTCCAGAAATAATGAATGGACACAACATAGCTGATTTTGTTGACCCTGAAATAATGGAAAAGTTAAACCAACTTGAAGAAGAAGAAGACAGACTTGTCGAGTCCGGTTTTTATGATTCCAAGCAAGAAGCGAATGATGATGACTCTAAAAAGATCAAAACACTGGCCAAACGCATCCGTACCACTCGTAAATTGGGCATCCTTGAATCTCGGTTTAACAAGAGTCACAAGCGAAAGGCCCAATTGCCCAGAACCACCCAAAAAGTGGCTCGTAGTCGCCTTGAAAAAACCATGGAAGATCTGGGCTTGGATATGAATGACAAAGATGACGCTCACTACAACAAGAGTGTGGCTAGAAGTGAGTCGCACAAGCCGGTCAAACGGGCCCGTGAGGACTCAGAGGGACATGTGAGAAGTAGCTCTAGATTGCCGCGTGACAAGTCTGGTATGCGTGATCAGTCAATGATGGAAAGAGCTCGCGATATGACCAAAAAATCACAACGAAAATTGTTGAACAAGGAATCACGAGTTGGAGAAGCTGACCGCACAATTACAGTCAAAAAACCAAAACATTTGTTTTCTGGCAAACGTACAAATGGAAAAACTGATAGAAGATAATTGTTTTCAATTTAAATTAAATAAAAATTATGATAAAAAACTTTTTTTTTTTTTTAT